>CM019149.1:273002051-273602051 GCA_009733165.1 Naja naja
AAGGACAGAAACAAGATATAGAGAAACAGGAGGCATAAGAATTAAAAGGGATAAACCTATTTAAACAACACAGAGACAATGGTTAAAATTTAACTTAAAGAGGATTCTGCAAAGGTACATGAGATAGCATTGTTATACTAGAAATAGAAAAGAGTTAGAAAATATGATAGATGATTGAAGTGATAGATAAAATTGGCATTGATGTGTAATGGAACACTTGTTAGTAATTAAATGAAACAAAGAGGACAAGACAATAAGGCTCTCAATTATTTAAAAGAAAGAATAAAAATTGAAAAGAAACATGGAAGATTTCCAATGACAGGATGAATTTGAATAAGAATAATAATTTAATTGACTATTGTTAATAACTATTGTTTTGTTTTTTGTTCAAAGATAGTAATAAGTTAAATATGAAATAGGTGATTAAGTGAATGACAACTGATATTATTAGGCAATGTTTGTTATGGAAATTTTTTAAATAGAAATATACAAGACTGTTATTAATATTCCTAACATAACAGGGGATATTCCTCTGTCTTAGTCCTATAAGATCTCTCAGTGGCTTTTGATACCATCGATCATGGTATCCTGTTGCAGCGCCTCGGGGGGTTGGGGGTGGGAGGCACCGTCCTTCGATGGTTCTCCTCCTACCTTTCGGGGCATTCACAATCGGTGTTGGCAGGAGGGCAGAGGTCGGCTCCGCTGCCCCTTGCTTGCGGTGTGCCCCGGGGTTGGTCCTCTCTCCCCTCCTGTTCAACATCTACATGAAGCCACTGGGTGAGATCATCTGTGGTTTTGGGGTGAGGTATCATCAGTATGCTGATGATACCCAGCTTTTCATCTCCACCCCAAACCAACTCAGTGATGCCCTCACTGTGATGTCTCGTTGCCTGGAAGCAGTGTGGATCTGGATGGGGTGCAACAGGCTCCAGCTCAACCCAGCCAAGACTGAGTAGCTATGCATACCGGCAACTCGGGTGACCCAGGATGTTCCATCTCTAGTCATGGGGGGAGAGGTGTTGCCCCCCATGGAAAGGGTCCACAACTTGAGTGTCCTCCTGGATTCATGGCTGAGTTTGGAGGAGCAGGTGGGAACCGTGACCAGGGAGGCATTTGTCCAGGTGCACCTGGTGCACCAGTTGCGCCCCTACCTGGACCGAGATGCGCTACGCATGGTCACTCATGTGCTCGTTACGTCCCGGATTGACTACTGTAATGTTCTCTACATGGGGCTACCCTTGCAGACCACACGGAGGCTTCAGCTGGTGCAGAATGCAGCTGCGCGGGTTGTGATGGGGATATCCCGATCCTCCCATATTACACCCCTCCTGCGTGAGTTGCATTGGTTGCCAGCTGCCCTCCGTGTGAGATTCAAGGTATTGGTACTTACCTATAAAACCCTACATGGCTTAGGGCCGGGGTACTTGCGGGAACGTCTCCTGCCAGCATCGAACACCAATCGCCCAGTGCGTGCACACAGACAAGGCCTCCTTGGGGTACCAAACAATGTCAACTGGCGGTCCCTAGGGGGAGGGCCCTCTCTGTGGGGGTGCCCAGTTTGTGGAACCAGCTTCCCCTGGAGCTACGATTGGCCCCTGACCTCCACTCCTTTCGCCGCGGCCTAAAGACTTGGTTATTTGAACAAACCGGCCTGGACTGAGGGAGGGGGTTTGTTTTAAATGTTTTGTGGTTTGGGTTTTAAATATTTATTTGGTCTAATTAATTTAATTATTTTTTAATTCTTTTAACTTTTGTATTGGGTGTTTTTATGTGAGCTGTCCTGAGTCCTTCGGGAGATAGGGCGGCATATAAGACCAATTAATTAATTAAATAAATAAATATTAATGGTGGAGCTGAATTTGAATAGAATAATTTTTATTTATTGTTATTCATATATATGCAGATATGTATGTGTGTGTGTGTGTGTGTGTGTGTGTGTCTTTTTTTTCCAAGAACCTAGTGTGTATTTTTAAGGGAATGTACCAAGCAGAATTCGGTTGATAATAGCTATGCGTTATAAAATAGAGATTAGAAAATGAATGTTATAATTGTAAAGGTACAATATAAACTTTAAACAAGATTTGAATGGATAATTAAAAGATACAAAGATGTTATACTCCAGTCTAGTAAGTACAGGGAAAATGTGTTTTAGGAGAAAAGAAAATATGAAATTGTAAACAGGACAGATGAAAGTATAAAAATATTGATTGGACAGATATTGAAAACTAGAATAAGACATGTAATTGAACTTAGAAAGAAATGAGACAATTAAAAATGAGATTATAGAAAGCAAAGAAAAGGTGAAAATTATTGAGAAAACTGTGAAATTAGTTATAAGATATGAATTAGGATATATAAGATGAATGTGTAATTGAGCTTATGTCTGTATGGAGAAGTGATAACCCGGGAGCATGCGGTTCTCCCAAAAAGACATTTTATTTGTATTTGTATGTTTTGTAAAACTCAAATAATACTTTACTAAAAAAAAGGTGACTGTTTCGAAGTGTTTTTTTAATTAAGTGTTGTATGCTGCACAGAGTCACTTTCATCTGAGATGGAAGGCTATTCAAATATGTTAAATAAATAAATAAATATAAATAAATAAATAAATAAATAAAGATTTTTAGTCTATAAATAAAAGTTAAGAAGCACAGTGAAAAATATGTGGCTAAAATTAAATATAAACAAAACCAGACAAATGATAACACGTAGAACCATTAGTTTTGGAACTGACATTGAAGCAGTGAACAATTTCTGCCCTTTAGGATCAATCACTGACAATAAAGAAACAAGTAATCAAGTCAGAGTTGGAACAGAAATCATGAAGGCCTTGGATTCAGATGCTGTGATATGTCTCCATCTACAAAAAAAAAATCAGAATTATGGAAGCAATGGTATTTCCTGTGATACTCCATGGAAGCAGAGTTGGACTTTGAAAAAAAACAGGACAGAAGCAGTATTGATGTTGCTGAACTTGGGCTTGGAGAAGAGAAATAGATCATAGAGCAAATCTACCTAGGGTTCATTCAAGGTGCAAATGACCAGGCCCAAATTATCCTATTTCAGACATATTATTTGAAGACCTAGCTCTCTGGAGAAGGCTGTAATCCTGGGAAATGTGGAAGGAAAGAGAAGAGATCGAACAGCAGCAAGGTGGGTTGTTACAGTTGTGATATGAGGACCACTGCAATATCTGAAAGATCAGAGTAGGGACAGATCATCACAAAGAAAATCTATGTGATCACTAAGAGTCAACATTGGCTTGATGGCACATAATCATAGCATTTATGATATCTACAGTGATGATGTAAATAGCACAAATACAGTCTAGCCCAGCCGTGGGCAAACTACGGCCCGGGGGCTGGATCCAGCCCGTTCGGCTGTTCTATCCGGCCCGTGGAGCCAAAAGAACAGAGGGTTCTCTTGCTCTCCCAGAAGGCTACGTGAAGTAAACTAACTTTGAATGTATATTAGTTCACACAAACACTCCATCCATGCTTTTGTTCCGGCCCTCCGGTCCAGTTTAAGAACCCATTGTGGCCCTCGAGTCAAAAAGTTTGCCCACCCCTGGTCTAGCCTATTTCTACAAGAACTCATTCTATATTATAAACTGCAACTTACTCTTAATAGACAAAGGCCACATGCTACAATGATTTGCAAATACAAAAACCATCCTATTTAACCATGCTCAATAACTATATTATGAATAACATAAAAACAATTTTAAGGAAACTGAAAATCATTAAACCCCCTTGCAGAACTTCTATGTCAGTAACTGTGTTCATACAAAATTCATAGCTTGTTTAAGCATTGTTCAGTCAGGACAATCAGTCACAATGGGCCCATTTCACATGCTACCAAGCCATGAACTATAGTCGGAAAATAAAAGTGAATGAGTTCACATATCACAATAAACCAAAATTAAACAAACCACACTGGAGCTGGACTGACAGCCATCTCCTCCCTCCTTTCTTTTGAATTACAGGATATCTGATCTTCGACTCCCATACATTACTCCTAATCAAATTAATCATATAAGACAGGAACGGGCATAAATTCTCACTTTTGATAGCAATAATCCAGGAATCTGGATTTGGCCATCATGCAAATCTTTACAGTTCTAGCTTGTTGTTTGTGTGAAGGGATTAAGAAAGAAGCGGTGTACATCAGCATATGGCCGGCTTACCTCTAGGGGCTATGGTGTCAGCTCCCAAATACTTTTCAGACATTTCAATATGATTTCAACATATTTAAGAACATATTTATTTCCATCAAAGAGGTTTACCCTGGCCAGGGCAATACTATAAAATCCTATCCTAATATTTTATTGCTTATGGATTCTTTATATCATTGTATTTTTTTCATAGTAATCTACATAAAACATGGATTTCTTGTTTAATTGAACTGGTTGTACTTTATTAGGTTATAATGTTTTTATATTTTAATTATGTAAAGTTAATTTTATCTAGTTGCTTTTGTTATTTTGAATTGATTACTCATTACAAATTTGTAAAAGCAATTAATTCATACATCATTTACACTGAGGAATAATTTTATTGTTCGTTGTTTAATCTCATTTTCCAAATATTTGTCTTCCAGGTATCGCCTTTGAAGATCTAAAAATTACCTAGATTATCTCTTGACTGTTTTGGAAAATAGAACAACACCATTGAGTGAGAAACTGCTGCTCATATACATCATCATATTCAGCCAATCTTAGAAAGTCTCAACAAACACAAAGTTACTTGATAAGATACTTGTAACCTATCTCACATGTAACCTGTATAAGCAAACTGTGTTCTTACTTTTTCTCTCCCTCTCTCATCTTTATTTAAATTCCACATCAGTCCAGACATACTACATACTTGATGATGTGAGCTGCAGTTCACAAAAGCTTATGCCTATTAATAAAACATTGTTAGTTGAAAAAGGCGCACCAGACTGCTCTGATTTTTTTCCAACAAAGACTAACTCAGCTCTCCTCCTACAATATCTAGCTAATTTTTAGTTTTATCTAACTGCTCTCAGAATCAAACTTACATTTATTATTACCAGGCTCAATATGTCATTTTTCCTCTCTGAGAAATGCTTTACAGCATGAAAGCACATAATCACATAGCAGGTACAAAGGGCAGCCAAGCAATCCTAGGAAAAAAGACAGACTGCACCTGCCTTCCAAAACTTCAGGAAAACGTTATGCTCATTTTCACACAAGTTCCAAAACATCTTTTCCAAATTAGTTCTGAAGCATTGCACAGCCTTAATGTGTATATATCGTTACAGTGTCTTTTCTCAATTTGATATCATTCAGATATATTGGATCTTAATTCTAAGGCAGACCCCCTGATTGAGTTCTCAGCAAATGTGGCTTCAGCACTGAAATTCTATTACAGGTAGTTCTTCACTTACAATGGTTCATTTAGTGACCATTCAAAGTTACAAAGGCACTGAAAAAATTGACTTATGACCATTTTTCACGCTTACAGCTGTTGTAGCATCCCCATGGTTTTTGCAACCTTCTCACAAGCAAAGTCAATGGGGAGGCCAGATTCACTCAACAACCATGTTACTAACTTAACAACTGCAGTGGTTCACTTAACAACTGTAATAAGAAAGGTCTTAAAATGGGACAAAACTCACTTAACAAATGCCCCACTTAGCAACAGAAATTTTGGGCCAAATTATGGTTGTAAGTCAAGGACTACCTGTAGTTGATTTTATCCTTTTACTTTCTTTCATACAGTATTGTTGGAAAAAATTGGGTGGTTTATTTCTCCTTCCAAAAAAAGCTCAGTTTCCAGACAAACTCAATAATATTTAGTAGTATCTAGGATAATCAAAATAAAATGCTATTCCATTGATTTCTCATTATCGTTATTCAGATCATATATACCTCAAGAGCCACCACTTTATATTCTATAAAGTATAAAATACATATAAGTGCTTTCCTGTAACTTAAATTCATCATTTCATAACCTGCAGAGGAGGTTCTGTTCTTCTTCAATGAGACATCGTTGCAGGATTTGTAGAACACCATCATATTCTCCTATCAATCTATGGAAGGCTAAATATGCACAGCACCTTCACTCGCTCAACATAAGACTTGGTTTCTTGCCCCTTAATCTTCCTCTTCTGACCCTGTTCCAAAGTATAAAATCCAGAACTGGGCAAATCATTAATACTTCCTTTATGTTAATTTAATTAGTGATATAAATGTATTATTTTAACTAATTGGGTACATGTATTGGCCTGGCATTGCACACAGAACACTGTTCCTGTGCTCCTTATGTACACAGCCAATGTGTACTTCTTCTGACTGACTGCAATTTGGCAATTAAAATCTCACTAGGCTCAAGGTTAACCCAGCCTTCCATCCTTCCAAGGTCAGTAAAATGAGGCCCCAGATTGTTGGGGGCAATATGCTGACTCTGTAAACCGCTTGGAGAGGGTTGTAAAGCGGTATATAAGTCTAAGTGCTATTTATTTATTTATTTGGACTTGTATGCCGCCCCCTCTTCAAAAGGACTTAGGGCGGCTCACAACTAAAAACAAACAATAAGTTAATTACTTAAAACACTATTAAACAATTACAAGCCAATTAATCTAAAACCCTAATATAGTTATAAAATTTAAAAAATTTAAAACCACCCCCCAAGAGGTCAGCACAGCCCGGCCTGTTCAAATAGCCAGGTTTTCAAATCGTGACGGAAAGTGTGAAGGTCAGGGGCCAAACGGAGCCCCAGGGGTAATTGGTTCCATAAGGCGGGAACCACCACAGAATAGGCCCTTCCCCGGGGCACCGCCAGCCGGCGCTGGCTTGTAGATGGCACCCTGAGGAGCCCCTGCCTGTGTGCTCATACAGGGCGGTTGGCACTCTATTAAGGCAATCAGAGGCAAAAATTGAGACAACTGCTAGATGAAGCAAAGAGATATAGAAAACCCTCAACTTTTTACTGCCCTCTAGCCATCCCCTGCATTTTTACAATCCAGATTTCACACCTTTGTCAGCAGCCTGAATATGATTACACCCTGGATAACTTCCTTAAATGATTCTTTCTGTGGACAAAACATCATCAGAAGAACTCAATACCCTTTACGTGCCCTGTAAGGTAATTACCATTGTATGTTAGGGGAACACTTCAAGGACTACATGAGAGGAGGGCATGCTCATATGCAGCAACATGTTGAACTTGTATCCTGGCTGAGGAATCGCAAGTGCTATGCATATACATACCATGTGAAGCTTTAAAAAAAAAACCAGCACCCTTGAATATGAAGATCTGATTTACAGACTATTCTAAGGTGATGGCTTATCCCAAGTAGTTGGTAATCATGGCTAATAGCTTAGCTTGCCGTACAAACTGGATCCCAGAAATGAAAGCAAACTTAATATTTTGCATTGTTTAAAAAAAATAAAAAGGCAAGAATGTTGCGAAAGTCCTACAGCCATGCTAAAATTAAATCCGGGAAATGGTCAGTCACATCCTCTGCAATCACAGCAAAAGCCATGCCAATGCCAAGGGCCTTGGTGGCTCAGGCTGTTAAATGCCTGCATTTAAGTTCCAGCTGCCTACAATTACTGTAGGCTCGAATCCCACCAGGCTCAAGGTTGACTCAGCCTTCCATCCTCTCGGGGTAGGTAAAGTGAGGACCCAAGATTGTTGAGGGCAATAAGTTGACTTTGTAAAAATGCGGCTTAGTAATAAGCAGGCATATACAATGGAATGAAGGCTATTGCTGAGCACACTGGGTTGTATCCCAAAAATTGTAAGCTGCCCTGAGTCTTCGGAGAAGGGCGGCATATAAATGTAATTTTAAAAAAAACCGAGGTAGGGGAGAATAGGATGGAAAGCATTTACATTACCGTCCGGAGAAAAATCTTCCCAAGCAGGCACTCAAGGCTGGCCAGCCTTGGTTTCTAAAGTGAACGGGATACTCTCGTTTTCTCTTGGTCCACCGGAGCGAAGGCAGAGGCAGATGGAAAGTTCTTTGCCTCTCTCAAAAGTGAACTCTTTACTTCGGAGCGCCTCTGCGCGCGCGGGCCGAGGCGGGTTCCTATCTGGCTGCGGTCGCGCCGAGAGAGGGAGCAAGCAGGGCGGAGTCCCCCCCTCCCCACGGCCTGGCAGCGGGCGCGCACGTGGCCGGTTCCCCCCTCCTGCCTTTTCGCCCGCGTCGGTGCCTCTGAGAAAGGAAGCGCGAAGGAACAGTTTGCGGCTGCAAGTGAAGCTTCCGTGACGCAGTCGAAGGAGGCGGGGGAGGCGCGGCGGTAGCGCCTCCACACCAAAAAGGGAGGAGCGCAAACTGCAGCGGCACATTTGCTGACCCCCGTCCCGGGCCGTCTCCGGCAGCAGCCTGAGAGCAGCGCGACGGTTTTGTCCGCCAGCGCTCCTTCGAGCTGCGGGATCTGGTCTGCCTTTACCGTCGCCTCTACTCTGCTTTTGTCTCGGAAGCAGAGAGAAAAGTCCAGCTCCTGCGGCCGGCGGTCCTCTAATCCCCGGCCCGCAGACCTTCCTGGTCCGATTCGCTTCTTCGGCGAGAGCCAAGCCTCCGCCCCGCGTTCATCCCGCAGTACAACAGGCATACACAGCCTTACTGTACAGCCCCGGTACCAACTAAAGCGCCTCCAGTAAAGCGCCCCACTCGCGATCGAATTGACCTAAATATACAGTATCTGGGTTCTGGGCAACGAGCTGGTTCTGGCAGCGGGTTTTGTCCCCAACACGCCTTTCCCCACAGACAAATTAGGGAAACCCTGCTGAACCTCATTTCTGGGATACTTTCAGCCTCTTAAAAAATAGCTGTGCCCTGATCACTTGATCTGGAAGGAAATGGGAGGGGGCTTAGTAGAACGAAGAGGTTAGACATTTTCTGAGCAGTTGCCCAATTGCCCCCTTCCATAAGGGGCTTTTCTCGATTATCTTTACTGCAGGACCAAGCTGGATCTAGCTCATTTTTTAACTTTATCTTTCTTGTATCAGTTTTTCCTCTCTGGTATAGTTTGGTTCAGACTTGGGAGAATCCCAGTTTCTTCACGGAATCTCTTTCCATTACATTTACAATTTAAATGAAATTTAAATTTAAAATGAAATGGACAATTTCAGTTTTGTAACAGTTCTCACATTTCAACATACCTTTGGGACTTGGAGTATCACCAAGACCCAGAGAGACTGCCTTCCTATGTATTCAGCTACTTGAAAGTAATTCCTTGGAGGTCACATCCAACATCAAAATAATTTGTTATAGCTCTAAGATTTTCTGGGAAGTGAGCAGAAGGTTACCTTGAACAGCAAAGAAGCTGGGCTTCTTATCCACGCAAGCTAGAAAATTGCACACTGTTAGGTGCCAAAATTTAGGATATCTATTAATTGCCACTCCTTTTTTTCTGGAGAGCCTAGAGAAAGGAATATAGAAAAGAAAGAACTGTTTGGAACTGCACAGTCTTCTGGGGACATTCTGGGGAATGAACGAAGAAGTAAATTCTATGACCATCTCCAAGTATGTTGTAAGTTTGGGTTCCTGCCCAAGGAGGATTCCAACCATACTTGCAATGAATGCAATGAGTGCAAACATGATTGCAGCAAGGCCTGAAAATATGTTTGGCAATATTGAGACTCATCAAGGGAGATGGTGAGTTTCTGGATTGATAGCAGAGAACCTAAACAGTCAAAGGACAGTCTGTCCCAGTCTTTGTAAGGAAGCAGCACAATCAGTTTCAGGACCTTCCCTGGAGGGTAACTCACTGCTGAGAGGCTGTATATTGTTGCCCAGGTACAAATATCTATGATGTGATAGAGAGCTGGCTTGATTAAACAGATCTAATTACCATTATTCTTTTCTTTTTTGATGTTGGAACAAAGATTACTTAAAAAAACAACAACTGAAAAGCATATTGAAGGACTACAAAGAGAAGCCAGAAAGACAAAACGGTTTGGTGTACAGATGATGTTTTTGTCCATGCTTCCAACTAAAAATCAAAGCCCATGAAAGGTACAGAAGATTTTGAATTCCAACTGCTGACTCAAGAAGTTGTGTAACTCAGATGTTGAATTCCTGTACCATGGTTTGCACAGCATCTACAGAAAAGCTTTTGGTAAAAGATGAGCTGCACCTCACACAAGATATGGAAGCCTGCATTTTGAAATACAACATCACCTGTATTACACTTACCAATAGGAAGAAATGGCTGAGGAAATGGAAATTATAGGAAGTTTGGAAAATAGTGATCATGTGATTCTAGAATTCACCATATTGTGGGAAGGAAGAACTGAAGGTAGTTGGGTTGGTAGTCTAGATTTCAAGAAAGCTGACTTCAGTAAGCTAAGTAGGAAAAATTTCAAAGGTGGACTTCCTGAAGGAAAAAAAAGTTCAAGAAGGTTGAGAAATTCTGAAAAATAAGATAAATCAACTGCAAAAAAAAAAGTTGAGACAAACGACGTGACAAGTATGGATGCATAAAGACTTTTCTGATGACCTTACAAACAAAAAGGATAAATTTCAAGTGTCAAAAGAGGGGCATATGACAAAAGCCCAATCTCAGGAAATGGCCCAAATCTGCAAAGATGGAGTCAGGAATGAGCTGAGTGTTGCAGTGAACATAAAAATAACAAAAGGAAAAAGGCTTATGGAATTTGCATATGTGCAGAATAAAAAGTCATTCTACTGGTTGGGAAACATGGCAAGGAGTGATAGCTCACAGGCAGAAGGTTGAACTGTTTAATTTCTATCTTCATCTTTCTTTTCACAAAAAGAAAAAGTGGTCCAACCTGTCAGAAGATGTACCATAGGGGACAGAAGTCAAAAGTTGTAAGAATAACAGCTCGCTATTTTTAATGAATTCAAGTCATTGGAACCTGCTGGGAATGCAGAGTATAGGGAAGTTGTCAGTATTTGGAGAAAAGTTAACATTGTTCCAATCTTACAAAGGGGGAGGGAGGCGGAGCCAAAACAATATACCAGTCATCTTGCCTGACATCAGTGCCCAGGGAAAAACCTAGAATATATCAAGCTGTGGGTTTGCAAGTGTTTAAAAAGGAACAAGTGAGGAACAAGCATGGAATTGGTAAAAATAAGTTGTGCTAGACTAAACTTACTTTTTTTTTTTGACAGAGACTAAATTAGTAGAGCAAGGAAATGCTTTGGAAGGAGTGTACCTGGAGTTCAGAAAGGCATTTGATTAAGTTTATAATAGCTGCCTTCTTGATAAAATGGGACCTTGTGAGAGAGATGGTCTCCTACCACATTAAGTATGAACCACCATACTTAACATGTATCCTTAATATATCCGTGTCCACGTGGAAAGTTGTATGTAGTGAAATACCTCTGGGTTCTGTCTTCGGCCTAATGTTTGTGAGGTAATTGAGACAGGCAACAGACCCAGATACCTAATTCTACTTTATGTAAGGTTATATTCACAGAATCTTGCAAATCTGAAAGTACATTTCTTCCATTGCTTTTATAAGCCTGAGAAACTAGGGAGAGTCCTTGAGATATCAAGCATGTCCACATTCCTGCTGCAGGCTAAGCTGCCTCTTTCAACCACTCCCCTGGCTTTCTCTTTTCTTCTAAGGTCATTCCCAGAGACTATTATAGTGCTCTTAAGCATTTTTTATAAATGACGTAGGCAAGAGAAAGAAGGGATGGTCAGCAAATTTATAGACAACCCCAAGCGGGGATTTTTAACACTTTGGGAGAAAGGGCTCATGTTAAAAAGGATCTCGATAGACTTGAACCCTGAACCTTTCCCAACGAATTGCAGTTCAATGGTGAGAAATATGGGTTCTGTAATGAGGTAGAAAAAAATCATATGTACAAGACAGATATTTACTGTAGGTGGCTCAGTAGTAGTACTTGTGAGAAGGATGATCCCCCAAAGTGCTGCAGCCGCCAAAAGAGCCAATGTAATCTTAAATTGCATCAACAGAAGCATAATGTGGAGAGCATGTAAAATGATATTTCTGCTCTAAGCTTCACTGCAACTAAGTATATTGGTCACAACAATATAAGGATACAGAGGGGCTAAAGAGAAGAGCACCAAAGATGGTGAGGGGTTCAGAGGCTAAATCTTATCAAGAGCAGTTAAAAGAACTGGATATGTTTAACTGAAAGAAGAGAAGACTGAAGGGAGACATGATAGCAGTGTTCCAATGTTTAAAGGGCTCTCACAAGGAAAGTGGTGTGGATTTATTCTCTGTAAGGCCCAACGGAAAGCAATGAATGGAAGCTTTATGGACAGAGCTCCAAACTCAAAATAAGGAGTAATTTCTTAATCATGAGAGCTACTAAAAAGCAGAGCAGCCTACTCTCTATGATAATCATCATGGAGATTTTCAAGAAAAGACTGGACAGCCATTTATCTATGATGGTTTGAGGATTTCTGCCCAAGCAATGAGTTGGACCAAAAGACTTTGAAGATCCCTTTCAAATCTATGATTCTATGACTTCTAACTAAATTACAACAGGAAAGGGTGGAACTTTTAATAAAGTATCAGGCATTGTTAGCAATGGGAGGTGCTTTTAAAGAAGTTAAATAAAGAATTTGTAATCTTTTTCACACACACTGTAACTTTTTTTTTTTTTTAATTACATTTATATGCCGCCCTTCTCCGAAGACTCAGGGCGGCTTACAATTTTTGGGATACAACCCAGTGTGCTCAGCAATAGCCTTCATTCCATTGTATATGCCTGCTTATTACTAAGCGGCATTTTACAAGGTCAGCTAATTGCCCCCAACAATCTTGGGTCCTCAATTTACCTACCCCGAGAGGATGGAAGGCTGAGTCAACCTTGAGCCTGGTGGGATTCGAGCCTACAGCAGTTGTAGGCAGCTGGAACTTAAGTGCAGGCAATTAACAGCCTGAGCCACCAAGGCTCAACTTGTCCCCTGGGAAGCTCTTATTTGTATTTAGTCAGCATGGTTGTTTACAATTCCATCAATTGTTCACTGAAAAATGTCCAGCATTGTCAAAATACATTTTGAAAGGCTGAAGTTTCTGTTTATCTGTAATAAAGCACAAAACTGCCAGTAAGATGTGGTAAATTGTGAAAAGGGAAATTTGTGACAATGTTTTTTTCTATGTTGCAATCAAGAAGTTCCCCATATTTGCCTTTATTGTTATGTGACCCAAATCTGTAAATATATGTGCTGTTCACAGATTTAAGTTCTTATTTTTGCTAACTTTACAACTTTTTAAAAGAAGGAAAATAATGCAGGTCTTAGGCAAAGATGCGGAAAATATTTTTGTGGGATTTGAAGGAGCCAGTGCAAGGAAGGAAGGAAGATACGTTAACTTTGTTAAACAAATAGTATGGTTATTATTGTTATTAATACTAATATAATTGATACTAATGCATCGAATATTGTTGTAAATAGTGATTATTTCCTAAAATGATTTGTACCCAAATAACACACTGTTCAATTGAAATTGAAATTTTTGTATGCTATAAAATAAAATAAAAACTTATTTAAAAAAAAAGAACCTGCCTGATCTCCCAGCCTTGCCTTACATTAGAAAGAATTATGATGGACATTTTCTCTCTTGCAAGAAATCCACCATTTTCCCTGTTAACCTGCAGTTTATAACAGCAGTAGTCACCAACTTTGTTAAAAAGGCAGGATTGAGTTTGACAAAAGACAAGCAATTTTATCCTGATGTTTCTGTTCTGCCTTAAGATCTAGTGGGGCTGCCCTTGCGGACCACTCGGAGGCTTCAACTGGTGCAGAATGCAGCCACGCGGGTTGCGATGGGAGTATCCTGATACTCCCATATTACACCCCTCCTGTATGAACTGCATTGGTTGCCAATTGCCCTCCGGGTGAGATTCAAGGTGCTGGTAATTACCTATAAAGCCCTTCATGGCTTAGGGCTGGGGTATTTGCGGGAACATCTACTGCCAGCAACGACTGCCCAGCGTCCTGTGCGCTCCCACAGACAGGGCCTCCTTGGGGTGCCGTCGGCCAGACAGTGTCGACTGGCAACCCCCAGGGGGAGGGACTTCTCTGTGGGAGCGCCCACCCTGTGGAATCAGTTGCCCTTGGAGCTGCGGATGGCCCCTGACCTTTGTTCCTTCTGTTGCAACCTGAAGACATGTTTTTTCCAACAGTCCAGCCTGGACTGAGGGGGGTGGGTTTTTATTGGTTTTTATAGTATATTGGTCGCTGTGGGTTTTAGATGATTGTTTGGGATCCTTATTTAATAATTTTTTAATAATTTTAAATTTTTGTACTGTATGTTTTTTACTGTTGTGAGCCGCCCTGAGTCCTTCGGGAGATAGGGCAGCATATAAATCCAAACAAATAAATAATAAATAAATAAATAGTGGTCAAGACATTACACGTTTTACAGATGTGCCTTAGATGGCACCTTTACTCCCTAATGGAAGGGTCAGGTTTGGAATTGCAGGACATCTCATAGTTCAGGAGGTCAACATAATGGAGGAGACTACTGCTTTTGTGTCACAAGCACTAGCTGGCCCAAGGAGGGCCAGCTGCATGGCCTAAAGAAGTACCTGGGAGAACCAGCTCATTTCTTTTAGTCTGTTTTGCTCCTGATGCTTAAGACCTGATTCCTCCTAGTTTGCTTGCCCTGCTCTGCTGGTGCTTCTACTTTGCCTTTATAGATTTCAGAATAGTCATTCCTGATTATGTCCTGATGGACATTATACCTGAGAATGTATCTGTGGCACTAATAACAGTGAGATTTAATTTGTGTTCCAGCCACACATCTATCTGTTACTAGTGATATCATTCTAAAATAGCAGTCCAATGGCTTACAGAAGCCTTTTGAATCTTGGTATCTATTTCTAGATTATCCTATCTGTAAATATCAATTTTTTTTCTTTGTAGATATTTAAAGTGCTTTTGTTTATTTCAACAAAATTTTTAATATTTAGTGAATTTTGCTTTTACAAACCACTCTGCCTTCTGATACGTCAGAAGGGAAGCAAGAAGGTATGTTGGATCAAAAATTGTATCTCAAATGGGACAAAAACAATTTTGCTTTCTGTCCCATATTGGGTTATTATATGTTAAAATTTAATAAAAATGTCACCAATCCTGCTACTATTTTTTTGTTATTATTAGCCATTTTTTACAAACATATTAACATTAGATATGCTTTCTGTTTTGTTGTCTTTAAAAAACAGACTGAGTAGAATATGTTATGCTTTACAGAGGTCTTCATTGCTTTTAAGTTTAACTGACTTAGAATGCATGCCATAGTCATATAATTTGTTCTAGAATAAATTAACAGCACATCCAAAATCACTAAATGATTTTATTAAGTACTGAAATTAATATTTGTATTATATCCCAAAGCCTCAAATGAATGTATTCCATAGGAAGTTTTGAAAAGAAGGATCAGAGTTATATCAAGTATTCATAAAAATATCTGTGTTTCTTTTAAATATATCATTAGATGAGCTACAGTGAAAAGAATATGTAACTAATAAAGGCTGTGTAACATTTCAGATTCAGTCTTAAAAAGGGGTTTCAGAGCAAAAACATAGCACCTGCCCAATTATTTCTCCAGAATGTCACACCCATATTTACTCAGTTAACTCAGATTTTACTGGAAATATATCTCAATTATTAAAATAAGTCTTAATCTCATGCATGCATAGCTTGAGTGTTGGAATAAATCTGCTCAAAGCTTATCTACACCCCATATTTTCCTAAATATATTTATTTATTTAGCATATGGCTTCCTAAATATAAATATGGCAATAATTTTTTCTTTAAATATAATTATTTAAAAAAACGAAGTGTACATTATTTTTTCAGCAGCAAAGTATTATATACTACCAGCTCCTATAACTTTTACTAAATAATGATATTTGCATGGACACAAATCCAAGTAGTTCTCATTATAGAGTAGGATTTAAAAGACACTATAATTCTCCAGTGAGATCTATCAAATTTACAAAATAAAAATGTACTTATTTGAAAACAAATGCCATTCAAATCACTGCTCTTTTTTCAAAATAACATATTTATTTTATTTATTTCCAATATTTATATCCTGTTCAAATTGAATGGACTCTGGGTATGATATAAGACGATTCATACAATATAAAAACCAAAAGAAAAAAAAATAAACGTCAGAAGAATCTTCTGATTCTTCTGAATTGTGAGCCATCCAGAGTCATTTTCTGAGATGGGTGGCTATAGAAATCAATCAATCAAACAAATAAAATTGCAACTGCTTTTTGCATGAATTACTATTGCTGTATATCCTGGTCCAAGGCACCAAATACTACCTGTTGCTTAAAAAGGAACTGAGTGCCTGGTGTATTCATCAGGATCTTTTTGCTGTGCTAATTCCTTTTTGCTATCTCAACCATTGCTCAAATTGAAAATATAACAAACTAAATTATGTTTGTTCTTTATTGGTTTTCAATGTAAACATAGTATAAATTCTTTGTTTCAGTTATGAATATTTATCTATTTCAATTGTTTTTTTTAGAAAACTACTTTTTCATCCTATGTATTTTGGACTTTGCCCTTGAATTTCATCCCTAAGAAAAACAGCAGTCATTATGCTAGGTAATTTTGTACTGTTACATTTTGCACAAAATTTTATAGATTTTGCCTTCAAGAAAAGATAATAACATTAGTGTTTATACTTTAGTAAGACTAAATACAGATAAAATAGGGATTAACGAATGGTCTTTTCCATTTCTAGTACCCAAAAGTCAATTCCTGCTTCCTACTTATCTCTCTTGATCATGTTATGTTCATTTATAAGACAAAATCTAATCCAAAAAGTGACTACAAGCGTGATCACTGAAATATTGCTGATTTATTAAATGTTCTGAATTTTACAAACAAAACAGGATAAACAATTACTCAAGTAAACAGTAAAATAAATTGTTCGTACATTTAAAGTTTTGTACATATAAAACTTGAATATGAAGTAATGCTTAACTATTAATAAATGTTTTCATTCTGTTTCTTGTCACAAAAGAAAAACAATTAACAGTACAACAGAGTTGAAAGTGGGATGCAATAAGCCTTGTTTAATCTTACTCCTCATCCAAATGTAATTTTCTTTAATTTCATGACAATTTTGGCATTTGAATTAGTTACTTCCAACAATTTCAACACAAAATATTTTCACTCCTTCCTTCATATTTTTTACTTCTATGATATCTGATGTTATCCTGTTGCCTAAGCCAACAATCAACCACTTCAGTATTGCTATTTTAGCATCCATCATAGCAAGCTGTTGAGAGACTACTATGAAATACTCTGCATCATTTCGTTGACCTCTTTACCAGCTGGAGTTCACACATATCTTCATTTAACAGCTTTAATATTTTGTTTAATCCAAGGAATAGACATATGCAAAACTACAGATATTCTAGGAAACAAAAGCAAGTGTAAGACATGTGCAGTCCTTTCAGTGGCTGATACATAGAATAATACTGCTGATATGTTATATAGCTGACACTATACTTAATTCAAGAAGGTTATTCTATCTGAAAAAATGTGTTTTGCTTGGTAAACCTTCATAGGTGAGTTGAACAAAATACTGATAACTAAGCATCCCTCTTTGTGGACTTAAAAACATCTACTGGAAAATACATTCCATTTTATCTCAATAAAGTCTTGCTTGATGGTGAAATGGGCAGCATATAAATTTAATTAATAAATAAAAAATAACAAATAGAAGTTTAATTATCAGAAGGAGTGAATGGATCATAATTCTTCCCACAGGGTTTCCCTTCTTAAATATTAATCTATTACCGTTAATAATCAGTGTGTTAAATAGCAAGCATGTCCAGTAGGACTATCTTGGTGTGAAGACAAATAGCTTCAAAAATAAGCATTTTTGAGATTCAAAAATGTAAACAATGTGCAGGTAACTGGATCTCAAACTACAGTGCTAAAAATTACAGCAAGCATCACTGACTATATAAGAATCTCCATTATAAAACAATGCAGCCAATATTTTCCAACTTAAGCAATAGCTAATTACTGAAGATATTAATCAAGGTGTTTATCTTTACTTTCTCATATCTGACAAAGTGAAATAGTTTTATTCTGCTACCAATTGGTTTCTATGATCAAATTAAATTGAAGGTTTTTAAAAAATCCCACAAGGATCTTTATTATTAATTAATTAATTAATTAATTAATTAATTAATTATTGGGACTTATATGCCGCCCCATCTCCGAAGACTCGGGGCGGCTCACAACTAAAACAGCAACACAATAAATAATTAAAAAGAAATTATACTAGAACAAGCCCCAAATAGAATATAATTACAATAATACAAAAATAAGACCACCCCACCCCTGGGTCACAGCCCGGATTGGTTGAACAACCAGGTCTTCAAATCATGGCGGAAGGTGCGGAGGTCAGGGGCCAGGCGGAGCTCCAAGGGAAGTTGGTTCCAGAGGTCAGGGGCCGTGACAGAGTAGGCTCGTCGTTGGGGGACCGCCAACCGGCACTGGCCGGCCGACGGGACCCCAAGGAGAATTAAAGCTAATCAGTCTTATTAGTTAATATGGATGGGTACACAGAGAAAAATGAGTATACATATAAGCAGGGGCGGGATGCTACCAGTTCGGCCCGGTTCTATAGAACCTGTAGCTGCAAAAAGCAGCTGACACTGAATCTGTTCGGTGTTTGGCCCACCCGCCTGCCCGGGCTCTAGGCTGTCCTTTATTCCCTGCTTTTCCCTCCTCAGCTGCTTTGCGCAGCACAGCTGAGGTTGAAAAAGCAGGAAACAAAGAGGATTTAAAAATGCTGCGCACCAACGCGCAGCGCTTATCAGCTGTCCAGGCAGCACAGCTGATGATTTCTTGCAAATGCTGCACACACACGTGCTATGATTGTCCGTGGTTTGGAGAACCCGCAAATCGCTCCACTGGCTGGCCCCTCCCCTCCCCTCCCACTTACTCCTTACCTGGCATGTGAGCCATTCAACTTGCCTGGTTTGGTAAGTTGCTATTTTAACTTTTCCCCCCCCAACCATCAGCTGTTCTGCTCTGCCAGGAGATTTAGATTAGTTAGAAAGCAGGAAATCCTTGGATTTCTTGCTTTCTAGCTAATCTAAAAGCAGAGCCGAACCTTCCTTAGGACTAAAGCTTTTCAGTGCAGACTCAGATAGCCGATTGCAGATAGATAGATCTCTAAGTGAATCTGATTCTGTGAGCAACTCAATCTGCCTGCCTGCTTTGCCTGCTTTTGGGTAAAAGTTGCTCTTTTTTTAATAAAAAATTCAATATTTACACACATGGTCTGTTGTGAGTTAATTTTGTGAGTTTGCTTGCTAGCAAATTTTATGAATTTGCTTGCAAGCAAATTTTATGTGACAGACACAGGTAGCCGATTGCAGAAAGATAGATCTCTAAGTGAATCTGTAATTCTGTGAGCAACTCAATCTGCCTGCCTGCTTTGCCTGCTGCTTTTGGGTGAAAGTTGCTCTTTTTTGTAAAAAAATCAATATTTACATAAATATTTATAATATTTACATACAAGCCACGCCCACCCAGTCACATGACCACCAAGCCCTGTCCAGTCAGCAAGCCATGCCCGCCCAGTCACATGACCACCAAGCCACACCCACAAATTAGGACACACCCACAGAACCAGTTATTAAGACATTTGAATCCCACCCCTGCATATAACTGAGAGGTGGCATGGCGCGACCAGAGGGCTAAATTTTAAATCTGGGGTAAAGGGGAAGCTTTTAAATTTTTTAATTCGTTGTTTTAAGGGGTTAGGGAACGGGGTGGGTGATCAAATTGCGGGTCCACACAGTTCTTCCAGGCCAGCTTCTGGTCTCGGCGGGGAGGGGTTGGGTGGGGGGGCCTCGGGGTCTGGCGGGGAGAGGGTGGGGTTGACCATCACCAGGGTGATCGGTTATGGCAGGGGGGGAGGGGACAGGGGGCCAAATTATGTGACGGGAGCACGCCCCCGATGTTTACGTGCGGTGGCACGCTCCGACCCCCAGGTCGCTTCCTGCTCCCCTGGGGTCTTGGGAGACGTGGTCTCTGGGCTCAGGCTGGTATATCTGAATGCCAGGTCCGTAGCCAATAAGTCATCCCTCCTCCGTGAGCTCATAGAGGAGGAGGCTGCGGACCTGGCATGCATTACGGAAACCTGGTTGGGCCCGGAGGGGGTGTCCCTCTGTGTGATTTATGCCCTCCAGGTTTCCGTGTGCTGTTCTGGTCTCGGGCCCAGGGAAGGGGCGGAGGGGTAGCCATAATTGTTAGAGAGACCTTGTTTCCAAGGGAGGTCACTGTCCCGCAGATGGACGGGTGTGAGGCCCTCCTCGTGAGATTGGGCCCTGGTGGTCAGTTGGGTTTGCTGCTAACGTACCTGTCCCCCAGCTGCGTGGCGGTGGCCCTGCCTGAGCTGCTCGACGTCCTCTCGGAGGTGGCGGTGGAGTTCCCTAGGCTTATAGTTCTGGGGGAGTTTAACCTGCCGTCGCTGGGGGGGGGTGTCGGGTTTGGCTCAGGAGTTCATGGCATCCATGGCAGCCATGAACCTGACCCAGGTGATCCAAGGACCCACTCACGAGGGGGGGAACACACTTGACCTGGTTTTTGTCTCGGGGCAGTGGTGTAGTGATCTGGGAGAGGGTTCTTCATCTACCCTCCCTTTATCGTGGACAGATCACTATCTCCTGCGGCTGGTCTTTCAATTGGCTGTCCCTCGCTGCTGGGATGAGGAGCCAATATGATGGTTCCGCCCCAGACGCCTAATGGACCCGGAGAGGTTTCAGATGGCGCTGGGGTTCTTGCCCGCCTCCCTCGACCACAGCTCGGCCGAGACGCTGACGGCCGCCTGGCAACAGGCGGCGTCGGAGGCGCTCGACCGGGTTGTCCCCTTGCGGCCTCTTCCCCGCCGTAGTCCCCGATGGGCGCCCTGGTTCTCCGAGGAGCTCCGGGGGAATGAAACGGCGGAGAAGACGCCTGGAGAGCAGATGGAGGGCCAGCCGCTCTGAATTCGACCGTGTCCAGTTGCGAGCCTATATCAGGACCTATCTGGAAGCGATCAGGGCGGCGAGGCGTGCTTACTTCTCCGCTCTGATCGCGTCCGCCGATGATCGCCCTGCTGCCCTGTTTCGGGTGACCCGCTCCCTCCTTCAATTGAGGGGGGGGGATGACCCTTTGCAGGGCAGAGCAGAGGAATTCAGTTTACATCTGACGGATAAGGTCGCTCGAATTCGTGCCGGCTTGGACTCTGATTGGCAGTGGTCTGATGGGGTGGCGATGAGTCTGGTGGATTCTATCTGGGTTGAGTTTGACCTGGTCTCCCTTGATGAGGTGGACAGGATCATGTGGAGGCTGTCTTCCACCACGTGTTTATTGGACCCGTGTCCTTCCTGGTTGGTGTATGCCTCCAGGGAGGTTACACACGGCTGGCTCCAGGCAGTTGTTAACGCCTCCTTGAGTGAGGGAGTCTTTCCTGCCACCTTGAAAGAGGCGGTGGTGAGGCCCCTCCTCAAGAAGCCTGCCTTGACCTGGCTTTTGAACAACTATCGTCCTGTCTCCAACCTTCGCGTTTTAGCGAAGGTTGTTGAGAGCGTGGTGGTTCAGCAGCTTCCCTTGTTCCTGGAGGAAGCTGATTATTTAGACCCGTATCAATCGGGCTTCAGGACCGGACACAGCACGGAGACAGCATTGGTCGCACTGATGGATGATCTCTGGAGGGCTCGACAGGGGTTTTTCCTCTGTCCTAGTCCTGTTAGATCTCTCAGCGCTTTCGATACCATCGACCATGGTATCCTTCTGCAGCAGCTCAGAGGATTGGGGTGGGGGCACCGCTTTGCGGTGGTTCTCCTCCTTCCTCTCAGGCCAGTCAGTAGACAGGGGGCAGAGGTCAGCCCCAGGCCCCTCACTTGTGGGGTGCCTCAGGGGTCTGTCCTCTCTCCTGTTTAATATCTACATGAAACCGCTGGGAGATCATCCAAGGTTTTGGGGTGAGGTATCATCAGTATGCTGATGATACCCAGCTTTATATCTCCACCCCAGACCAGATCAGTGATGCTCTCTCGTGATGTCCCGGTGCCTGGAGGCGGTACGGGTCTGGATGGGGAGTAACAGGCTCCAGCTCAACCCCACCAAGACCGAAAGTGGCTGTTCTTACTGGCATCTCAGTCTTATTGGATGTACCATCTTGGTCATGGGGGAGAGGTGTTGCCCCCGCGGGATAGGGCGAGGAACCTGGGTGTCCTCCTGGATTCACAGCTCGGTTTGGAGGAGCATGTGGGAGCTGTGGCCAGGGGGCTTTGCCCAGGTTCGCTGGTTCGCCAGCTTCGCCCTTATTTGGACCGATGCCCTTTGAACGGTTACTCATGCGCCACCTCTAGAATCGACTACTGCAATGCTCTTTACATGGGGCTTCGCGGACGATCCGGAGGCTACAGCTGGTGCAGAATGCGGCCGCTGGCTGTGATGGGGTATCCCGATACTCCCATGTTACACCCCCTCTGCGCTTGCATTGGTTGCCGGTCACCTCCGGTCGCCTTCAAGGTGTTAGTAACAACTTATAAAGCCCTTAATGGCTTGGGTCCAGGGTACTTGCGGGAACGCCTCCTGCCAGCATCACTTTCCGACGCCTGTTCGCTCTCATAGGAGGGGCCTCCTTGGGGTGCCGCCGGTCAGGGACTGTCGGCTGGCGGTTCCCAGGGCTAGGGCCTTCTCCGTGGGAGCCTGCCCTTTGGAATCAGCTCCCCGGGATCTCGCTTGGCCCCCTCCGCTCTTCCCGGGACCTGAAGACTTGGTTGTTTCAACAGGCCGCCTGGAATGACCTGGGGGTGAGGGTTTTAATTTTTAACTTTAACTGTATTCGCTTGTTTATCTGTTTAATTCTCTTTATTGTAAATTTCTTCTGTTTTATGTTCACGCCCTGAGTCCTTAGGGAGTAGGCGCATACAAGTCGAATAAATTATTATTATTATTATTATTATTATTATTATTATTATTATTATTATTATTAACTAACACATGTAAAAATACACCTCCTCTCTTTGAATAGTCATTTTGTTAATTTTCCTTTAAAATGTCATGTGAAAACTGACCCATACATTACATTGAACAGTTCATTAAAATTGTATTTTCTGGATGACCTAGAAGATAAAGCTCCTATGAAGAACAATCACATATCAGTTTGTGCTTTAAAGTCTTAGTTTACATTTACTGACAGATATGTAAAAAGAGAGACAGTAGATATATCTACTATTAGGGTTAATATACCTATTTTCTTATAAATTATTGGTTCCTTCAAAAATGAAAAAGTAAAATTTCATCTTCACCATATTTATTGGCATAATGGTTAAAGCTCCTGTCTCCCACAGACCATAGTCAAAAGATTTCATTTTTTTAGATTTTAGAAGAGAGTTGTTATATAATTTTTATAAATTAAAATATTAATAAAATTATTTTTAAAATCTAACACACAAAATGTTACTTACAATGGAAAAGGAAATGTATAGTAGGTTGCACATTAAAATCCAAAATTTTCACACTTGACAAAGAAGTCCCAGTATTTTTCTCCTGCATGCCATGGTAGAAATTCTTCATCTGTAATTAACCTTATTTTGTTGAAGTGTAGAAAGCAGGGTGTTTTTGAGGAATTAGCCTGACAGGAAGAGTCTATTAAAACATGAAACACACACTAAATTAAACTATCAAGCCTTAAATTTAAAATGCCCATAAGAAATCTCTTTCCTGCAGTGAGCAAGACAAGACAAATTTGCAGTCAATTCTATAGTCTCTCTAGAGTCAGTTCTATAGTCTCTATAGATTCCATAAATTTCAACCACAAGTCTATTAATCATGTTCATTTATCCTTATTAGGCTAACAAAGTCCACCTCAAGGTGAAGGGATTAAATAAATTATACTGTATGTATGCATGATCATTTTCTTGAAATGCATGCAAATGTTTTATGAAAATTCATTTAATTTCTTAGTAAATATTGAACAGTTCTGTAATATAGATTAGTCTATGAAATAATGCTAACCCAAAATGTCATTTTGCATTAGTGGTTCCTTTCACAGACCATTAAATTATGGCATTTGTATAATATGTTTACCCATATTAACTAGATTTGGGGTTTTTTTCTCCTTTCCTTTTTCTTTTACTCAATCATCTTTCATTCTAGGAGACTGCCTGAACAAGGCCCTGCAGTTTAGTAAACATAGTTTACTCAACTTAATTACTAGGTTAATATGCACACTGAACTATCCAATATCTAATGTGTAAGGTTCATTATGAAAATGTCAGAAAGCATGCAAAGTTACTGCCTCCCTCCTTTAACAATGACCATTATAACCAACTCTTGCCCTTCCTCTCGTAGACTAAGGGCATCATCAAGTCTTTCTTCTGTTAGTAATGGTAATACATTAAAGCAGAATGTTTCAAAACATCTGTCTGTCTGTCTGTCTATCCATCCATCCATCTGTCCAGCCATCTTGACTGGGTTTTCTTGATGCTTTCCAATATGCTGCTTCTTTGAAATATCTTGCCTCATTAAATGTGTTATCCACTCTGAATTTTGGACATCAGATAAAATCTCCCAACATTTTTTATCACACATCTAATTAAATGGAAACTAAGTGATGATATTGTCAGGTATATTCATTATGATAATGTCAGAAAAAAATAGTTTATTAATCTGACATCTTGTCAAACTGTAAGTGGGCTTCAAGTAAAATGCTACAGCATTGGCCAATATTTTTCTCTATCTTCAGGCATGACTTAAGTAAAAAGGGAATCTAACTCTGTGTCATCCATAAAAAGCAGATGACACAAATATCAGAGAGATATAGACACAAACTACAAAATACTTTTGATAGAAAATGGGGCAATATTCCACAAAGACAAATGCAACAAAATGTATGCCAAAACAGCAATCAAATGAACAAATGCAGGATGGGATCTAGCTGGCATTGCAATATTATATAGAAAGTTCTTGACTTATGATGGCAATTTAAACCGGAATTTGGAGTTTCACTTCACTGGCTAGAAAATTCTGGAAGTTAAAGTCCATACATCTTAAAGTTGCCAAATTTGAAAAAACACTGGTCTATATTCTAAAAGGCAATGGTTTTATGGATAAAATAGTACTAATCTTGCCCAGAACCACATAGAATTTCTTCCTTGATGAAAGGTCAAAGTATATACATGAAGTACAAAGTTTTTATGCTATTCTAATTGCTAGTCCAAATAACTTGTTTTGAATAATATCTCTGGGTCTGGGCCTATCAGTTTATTCTTACTTACTGTCTGTCAATTACTATATGTTCTTGGGTGTGAAGCATTAATCTTTTGTTTCAGAGTGATTGGAACGGATCTACTTGGGTTGCTTAACAGAACATCTGAAAAAGCTTTAGCCTATTCTCTTAATGTTCTAAAAAGGGTTTCTCTCCTGGTTTGCATTTATAACTATTTCTTTGGGAAATTGTGTTTCTGCATGTTTTTGCTTCATAGTTCTGATAGTATCAGTTTTACTTAGAAGAAGTTGCTAGATAAGCTACTTATAGCTTAGACTTATATGAGCTATTTACAGAAAGAGGAAATATCAATTCAGAGAGATTTTTGAAGGCATTGTGAAATGCACTAGACTGGAAGGGATTAAGATTTTGTTTCCTGCAAAGATCAGTTTAGGAATCCTGCAAAGTGCCAAAGAAAGGCAGGAATGCCCTGATCCTTCCTTTATTTCCATACTTCTTTGGTGGAGAAGAAAGTACAATTTAGTTCATCTCTCTTTTTATCTTAAAACAAGCACACAGCACCAAACAACAATGAGATTTGGACACTGACTATATGTCATCAAAAATGGCTGGCCGTTTATTTCTCCCGTAGTTATAAATTACTATCACTGTGCTACCATGCCTCACATATAAAAGGGATTCATTTACAACCACAATTGAGCCCAAAATTTCTGTTGCTAAACAAGACAATGGTTAAGGTTTGTCTCTTGCCACAGTTGTTAAGTGGATCACTGAAGTTGGTAACTTAGTAACATTCCTGTTTATATCACAAGACATGATTGAGAATAGTCTGGTGTTTAAATCATCTGTTAGCAGGGTACCATATATTAGGAGAAATATAAATACTATGTATATTTTCAGTGAAGCAAGAATTTACAAGTAGAAATAAAGAAAAAATACCTAAATAAATTATTTTTTTCATCTGGTTTTAATGATTAGTTACAATCAGGGACAACACTATACAGGTGGTCCTCAACTTACTGCAGTTCATTTAATGACCAATATTACAATGGCACTGAAAATAGTGACTTATGACTGTTTTTCACTGTTACAACCTCTGAAGCATCCCCATATTCATATCAGAGGTGGTATTCAGTAGGTTCTGACCAGTTCTGGAGAACTGGTAGCGGAAATTTTGAGTAGTTTGGAGAACCGGCAAATACCACCTCTGACTGGCCCCGCCCCCATCTATTCTCTGCCTCCCGAGTCCCAGGTGATCGGCTGGGTCTTCTTTTGTTGCCCTGCACAGATGAACTGAGCTGGAAACCAAGTTAGTGGGGTGAGGAGAGAATGGGGATTTTGCAGTATTCTTCCCCTGCCATGCCCACCAAGCCACACCCACCAAGCCACACCCACAGAACCAGTAGTAAAAATTTTTGAATCCCACTACTGATTCATATGATCAAAATTCAGATGCTTGGCAACTGGTTCATACTTATAAGCATTTCTGTGTCCCGAGATCACCTTTTAGGACCTTCTGACAAGCAAAATCAATGGGGAAGCCAGACTCATTTAATAACTAAGTGATTCACTTAACAACTGTAGTAAGAAAAGTTGTAAAATGGGGCAAAATTCACTTAATTAATTTCTCACAACAACTGAAATTTTGGGCTCAAAATTTGTGGTAATAAGTCCAGGACTACCTGTACTGCTTTTATACATTACTATAAATTTTTAAAATTATTTTTAACTAAAAATTTCTAGTTATTTTCTCTTCTAAAACCAATGAATTATTTTCTCTTCTAAAACCAATGAACTTGCTTAAAAGGTAGCCTGAATTCATATGAATTCAGTGGGAGTTACTTTAAGTACAGATATATAGGACTGTCCTGCTAGTGCTACAGTGATCACTTTTCTACCTATGGGCATACAAAATCAAAACAGGCAATTGAAGAACAGCAGGGAATAAAGAGCCACATCTAAGTAACTCCTGTGATAAATCAGAGATAGATGGAGACAGCTTCATCTTTTTTCAGCGACCATAGACAGGTCTAGGAAAGACAGGAAAAGCAAGTAAAAGGGTGTGGCATATGGATCTTAGTGGCTTTGTTTGGTTGCTAATACACTAGTGTGAGCCAGCAGAAGCAGAGAACAAAAAGGACAAAAGCTCAGGAATGGCCCTGGAATGCAACTGGACTCTTGAGAGTGAACAATCCTGCTAGCCAGGACAGTTGTGGGGCAGATGTAGGCAGCCTTCCCATTGGTCAAGTATATTCTGTAGGTATTGGGAATTAAAGCCCTGGAGGGGAAAATACTCCAGTTCACTCATGAAAGAGAATGAAAAACAGAGATACATTACTGTGTTTTAGCAAATATTGCAGAATATGCTTTTGGAAAGACTATGTTAGAAAATCTAGTAAGTGTGTGGGATAGTTTGTTTGTGCTGTTACAAATTCCTGCCCCCAGGAGAGAGATGAGAATGAAGTCACTCACTTTTTTATTTGTATTTTTTCATATTGGAAATAGTACTTCAGTCAATACATACCAAGCAGATTTTTTTGTTGCAATACTTCTGATTCCTTAGGAACATGCATTTCATTAACAATTGTTGATAATGGCCTTCCACAGTATGTGACCTGAAAACAGCAGACACTATATTAGTCATATGAGCTGAAAAAAGCTCTTGAAAAAAATGTTTCATAATGAGCAAGATTGTGGGTAAAATGTCTCTCTTGGAATCCTAAAAATAGCTGCATCTTTTGCAAACATTCATGTAACTGCTTTCAAGAGGCATCCAGCTAAGGGCAGGTTTGGTTATAAGAGTGAAAACTGGTCATAAGTCACTTTTTTCAGTGTTGCTGTAACTTCAAATAGTCACTAAACAAATGGTTGTAAGTCGAGGGCTATCTATACAAGTTTTGCAAAATATTGTGGTCATTTTAAAAATATGAAGAGATACTTCATTCACAATTCTGTGGGTTTCAAGGCATCTTTTTCAAGACTTTCGCTTAGTCATTGGGGTTTTTATAGGTCTTTAACGATGAATCAAGAAACATTAAACTTTTCCAAAATTATAGATATATTTTGTACATTCCCAGCAAGTCAAATATAAGAAAATAAAAAGCCAGCCTCAAATGTAGAAAATGATAGGGTATGCATTTATTTATTTAATCACATTTGTATATCAGGGGTCTTCGAACTTGACAGCTTTAAGACTTGTGGACTTCAACTCCCAGAATTCCTCCTCCAGTCATGTTAGCTCAGGAATTCTGGGAGTTGAAATCCACAAGTCTTAAACTTGCCAAGTTTGAAGACCCTTGGTATAGCTGATTATCTCACATAGTGACTCTGTGACCAGAGCTTGTGTAGCTGAGAGCAGATCGGCAGCAATTCTCTTCTGATTTTCTGATCTTAAAAATTCAATTTGAACAATATGTTGTTTATATAACAGAATACGCTTTTTTATACATGCTAAAATATACATTTCCCATTTGAGGTTTGTAATATGTTTAGGGTTTTTTTTTTCCCAATTGTCAAGCTTGAAGCCCAGCTAGAAAGCCCTCTTCTCAAATCAATGCTACCCATGTTGGCTGAGTGCATGTTGATTTACACAGCAAGGATAAGTGGGAACAAATGATTAAGTAAGTATCGCAATGAATATTCTGATCAATATGTGCATTGTGATATTACACACATTTGCACAAGGGATAGAACTTTCATCACAACATGATGGTGCTAGTTTTCTGTCATTCTGACAAAATCTTTGGACTCTGCAGCAGCTTTTGCAGGTGAGGTTGTATTATAATTGTGGCATACTATCAGGTTCTAGTGCATGGATGTCAAACTCAATTTCATTGAGGGCTGCAACATGGTTGTGTTTGACTTCGGAAGGAGTGGGGGTGGCATGGCCAGGGGGGAAATGGCCAAGTCAACGTCACTCATGTTGGGGGCGCCAGTGGTGGCCCAAGTTCTGTGCCAGTGAAAACAGGCTCCCAAGCTCCGTTTTCAGCTGCAACAGCCTCCTGCAACTCACTGCCAGTGAAAATGGAGCTTGGGAGGGCCGCAGGCAGCCCTCTCAAACTCCGTTTTTGCTGGCAGAGGTACCATGGGCTGGTTCTTCACTGTTTCCAGGGCGGCCCCATGGGCCAGATCTAAGCACCCTGTGGGCTGGATCCGGCCCCTGGGCCTTAAGTTTGACACCCCTGTTCTAGTGCTTTTCTTCATATACTGATTAGCCCACTTCTCTTCTGAAACCTCAATATATTAATCTTTTAATGCTTGGGCTAAAAGAGTGTAAATGCTTTGCCATTTTATGCTATTTTGTTGTTATCTAGGATAACAAATCCTCCTGCTACCAATCAAGTGTTGATCTTCACCCAGGCAACTAGCCTCCTTTGAATGTGTAAATATGGTTTATTTCTATGTGTTTATTGATGGCTGCTGTGAATTCTGTTTTGACAATCACAAATGAGACATTCCAGACTGAAATACTTTTTTAACACTACTGTAATATCCTAGTACATTGAAGTTTTCATTTTACTGAAATGTAAAACATCTAATATAAAATCTATTGAAATTGATAACTCGAGCAGTAGATTTGTACCCAAACAACACACTGTTCAATTGAAATTGGATTTTTTTGTATGGTATAAAATAAAATAAAAACTTATTACCAAAAAAAAAAGAACCTGCCTGATCTCCCAGCCTTGGCTTACATTAGAAAGAGTTATGATGGACATTTTCTCTCTTGCAAGAAATCCACCATTCCCTGTTAACCTGCAGTTTATAAGAGCAGTAATCACCAACTTTATTAACAAGGCAGGATTGAATTTGGCAAAAGACAAGCAATTTTATCCTGATGTTTCTGTTCTGCCTTAAGATCTAGTGGCCAAGACATTACACGTTTTATAGATGTGCCTTAAATGGCACCTTTACTCCCAAATGGAAGCAGTAGATTATTACCATTATCATCATCAGCATCTCATCATCATACCTTATTGTATACATATTTCCAGCTTACATAGATGTCTTTTCCTAATATTGCCTTTATCCACTGAACTGGATTTTGATAAACTGAATTGTTTCCAGTTTGGACTTTTCCATTTCCAAGAAGGCTAGCTTTATGTTTGGAATCCTGAAAGAAAAAGAAAATAGAAACAAACAAAAGAATTATAAATTTCCTGAATTTAGCAATAGCACTTAGACTTATATAATGTTCCATAGTGCTTTACAACACTATCTGACTGATTTACAATGCAACCATATTGGCCCCAACAATATGGGTCCTCATTTTACCAATCTAATTTAAGGAGAAATATACAAATATTTATTTTTAATAAAAACTATTTTAAAAGTGTGTATAATAGAATAATTAATATGAAATAACTCTTGCAATGTCACAAAGTCTACTGTATAGTTGATAAATCTGAAGGCTGGTGTAAGCAAAATAAATCCAAATTTAAAATTCTGTAGTTTAATACAATTACTAATATTTTGCTTTTTTGGCTTTGGATTAGTTATGGATTCTGGCTAATTCTATTGGATAAATAGCAGTATGTTTTCTGACAGATTTATTTATTTATTTAACTATAAAAATGACTCTTGGTAACTTACATAAAAAGAGAACTTGGGTAATTTGGGATATGGTTTCTCCACTACATTTGCATTAATTCCTCTATTTTGCTATTTTGCAATGGCTTCTATAGAAATAACAATTGCTATATGTTACTGTCACAATACTGCCTCAGATTTGCCCCTTGCTTTTGAACGGAAATAATAACAGAAAAAGAAAAAAAGAGAATTGCAACCTTCTACTGTAGAACTGATTTTTTTAGTGGCAATGTATGTTGAGTCATTATTGTATCTATGTTTTACCTCAATGCTTTCTAACATTTTGCTGAAATACAATACCTACCATAGCAGAATGGCATATCATAGTTACCGAAACACAACACCACACTTTAGTTTGTGTTCTTAATGTTTAATTACAAAAGTGCTGCACTGTACTTCCTATTTTAGAACACGAGAGAGAAAAGGGCAGGCAAACAATGCCAAAAATGGTGATTCATGCTTAGAAGCAGTGTACTAGCTTGAATACCGAAATTCTAATCAAGGCTTGAACTTTTTTTTTACAAGTTTAATGCATATGTTGGACAACTAGATAATCAAATATTCTAGTTACAGTACATAAATAATCTTCTATAAGAATAATATATTCATCTAAAAGCACAATTAATAAGAAAGCAAGGGGCTTTCAATCTATTGCTCTTATCTCCAGGCCCATATTTAATTACAAAACCCTTGGAGCTATCACATTTTTTAAACACAAAGAACTCTGTGCTTTAAAAGGCTACTAAGTAGTTATTTCTGTTCTGGCAACAAATGTTAGCTACTATACAGACAATATGTTTCATTTTTTAGAATTTTCATTTAATTTCTATAATAAGTATATATTCCAGCAATCTAGGATATAGCCTAGGCTATTAAAACATGAAGATTTTGATCTAAGTTTGTCAAATGGTTTTGTGTATCAAAGCAGTTCTAATAAGAAAGATTTCTCACATCACCAATAACAGTGTTATTGCTTGCTTCATTTAAACCAAAATGTCTTGTTCAAAGATACTGAAAGTCAAACTAGGACACATAAGACCAAACACAAAAAAATGCTAATTCTGCATGAATTCAGTAAGGCATTTGACACAGTAGACCACAATCTCCTTCTTGGTATACTAGAAAATGTGGAATAGACAACATCACCACCAGATGGATTTGTAGACAAATAGTACTCAATGAGTAATTCTTAATGGTACCAAATCCATATGGAGAGAAGTAAGCAGTGGGGTACCACAAGGCTCTGTCTTAGGCCCAGTACTCTTCAATATCTCCATAAATGACTTAAATGAAGAAATAAAAGCAGAACTCATCAACTTTGCATATGATACTAAACTGGCAGGAGTCAACACTCCAGAAGACAACTCAGGATCCAAAAATATCTTGACAAACTTGGACAATGGGCCCTATCCAACAAAATGAATTTTAATGTGGAGAAAAGAAAAGCTTTATGTTTAGGCAGGAAAAATCAAAGGTGTAAGTCAGAGCTGAAATTCAAAATCCCTACCAGCTCTGTGGGCATGGCTTGGTGAGACTCAGTCTCTAGAAGGAAGAAGGCGGGTGAGCATAGGCAACTGATTCAAATCGTCCTTACCCCTCTCCAAACCGATTCAAATTGTTCCTACCACCTTTCCAGAGGTGGTTGAATTTCACCCCTGGTATAAGTACAGATTAGGTGAGACCTGGATTAAAAACAGTAACTGTGAGAGGAACCTTGGAGTCCTAGTGGACAATCACTTGAATATGAGCCAGCAGTGTGCAGCAGCCACCAAAAACCACTAATACAATCTTGGGTTGTATAAACATAGGCATAGAATCAAGATCACATGAAGCATTAGTGGTGCTTTACAAAACCCTAGTAAGACCACACCTGGAATACTGCAACCGATTTTGGTCACCATACTATAAAAAAGATGCTGAGACTTAGAAAAGGTTCAGAGAAAAGCAACAAAGATAATCAAAGGTCTGTAGACTAAACAATATGAAGAACAGCTGCAGGTTTTGTGTCTGGCTAGTCTGAAGAAAAGAAGAATTAGGGGTGACATGATAGCAGTATTCCAGTATTTGAGAGGCTGCCACAAAGAAGAAGGAGTCAAATTATTCTCCAAACCACCAGAGGGCAGGACAAGAAGCAATGATTGGAAACTAATCAAAGAGAGAAGCAACTTGGAATTAAGGAAAAACTTCCTAACAGTGAGGACAATTAACCAATGGAACAGGTTGCCTTCAGAAATTGAGGGCGCTCCATCACTGGAAATTTTTAAGAAGAGACTAGACAGTCATTTATCTAAAATGGTACAGGTTCTCTTGCTTGAGCATGGCGCTGGACTAAGGTCCCTTCCAGCTCTATTCTATTCAATGCAAAAAGATAAATACAGGTACAGTCTTATCTTGAGGATCCTCTTAACTACTTAGTTGCTTGGTACTGTAGGTAATAGTAGCAGATATCACCAGCTATATAAAATTTATCTGGTATTTATCAGGACTGAATATGATAGGGAATTTCCTGTGGAGGACTGAAGGCAATAGACTGCCCGCTGGTATACAAAATTCATGCTTCTGAGACTACGTGCATAGAAAATATGAATTTTTATTATATAGGGTGTAAGTACTCTGTGCAATTTATTATCACAAGATATGGTGATGACTGCTGATTTAGACAGCCTTACATTCATGAAGGCAGGTCTGTTCAAACTAGTCTTGCTAGTCTCAGTCTTATCTCTAAGCTGGGAAGATATTATATTAGCTAAAGGAGCAGCAAATTGAGAGAGTGTAAATCTTCATCTCCTGCTTAGGAATTCTGTTGAGGCATTTGCATGGCTGTTGGGAAAAATAAAATCATTTTTGGTTTAATCCTCTAGGTCTATTCAAATGGTCTTACATACCATATAAAACCTTGTTGTCTGTCCACATTTTTCAAGATCGAGGAAAATGCACATCATGTAATTAATAGATACAAATTAGCCCTTTTTTAAATATTAGGGACAATGATTTCCTAGAGCTGTGGTGGCACAGTGGTTAGAATGCAGTACTGAAGGCTACTTCTGCTGATCACCGGCTGCCAGCAGTTCGGCAGTTTGAGTCTCACCAGCTCAAGATTGACTCAGCCTTCCATCCTTCCGAGGTCAGTAAAATGAGGACTCAAATTATTGGGGGCAATATGCTGACTCTGTAAACCGCTTAGAGAGGACTGTAAAGCACTGTGAAGCGATATATAAGTCTAAGTGCTATTGCTATTACTGAAAATGGGGGAAAAGGGCGTTGGTACTTACCTGATACGCCCATTCTCTACGAGCTGCGTAGAGCATCCAGGATTGGGAAGGTGCTTCAGTCTCTTCCAGTTAGGCTGGGCTTAAACTTTGAGGACACTCCTCCTCCTCCACGTGACTCCACCATAGCATCCCCAGTTTAGCGAAGACGTGGCCGCAAGCGAGCCCCAGTCAACCATGACAGAATAACAACTCCCGGCTGGAGCAGAGAAACCCCACCAGACGGAGAAACAGAAAGAAGTAAGACAGGGTGGGGCTGGATGCTCTACGCAGCTCATAGAGAATGGGCGTATCAGGTAAGTACCAACGCCCTTTCTCCCCTGAGCTGCTTTGAGCATCTAGGATTGGGACATACCAAAGCTGGTTATTGGCCTAAGGGAGGGACGCCGTCTGGTCCGAAACCCGCCTCCTGGTCCGATAGGACCCTTTGCAACACCCTCCTCCCGAATGAAGCCTCAGCAGAGGCAAATACATCTAACTTATAATTGCTAATAAAGGGGGAGGGAGAGGCCCAGGTGGCAGCCCTACAGATCTCATCTATCGAGGCCTGGGGGGCCCAGGCAGCTGACGTAGCCGCACTCCGAGTGGAATGTGCAGTTATGCCGCGGGGCACCAGCAAGGCATGGGAATCGTAAGATCTGGCAATAGTAGCCTTCAACCAGCATCCAATGGTTGAAGAGGACACCCTACGCCCTAGAGTGGCTGGCTGAAAAGACACGAACAGTGCCTTGGACTTCCTGAAGGAAGCCGTGCGGTCGATGTAGATGCGAAGTGCCCGCCGGACGTCCAATTTGTGCCATCTATGTTCGAGCCTGTGAGTAGGAGATGGGCAGAAATTTGGCAGAATCAATTCTGGCAGAATCAATTCCTGAGCCCTGTGAAATTAACCTTAGGCATAAAGGTAGGGTCAGGCCTGAGAACGACCCTATCGACATGGAAGACACAGAGGTCCTTCCGCACCGATAGTGCTGCCAGTTCTGAAATGCGTCGAGCGGATGTGATGGCGACCAGGAAAACAACTTTGTATGTCAGCAACCGTGTGGGGATGGTCCGGAGAGGCTTGAAGGGGCCTGTGGTTAGGGCCCGCAGAACTTTGTTGAGATCCCAGGTTGGGTAGCGATGTACCACCGGTGGCCTCATGTTTGTCTGCTCTGGCCAGGAAGAGAAACACAGCCTGTCCAGCGAAGGCTGAGCTAAAACTGGGGACGCTATGGTGGAGTCACGTGGGGGAGGAGGAGCGTCCTCAAAGTTTAAGCCCAACCTAATTGGAAGAGACTGAAGCACCTTCCCAATCCTGCTCAGGGGAGAATGAAAAGTGTCCACTGGAACCAACTGTAAAAATCTCATGTTATCATTAGAATCAAGACAAGCCAATCAAAAGTCAATATAGCTTCTCTCAACCCTTATTTTTAGCATCAGGACAAAGAGCAGAAGAAACTGAAATTCTATAATAGAGTTCCAAAATCTTTTAAAGAAATTAAGATAGCATAACCAATTAATTTGACAAGGCTTTTCCAAAGAGGCTCAATCAAGTTTCTTTGCTGGAGTTAAAAAACACTACAATATTATTTTTATTTATAACGTAAGCATATTTTTCCCAATGATCTGGCTTCTCATTTTACTGATTTTGGAAGGATGGAAAACTGAGTCAACCTTGAGCCATCAGGATTGAATTCCAGGATGTGAACAGTTAGCCTGCAGTACTGCATTCTAACCACTGCACCACCAGGGCTCATTCTTCTGTAAAAACTGTAAATATGTATGTAGAGAACTTAATCATTAAGGAATTTTTTTTAATAATTATATAGAACTTTGGTATAATGCAATATTTATTATTAAGATTTTAAACTGTGTATTAATATGCAAATGAATATTACTTGGCAAATGAATTATTTACCTGTAGTGTGAATTCTAAAACATCATCTCCTGGCTTAATTTTTCCCAGTTCAAGCAGATCTAATAGTTGATTTTTTTTCTTCCCGTTTCTCTTGAAATGTAGGTCTTTCTCAGAATCTTGATTTTTTGAACACTGGAAAGTATTCTGAATGATCGTGCTTTGTGATATTACATGAGAAACTGGCCCTGGAGATTCTAAATTAACATTAAGTAAGATTCTTTTACTTGGGGCCATGTTATCTTGATCAGTACTAACAATGCCACATGTGGATTCTAACTCTACAATAGGTTGTATTGAGGAAGCATTGTTCATATTTGAATATTGTGACAAAAGCATATTCATGCAAACATTTTGACTGTCAGTAGATGGCTGACAGATATTATTATTATCACTTCCAATTGTTGAGTTATTAAGTATGTGCAATCTTGCTGTGCCATTTAGGTTCTGGGTTTCTTGTGGTGTCATCAATATACAATCAATTTCTTTTAACTGTTGAGTAGAACAGATAACAGAATTTAGAAGCAATGTTGCTGAATCTGTAGCATCTGAGGACTTTGAATTTGTTATTTCTGCAGTGTTATATTTCTTCACATTGTTTTCAGATACCAAAAACTGTGGACCATCTTTCTTCTGACTATTAATTTCTCCATTTTCTCCTGATATATCTGGAAATCTGTTTGGATGGTCTTGATTTAAAGAGCTATTTTCCATCTCCCAGATACTCTCATGGCCCATAACTATGTTAGGACATGGAACTGTTTCATCAGAAATTCTGTTTTTTGTATTGCTGTTTTCATAAGAATCAAGTGTGTCTGGGACTTGATTTGCTAATCGGAAACCCTCTTTTTTTGCATTTTTAAAATTCTGTATTTTTTTCCATAATTCTTTCTGTTTTCGTGCCATGAGCAAAAGATTCTTTTGTCGGGCTGCAAGGTTTACTAGCTTTTCTCTCAGCACTCCCTGTTTAAAAGATTCCACAGAAGCTCTAAAATCAAATTTTAAAATGTTAATTGAGTTAACCAAGAGTACAAGATGTACTGCCATGAATAATTTATCCTTGTATGAACAATAATTTTAAATGTAATAAAGTTTTTTAAAAAATCTAAATGTTTTAATTTTTTTAAAACTAGTGTTAAGTAATGATCATAGTAGCTAAAATAATAATCTAAGATGCTTATCTAACATAACTCTTTGATATTTTTTTCTGTGAACAGGATAGATTATATAAATACAACATTTATTATAGATGAATGATTCTATTTTTTATTTCATAATTACATATGTTTTCTTTTTATAATAGGTATACAACATTCAAAAATACATTTTTTCTCCCACTTACCTATATTTCTTAGCAAGCTCATCTCGTTCAGATTTCTGTCTGGTAAGTACAGTATTCAAAGAGTTCTGTATTTCAGAAAAGTCCTGGATATACAGATCTATTCAAAATTTATATAATTTTAAGAATGGGCATGAATTTTTTTATCATTTGCTGCAAATGCAGTATAATGCTACAACAACAGAACAGGTTGCAAAAAAATTAATCAATATTCTAAACACCATAATGGTTGTAGCCCATTTTTATTCTATGATTTTCCTTACAATTTAATACTTATTTGATATTTTGTGTTCAATATTTAAAAATAAAAATATGAATATGTTAACAATTGTTCAAATTATAAATATAATTTTTCTTTTGCGAAAGAATTATAAATTGACTTATTTCTGAGGCTTATTTCTGAATAAATATGCATGAGGTTGTGGTATTATTTATTAGAGTTATACAGCACTTTGGATTCAGTACAAAGAGGTACTGTGGAAAATAACAGGAGCACAAATGTAGCACATAGCTACAGCTCCTTACATCTTTGACCATGATACCCTGGATTTCAAAACTATTTGTTAAACTCTGATGGAAGCTACTTCAGACCAAATGGCCTTAAATTCTGGAGAAAAGTGCCCTACAAAGTTGGGAATTCCTACAAAATCAGATGTTGAAGGTACAGTTACAAACAATTCCAATGAAGGGAAAAATGAGAGACATCTGAATGACAGGTGTGGATGCATACAGAACTTTCTAAAGTCTTGTAAATAAAAAACAACATGTATAAGCAAGCAACAGAAGGATCGATAAAAATTCTAACCATGCTACACCACAAGAACAACACAGTGACCAACAGATTGGAAGAGGTTGATCTACATTCCAATACCAAAAAAGAAGATTAAAAGTGTGTGCAAACTAACATGCAATATCCTTAATTTCACATGCTAGAAAAATATTGCTTAGATTAATCAAATGCAGGTTACAGCCCTACATAGAAAAAGCGATGCCAGATGTACAAACTGGGTTTAGAAAAAGCAAAAGAATGAAAGATACTATTGCTAATCCACACAAGATAATTGAAAAAGCAAAGAATATCACAAAGAACTCACTATGTGCCTTGTTGAATATATAAAGACCTTCAATTTTGCCGATCACACAAAGCAGTCAAAGGTGCTCAGAAAAATGGGAACCAGTAACATCTCATTGTCTTCAGGAGAAACTCATATGTGATCAAGATGTCATATGACTTTTTTGTTCAATGACTTCAATCTCAACACTCCCTGTTAAGAATTGTGGTTTGTTAAATGGAGTCCCAGGTAAAGAGTATGGGGCGCCTCAAGGGGAAGGGTGAGGCCTGGGAAGGCCAAGCACGTATCATGTACAAGTTGCTGTGGTTTGGGAACCCTCAGCTGCCCACTCTTCAGGGATGCTGCAATTCGCCCACCTGCCTATCTTCCCCTCACCTCCAGTCTATGCCCTTTTAGCCACTCTGTGCAGTGACATTCATCCATGACAGTGTTGGAACTGTAGAGGCCTGGGGCCTTCAGCAGTCTCAGCCAGCTGCCACTATCCCCAAGTTCTACTTCAGCTCCAACTCCAGCACTATCACTGCTGTTATAAATGTCACCACAAACCCACAATGCTGCCTTTTGCTGTTCTCCAAGCTGGCCTCTCATTCCTTCCACAAGCCATGTATCTCGTATCTTCTCCAAGCCAGCCTTTCATCATCATGCATATTTCATTATTTGCCCTCCTATTCTTTTACCCAAAGAGGAACAAAGGACAACCATGTGTTAGGTTGCAAATATAAAGTTGTATCTTTTGTCAAATGACATTTGGAAACATGAATTATTATTTTAATGTCACTGTCAGCTATTACAGATGACAGTGGCTATTCCTAAAAGAGAATTTGTTTGAGAGTGCTTTGAATATTAGATTGAAATGATATCGCCCTTTATTTTGGATAGCACAACATTCTAGGGTGATCCTACAATTTATGTCTGAAGTATTCCTGAACAGTAGCAAAATTCCAAAACTAGAGGGGGTCGTATGTGGGTCTCTGATTCAATTGCTCTATAATTTTGATCTACTTTTAGTGTCCATGCAGCATGTGTTAAGCAATCTTCTTTCTGTGTACTTGGAAACCTCAGAGGAAAATCTTTCCAACAACACAGAAAAATAATAGGAACAAAATATAGCATCCACAGCCAACAAATAGCATATAGCATAATTGGCCACACAGACAAATCTACAGGATGCTGAATTGGTCAAGTTTCCAACAACTTTTCTCCCAACACCTTGCCAATGTTCCCCACCATTAACCTCATTTGTCACATCAGTCTCTATAATGTGAGGTCCAGCAACTGTTTGCTAAGGTAAAACTCTGATTACTACAATGTATCTACTATATATAATCTATTATCAGTTTATGGAAAACAAATCTTTCACAAGTTAACTGTGATTCATCCCTACCTGCATCTCTTTGGCATTTTAATTCAAACAGCAACAATCTCTCCTGCTTATTTTCTATGTCCAGCAATGCTTCATTGATTAATTCATGCTGTCAAAAGCAAGCCATTGTTAACTCTACTAAAGAAAGACAGTTTGCAACTGAAGTAAAAAAAATACAAACACACTCACTTCTGATTTGAGGGCAAGCAAGTCTTTGGTTATCAAGGACATTAATATAGCATCTGTCTGTAGCTTTTTAAGGAATCCAAGCAAACTCAACATACAGAAATTCTGATTATAAGAGTACAATGAATATGAAAATGTTAGGAAACAAATAGACACAAAACACCTTTTCACCAGCAATCAACACCCAGATGAGCAGAGATTAACACTAACACAGGGGTGTCAAACTCGTGGCCGGATGCGTCATATGCTGGCCATGCCCACCCCAGTTTTAGCGAAGGGGAAAAATCACGATATATCATGTGACAACATGACAATGCGAGTTTGACATCCCTGCACTAAGACAAGAACTGATGACGTTACTTAGTTTGGTAATGAAACAACTGCAACAAAACAACCAAGCTCAGGAAGTATGAAGGATCCCGCATCAACATATTTTAATACACTCCCAATAGCTGATCTCAAGTGTAAACAAGCTCCTTGTGAATTACAGTGGTGCCCTTTTGAGAAAGACGCATTGACTAAAGACTAAAACATATAAAGAATGGTTTCTTGAACTGGGTATGTCTAGTTTAATGAAAAGAAGAACTAGGGGGTTACATGATAGTAGTGTTCCAGTATCTCAGGGTTGCAACAAAGAAGAGGGTGTCAAGCTATTCTCCAAAGCACCTGAGGGCAGGACAAGAAGCAATGGGTGGAAACTGATTAAGGGGAGAAACAACTTAGAACTAAAAAGAAATTTCCTGACAGTTAGAACAAATAATCAATGGAACAACTTGCCTCCAGAAGTTGTGAATGTTCCAACACTGGAAATTTTAAAATTTAAAATTTGTCTGAAATGGTATAGGGTTTCGTGCCTAAGCAGGAGGTTGGACTACAAGACCTCCAAGGTACCTTCCAACTCTATCCTAAACTAAATTATAGCCTATATTCTGTTATACTGTCTTCCTATGAGAACATAAAGACCTTTTTCATAACTTCAGTTGATAAAATTAGACAAACTAATTTCTTTTATGTACAGCTATTCCTGTCAAACCAGTTCCTTTAAATATAGCAAAATATTATGCTGTTTGTAATATATGATCCATCTTGATACCCAGAGTAATTTAGTTATACTTTTATGTTTATATTTTACTTGGAACAGAAACTGTTTAATTACTTTGTTAATCTGCAGAATTCTGGTCAGTGACCATAATAAAGACTAAATTAAACTACCAAACTTAATTTTAAACTTTGTATCTCATGGGATTGTTGTTTTATCTGAAGTCTACTTAGATAAATACGTGTTCCTATTTCTGCCTCTGTTACTGGGACCTAACAAGCTTCGTATAATTCCTCCTCTTCTTATAATGTGTTCCTTTGCAATAGTGGCTATCTTTAGCAGCTGTTTAAAGGACTGTGACTCTCTTGGGAAATAGCAACTCTATTCCTGCTGTCTTTTAATACTCGGGAGGAAAAAAACATAAGGGTTTGCTTTAGAAGAGGGAGGAGGATTTGAACATTTTTTAAAATTACGTTACATTATTGTTAATTTTTGTAAGCTTGTTTTAGGGGAGGTAGGTTGAAAGGTAGCTTACAAACATAATATTACACAATCTTTGTGCTTAATTCAGTATCCATTGGTATAAATCAGGTAACACGATTCTACTGTACTATACACTACTGAGCTATTATACTTACTGTGGTAAATTTTTGTCCAGCTAAAACCAGATCTTCCTTGTCTTGGCCATCATAACAAATAGATTTTCTCCTAAGCCTTGATCTGTGCAGCTCTTTTTTTCCTAAATTAAGAACCCATCACAATAACAAAAGACATAGAAATTATTTAAGCCAAATCAATATAATTGGGCTTTCAGTCAATTCCAGATTTATATCACAAATTATTTTTCAGATGTGAGAATTCAAGAGGATTCTCTTATCTCTTATCTTATGACTTATCTTGTGCCATAAACACAAGATAAACACATGAAACCATACAGTGTAAAAGAAAAAACAGCATAAGCATCTGAATGTCTAGAAAAATAAAAGGTTCTTAATGCTAGAATATGTAAAGTACCTAGGAAAATATTCAACTTGTGAGTATGTATGAAAGACTCAATAATTGGTCTTATCACTAAATATAACTTTCTGGTAACTAAATGAACATATATGCTATTTACCACATCCTGTTCAATTGGCAAGCCATTCCTAACACGCTATAGATTTAACCTACTTGTCCTTTGATTAGTCCTCAATTAAATTAAAATGTTTGTATATTGTAAACATTTTCAGGAGTTTATCACTGTGGGATTAATGAGCATTAAATGTGAACTAAGAGGTAAAGACATGGCAAAGAAATAGTATTTTCAATTTAAAAAAAGTCAAACACAAATAAATATGCTGGAATGCACATTATACCGTGTTTCCCCGAAAATAAGACCTACCCCAAAAGTAAGACCTAGCACTATTTTCTAAACCTGCCCTAATATAAGACCTACCCCGAAAATAAGACCTAGTGTAAATCTCCAGTTCCAGGAAGACTTTTCAGGGAGCAACCGTGCACCCGCGAAACACCCCCCCTACACACTCACACCCACTATTTGGCACCATAAATATATAAGACCTACCCCGAAAATAAGACTTAGTGTGTTTTTGGGAGCCAAAAAAAATATAAGACAGTGTCTTATTTTCAGGGAAACACGGTATCTGATGGGGAGGCACAGTAAAACAAAATGTGACTTTTTTGGCCAATGTCTCATAGCAGCCTGCACTTTCTGCTATTTGTAGTTCATTAGCACTGGTTTGCAACTCAGGCTGTATGACTGGCATATGTAGAATAGCAGACAGTTTGATAAGTCTTATTTCCTTTACTTTGAAGAAATTCAACAAATTAACAATAGCAATAGCACTTAGACTTATGGTATATACCATTTTATAGTGCTTTACAGTCCTCTCTAAGTAGTTTTACACAGTCAGCATACTGCACCCAACAATCTGGGTCCTCATTTTGCCCACCTCGGAAGGATGGAAGGCTGAGTCAACCTTGAGCCTGGTAGGATTTGAACTGCCAAATTGCAGACAGCTGATAGTCAGCAGAAGTGGCCTGCAGTACAGCACTTTAACCACTGTGCCACCGAGCTTGTTAAATTAAATTAAAATTAAATAGTTAAAATAAATAAATTAAAATAATTCTGGAACTCTGGAAAACAAATATTTTAAAAAATCATCTTTAAAACATTGTAAAGAGCACTACAATTTACAATTTGTATGACGATAACATACCAGCAACATGATCCATCAAAACAGTCTTTTTAACTTCAGTAGCACCGTAAGACTTAAGAAGCTTTTTAATTTGGTCACAAGTAGCTTCATCCAGGGCATTTTCCCCATTGTTGTTTCTTTCGTTGGGGTTTGCACCATGGAGCAACAGCAACTGTACTGCCTGCAATATACTTCTTAATTCAGTCTTTAGGTTCATACTTTGTACAATATGGTAGATTGTTCGCTATCATGTATTAAATAACTAAAATTGATTTACACAACACACCATACCTTAAATTATGGTTCATAAACTATCGTGCTGGTTTTGTACATTGTTTGAATTTTACTTTCATGTAGTGAGAATCCAGGCAATGTATTTATGCATGAATTTAGTGAACTGAAACATTTGTTTAATTAAAACAAATCAAATTATATGACAGCACTGAGGAAATTGAGGAGGAATATTAATGGTAACAGTTGAATTGAATGATAGAATTAATAGTGTAGTAGTAAATGATTCAAATCTCAAAATTAAGTTGAATCCTGTCTCATAATACCTTACTTTTTTGCTCTAATAAGGGTATCCGAAAGCCAACTTTCTCAGACATTAGAAATCAGGACCCTGCGTACTTGGTTATGAATCATTTATACATACCATCTGCTATAGATTTTTGCCCCACTACTTTTGTTAAGTCAAAGTCCTTCTTAAAATGGAATGAAACTAGGGTCTGAAACCAAATAGCAAATCCTGCATTAAGTCAAAGTCTCATTAGCACCATATTACCTCAAAATGGTTGCCTGAAACAGCATCATGAATGGGCAAAACACCATCCAAGCTTTTACTGTTTACATTAGCACCGGATTTTAGTAATTCTGCAATAATCTCAGTAAATCCCCTGATAGAAGCTTCATGAATTGGGGTCCAACCTAGTAAAAGCAAATTCAGGCATGACACTGAATTTATGCTTCAATCACATATTTTTTTCACACATATATGTAACCATTACATAGATAATATTTTTAAAATTGTATCATATTAGCTTGAACTCAAAGAACTGCATAACCTGTTCTGCGATTATAGAATTTGTATCAGGAGGAAAAGGGACTTTGTGAATACCATATGCATAGGGAAGTAGGTAGTCCAGTCCTCACTTACTGATCACATTTGGGATTAGCAGCTCCACAGCTAAGCAACATGGTCATTAAGTGAGATATGACTGCAACTTGTGATTTCAGTGCTGAGTTCAACATTGACTTTGCTTGTTAGAAGCTGGTTGTGAAGATCCCAAATGGTGAACATGTGACCATGCGGATGCCTCGACAGCTTAAATCCAAAAGCCAGTCATAATATTTTTTCAGGACATCTAAGGGAGACATGGCAAGCTCATGACCTCGGCAAAGACTTTTAAAAAGTGAGTAGACTGGTTATCTAGATAAGGAGAGGATAGGAGAGTGACCACATGGGCTCCAGATGGCTGCTCCTTATAAGGAGACTGCAGGTTAGTGGTCGTCTGTGAGTTTCAGCACTAGGAGATGATTATATATTATATATCTTGCTCACAAAAAGATATTATATATCTTGCTCACAAGATATATCTTGCTCACAAAAACAGAATCTTTTAAAGGATACCTAAATTTGCAAGTCTCACTTTCTAATCCATTTTGGAAATTGCTTATCAACCATTTAAAAACTGTTAGCTGTAAAGCTAAGTAAGATTTTCATCTAAGAAAGTTACAAACAGAATAATGGTCCAATTAATGATACAGGTGTGGAGCAAATTTTATCTGACAAGACAGGGAAAATGTCAAAAGTGGAACTATAAGCCATAGGCCTAGAGAATGATTTGGAAAACGATACTTTATTGGATACACAAAAGAAATGGACTGTTTTTTGTTTTTAAAATTATAAGTTTTAAAAATTAAAGAGGAATTAACAAATGCCAAACCAAGAGAAGAGGGTTTGTTAAAGTCTTGAAGAAGTCTGTATGATGGAATAAGGAAGAATTGAAAAGAAATCATACTCTACATCAGTGGTAGTCAACCTGGTCTCTACCACCCACTAGTGGGCATTCCAGCTTTCATGGTGGGTGGTAGAGGTTTTGTCCCCTACTTTATAAATCACCATTACTGTAGAACCGGTGAGCAGTTAGAAAATTTTACTACTACTAACAGAGATACAAAAGTGGGCGGTAGGTATAAAAAGGTTGACTACCCCACTCTACATCAATATTGGAATGAATTAAAGATTAATTGCTACAATAAAAGGAAGGAATATAGATAGTCCTCAACTTATAACAGTTCATTTAGTGACCCTCAAAGTTATAACAGCACTGAAGTGACTTATGATCATTTTTCACTTATGACCATTGCAGCATCCCTACGGTCATGTGGTTTACATTTGGATGCTTGACAATTGACTCACATTTATTATGGTTGTAGTGTCCTGGAGTCATGTGATTCCCTGTTGCGACCTTCTGATAAGCAAAGTCAGTGGGGAAACCAGATTAACTTAACAGCCATGTTACTAATTTAAGAATTGCAGTGATTCACTTAACAATTGTGGCAAGAAAAGTCATAAAATGGGGCAAAACTCACTTAACAAAATTCTCACTCAACAACATAAATTTTGGGCTCAATTGTGGTCGTAAGTTGAAGACTACCTGTATAAAGTTAGTTTATTTGATCAAGATTAAATAAGGTATTTGTTTGCAATGTTCTTGGAATTCTTTATAGACTTTTTGCTGATACTAGGATTGAAAAATTAATATTGTATGGATTTGCTTATAAAGGATGAGATATGGGTTGGAGAGATATCTTTAATCTTATAGGGGATGAAGAGTTCCTGAATTTGTCTATGCTTGTTGTAATGAAAGTTGGAAATCAATATTTATATATTTCTTTATCTTATTCTTTTTTTGTTTTCCTTCTACTTTTTATTATTTCTTATCTGTCAGGTCCAAACAACCAGACCCAGGCATGTATAGTTCAAAGTAGCTACTTTAGTGTTCTCTGCCTATAATAAAGGAATCTCCCCAGCCTGGCAGCTTTCTTCTGGGGAAGACTAGATAAAGCTCTAAGGTATTCCAGAGGAGGTCAGAGCTAGCCCTCGTGTTTATGTACTGATTCCAGGCTGATCCCTCGCTTGAGCCCTTCTTCCATCTGGGATGGTTGCTCTCCCACATTGTTCTTCTTTCTTTTCTTTTCTTTTCTTTTTTCTTTTTTAGTTTGCATTAAGAGCCGTGGTGGCGTAGTGATTAGAATGCACTATTACAGGCTAACTGCCCACTGTCAGGGGTTTTATCCTGACCACTCAAGGTTGACTCAGCCTTCTATCCTTCTGAGCTTGGTAAAATGAGGACCCCAAATTGTTGGGGCCATACGCTGACATTTGTAAACTGCTCAGAGAGTGCAGTAAAGCACTATGAAACAATATATAAGTCCAAGTGCTATTGCTATTAGTTTTTACTATTGTAATCAATATCTTTAATAAACATTACAAAACAAAAAGATTACTTTTTCAGTGCCATTGTAACTTTGAACAGTCACTAAACACAGAGTAATTAATCAAAGACTATCTTTTCATTTAAATATATTGATCAAATAAATATTACAACAGAGTCCCACATTAACTAATTATACTGTTAGACATTGTTTAACTCTGATGGCAGCAAAGAAAAGCAGCTGTAATTAGAAATAATTACATCATTTCCGGGCTTCAGTTTAGTAGAAAAAATTTCAAATGGCGGTTAAAATACCAGACCTGCATTATCTTTTTGATTTACACATGCTCCAGAGGCTATCAAAGATTTCACTAAAGATAATTTTCCTTTTTTGCAAGCTAAATGCAAATGAGTTTCTCCTTTAGCATTTCTCTTATTTATTGTAGTTGCTGTAGTACTTTGCAGATGACTAGTAATTGTTTTAGTCTTTTTCCTAGGTTGTGAAGAATCTGAAATAAAAGAAATAGTAAATGGTTACCAGAAGCTGTATGAGAGGTCCCCAATCTTTTTGAACTGGTAGTCATGTTTAAAATTTCGAGAGAGCTTATACAACTCTGACAAATTGTGGTCATGGAGGAACCTTGTATTCACAAAATGTCCTTTGAACCTTTTTAACCTATCTACTAGAATACAAATCAATGAAGGCCTGCTATTTCCTTTGACCTCTATGGATGCTGCTTTCCACCAATTTATCATAATATTTTTTTCAGTAAATTTTGCATGCTCTAAAAAAAGAAAAGCTGACTGAGGAATGTGTGATAATATTCTTTACATGCTGAAATAACTGCACACAGCAGATTAAGATCTCCTCTCTCATTCCAGAGTCCATAACACAAATAAATGAATTTCAGTGTCAAGAATTGAAGCATTTTCCAATTGAATATTAGAAGAAACGTCCTATTAGTAAAATACTTTGACAGTGGAACAGTGATTCATAGTGTAGGATCCCCTTTATTGGATTTGTTCAATTGGAAACTAGGCAGCCATCAATCTGGTATGCTTTCATTTACACACTTTACTAACAAATTAAAATATGGGGAGAACAGGAAAGTCTTTCAGTTAACAAAATGGTGGGTAACATTATATTGAAAAGGCATCACATTTAAAAAGACTTCTTCTCTAGTAACTGTCTTTCAACTTTTACAATAAAATAAGGATGTATCATGGAGATGATTCTAAAATGATCACAGGTCCGGATGGGCATAAAACTGAGAAGTGTTGTTCCATCAATTATCAAAGTGATAAACCATGAAGACTTTTATAAGTCAAAACTAGCACCTTCAATTGGTCTCAGAAATGAACTGGGAATCAGTCCAAGAAGGGCAGGAGTGATGTAATATGATTAAATCAACTCTTCACAATTCTTGATGCATTATTTTGCATCAGCTTTAGTTTCCAAAATGTTTTTAGTGACAACCTGATTTACAATGCATTACAGTAATCCAGATAGTAAGTAACTGAACATAGATTATTGCAGTCAAGTCTCCAAGAACAACAGCTGGAGCCCAGCCTAAGTTGGTAAAAAGTGCTCCATGTCACAGAAATCATCTGAGTCTTTATTATAAATGACTCTTATAATCCTCAAGCTATGAATTTAGTCCTCTGACAAAATACAATGTCCTCCAGAAAAGCTGACTCTATTTTTGTGAACTGAGGATCATTAATAAATAGAGGTTCAAGCTAGATAAATTAAGTTAAATTAATAGTAGTCATGTTTTATTTAGCTTGAACGTCAGTTTGTCAATTCTCATGTATTTATTAACTGCTTACCTAGGATTCGTGGTGTATGTTGTTCTTCAATTTGACTGACTTGTGTATTACTTGAAGAAACATTCTTCACATTATTGCCGGAACCCAAATTGGCATTTTGACAATTTCCATTATACTTGGTCTGGACAGTTTTTAATGCAACTGATTGTAAAGGTACATCTGATGTATAATTTTGTTTTTCTTTTGCCATATTGCAACATATTTCCAGATTCTCTGTTTTCAATATTTATTAAATTAAAAAGTGAATTATTATACTTTTCTCAAAAGAAACAAACAATATCTATAGAACTACTATATGGTATATTATAACGAACATAACATATTTGCAAAATATTTACAAATTTTGAGATTAAACACTAGAGGATAGTTCTCTAAAAAGTAATTAAATTTTCTGTTGCCTTCCCTGAAAAGAAAAAATAACTTTGAAATATTCAGTAGCCTGTTGGAATTTAATAAAAACAAATTCTGGAATAATAATAAGTTTATGGATTTAATTCTTATTTTATTGGAATCTTCCCTAAAGTATTCCTCTTATCAGTTCACAGAGAAAACAGAAAAAAAACATAGTAAATATGTAAAGAGACAGCCAGTTTTGTGTAGTGGTTTAGGCAGCAGGCTAGAAACCAGGAGACTGTGAACTCGTTTCTGCCTTAGGCACAAAGCCAACTGTGTAATCTTGGCCCACTCACTCTTTTTGTTGCAGAAAAGAGGCAAACGCAAACCACTTCTGAAATCTTACCTAGAAAACTGCTGGAACTTGTCCAGGCAATTGCTGAAGACTGACTTGAAATATATATATATATATATATGTATATGTATATGTATGTATGTGTATGTGTATGTATTTAAGTAGCGGTTAGTGTGTGTCTTTTTCTGGTAGATGGTGTGTCCTAGGGAGCCATTGGGTTTTTTGTAAATTAGGACATCCAGGAACGGAAGTTGGTTGTTGGTTTCTGTTTCCATGGTAAATTGTATTTTGGGGTGTAGGCTGTTGAGATGTGTGAGGAAGTTGTCCAGTTTTTCTTTCCCGTGTGGCCAAATTACGAAAGTGTCATCTACATATCTAAGCCAGAGTTTGGGTTTGTATTCGGATTTGTCTAGAGCATTGGTTTCAAAATGTTCCATGTATAGGTTAGCGATGACGGGTGAGAGGGGTGATCCCATAGGTGCTCCTTCTATCTGTTTATATCTTTGTCCATTGTGGATGACACTAACCGCTACTTAAATGCACAATCCCATCACCACCCTGCACAGATCAACTCCGTAGCCAAGACCCTCATCTCCAGAACCAAACGCCTAGCTGACAAAGACCACTTGAGAACAGAATTACACACCCTCACTAACGTATTAATGTCCAATGGATTCCAAAGAAGCACAATCACCAACCTAATCCGAAGGAGACTCCCCAAAAACCAAGACACAGAACAGGACAATGGCATCGCCTCCTCCCTTACATCAAAGGCACCACAGATAAAATCAGCAAAATTCTCCACAAACACAATATCAGGACAGCCTTTGGCACTGACCAAAAATAGCCAACATCTTAAGAAACCCCAAAGACAAGATCCAGCTAGAAAACCAAGGAGTTTATAAAATACCGTGCAAAATTTGCCCAGCCACATACATTGGACAAACCAACAGAAGAATAAATGCACGATCGCAGAAAACAAGAACGCAGTCAGAAAAGAAGAAAAACTTCCTCCCTTTTCCAGCACCTTAAAGCCACAGGACATGAAATTGATTTTGAGGGATCCAAACTTATCTCCAATACTGAACACTTCAACAAGAGAATAATTAGGGAAGCCATCGAAATAGAGAAACACCCCATAACATGAATAAGCGGGATGATACTTCCGCCTACCAGACATCTGGAAACTAGCCCTAATCAACAAACGAGTCCCAGCCACGAAAACCAACACGGACCCAAAATAACACATGATGCCACCACCAATCTCCTTCACCAGACTCAAACCCAAGCCCACGCCACAGATGAAAGGCAACCACCATCCAGAAACCAGACCATGGCTGCAACACCAGCTGCTACACCCCTCCAACCCCCAAACTAAGCAAACTGACACACACTATAAACACATAGCCAGACCTCAAACTCGGAGCCAAACCAAGGCCCAGAATGCCACATCACAGCCTTCCACCCAGGATACTACATCACAGAACTCAGGAGATCACAACACAAAACATCAGGAGGTTGCAGCACAGACAACAACCCAGGAGATTACAGCACCACACCCAGGACGTCACAACAATAGAACTCAGAAGGTCATCACACAGCCCATTACCCAGGTCGTTACAACACAAGAGGCTGAGAGACACACAGCCAGCACCTCAGCCACACAGGGTCTCAGGAAAAAGCCATCCAATCTGCATACATCTCCACAAACCAATCAAGAAGTAACAACACAGCCAACTCTAGAGTTTAAAAGGGAAAAACAGCCACGATCACACACTTCTCCCAGGAGAACGAAGCTGAAGACACCAGCCTGAAGATGACGGATGAGATTTCGTCGAAACGTTGCCAAGGTATTCTCAATCTTACACGGGACAAGACCCGAATACACCAAGACCTACATATATATATATATATATATATATATATATATATATATATATATATTCGTGAATTTTACCAATTTTGTGGAAAAAAATTAAAGATCTTATGAAAAAAATCAATGAATTAGCTGTGAATTTCACTTAGCATGATGATAACCAATTCTACCTATATGACCATAAAAGGCCATGTTTGAAAATCAAGCTTAAGTAGCAGTCTTCAGCATTCATCTCTAGCTAAATAAGGAACTGTGAATATGGAAGTTGCCATGTGTAGTTTTTTTCCCCCTAATCCATAAGAATCCTCAAATAGAACAAATTTTAAATAAGAAATAACTCTACCTAGCTATTCAGAGACAATTGGGAAAAGGTAGAGACTGCATTTACTTCCTTTTCTTGTGCATTCTTAACCTTTTGACTAGGCAACTAGTGGAATGTCCTTTTCTGAAGAAGCCTATTTCACTGTAATATAAGGTATCTATTTTAATTTATGTATTTACAGGTAGCCCTTGACAAACAACTGGTTGGTTAATGACCATTCAAAGTTACAATCTCCCCTCCAAGCTCCCTATGGACTACTTGTATTTCAAATATATCCAAGCTGCTCTTAATTTTAAAAAATCCATAATTTATAGGAAACCCCTCCAAAGCAGAAATCAACAAGTAACAAAACAGTAAACAAGCAAAGCCATTTTATATAGATTTGAAACACATACACTGTGTATGTATGTGTGTTTACGTGTAGATAAATGGGTTATCTTGAAATTTGCACCAAGACAAATTCTTTGTGTGTTCAATTACACTTGGCCAATAAAGAATTGAATTCTATTCTATTCTATTCCATTCTATTCTAGCATATGTAAAATCAGAAGAATATGATTCTTCATCTTACTATCATTTTCTTCTCCTTTTGGACTTACCATTATATTCTCATGCATAACAAGACTGTAAAGTCTTACCATGACTTTTCATTCGAGCTGTGAATGTCAGGGCTTTTAGAAATTTCACCTCTATTAATATCCTGAGAAAATGTACTAGTTGAAGATATTTCCATGCTAATTTGAGCTGTTTGTTCATGACAAATTCCAACAGCTTTTGAGGTATTTTTATCTGAATTTTGGGCTGCATTTAAAGTATATCGTTCTAAAAGAATTGTACATTCTGAATCTCCCACATGTGCAATTCCTTGTATCAATAGAATGGTTGTACTTTTTGACTGTAGTAAATTTTATTTTAAAGTTGTAAACATCTTTCAGAGCCTGCTCATTGTCTATGTCTTTATGACAGTATATAGTCATATCTATACAAGCTAAAGAATGCATGTATTTTTCTGGTAATCTATTTTTTTGTCAGTAGACTTTTTACTTCTCCATTTCTCCAAACAAGTCAACTTTTTAACCAGTCTGAATGTTGTCATTTATAGTAGCAGCTTTAAGACAAAGAAAGCCATGATGGTGTTTCATATCACATGGTTCCTCTCTGCTATAACAAAAATATGCAAATTAGGCTAATTTATTAATCAATTACAAAAGGTAAAGCTTGTAATAAGGTTTAATGACATATGTGAATCAATATATTGATATTGGCGACAGTAGTGGTCGCGCGATGACAGTAGTGCCAGTGGGGGATGCACATGAACATACATGTGCGCACTGGCCAGCCACTCATATAGTCCAGTAGCCAATAGGCCACAGCCTGGTAGTGGGCCATGGCCCACAGGCTGGGGATCACTGTTATAAAGAACTTAATTACATCTTTGGAATACAAATCTGACACCAATCTTTACCATGACAATGGTTTAAATACAATCCCCTCAGCGCAACTGAAACAAGAGCTCCAAGCAAATATACAATTCTCAAGATGGCAAGTTTGGGACTTTTTCTTCATGGATACTAACAAGGTTGAGAATTCTTTCAGAAAAATAGATTTGATAGACATTACAGAGAAGATTTTATTGTATGAAGATAACCTGAAGGGAATAACTTAAATGAGTTAATTGGAGTTAGGATGGATTTTTACAAGTCTGATATATAGTATGTAATTGAAAGAAAGCTCTAATATAGTCTTGCGCTTATGAATGGGAAATGTTTATATACATACATACACACACAACACTTGAGTCATTCTTATAGTTTGTAAAATGTTACTGAATTATATTCAATTGATTTTAGAAATATTTTACAGTCTTAAAATGGATATTTTAAAAAATTCTCTCTTTTAAGGTTGAAGAACCTGAGAGACTGTAGTAAATTTTGTTAATATAAACAATGACAATATACTAAGATTAATAAGTATAAGCATAAATATATATTATTTCCCACAAAAAGAACAAAAGTAGAGATGATTAAATTGATTGCTTTATTCAAAGAAAAGAACATACCTAATTTTGTTTCTATTTGAAAATCACTTTAGAATAAATCCATACTTACATTTATTTTTCAAAACTTTCTTTTTCAATTGTGTATTACAAGAGTTAACGTTATACTAGCTCTTTCCTACCTGATGATGATCTTTTACCAGAATGAGCTATATAGCTTTCCACTAATTTCCTCATATGCTTGTCAGTAGCTTCTTCTAAGGCATTCTTTCCTCTTTCATTCTTGAACAGTGGGTCAGCTCCATACCAAAGCAATAATTCTGCCACCTAGAGGTAAATACAAATCTTATTGTGTTTTCAATAGTTTTTCTTTCCATTTTTCATGATATAGATTTTCACTCTTAAAACTCAATTTAAAACTGTATGACAACTGAGCAGAGAAAAGCAAAAGCTTTTTTGTGTATTGTAATTTCCTACTTGTAAATTAAGCAAGAATGATTCTGCATAAACATTGCATACTTATTATATAAATATTAGCTAATCTGTAATAAGAGCACTGAGCTGATATTACATTGTTTTGTTCATTGTTTGAAAATTTTCTATGGTATAATACATACCATTGCTAGCTTTTGAATTCAGCATTATTACTATACATTTAAAAGGAAAGAGAATGTTTCTGGCTAGGCTCCTAAGATAGTGATGACTTGGACTTGGCACGTCAAAAATTCAGAAAATGCCTAAGTTGACTCTCCTGGTGTGTCACACAACCTCCCGCTGAACAAAAGAGAAACAATTTTTTTGAGGGAGATGGGTGATTGAAAAATGTGAAAAATAAATAAATAAAAATTATCTCCCCTGTCCATCTAGATCACCCTGAACAGGGGGACTCAGCACAGTACTGAGGCTGGGCCTGAAGTCTAGGCAGCCTTAGCACCACTGCCGCCTTGCACCATTTCCCAAGGCACACAAGCAAAGTTTGACTGCCCCTGTGACCCAGCACTCCTCAGGAACTGCTGCATGCCATTTACCTTTTTACCTTTCTGTTAACAGACATCTGTGGCCTACCAAGATTGCTACAGATCACACAAGGCCTTCATTCTTGAAGCAGCTTTGGAGAATGCTTTTTTATGGCCTCTACCACCTCCAAAAACTGTGCAGAAGCACAATTTTTTGAGCATGTTCCTTTCACCTGACTTCTGGGGAGTCCAGAGGCTGTGTGAAAGCATGTCCCATTCTCACAGGGTCTTTGGAACAACCAAAAATCACACAAGAACAGGTTGTGCTTTTAAAAATAGTTATCATCTGGTATTAGTGAACATTGGCAATTACCCAAAATGTCATGGTATGTCATTTTGACAGATAGCTTTACCATCACTGTCCTAAAACTGAGTATGTGCTGTCTTCTAATTAGCATTTTAAAGTAAATGGTTAACTATGCGATGGCCATATAAATTTGATAAATGGACAAATAAACAAGTACTCCACTAACTTACAGAACTGTTGACAAATAAAAGTCTAAAAATAGTTATAAAAGAAACCATAAATTTGAAATATTCATGACTTAATTAGATAAGCCTGAGCCTTTATTATTTTTATGTTTAAAGCTCAACATAGGTATAAATCAGTTCCCATTTGAAAAATAGTGTCAGCATGGTAAACCTCATTAATGAAGAACTGAGTTATATTCAGTTAACACCTTTTCCAATCCTCCAGTTCTATGAACAAAAGGTGACAGAAGCAGCTGCAGGTGAAAACACTGAATAATACTCAAAATAGGAAAAATATCCTACCAAGAAACCCATGAAAACAAAGTTATCCTAACCTTGAATCTGCAGACAGAACATGATAAATTAGCAAATATAATTTGTGTTTTATTTTATAGCTTTATGATGTGATAAATATCCATATGGCATCTTAACCATTGTCATTATATTAAAAAAGAGCTGTCCAGAAGAAAAGTAACAAATGTATCCAAGTCTGCCTAGAAGATAACTCATTAAGTAAAGTAGCTAGGTTTAGAATTCAATTCTGAAATTCAGGACTGAATATATATTTAGGGGCACAGCAAATGAAAAACACTTGCTTTATAAAAGAGAAGTTATAAGTACTGCCTTTTGATTGCTTTGCAATACTTTTGCAAAACAATAAAAACCGAAGGTTGCGTTGTATCACTAATACTATATGTAAAAAGTCAAGTACAAGTATGTAGGGACCAGGCAAGATGAGAACAATAAATTACTTTAGAGTTAACTAGTGACTAGTACTAGCAGTGACTAGTGAGATGAATTAATTATTTTTAGAAGAAAATCACTTTATAAATTAGTAAGTCAGATGATTAATGAGAAAACTGTTCAGAATGTTCACATTTATGGAATATATATCTACATACATATTTTAATTAACTGTCACATAACTAGTAGATTAAAGCAAAATTTGCTAAGTATTTGGAGGCAAAAAAGGCATGTTCAGGAATACAGATTTAGAAATGTTACAGTGCCCACTGCTGAACAGTCACTCTAATACAGGAAAAGTTAGCAATTACATTGCAATAAAACTTGTAACAAGTCTTTGAGCAGATGTATGTCCTGCACAAGAGAACTTAGGCTTCCTGCATTATCAGGGAGCTTCAGGGTGGCTGAATTATTTCCGTATTATTCCCAAAATTGGTGCAAAGAATAATTCAAAACTGAAGAAAATGAAGCTTCTTTATAGTATTAGGCAGTCATAACTAATCTAGCTAGTATGGCTTAATAACATATTTTACAGACCCAACCTAGTTGAAGAGATGATCTCTTCTTCAGTTAGGATACTGCAATCACAGACAGAAGATACATGGCATTTCCTTTCTTCGCTTTACAACACAACCTCTAATCTCACTGAAAAAAGATCATTAAGACATCTATTACTTGGACCGAAACGCAGTCCATTTCCAAAATATAATGCAGCAGCCACAGAGACATCACTGTGTGCTGCATTCCCACTTAGTACAATAGGGAAGCCCAGAAAATGATGTATTTTTAAGTTCCTGCAAATTAGAAGCTCAATCCTATGGCAGAGAGAAATATGTTTACTGGGAATTAATATAAATTCAACTTATGTTAGTTTTTAATTACTGTAAGCATAGGTTAGGAAACATGCAATGTGGCGTGCCGAAGCATCATGCAAAACATTTTATAGAATACTTTCAGGAATAGAAGTTATACCTTGTAGTGACCTTCTTTAACAGCATCATGTAATGGTGTTACATGCTCATATCCTGTACAATTAACATCAGCTCCTGCTTTTAAAAGTTCATTTGATATTTCAAACCAACCAGCCAAACTGGACTCATGTAACGGAGTCCACCCTATAGAAGTGAAAAATACATTATTTTTTTCTAAGTGGACCAAAGTCATTATTATATAATTATTTTCACAGACCTACTTTCCATTTCAATACAATTTATATACTAAATATTCCCATCAATTTCAAAAAAAATCTGTTTAACATTAGACTCATGCAAGTATTGTTATGAAGATCAAGTTTTACTCAGCCATTCAACTTGTTCATTCTTTTTTTGAAACAAAGCAAGATACTCCCATTTATTCCAAAATATGTCAGAATGTATTACAGGGAGAACACAATCTGCTTGTTTGCCTATCTATATTCTGTTTTCACTTATAGTAACTTTTAAAGTCTTGCATGAAAGTTACAACTAAAGAAACTATCATTCCAGTTTTAAGCTGAACACCAGAGTTTCACTGAACAAAATAAAATCATAAAAAATGTTTGTGAACTTTCAATTTAATAATACTGATTCTGTAATTTTTATAAAACTAAATTTATGTTGGATATTGTACTTACCTGCATAGTCCTGGGCATTAACATTTGCACCAGCTTTTATCATTGCACATACACCATCTAAGTCATCTTCTGTAGCAGCTCTATGCAACAATGTCTGACCAAAAGCATCTCTTCTGTTGATTACAGACAGTGAAATGTAATTACCTGAGCAATCATTGGAGTAATAATTAAAAATAGTCTGCTTTCCTGAGAAATAAAATAAAAATGGACCAAATGAAAATTTTTAAATGGCATTAAATGGCATGAACAACATGTGTTTTTGTTTTGAAAATGTGTAAATATGTAACAGTTCTCCTGCTTCTAATTTGTTATGCAAACTGTAACAAGAAATGTAATTGACATTTTACATTTGCATACATGGTTAAGCAGCACAACTCATGTCTCTCTGTAGAGATTGTTGTACTTCCAAACAAAACTTTTATTATACAATCGCCTTGCCTTCTTAATACATTTTAAAGGAGAAACAAACAAAATGGTTTTCTATTTGCAACCTGCCATATTTTTCATGATTTTATATTTTGTTTCCAAAATGTCTTATGGAAGAACTCTATTGGATAACATCAAGAGTTACTGACTTTTCATCTGTAAGGAATTAAAACTATTTACTTGATTACTTGTCACAGAGTAGGTATTAATACATAAGGTTATATATAGTAATATATAAGGTTAAAAGGACATATATTAAATAAAGCATCAATTGATGTTTATTTATTTATTTATTTATTATTTATTTATTGGTCTTATATGCCGCCCTATCTCCCAAGGGACTCAGGGCGGCTCACATAAAAACACCCAATAAGAAAGTTAAAAGAATTAAAAGATAATTAAACTAATAAGACCAGATACAGACCAGATAAAACCCAATCAACACGACATTTAAAAATAACCCCCCCCCTCGGTTCAGGCCGGCTTGTTCGAATAACCAAGTCTTTAGGCTGTGGCGGAAGGAGTGGAGGTCAGGGGCCAATCGTAGCTCCAGGGGAAGCTGGTTCCACAAAGTGGGTGCCCCCACAGAGAAGGCCCTCCCCCTTGGGACCGCCAGCCGACATTGTTTGGCTGACAGTACCCCAAGGAGGCTCTGTCTGTGAGCGCGCACCGGGTGATGGGTATTTGATGCTGGCAGGAGACGTTCCCGCAGGTACCCTGGCCCTAAGCCATGTAGGGCTTTATAGGTAAGTACCAGCACCTTGAAGCTCACGCGGAGGGCAACTGGCAACCAAAGCAACTCACGCAGGAGGGGTGTAACATGGGAGTATCGGGATACCCCATCACAACCCGCACGGCTGCATTCTGCACCAGCTGAAGCCTCCACATGGTCCACAAGGGCAGCCCCATATAGAGAGCATTATAGTAGTCAGTCCAGGACGTAACGAGCGCATGAGTGACCGTGCGTAGCGCATCTCGGTCCAGGTAGGGGCGCAACTGGCGCACCAGGTGCACCTGGGCAAATGCCCCCCTGGTCACGGCTCCAACCTGCTACTCCAAATTGAGCCGTGTATCCAGGAGGACACCCAAGTTGCGGGCCCTTTCCACGGGGGGCAACACCTCTCCCCCCATGACTAGAGATGGAACATCCTGGGTCACCCAAGATGCCGGTATGCATAGCCACTCGGTCTTGGCTGGGTTGAGCTGGAGCCTGTTGCTCTCCATCCAGATCCACACCGCTTCCAGGCAACGAGATATCACGGTGAGGACATCACTGAGTTGGTTTGGGGTGGAGATGAAAAGCTGGGTATCATCAGCATACTGATGATACCTCACCCCAAAACCACGGATGATCTCGCCCAGCGGCTTCATGTAGATGTTGAACAGGAGGGGAGAGAGGACCAACCTCTGGGGCACCCCGCAAGCGAGGGGCTGTGGAGCCGACCTCTGCCCTCCTGCCAACACCGATTGCAAATGCCCCAAAAGGTAGGAGAACCACCAAAAAATGGTGCCTCCCACCCCCAACCCCCCGAGGCATCGCAACAGGATACCATGGTCGATGGTATCAAAAGCCACTGAGAGGTCTAATAGGACTAAGACAGAGGAATATCCCCTGTCCCGAGCCCTCCACAGATCATCCATCAGCGCGACCAATGCCGTCTCTGTGCTGTACCCGGGCCTGAAACCCGATTGGTACGGATCTAGGTAATCAGCTTCATCCAGAAACCTCGGAAGCTGACATGCCACCACACTCTCAACAACCTTCGCCACAAAGCAAAGGTTGGAGACTGGACGAAAGTTGTTCAAAACAGCTGGGTCCAAGGCAGGCTTCTTGAGGAGGGGCCTCACCACCGCCTCCTTCAAGGCAGACGGGAAGAACCCCTCGTCCAACAAAGCATTGAGAACTGCCTGGAGCCAGCCTCGTGTAACCTCCCGGGTGGCATACACCAGCCAGGAGGGACACGGGTCCAATAAACACGTGGTGGAACTCAGCCTCTACATGGCCCTGTCCACTTCATCTGGAGTCACAGGGTCAAACTCATCCCAGGTCGTAATAACAAGACCCAATGTTACTCTCTCATCAGACTCTAGCCAGTCGGAGTCCAAGCCGGCCCGAATCTGAGTGATCTTGTCCTGTAGGTCATGACTAAATTCCTCGGCCCATCCCTGCAAAGGGTCACACACACCCCCGATTCAAGAGGGAGCGGGTGACCCCAAACAGGGCAGCTGGGTGATTCTCTGCGGATGCAATGAAAGCGGAGAAGACTTTGCCGCCCTCATCACCACCAGGTAAGTCCTTGTGAAGGATCTCAACTGGGATCGGTCAGATTTGGAACAACTGGACCTCCAACTGCTCTCTAGCCCCTCCTCCGGCACTTCATCTCCCGGAGCGCCACAGAAAACTAAGAAGCTAACCGGGATCTGCGACGGGTCAGGGGCCGCAAAGGGGCAACTCGGTCAAGAGCCTCTGAGGAAGCCAGTTGCCAGGCATCCACCAGGGCCTCAGCCGAGCTGTGAGTAAGGGAGGCAGGAAACAACCCAAGCGCCGACTGAAACCCCTCAGGGTCCATCAGGCGCCTGGGATGGAACCACCTGGTCGGTTCCATGTCCCAGCAGCGTGGAGTGATGTAATGAAAGCCTAGCCGAAGGAGGAAATGATCGGTCCATGACAGGGGTTGAGTAGTTGGTAATCCCCCCCAGATCATTATACCACTGTCCAGAGATAAAAACAAGGTCGAGTGTGTGTCCACCCTCATGGATCGGCCCCTGAATTATTATTCATTTATCTGACAATATGCTAAGTGAAGCCTACAAAGGAACACAGGAATATGGTGATTGGGATGAAAAAACTTTTGTTAATGCTGTGTTTTTAACTCCCCAAAGGAATGTGTCCCTGAAGATGAATGGGACAACTTGCCACAGCCAACTTGTCACAGCCAACTTGCCACAGGACAACTCACCACAGTCAACTCACTATGGAACAATTTAACAATTCAATTTAATTATTTAAAATAAACAAAAAATACCTTAATGTTTGCCATTCACCTTTCATTCTGTCCCTCCTTTTGCATTATTTCTTTAATGATTCTATTCCACCATTTCTTTGATATTAGTGTAACTCTTGTCCCGCAATGAGTTGTCCCTCAGCAAGTTGTCATAGATTCTGGGAGTGTGGTCCCGTATAGACATACTGTAATTGTGATCTGAGAACCATACCTCCCACTCCAACACTGGTAAACTTGTTATCTAATCATATAAGTTATCTGGACTGGTCCTGTGTGTCCTTGGATAAATAGAGATTAAATTCACATTATGACAATTTACCATTCAGATTTGAGGGGAAATGATTTGAAAATGATTATATATATCTCCATGCTTTGCTACGAAACTATGTGGTTGGGCTTAGTTTTGGGGGAGGAAAATAAGGGGAAAAAAATCTGCCTCTGCCTACCAGCATCCATTGTTATCCATGTGGCTAGAGTTGAGGGCTGTCTGGAAACTGAAACAGTATTTGCTGTGTGAGCAAGGAGACAGTAAGGAGCCTGGGCATGGCTTAGTTCAACTGTTCTGTACTAAAACTGCTTGGTTTTGTGAAACTAAAACTGAAACGTCTCTCCTCTGCTTGTGTTTTGCATTTAGAACAGATTTCTTTTCAGGTGGGGAAGGGGAGTAGAACTCCTTAGCATCAGAACGTGTTAATAATAATATACGAAATACTAAAGCTCTGATGGTCATTTCAAAAAATTCTTTCTTAGTGAGCACCTAGAAGCCAAGAGGAACATACATGCCAAATTTCAAGTTTGTAGGCTTTAAAGTTTTGGAAATTTTGTAATGATGCGTGAGTGGTATTTCAAGATATATATGTGTGTGTGTATGTGTGTGTGTATGTTGGAGTGGGATGTATGATTTTCAGATCACAACTACCATACAGTACGTCTATAGTGGGCCACACTCTCACTACTAAACTTTTTATCTAATAATACAAATTATCTAGACCAGTCTTGTGTGTCCTTGGATAAATAGAGATTAAATGCAGATCATGAGAAGTTACCATTCAGATTTGATGGAAGATGACATATCAAAGTACACTATAATCTGAAAGCATTTATGCTGATTGTTTTTGCATCTGAGTCTGAAAAAATAAATCTTTCTTTGTCTCAATGAAATTCTACTTTTAATTTAAACCATTTCCTCCAAAACAATGCAAACTTTAAAAAAATATTCACATTTTAATACAAAGTTGTACATTGTAATATGAACTCATACACTTTGCTACAGTAACATATTTTTAAAAAGTAAATTGCCTTCTAGCTATAAACAGACCATCAAAAATAATATTTACTGGTTTTCTTGGCAATCCTCTGGCTCTTCCTCACTTGCTCAATTTTGGTATTTGCATCTGAAGATGTGCAATGGTATGTGCAAATTCCCAGTTGCAAAGATTCATATTCTTTATCTCTATCATTAAATCTGCTGACAAATAAATGGTTTGAAATTACAAAACATATTTTGAAAGTGCCACAAAACTTTTTCTTGTAATTAACTAAAATGGAAATTCCTCTAGAAATTATTTAAAATCACCAAGGATAAGGTTTAAACTTGTCTAAATTTTAAACTGGAATTGTACATTTAAGTACCCTAAACTGGATATGTAAAAATAAAATTCCCCAAAGTAAAAAATACTTAATAATACTCTATTCAAATATTTAACCAATTATTATACCTGTGCATCTTCTGATGCATTCCTTCTAAAAATGGTTGGCATTCAAAAGTAGCATCTATATCATTTATCACAACGGTCTTTCTTTGGTGCTCTGATTTCTTTAATGTATATGAAGTTCCTTCAAAGAGATGCTCACATGAATGAATGTCTTTTAAACTGGAATTTCCTTTTTTAAATGGTCTGCCAGGACAATCAGTTTTTTGAGGATCTGGATGGCACAATGGATGCATACATTGTTCATAACTGATCTATGAAAAATAAATTGCAAAATGTTTCAAAATATTCGTAAGAGTTTAAAGTACTGACACTTCTGATCATTATTTTTTCTGTAGCTTTAAAAATAAAGGATTTTAAAAAAATAAACCTGATAATTGGTAAGGAAAACAACTTTACAAATGCAGCTTAGTTGAATAGCTATCTTTTTTGCAGTTATACACAACATTTTCAGTCTTAGGGACATAGATTATGATGACATTAAAGCCGATTCTAGAATTTCTTCTAGAAACTCATCCATGCATTTAAATTCATCTAACTACAATTTGCAAAAACTAAGCAAATGTGTTATCACAGTGGTATTTGTGAAATGTCTTAATATTCCTTCATTTTAACTACATTATTAATAGGAAAATGTAGCTATTTGGACCCACAAAGAAAAGAATGTAAGATTTAATGTAGACACATCCATTGTTCCTGTCAGTGCCATACTAAAGAAGCTGCATATCCTGGATCAGATTTCAATAACTACATATTCCTAGTTGCCAAAAATGTATTCCAGCAAAAGACAGCATTGGTCGCACTGATGGATGATCTCTGGAGGGCCCAAGACAGGGGTTTTTCCTCTGTCCTGGTCCTATTAGACCTCTCAGCGGCTTTCGATACCATCGACCATGGTATCCTTTTGCGACGCCTCGAGGGGCTGGGAGTGGGGGGCACTGTTCTTGGGTGGCTCTCCTCCTACCTCTCGGGGCGGTCGCAATCGGTGTTGACAGGGGGACAGTGGTCAGCCCCGAGGGCGCTCACTTGTGGGGTCCCTCAGGGGTTGGTCCTCTCCCCCTTTTATTTAATATCTACATGAAACCACTGGGTGAGATCATTCGTGGTTTTGGGGTGAGGTATCACCAGTATGCTGACGATACCCAGTTATACATCTCCACCCCAAACCAGATCAGTGATGACTCGCTGTCTGGATGCAGTACGGATCTGGATGGACGGAAACATGCTTCGGCTCAACCCGGCCAAGACTGAGTGGCTGTACATACCGGCATCTCGGTCCAGTCAGGATTGTCCAGCGTTGACCATAGGGGGAGTGGTGTTGCCCCCTGTGGATAGGGCACGGAACCTGGGGGTCCTCCTGGACGCGCGGCTCCAGTTGGAGGAGCAGGTGGGGGCCGTTGCCAGGGGGGCCTTTGCCCAGGTCCGGCTGGTTCGCCAGCTTCGCCCGTTCCTGGACCGAGATGCCCTGCGTACAGTCACTCATGCCCTTGTCACCTCACGACTTGACTACTGCAATGCCCTCTATTTAGGACTGCCCTTGCATACCATCCGGAGACTGCAGCTGGTGCAGAATGCGGCCGTGCGGGTGGTGATGGAAGTCACCCGATTCTCCCATATTACCCCCCTCCTGCGCGACCTGCATTGGTTGCCGGTTGCACTCCGGGTGAGATTCAAGGTTTTGGCTTTAACATTCAAAGTCCTACACGACATGGGTCCACAATATTTAAGGGAGCGTCTCCGGCCGATATCGAGTGCCAACCGCCCTGTATGGGCACACAGGCAGGGGCTCCTCGGGGTCCCATTGGCAAGTCAATGTCGGCTGGCGGTCCCCCAGCAGCGAGCCTATTCTGTAGCGGTCCCCGACTTATGGAACCAACTGCCTCTAGACCTCCGTCTGGCCCCTGACCTCCGCACCTTCAGCCGCGATTTGAAGACCTGGCTGTTTGACCAAGCCGGGCTGTGACTACCTCACGGGGGGTATGGGATAGTTTTAATTATTTTAATCTCGTCTTATTGGACTTGATGACTGTTTAATTCTTTCTTAATTATTTATTTTATTTGTATGTTTTAATTGTGAGCCGCCCCGAATCTTCAGAGATGGGGCGGCATATAAGTCCAATAAAATAAATAAATAAATAAATAAATAAATAAAATGACATGTCAATTTTCTTGACCCATTTAAGGAAAGTAACATAATCAACTGGTTTGTCCAGTTTTTAAAACAATTTTATGGAGCATAACTTTGCTTAGAAACCTTACAAAACCAGTTATTAACTTCACATTTGTAAGTTATGTCAGTAACAGCATTTAGGGGACCCTTTGCTGTTACCATTCTTCCTCATTCTCTAAACAAAAACCAAGCTAGAGGAAATCTCCATTAAAGTTATGTTGCAAGTCATAGTTCAGCAAAGTAATTCTTAACCTTTTATGTTTTACCTCACCATTACTCAATTGAAGAACCTGGGCCCCAGTAATTACAGAGTATGTTTTTTTGTAAGACATACAATACTGCTGTTATATTAATCATTCACACTAACGTCGAAAGATTTAACTAAAATTTCTACAACCTGATGTATAACTACATCTGAGTTCGAGTAGTTATGGTACATATACTGAAAACTGAAAACTAATGTTTCAGCAGATGTTTGAAGGTATTTTTCTTCATTGGGAAAAAAACATATGGTAGAAAAAATAAGCAGAAGATTTTGGAATTCTTTCTAATCTTTTTACCAACAGCGGTCATAAGAGGCATATTTTTCTGCATGAAAGTTAACATGTTGCAATTGTTGGCATGTGCCTGTTCCCCCCTCATTTGCACCTTTTTGTGTTTGTGCTTATGTGCCCTGAGCAGCACTGGGTAAGCTACATAGTCTTTTGCTCTGGATTACATCTCCAAGATGGAGCAAGCCCTAGAAGGCAATAGTCAATAACATTCTGAAGCACTGATAAATTGTCTCTCCCTTAGGGAAGCACTGGGGATTTATTTTTCTGAAATTTTCCCCACAGCAACCAGGCTGATCTGGGCCATTTTCAAACTTGATTTTTTTTAACAGCTTCTCCCCAGATAGAAAATTTGTTCCCATCATGTTCAATTTTCAGTGTTATCCTGGTAAGAGAGATAAAGTTGCAGGGCCTTTTGCATAATTTCTTTCCAAAATTCAGTTGGATTGGAAAATATAAAAACAAAACTCCAAAATGTGTCAATGATTAAAGAGAAACTTTAATATATGTAATTTTAGTTTAGTTTAGTTTAGTTTATTGTTATTGCCAACTACATTATAACTATAAAAATAAAACACAAACACAGATCCTTCACATTCTATACAATTGAATTGAAAACCCGATATTGCAATTCTGATCCACCTTACACCTTTTTTAAGGCAAAGTAGATTATGGTTTTTATTGGGTGTCATGCTAAATTTGAGATCTCTTCACTTAAATTAGAAAGAGGTTTGGGTAATAACCTAAAATATAAGTTTCAAGAATAAAGGATTTTCCCAGTTTATGTTAACATTTTTAGGATTTTGTTTTTTAAAAATATAAACTCTCTAAGAAGGAGCTAAGTTAACTTATACTGTATAACTTAATGTAGTATATCTCCTCTTTTATGTATCCAAATCCATATGAAACACAAAATTAGCAGGCTTGAAATATATGTAACAAAACAAAACAAGAGATTCCCAAGGGGTGGTAAATCAAAACAAAGATGAATGAAGACTAGATACCCAAATGCTGAATATCTACTGGCAGAGGGTATAAAATAATTAAATACATATGGGAATGTAATAGAGTTATTGTTAAAATATCCAGTTATTTTTATTGATATTTCATTGAAATATTCAGTCTTGTTGTATGAGGCCTACTCAAATAATTTCATACCCTGAAAATCAGATCTAGCCATGATCCACAAATTATGCTTCCTTTCTTTCCAAAGGCCATATTTGTCTCTGAAGTTCTGCTGGTATTACCGTGTTTCCCCGAAAATAAGACACTGTCTTATATTTTTTTTGGCTCCCAAAAACACACTAGGTCTTATTTTTGGGGTAGGTCTTATATATTTATGGTGCCAAATAGTGGGTGTGAGTGTGTAGGGGGGTGTTTTGCGGGTGCACGGTTGCTCCCTGAAAAGTCTTCCTGGAACTGGAGATTTACACTAGGTCTTATTTTCGGGGTAGGTCTTATATTAGGGCAGGTTTAGAAAATAGTGCCAGGTCTTACTTTCAGGGTAGGTCTTATTTTCGGGGAAACACGGTAGTATACAAACTGTACTTAAACGAAGTGATTAAAATAAAATTTCTGATTATAAAGTGAGGCCATCCTAAAAAATTATTCTATGATTGTTGAGATCCTTTAGAAAATCAAATATTCTTTTAATAAACACTGAACACATACATGCATTAAAAATTATTTAACAGACTTGAACTGTCTGCTATGAATACTGTACATGTTCTGAATGCCTCACCAGCTGGGAGCACTCAATGAATCCTGTTTGGGTACAGGAGCTAAACTAGATTGATAATAAATAATATTTTACTGCATTAGAGTCTACCAGAGAATATTTGGACCCAGTACCAGATAAGGGCCTTGGTGGTGCAGGCTGTTAAATGCCTAGCACTTAAGTTCCAGCTGCCTGCAATTACTGCAGGCTCGAATCCCACCAGGCTCAAGGTTGACTCAGCCTTCCATCCTCTCGGGGTAGGTAAATTGAGGACCCAAGATTGTTGAGGGCAATAAGCTGACTTTGTAAAAATTGCCGCTTAGTAATAAGCAGGCATATACAATGGAATGAAGGCTATTGCTGAGCGCATTGGGTTTTATCCCAAAAATTGTAAGCCGCCCTGAGTCTTCAGAGAAGGGCGGCATATAAATGTAATTAGAAAAAAATATTGAAGAGACAAAATTCATATCTGAAGAAAGCTAATAATTATTTTGTAGTGTTTCCCAGAAAAATGCATAGTTCATTAAGTCATAAGGAGCTGAGCTCAACTCAAAGCAGCCTGCATCTTTACATATTTTCAAAGATAGCCTTTCTTTATATAACATTCTTTACCCATAGATATCAGGAATTGAATCTGAGAAATTATGCAAAACAAGTTTGCAATCACTATTTTTTTTTGCATTTTCTGTACTATTTTTCAAGTATTTTTAAAGAAGATATGTTAGCCATGACATTATAGTGTATATAATAACAGTGAGGTTTTCCTCTTCTTCATTAAATTTCCTGCTGACAGATGAAGGAAAAAGTTGTTAAACTGGACTTGTCCCTATGTTCCTGTTACAAACATAAAGTTTGGGCTTGCTTTGTTTTGTTTTAAGAATACATAACTAATGATCAGCTTCTCAACACGGAACAATGTTAGACTTACAAAGAAAGTCTCTTCAATTCCAACTATATTCTAGGTTTGGAGAGAAAAAAAGGGGGATATACAGTAGAATTCACCATATGAGTAATCCTCAATTTACAACAGTTCATTTAGTGACCATTCACAGCACCACTGAAAAAAGTGACTTAAGACCATTTTTCACACTTACAACCACTGCAGCATCCCCTTGGTCCATGTTCAAAATTCCGATGGTTGGCAACTGGTTCATATTTATAATGGTTGCTGTGTCCTGAGGTCATGTGATCAGCTTTTGCGACCTTCTGACAAGCAAAGTCAATGGGGAAACCAGATTCACTTAACTACTATGCTACGAACTTAACAAATGTAATGATTTACTTAACTGTGGCAAGCAAAATGGCACAAACGTTTCATTGAGCAACATAAATTCTGGGTTCAATTGTGGTCGTAACTCGAGGACTACCTGTACTCTTATGCTACTTCATTTCATGAGACTTCAGATCAATGTTTTTGGGGAAAATATGATACATCAATTAATACAATGGAAAAGTCTCTTTAAAACATTTTTATTTCAAACTGAATTTCAATTGTGTATGCATAAGCAGATTTTAAAAACACGACCTTACCAAGTTTTAAGTATAGGTGGTCCTCAGATTATTATGGCATTTGTGATTGGGATTGCCATTGCTAAGTGATGCATTTGTAAATGGTGGCATCATATGAATGAATTCCGCAATGACAGCAATCCTAACAGGTATTGTAATCTCAGGACTGTGCAAATCATTAAGTGGGAAGAGGCAAAAGTCCCAGATAAGGAAGATGGTGTGTAGGTGTTGTGGGGGAAGCTGCAGGTAGTTGCTATAGAGCCAAGACAGATAGGGAGGTATGAGTGAGCACGCGAAATGGAGTGAAGGACGGGTGATACAGCATATGATCCCTGGGATCTCATACTGTACAGGGAAGCTCTTCAGGAGTAAAAGAAGCAGGAGCGACTTAAAGGGGTAACTTGCAATTTTTCCAAGTATGTGGCCAAATTAATAAAAAGGAACCAGGGCATATAGAATAACTTTAGCACATTTAATTTAAATGAATGACTGACAGGTCAATTTAACATATTGCTTATGCATTTCCCTTCTCTCAGTCCTTCAGTTTATGAGAAGATGCAGACTTCCCAATCCCCAATCCCCAGGAAACATTTTGGCAAAGCCCAAGGAGGTTCTAGAAAAAATTTTTAGCCAGTACTCTGAGATAACAAGATATAAAATATACATTGCTGATATAAGAATATAAACTTGTGAACATAGATGAAAATGTTTCCCATTAACACTCTCTCTATATATGTATGTATGTATGTATGTACATACCTGTTCGCCTGAAGTGCATGGTATCTTGGCTATCATTACAGTTTTTGCTTCTTCATGGCATTGCAAATAACACTGAGATTTCAAATCTGTTTCTATTATTTCTGTGGCATCATCATCTGCCTGTTCGGGTGTCAGCTGCTTCACTGTTGTGCTTGATCCAGTTCTGCCTTCTACCGCAACTACAGATTCTGTCAAGGTGTTTAGAGCTGTGAAAAGTTCTTCTGGCAAAGTATTACTCTCCTCATTTGCAGATGTATCTATAGAATAATCGTCATTCTGATACACTAACATATCAGATATTTGGTTGGTTTCAAATTCATCAAGTGGTTTTATTACAAACGTTTTAGCTACCATATTATTTATAGTCTCATTAGGTGCTACTGCTTCATGAAATAGATCGTTATCTGCTGCATCACTCTTACCACCGATCATTCCAACACTTTGGAAAGCCACTGATGTTTCTGGGTATTTTGGCACATCATTTGAGAATGACTTTACTGCATTCATATTTGAAGGAAGACTTTCTTCTAGAGAATCACCCTAAAAATAAAAATAAAATGCCATGGTTACAATAAAGAACTCACATTATTTCTATAAAGATACTCTTTAGTATAAATTTAATTATATTTTTTGGCATTTATCGTTTTATTACAACCATTTGAACACATTTATATTTCTCAATACAAGTTAATCTAATAGTAATTAAGGATGCTTTTTTTTAACAAAATGTTTTATGCTGCCACAACACAATGACCTAAAATTTTCAGTAGTTCCTGTTATTATCTTTAATTGACTTTTCTGAAAAATTATGGAAGATTATCTAAGATTTCATCAGCCATATATACAAAAATAATCATTTCATTCTTAACATAATTATTTCTATAGTAATGTACTGTAGTAAGGCAGCTTGATAAGTGCAACTAGTTCTGTAATATCAATATTTTAATTAATTTAAATATATAATAATTCCAAACAGGGCACAGCAGCTAATTCCCCTATATTATATTGATCTATGCTGAAGTTCTGGGGGGAAAATAGGGAACAAGTACTAAAAATTAGGAATAAAAATCTGGGTATTCTTTAAATAGATAAACCTCAAAAATCCTGTTTGTTTTACTGTCTGTTTTAACAGAACAATTTTTGAGTCTAGCATTTTGATGGATATTTTGAGATTAAAAAAAAGAAAAATATCAACAAACCAAAAGGGTAGATGAAGCTATATAGTTGAAATATCATTGGCAACTTCTTTTAACTTTTAATAAGCCTGGTATGTGGCAGCAGTGAAGAGCCTTACTCCTTCTTCTTCATTGCCTTCTAGAACAATAACCTACTGCCTTGTACATTAAAAAAATACTTTATCCTTGGAATTTAAGGGAAGGGAGGACGAATTTTGATGTGCAATGTATTTCTTGGGAGTGAAAACCTCAAATCTGCTAAGTATGAGTAAGTCGAGTAAGTAATCTCAAATACTTTGGATTTGAAAATTTGCTTCACTAGAACTTCTTTCCTTTTTTCATGTTTACTTTGTGGAACCAAAATTATTTGTAGATCTAAAATAGTTGTTTGGCAACAGTGCCTAGAAAGTTGTAGTAACAGCTATAATTTACATTGCAACTTTATTAATTGTGGAATATTTCCAATTCATATTTCCAAAGTTCTTTATGCTGAAATCATAGTATCATTCATTTAGAAAGCTCTGTTAATATTTTGTATTATATCCATAGGTATGGCATATTTATTATTTTGTGTTACAGCATGAACTTTGGATAATGATGTCAGATCTAGGCTTTTATGCTAGTCCAGTATAACAAGAGCAATAGAAGGGTTATAGAAAATTACATGACTTTATTTTAATGGCCACATAGATTACTTGATCGGTCCAATGTGTTACGATTTTTAAGTAATATATAAAAGCACTGCTTCAAAAGTAAAATTCTGTTTTACTAGGCACTAGGTTATTATGTGACTTTTAGAATGCTCCTGATCTGTGTAAAATATTGTTCTTCAACTAAAGATTTGTATTAATTTATAAATCTTTAGTTGAACAATACAAATGTATTTACAAGCAGAGAACCATTAACACACCTACATTTTGGTATGACATCTTGAGAACTTCGGGCACTTTATGTTCTAAATCTAGAAAAATAACAAACAAGAATACTTTAAACTTCTCTGAGTAAGATTATTTTAGATTTTATCATTATATTTATTTTTAAAAACATTTTTAAAAACTAAAATTTCATTTGCTTTCTGCATTATTCCAAATCCAGGGTGAAGATGGATTTTAATTATGCATCACTGTTTCTTTAACTCAGAAAATCCAAGTCCAACTGTAATATTAAAAATCTTTCTGCATGATGCATAGTTGATTCAATATATAATACCGTGTTTCCCCGAAAATATGAGCTACCACCCAAATAAGCCCTAATTAAGACCCTTGCCCACTCTGGGGTACAGCAGGTGGGACAAGGCGCCTGAGTAAAAATTAAGAGAGGGGAGGATGGAGCTGCTGTACTTACCAGGCCTCGCACACCCTGACACCTGCCTTGCCGGCCCACTTCTGAGGCTGCTTGCCGCCACTTGCGCATGTCACCCCTGGCCTCCATTTCACTGTCAGAGGCCTTCAGGAAAGGCCTCTGCAGCTGAGAAACGGACTTCAGATTGACGCGCATGGCACCCCCTGGTCTTGTTTCACCATCAGAGGTCTTCCAGAAAGGCCTCTGCAGCTGAGAAACAAGGTCTGGATTGATGCGCACGTCGCCCCTGGCCTCCGTTTTGCTGTCAGAAGCCCTTCAGGAAAGGCCTCTGCAGCCGATAACAGAACTCCGAAGACACACACACACCTGAAAATAAGATTGATGCCTTTTTTGGTGGCGAAAAAAATATAAGATAGGGTCTTATTTTCAGGGAAACACATGTATAACATTTTATTCTTCTGAAAGTAGAATAGAACACCATCTATAACACAATTTCTAAAATTTCAACTGTAAAAACAACAGACAGGGGCATACTATGGATCCCGTCAGCCAAGGAATTTCAGCTGGCGGAATCTGGGAGAAGAGCCTCCTCTGCCATCAACATCCCTGAGATGAGATTGGCTCCTATCCTTCCGATGCTTCGAAAGCTCCTTAATTCTTGACTCTGCCAGATGGCTTGGGGATCCAATGGGGGATCTTCATCTTCATGGAGGTGATTGACTAGCTAAAATTCAATGCTATCTCTGCCCCGCATCTACCTGTGGGTCCAGCTCCCTTCTTTGCCATCTTGTCTTCTTGATTTTTTTTTTAATTTAATTTTATTTTTTTTAATTACATTTATATGCCGCCCTTCTCCGGAGACTCAGGGCGGCTTACAATTTTTTGGGATACAACCCAGTGTGCTCAGCAATAGCCTTCATTCCATTGTATGTGCCTGCTTATTACTAAGCGGCATTTTTGCAAGGTCAGCTAATTGCCCCCAACAATCTTGAGTCCTCAATTTACCTACCCCGGGAGGATGGAAGGCTGAGTCAACCTTGAGCCTGGTAGGATTCGAGCCTACAACAGTTGTAGGCAGCTGGATCTTAAGTGCAGGCAATTAACAGCCTGAGCCACCAAGCCACCATTATCTGTTAATGTTTTTATTTGCTGTGTTTTCATAATGGATTATTTTAATGTTTTTAATGTTATAAGCCATTCAGTGTCATTGGATACAAGATGAGAGTAAAATAAAATTTATAAATAAATATAGTTCCTTATTTTGTTATATTGTGGTTCAAAACAAATACACATTCCCACTTTTATATAATTTCTGTGTATACGTAATATCTATAGTCATCCATGTTAAACTTCATTGTAAAAGCATACCAATGCATTTATATTCTCCATGTACAGTTGCTGCTGATACACAATCAAGTTGACCAATATTTGTGGCATTGACAGCATTGTTTATCACAATCCTAAGTAAAAAATATTCTGATTAAAATAAATTAAATGTTACAATGATTTAGGTCATAAAATGCAAGACTTTATATATAATTATACAGAGTGGAGATAATAATGCATCTATAGAAACTATTGCATTTATTTTCTTACTTAATGTCAACACATTTTCTCATTATCAAATAAAGCAATGTCCACTCATTAAAATTCCATGACCATGGGTAGCCAATCTCTAAATATAAGATATGGGGGGGGGATATCAACACTTAATGCTTTCCTGACTTGCTTATCAACCTCCCAGAAGTTTCTGGTTTCTCTTTTATTTTATTAAAAACAAACGAATAGCAGCTACTGAATGGCAGTAATAAAAGACAGCAGTAGTGAAAGGCAGTAGCGAAAGACAAACTGCAGTTTGTGCACAGATATATTTGATTCCATATTGTGTGACAGAACGCTAGTTAAGATGGGCTTCTGACCTTATTCAAGAGATCTCTTATAGCCTTGATTCAAGGAATCATATACATCAAATAAAGATAATCCAAAAGCAACACTGAAAATAGAAAAAAATCACATAACAACCCTAATTGATTTAATTCATACAAGATAGGAATTCTGAGGTTACCCATCCATTGAAATTACTGCACTACTTCTTCACAACTACTGAAATATTTCTTAACAGAAGTCTGCATAGATGAATATTAAGAAATGTCATATAGCTGTATGGATGAATGATTTCTCTTTTTCTACATCTGTATCTCTATAATATACCAGAAAATCAAATAAAGCCCTTCATATCTCATGGCCAGAGCAATTTTAGAACACCAATTTTCAGCAACTTTTTCTTGTTCTTTAAAGAGCGTGTTCCTTCATCTGAGGTCTTATCTAGAGTCAGGCCCTCTCAATCATAACTTCTCTTCTCTAGAATAGCATTCTCCTTGAGATCAGAGAGGTCCCACCATTTTAAGCTTTCAAAAAGGAATTAAGATCCGGCTTCTACAGCAAGTTTTTGATATCTGATGTGTAAAACTGACTTTTTTTCCCAAGGGAACTACATTAGACTGCATTCAAATATAGGCAGGCAGGATCAAGCAATAAATGAAGGAGGGAAAGGGAAAGGTGTGAAAAAGGAAAAAGGGGGATAAAAGGACAAGGGGAAAGGGAAGTTATTGAGTTGAGTTTATGACATTCTATAGGCCACAGGAACTTCCAGTCCTAGTCTCCAACCCTTCTACTTCAACTTTAAAACATATCTGGTATTGTCCTTTAGATACTGTCCCTACTTCAATACACAGAAAATTTGAATATCAGAATGCACAGCCATGTTTACACCTGTTCTTGTTTATATTAAAGGTTATTATAACTTTTAGTCCTCCATGATAGAAAGCACAGCATATCACACGATTAGAATCTATTGGATGAAAGTGTATTTAAGCCAGAACAACACCCTCCCCTTCTTATAGCAGTGAGTACTATAAATTCTATAGAAAGAGGAACAGAGAGAGACAGAGATTCATGATGTTAGTACTCAGCTGAAGGCTGCAACCCATTAATATTATAGGTGGAAACTTAGAACTTGCAAAATCAGTTATAGTTGTCAGAGATATTGTATTTACAAGAGCAGAGATTGCGATTCTTTCTTTTCATTAATCTCTTGATATGGCTGGAAGAAAAAAATTAATTCAGAAAACAATAAATAATTAATAATTAATCCCACATTTATATTGATTGATTGATTGATTGATTTGATTGTTGGGATTTCTATGCCGCCCTATCTCCCGAAGGACACAGGGCAGCTTACAATGATAAAAACAGAAAATACAAACTTTAAGAAAATATTAAATCTAAAACCCCAACACTAGATCTAAAACCAAATTTAAAACCCACAAACTAAGTCAGACAAATTAAAACTATTAAAATCCCCTTCAGTCCAGGTTGGCTAAACAAAAAAGCCAAGTCTTCAGGTCACGACGGAAGGAGCAGAGGTCAGGCACCACCCGAAGCTCCACAGGCAGTTGATTCCAAAGGGCGGGCGCTCCTACAGAGAAGGCCCTCCCCCTGGGGGCTGCCAGCTGGCATTGTCTGGCTGACAGCATCCTGAAGAGGCCCCACCTATGTGAGCGCACCAGGCGATCGGACGTCGTTGCTGGCAGCAGATGCTCCCGCAAATACCCCGGACCTAAGCCATGAAGGACTTTATAGATGATGACAGGCACCTTGAACCTCACCCGGAGGGCCACCAGTAGCCAATGCAGCTCACGCAGGAGGGGTGTAACATGGGAGTATCGGGACACTCCCATCACAATCCTGCACGGCCGCATTTTGCACCAGCTGAAGCCTCCGGGTGGTCCTCAAGGGCAGCCCCATGTAGAGAGCATTACAGTAATCTACACAGGAGGTAATGAGCACATGAGTGTACGCAAGGCATCTCGGTCCAGGTAGGGGCGCAACTGGCGGACAAGACGAACTTGTGCAAATGCCCCCCTGGTCACAGCTCCAACATGATCTTCCAAGTTGAGCTGTGCATCCAGGAGGACACCTAAATTGCACACCCTTTCCACAGGGGGTAACACCTCACCCCCCATGACCAAATATGGAACAGTAAGTTATACTGAAACCAGTGAAAGTTATTCCAGTTATCTTATTTTTCAACTTTATTACAAGCAGTAATTGAACTGCATATTTAATATGATACAATAACTGCAAAATTAGTTGATAACTTGTCTAGAATTTAGTGTTAAAATAAGCCATGCATTTATATACATATTTTCTAAAAAACACAGGATCCAGGCTTCTCCATAAATTAATTACCCAGTTAAGCCACACTAATACAAAAATTGTATTATCTCATATTGATCGTATCAATATCCAAATTTATATCTTATATAATTATATCTTCAGTGCACTTCCATTTCTATTTTCTGTTTTTTAAAAATACAAAAATACAAAATATCTTTATATGGTTGTTTTATGTAGCCATGTAGTTATACTATTAACTTTAATTGAACATTTTTTTCTGTTTTTCCTTATTGTAACACATATAACATTTATAGCATAATTTGTAATATTTTATTCCTAGTTTAATTAATATAATTAATTTCCAGGTGGAACTGGGGTTTTTTCCCACTTCCCTTGCCCACAACTCTGCCGAGGACCTAGAGGCCGCTTGGCAACAGGCTGCTGGGGCTGCCCTTGACAGAGTTGTCCCCATGCATCCCCTCAGGCGCCGTGGATCCCGGGTGGCTCCTTGGTATACAGAGGCGCTCCGGGAGATGAAGCGCCGTCGGAGGGGTTTAGAGAGCAGGTGGAGGGCCACCCGCTCCCAATCTGATCGAATCCAGTTAAGAGCCCATATTAGGACTTACCTGGTAGCTATGAGGGAGGCGAGAAGGTTCTATCTCTCTACCCTCATAGCGTCCACAGATAACCGCCCGGCCGCCCTGTTTAGGGCCACCCGCTCCCTCCTACATCCGGGGGAGGTGGTGGACCCTCTCGAGGAAGAGCTGAGGAATTTGGTCAATATCTATCGGATAAAATCGCGGATTCGGGGGTTGTGTTCCACCTGCAGTGGTTTGAGGATTGTGGTGCAAGCAGTCTGGCCAATGTGATCTGGACTGAGTTTGATCCTGTTTCCGAGGATGAAGTGGACAGGATTATGCGGCGTCTGAGTTCCACCACATGTTTGTTGGACCCGTGCCCTTCTTGGTTGGCTTATGTCGCCAGGGAGGTCACCTGCGGTTGGCTCGGGCAGTGGTCAGCGCTTAAGGGAGGGTGTCTTTCCTTCCGCCCTGAAAGAGGCGCTGGTGAGGCCCCTCCTGAAGAAGCCTGCCCTGGACCCGACCGTGTTAGACAACTTTCATCCAGTCTCCAACCTTCGTTTTTTGGCGAAGGTTGTGGAGAGTGTGGTGGCTCAGCAGTTTCCACTTTTCCTGGATGAAGCGGACTACCTAGATCCGTACCAATCAGGCTTCCGGCCTGGTTTCAGCACGGAGACGGCATTGGTCGCACTGATGGATGATCTCTGGAGGGCCCGGGACAGGGGTCTTTCCTCTGTCCTGGTCCTATTAGACTTCTCAGCGGCTTTCGATACCATTGACCATGGTATCCTTTTGCACGCCTCGGGGCTGGGAGTGGGGGCACTGTATTTCGGTGGCTCTCTCTTACCTCCCGGGCGGCAATCAGTGTTGACGGGGCAGAGGTGGCCCGAGGGCACTCACTTGTGGGGTCCCTCAGGGGTCGGTCCTCTCCCCTTTATTTAATATCTACATGAAACCGCTGAGTGAGATCATCCGTGGTTTTGGAGTGAGATACCATCAGTATGCTGATGATACTCAGCTATACATCTCCACCCCAGGCCAGATCAGTGATGCCCTCTCCGTGATGACTCGCTGTCTGGATGCAGTACGGATCTGGATGGACGGAAACATGCTTCGGCTCAACCCGGCCAAGACTGAGTGGCTGTACATACCGGCATCTCGGTCCAGTCAGGAGTGTCCATCGTTGACCATAGGGGAGTGGTGTTGCCCCTGTGGATAGGGCACGGAACCTGGGGGTCCTCCTGGATGCGCGGCTCCAATTGGAGGAACAGGTGGGGGCCGTCGCCAGGGGGGCCTTTGCCCAGGTCCGGCTGGTTCGCCAGCTTCGCCCGTTCCTGGACCGAGATGCCCTGCGTACAGTCACTCATGCCCTTGTCACCTCGCGACTCGACTACTGCAACGCTCTCTATTTAGGACTGCCCTTGCATACCATCCGGAGGTTGCAGCTGGTGCAGAATGCGCCCGCGGTGGTGATGGGAGTTACCCGATTCTCCCATATTACCCCCCTCCTGCGTGGCCTGCATTGGTTGCCAGTTGCACTCCGGGTGAGATTCAAGGTTCTGACTTTAACATTCAAAGTCCTACACGACATGGGTCCACAATATTTAAGGGAGCGGCTCCTGCCGATATTGAGCGCCCGCGCGGGCACATAGGCAATGACTCCTCGGGGTCCCGTCGGCAAGTCAGTATCGGTTGGCAGTCCCCCGGCGACGAGCCTATTCTGTAGCGGTCCCCGACTTATGGAACGAACTGCCTCTGGACCTCCGTCTGGCCCCTGACCTCCGCACCTTCCGCCGCGATTTAAAGACCTGGTTTTTCGACCAAATCGGGCTGTGATTACCTCACCAGGGCCATGGGATAATTTTAAGTATTTTAATTTGGTTTTATTGGGCTTTAAAATTGTTTAATTCTTTTTAAAATATTTATTGTATTGTATGTTTTAACTGTGAGCAGCCCGAGTCTTGGAGATGGGGCATATAAGTCCAATAAAATAAAATAAATAAAATAAGAAATGTTAAAGCTAATTTTCTACTTGTTTTAGCAAAATACACAACTGCCTAATAATTGAATAGTAATGAAAATGAGAAAACAAAGGTTTTGAAAGTTCTGTTTGAAATAAATAAATTCGTCCACATTTTACATATTGCTGTAATATGGATTAACATTCAGCAAACTCATTTCACTCATAAAACAGGCAGATTATTTTGATGTACTTCAACCTTTTTTATTCATAATATGAACGTATTTAAACACCACTTTCATGCTTGATGAAAAAAAATATGGTTAGCTTCTGTACTACAGATTTTTTCCATCCTTCCAAAGAAATTATCTGGGATGTTCTGTTCATTCTAAATGCTTTCTCATTCTAAAGCTACCAAAAATATATGGTCATAATACACGGAAATACACTTTTTTCCCCTTCATCAGTAAGATTACAATTTTCATCATAGTATTGGAAGCAAGATAAAAAGTTAAGTATCTCATTAAATTACCATGTTTTAGCTCTATTTTTAAAAAAGGGTATTTTCTAACCATCATTATTCACACAAGATCCTACAATGCATCCATTTTGTATCATTGCTCATTATTCCTATCTAATAATAGATAAAAATCATTCTTAAGCTTAAGATTTTAAATATGATTTGAATAATAATCAGCACAACAAATCTAAGCAACTACATACCAGATTAAATAGTCCCAGTTGTTCCTGGGTGTAGAATTTGATGCAATTAAACGGAAAATTTGGAGAAAGCTTTTCTATTTTAGAGGTGAAAATAATTAATAGAACATGGTAACACTGTCACATAAATCAATATCTTACAACTCTAACAACTGAAAAAGTTTTCAATCAATTATGACCATTACCTGTGTAACCCCTCATTCTGACATAATAATAAACAGATACAAGGTAGCTATATAAATTAATTAAATAGTTGAGATGTTACATTCTTTAACCATTTGTATATCTTTACAATAGTGTTGTTAATACTGATACATATAGTTAAGACTTTAATAAAAATAATAGATTGTATGTATATGTTGCCAGATTCACAGCAACTCTGAAGTTTACCACAGAGGGTTTTTGGAAGCAGGTTTTTAAAGTTCTGATTGCATGATATGATCTTATGTATGACCTCATAAGTACATTCTTTTTAATGGGACTTACATTCAATGAAATGTGCATAGAATTGCAACCCAAAGAGCTTTCTGATACATAAGTATTTTTTGTTATTATGGAGAGGAGACCAGTCAAATAGAATAGAATTCTTTATTGGCCAAGTGTGATTGGACACACAAGGAATCTGTCTTTGGTGCATATGTGTATATACCATATGCCTCAGTGTACATAAAAGAAAAATAAAATTCATTCATCAAGAATCATAAGATGCAACACTTAGGGATAGTCATAGGTTACTAATAAGCAATCAAATCATACTAGGAAACAAATAAAACAATATAAATTGTAAAGATACAAGCAACATGGTTATAGTTATAACTGGGAAGAGATAGGTACTAGGAAGGATGAGCATAATAGTAATACCGCCTTAGTAAATAATTTGATAGAATTAGTTGTTTAGTAGAGTGATGGCATTCAGAAAAAAGCTGTCCTTGTGTCTAGTTGTTGTGTGCAGTGCTCTGTAGCGTGATTTTGAGGTTAGAAGTTGAAACAATTTATGTCCAGGATGTGAGGGGTCTCTAGACATTTTCAAAGCCTTCATTTTGACTCGTGCAATATACAGGTCCTCAATGGAAGGCAGGTTGGTAGCAATTGTTTTTTCTGCAGTTCTAATTATCCACTGAAGTCTGTGTCTTATTTTATTTTATTTATTTTATTTTATTTTATTTGACCTATATGCCGCCACTCTCCGAAAGGACTCGGGGCAGCTCACAAATAAAACATAGCACAATAAATAGTTTAAAAAGAAATTAAACCTAACAAGCCAAATAATAATAAAAACCCAATTAAAATCCAATTAAAATCCCACCCTCTCCCCCAAGAGGTCAGTCCAGCCCAGCCTGTAAAAATAACCAGGTTTTTAGATCGCGCCGGAAAGAGATTGGGAGCCAACCGGAGCTCAACGGGAAGTTGATTCCATAAGGCGGGAGCCGCTACAGAATAGGCCCTTCCCTGGGGCACCGCCAGCCGACATTGTCGTGCAGATGGCATCCCGAGGAGTCCCAGCCTGTGTGCATGCACAGGGCGATCGGTATTTGATATTGGCAGGAGATGCTCCCGCAAGTATCCAGGACCCATGCCATGAAGGACTTTGAATGTTAACGCCAGAACCTTGAATCGCACCCAGAGGGCAACCGGCAACCAATGCAGCTCACGCAGGAGGGGCGTAACATGGGAGTATCGGGAAACTCCCATCACAACCCGCCGCGCATTCTGCACCAGCTGGAGCCTCCGGATGATATGCAAGGGCAGTCCTAAATAGACAGCGTTGTAGTAGTCGAGTCGGGACATAACAAGTGCATGAGTGACCGTGCGAAGGGCATCACGATCCAGGTAAGGGCGCAGCTGGTGAACCAGCTGAACCTGGGCAAAGGCCCCCCTGGCCACGGCTCCCACCTGCTCCTCCAAACTGAGCCGTGAATCCAGGAGAACCCCCAGGTTTTGTGCCCTATCCACAGGGGGCAACACCTTTCCCCCCATGACCAAAGATGGAATCTGTTCACTGGAACAAGATGCCTGTATGCACAGCCACTCAGTCTTGGCCAGATTGAGCTGTAGCTTGTTCCTGCCCATCCAGATCTGTACCGCATCCAGACAACGGGACATCACAGAGAGGGCATCACTGATTTGGTTTGGGGTGGGGATGTATAGCTGAGTATCATCAGTATGCTGATGATACCTCACCCCAAAACCCTGGATGATCTCACCCAGCGGCTTCATATAGATGTTGAACAGAAGGGGCAAGAGGACCGACCCTTGAGGGACCCCACAAGTGAGAGTCCTTGGGACTGACCTCTGCCCCCCTGCCAACACCGATTGCGAATGCCCTGAGAGGTAGGAGAACCACTGCAAAACAGTGCCTACCACTCCCAACCTCTCAAGGCACCGCAATAGGATACCATGGGCGATGGTATTGAAAGCCGCTGAGAGATCTAATAGGACCAGGACAGAGGAAAATCCTCTGTCCCGCGCCCTCCAGAGATCATCCACCAGTGCAACCAATGCCATCTCTGTACTGAACCCGGGCCAGAAGCCTGATTGATAGGGATCTAGATAGTCCGCTTCTTCCAGGAAAAGCGGAAACTGTTGAGCCACCACGCTCTCAACAACCTTCGCTAAAAAATGAAGGTTGGAGACTGGATGAAAGTTGTTCAACATGGCTGGGTCCAGGGCAGGCTTCTTTAGGAGGGGTTTCACCACCGCCTCTTTCAGGGCAGCGGGGAAAGAGCCTCCCTTAATGAAGCATTGACTACTTCCTGGAGCCAGCTGCACGTGACCTCCTTGGCGGCATACACCATCCAGGAAGGGCACGGGTTCAACAAACACATGGTGGAACTCAGACGTCACATAATCCTGTTCACTTCATCCTCAGAAACAGGATCAAACTCAGCCCAGATGTTATTGGCTGGACTTCTTGCACCTCTCTCCTCAGACCACTGCAAATCAGAGTCCAACCCTTCCTCAATCCGAGCAATCCTATCCAACAGATACTGACCAAATTCCTCAGCCCTACCCTGCATAGGATCCAACCCCGCCCCGATGTAAAAGGGAGCGGGTGACCCTAAATAGGGCAGCTGGGCGGTCCTCTGCGGACGCTATGAGAGCGGAGAGGTATGACCTCTTCGCCGCCCCCACAGCTACCAGATAAGTCCTAATACAGGCTCTTAGCTGGGCTCGGTCGGATTCGGAGTGGGTTGACCTCCACCTGCTCTCTAAACCCCTCCTACGCCGCTTCATCTCCCTAAGCTCCTCAGTAAACCAAGGAGCCATCTGGGATGTGCAGCAAGTGAGGGGACGCACGGGGACAACTCGATCGAGGGTCTCAGCAGCAGCCTGTTGCCAGGTAGCCACCAGTACCTCAGCCGAGCTGTGGATAAGGGAGGCAGGGAAGGACCCCAGTTCCCTCTGGAACCTTTCAGCGTCCATCAGATGTCTGGGGCGGAACCATTGCAGTGGTTCCTCATCCCAACGGTGTGGGGCTGCTTGTTGGAAGACCAGCCGCAGGAGATAGTGGTCTGACCATGCTACGGGTTGGACATTCACAGTGCCCACCCCCAGATCACTACGCCAACGTTCCGAGACAAAAACAAGGTCGAGTGTGTTGCCCCGCTCGTGTGTGGGAGCCTGTATTATTTGGGTCAGGCCCTTAGCCGCCATGGAAGCCATGAACTCCTGGGCCAGCCCTGACGCCCCCCCCAGAGAGGGCAGGTTGAAGTCACCCAAAACCAAAAGGCTTGGGAACTCCACCGCCACTCCCGAGAGGGCATCGAGCAGCCCAGGCAGGGCCGTTGCCACATAGTTGGGGGATAGGTATATAAACAACAAGCCCAACCGACCACCAGGCTCCAACCTCAAAAGGAGAGCTTCACACCCGCCTATCTGTGGAATGGTGACCTCCCTTGGAATCAAGGTCTCCCGAATAACAACAGCAACCCCCCACCCCTCCCCTGAGCTCGTGGATGGTGTAAAATCTGAAAGCCTGGGGGGCATAGATCAACCAGAGGAACTCCACCCTCCAGCCCCAATCAGGTCTCAGTGATGCAAGCCAGGTCTGTGGCCTCCTCCTCGATTAACTCACCAAGGAGGCGTGCCTTATTGACCACGGACCTGGCATTAGCCCAGGGCCTCCGAGTCCCGTATCCCCAGGGGAGTGGGCAGAGGCATGGGGGTCGGAGCACGCCGCAGCTTGAAGAGAGCAGTGGCGCGCTCCCTTTATGTGATATGGCCCCCCGCCTCTCCATCCCCTGCCAAGTCCAATCACCCTGGGAATCGGCATTCCCGCCTCATTCCCCAGAGTCCCACGGGCCTCCCCTCCCCATGTCCCATGGCACAATCCCCAGTCGGGCTGAACCGAGCTCCTTCCAATCTGGGCAGAGATTGATCAGCTGCCTGCCCAGACTGACAACCCTCCCCCCTCCCTAACCCTTTAAAACGAGTCAGAAAATTTAAAAGTTTCCCTTTGCCTAATTTACAATTCCCCCCCTTGGTCGCGCGATGCCACCTCTCGAGATCTAAAAATCCGCCATAAAGGTAAGCTCTTGATACCCCCACGGGCCATGCTAAGGACAAGGGAACAGTCCTATAGGCCCATAATTCCATGGGTGAATAAGCCCGTATCATGATATAACAATTAAAATTCACAGAGGGCAGGGATAAATAAGTTTGGCCGCAGATGGTTGACAGTTGTTAAAATCAGTATGTTAAAAGTCCAGATGTTAAAAGTCAGTGTCAACCGCCTTCCGTCTTGGAACCAGCACCAACAGTTATCGTGTTGTTTCCCCCAAAGGTTCTCTCACCATCCATCGGGGAGGCCAGATGAAACCATGGTCCAACCTCCACTCTCCCACCATGGTGGTTATCACCAGGCTGGAACAACAGGGCAGCCTGCCATCCTCTCAGGCAGAACCTCTGCCAAGGACGAAAGACGGCGACAGCAGCAAAAAGGGGGGGGGCGAGTGTAGATGGGACAGCAGCGGATGTCATACTAAGAGACCTGTTCTTAAAGTGCAGTTCTTAAAGTGCATTACTCTTAAAGTGCATTACTCTTAAAGTGCATAGTTCTTAAAGTGCACCAGATAATGTCATTAAAGTGCAAAAAAGTCAGAGATACCAGTGGGAAAGATGGTAAAAGAAAGTCACCGGTTGAAAGACAGCGGGGGGGCAGAAACCGGAAAGCCTGGCAGCAAGGTCAGACTGGTCCAGCTGCCTACCACAACCTCCAATGGAGGGGGCCCAGGGACTTCTAGGGTGGCTCAAAAGCCACCCCCCAAAGTCCCCAGCTCATTCCAGCAGCGACTCTCCAAGGCAGCAAAAATCTCTGGCCTGCAGCCAGGAACATTGACCTTCCACAGCGAGCTCCTCCTCCGATCTCCAAAGTTCCTCCAGCCCCCAGTCTTGTTGGTTGCACAGCCAAACCAGACCGTTATAGAGGTGCAGACGACAGACTCAATAATTCCTCTGTAGAACTGTATCAGCAGCTCCCTGGGCAGTTTGAGCTTTCTGAGTTGGCACAGAAAGAACATTCTTTGTTGTGCTTTTTTTGATGTTTTTGATGTTAGGTGTCCATTTTATGTCTTGAGATATGATAGAACCTAGAAACTTGAAGGTCTCTACTGTTGATACTGTGTTATCTAGTATTGTAAGAGGTAGTAGTAGTAGTGGTAGTATAGGAGGGTTTCTCCTAAAATCTACCATCATTTCTATGGTTTTGAGTGTGTTTAATTCAAGATTGTTCTGGTTGCACCACAAGGTTAGTTGTTCAACCTCCCATTTGTATGCAGATTCATTGTTGTCTCAAATGAGACTAATCACTGTTGTATCATCTACAAACTTCAGTACTTTAACAGAGGGATCTTTTGAGATGCAGTCATTGGTGTATAGAGAGAAGTGGAGAGAGCACACAGCCCTGGGGGGCTCCTGTGCTAATTGTATAGGTATCTGAAGTGATTTTGTCCAGCTTCACCTGCTGCTTCCTGTCCGTTAAGAAGCTTATGAGCCATTTACAAGTTTGGTCAGTACAGCTAGCTGATTTAGTTTAGTTATAACGATTTCTGGAATGATGGTATTGAATGCTCAGCTGAAGTCTACAAAGAGGACCCTTGCATAGGTCTTTGGAGATTCAAGATGTGGTAGGATGTAGTGCAGAGTCATATTAGCAACAGCAGCAGCAGTGTTGATCTGTTTGCTTGGTAGGCAAATTGCAAGAAGTCTAACAGCAGATCTGTGATGGCTTTCAGGTGGGCCAAGCACTAGTTTTTCAAAGGTTTCCATAACTACAGATGTTAAAGCAACTGGTCTGAAGGGATATTTAGATAGAAGACAGAAGATAGAATACTTTATTGGCCAAGTGTGATTGGACACACAAGGAATTTGTCTTGGTGTAAATACTCTCAGTATACATAAAAGAAAAGATACATTCATCAAGAGTCGAGAATCATAAGGTACGATACTTAATGATAGTCATACGGTACAATAAGCAATCAAATCATACTAGGAAACAGTCAATATAAATCGTAAGTATACAAGCGGCAAAGTCATACAGTCACAAGTGCGAGGGGATGGGTGATAAGGAGTGATGACAAGATTAACAATAATAGTAGTGCAGACTTTGTAATAGTTGAACAGGGTTGAGGGAATTATTTGTTTAGCAGAGTGATGGCTTTCAGAAAAAAACTGTTCTTGTGTCTAGTTGTTCTGGTGTGCAATGCTCTATAGCATCGCTTTGAGGGAAGGAGTTGAAACAATTTATGTCCGGGATGTGAGGAGTCTGTAAATATTTTCACAGCCCTCTTTTTGACTCGTGCAGTATACAGGTCCTCGATTGAAGGCAGGTTGATAGTAATTGTTTTTTCTGCAGTCCTAATTACTCTCTGAAATCTGTGTCTGTCCGGTTGGGTTGCAGAACCAAACCAGACAGTTATAGAGGTGCAGATGACATACTCAATGATTCCTCTATAGAACTGTATCAGCAGCTCCTTGGGCAGTTTGAGCTTTCTGAGTTGGCGCAGAAAGAACATTCTTCGTTGTGCTTTTTTGATGACATTTTTGATGTTAGGTGTCCATTTTAGGTCATGTGATATAGTAGAACCTAGAAATTTGAAGGTCTCTACTGTTGATACTGTGTTATCTAGTATTGTAAGAGGTGGTAGTATGGGAGGGTTTCTTCTAAAGTTTACCACCATTTCTATGGTTTTTAGTGTGTTCAGTTCCAGATTGTTCCAGTTATACTACAAGGCAAGTTGTATAACCTCCTGTCTGTATGCAGATTCGTCCTTGTCTCGAATGAGACCAATCACTGTTGTGTCATCAGCAAACTTCAGAATTTTAACAGATGGATCGTTTGAGATGCAGTCATTGGTATATAAGGAGTAGAGGAGAAAGCACACAGACTTGGGGAGGCCTGTACTGATTGTACAGGTATTGGATGTGATTCTGCCTAGCTTCACCTGCTGCTTCCTGTCTGTTAGGAAGCTTATGATCCACTTTCAAGTGCGTTCAGGTACCGCTAGTTGGTTTAATTTACTTAGAAAAGTGTCTGGAATGATGGTATTGAATGCTGAACTGAGGACCCTTGCGTAGGTAATTGGAGATTCAAGGTGTTGTAGGATGTAATGCAGAGCCATGTTAGCAGCAGCATCAGTCGATCTATTTGCTCGGTATGCAAACTGCATGGGATCTAACAGCGGATCCGTGATGGTTTTCAGGTGGGATAGCACAAGCCTTTCAAAGATTTTCATAACTACAGATGTTAGAGCAACTGGTCTGTAGTCATTCAGTTCCTTGATGGAGGGCTTCTTTGGCACTGGGATGATAGTAGAGCATTTGAAGCAGGAAGGAACATAGCACATCTCTAGTGATCTATTGAAGATTCAGGTGAAGATGGGGGCCAATTGGTCAGCACAGACTTTTAAGCAAGGAGTTATCTTGTCTGGCCCTGTGCTTTTCCTGGCTTTTGTCTGTGTAATAGATCTTGCACTTCTTTTTCTGTGATCACCAGAGGTTGTGAACCCAATGGATTGGGGCCAGTTGTAGGAGGCTTGGCTGCTGTTGGTGTGTTTGAGATGTGGGTTGTGGAGATAGGTGGCTGTAGTTTCCTTTCAAACCTGCAGTAAAACACATTAAGTTCATCTGCTAGTTGTTGATTTCCTTCTGCCTGGGAAGGAGGTTTGCTGAAGCCAGTGATGTTTTTAAGAGTTTTCCACATGTTTGCTGGTTCATTTGTTGAGAACTGATTCCTTAACTTTTCAGAGTAGCTTCTTTTTGCTGCTCTGATCTCTCTTGTTAATATGTTTCTGGCCTGGCTGTATAGCATTCTGTCACCTTTTCTGTAGGCTTCCTCTTTGGAACGATGTAGCTGCTTAAGTTTAGCTGTGAACCAAGGTTAATTGTTACCATGGATCTGCAGGTTCCTGAAGCTGACATATGTTACCGTATCTGTGAGCTCATCTAGGTCTGCAGAGGCATCTTCAAAAACATTCCAATCAGTGCAATCAAGGCAGGCCTGGAGTTTCAGCTTTGCCTCATCCGACTAAGTCTTCACTGATTTAATTGTTGGTTTCATGGTTTTAAGTCTTTGTCTGTAGTCAGGTACAAGGTGAATCATGCAGTGGTCAGAGTGTCCCACAGCTGCTCATGGTAAAGACCTATAAGCATCATTTACTGTTATGTAGCAATGGTCTAAAGTATTTTTGCCTCTGGTGGGACAATTTACATGCTGGAAATATTTTGGGAAATCTTTCCTTAAATTTGCTTGACTGAAATCTCCTAAAACGATGGAAAGGGAACCTGGGTGTTTGGCTTCAGCCTCCATAATTAGATCAGCAAGAGTTTGTAATGCCTTGTTTACACAGGCTTGTGGAGGAACATACACAGCTATTAGGAGAAATGAGGAGAACTCACGTGGAGAATAAAATGGCTTGCAGTTGATATGTAAAGACTCTAAGTTTTCATCACAGTACTTATATATTATAGTTCATTCATTTCATTTATTAGATTTATATCCCGCCTCTCTTCCCCCATCGGGGAACTCGAGGCGGCATACAACGAAGTAAAAATAGTTGCCTATACAATATAAAAATAAAAAAACTCATTCATATCGTCCAAACATACAAGAGGGAAAGAACAAAAGTCTCAATTCCATGCCTTCCAACAAAGCCAGGTCTTAACGGCTTTGCAGAAAGCAGGTAGATTGGGGGTGGTTCTAATCTCCGCAGGGAGCGTATTCCATAGGGATGGTGCTGCCACAGAGAAGGCCCTAGCCCGTGGGCCCGCCAGCCAACATTGTCTGGCCGACGGTATCCAGAGCAAGCCTTCCCTGTGGGATCTAACCGAGCGCTGGGAGGCATAAGGTAGCAGTAGGCGGTCTCAAAGGTATCCCGCTCCTAAGCCATGAAGGGCTTTAAAAGTTGTTACTAGCACCTTGAATTGCACCTGGAAGACCACTGGTAACCAATGCAGCTCGCGGAGGATAGGTGTTATATGGGTGCACCTAGGTGCCCCCATAATCACTCGCGCGGCCTCATTTTGCACCAGCTGAAGTCTCTGAGTGCTCTTCAAGGGCAGCCCCATGTACAGCACATTGCAGTAATCCAATCGAGAGGTGATAAGGGCATGAGCAACCGTGTGTAAAGCCCCTCGGTCCAGGAAAGGCCGCAACTGGCGCAACAGGCAAACCTGTGCAAAGGCTCCTTTGGTCACAGCTGTAAGGTGGTGGTCAAATTGTAGCTGTGGATCTAGAAGGACCCCCAAGTTGCGAACTCGTTCTGAGGGGAGCAATTTCTCTCCCCTCAGTACCAAAGTTGGATAATCAACTGAAGCCCGAGGGGGCAAGACCGACAGCCACTTGGTCTTGTCAGGGTTGAGTCTGAGCCAATTAGTCCCCATCCAGACCCTCACAGCCTCCAAGCACCGGGTCATCACCTCCACGGCTTCACTAGATTGACCGGGGAGAGATGTACAACTGGGTATCATCAGCATACTGATGATACCCGACCCCGTGTCGACGGATGATCTCACCCAGCGGTTTCATGTAGATATTAAATAGGAGGGGGGAGAGAATAGAACCCTGAGGGACCCCACATGGCAGGGCCCTAAGGCTCGATCTCTGCCCCCCCACCAACACCGACTGAGTCCGGTCAGATAGATAGGAGAACCACCGTAAAACAGTGCCTCCCACTCCCAACTCCCTGAGCCGACCCAGAAGGATACCATGATCAATGGTATCGAAAGCTGCTGAAGAAGAAGCACCCAGGCCCGCCAGAGGTCATCCACTAGTGCGATCAAAGCCGTCTCAGTGCTGTACCCGGGCCTGAAACCAGACTGCAAGGAATCCAGATAATCAGCTTCATTCAAGGCCCGAAGGAACTGGAGCGCCACCACCTTCTCAACAACCTTCCCCAAAAAGGGAAGGTTGGAGACAGGACGGAAGTTATTTAAAACAGCCGGGTCCAGGGAAGGCTTCTTGAGGAGGGGCCTAACCACAGCCTCCTTCAAGGCATGCGGAACGCACTCCTCACCCAAAGAAGCATTTATAATCTCCTGGAGCCAGCCACATGTCATCTCCTGGCCTGCCGAAACAAGCCAGGAGGGACATGGGTCCAGTAAACAGGTGGTGGCCCTCACTGCTCCAAGGGCCTTGTCCACATCATCAGGGCCAACAGGAACAAACTCATCCCAGATAACCGGACTAAGACCTGCCTCTACCACCTTGGTGGATTCTGCCCAGCCAGAGTCCAAGTCCGACCGAATCTGAGCGACTTTATCTGCAAGAAACTGAACAAGTTCCTCGGCCCTTCCCTGCAGGGGTTCCTCTGCCTCCTCAGATCTTAAGAGGGAGCATGTCACCCCAAACAGGGCGGCCGGGCGACAGTCTGCAGATGCGATAAGACTGGCCCAATATGATCGTTGTGCCACTCTTATCGCCACTAGATAGGCGTCAATATGACTTTCTAACAGTGTCCGGTCAGATTCATCCCGGCTTTTCTTCCCGTGGCATTCTAGGCATCTCTTCCGCCGCTTCATCCCCCGGAGTTCCTCAGTAAACCAAGGAGATTTCTGAGGTCCGCGGGCAGTGAGAGTCCAAAGCAACCGATCTATGGCCCCGGCGGCCGTGCTATTCCAGGCTTCCACCAGGGCCTTAGTCGAGCTGTGGGCGAGGGAAGCTGGAAACTCCCCAAGCTCCCTCTGAAACCTGATTGGGTCCATTAGGCGCCTGGGACGGAACCACCTAGTCGGTCCCGCCTCTCTGCGGCGTGGAGTGGTCGTCAGGAAGTCCAATCTTACAAGGGAATGATCTGACCATGACAAGGGCTGAGTGACTATTTCCCCCAATTTCAGATCATGGCGCCATTGTTCAGAGATAAAAACCAGATCAAGCATGTGCCCCCCCGATGAGTCGGGCCCTGAACTACTTGGGTCAGGTCCATGGTTGCCATGGAGGCCATGAACTCCTGGGCTAGACTCGAGGATTCGCCAAGGGACGGCAGATTAAAGTCCCCAAGCACCATCAGCCTGGGGAACTCAATCGCCAACCCGGCTACTCCCTCGAGCAGCCCAGGCAGGGCCGTTGCAATGCAGCTGGGAGGCAGGTACGTTAACAACAGGCCCACCTGAACCCCTACGTCCAACTTCAGAAAGAGGGACTCACACCCGTCTATCTCCAGAACAGGAGATTATAGTTATATGCTGAGACCAGCTGTTGTTGATATATAAACATAATCCTCCACCCTTTGTTTTACCTGATGTCTTCAATTCTGTCTGATCTAAATGTCTGAAATCCTGGGATGTATATGGTGTTGTCCACATGAATTTGTGGATTAAGCCAGGTTTCAGTAAAACGAAGAACTGCTAGAATTATAGAAATCAGAATTCCATCTATTTAAGAGATGAATTTCATCCATACCTTTGCCTCATTAAATCCACATGGCTAACTGCAGAAAGAGAGAAAAATGCATGTTTCTGAAAAATGATGAGGATATCTGATGAGAATAATCAAGTTCATGTTTAGGAAATCCTAGGTTAACACTTAAGACTTTCACATTCCCATAAATTCTTTTTCAATTTCTTATAAATTTGTTTAAAGAACTCAAAGAAGTGGCAAAAGAAAACACAAGCTGCTAAATAGAAAGATAAAAAGAAAAGGAATTAAAGAAGTTTCCAGAGAAAATAAATATTTTTCAACAAATGGAGCATCTACAGTAACAGTTATGTTAAAGAATCCTAAGAGAAATGAAAGATGAATTATGCAAAATAAAAAATTACGAGTTTGCAAATAAACTATGTAAATGGTTCGCATGCAAATTACAAAAAAAGTAAATACTGAAATTACAAGATGAGATAGTGTAAATATGCAAAAAATATTTCATCAATATTATACAAAATGCATAAAGGATAAAAAAATTCCCTGGACAAAATAGAACAATATTTAAAGAAACAAAATTTACCAAAGATTATAGGCAAACAGAAAGAGGTTATGAATAAGATCCATAACAATAAGGGAAGTTTGTGAAGCTATAAAAGAAAACTAAAACAGGAAAGGTGTTTACTCACTTCTTACCATAAATGCTTTGAAGGTGAACTTTATTAATGATCTTTACAAAATGTCATGAATTCTGCTTTACCTGCTAGACAGCTAGAAAGAGATTAATATAGCATAACAAGATTTGATTTGTTCTGTAAAAAGAAACATCAGATTTTGGCTGATAGACTGAAAAGGAAGTAAAAATTTAAAAAGAAACTTATAAGATAAGGGCATTTGATTTAGTGATTTGATTTAGGGATTTGAAGGATTCATTAAAGAGAAGAGAGACATTAATAGGAAAATTAAAAGAATTTGGTACACTAGCAGGTTTTAAAATGATGTTAATCAAAAACAGCAAAAAGATCAAACAGAATGGATTAAGAAAATGGGTTTTAAGATTGAGAAAAAAAGTAAAATATCTTTGTATCACCATGACAAATGTGAATTATATGTTATTTTAAAATAATTATGTTAAGATATGGAATAAAGCTTTAAAAGATATGTTAAGACAGGAGAAATCGGTGAGGACATTTTCTGTGATAAAACCATTTTTAAATATTTCATTAAAATTAAATTTAAAATAATGTGTTTTTTAGACTTAACTTCCATTGTATATTTATTTTTTTAATATGTATTATTTTCTGCCTGTTTGTTTTAATTTTATTTTGTGTATTTTTGTTAATTTTGTATTTTTTTCCTTTTCTTAAAATATAAAAGAGAAAAAAATTTCTTACCTCCATATGTATTAGCTACTTCTGAAGTAATGCTGGTTTCCCTTGCTAACTCCATGTCTTTATCCACTAAAGAGAATCTAAAAATATAGAACACATTTTAGTTTTAGTTTCTATTACTCATGGTATAAGGAATGATATTGGCAATGCAGAAACCAGAGGTTCTCAAGATAGAGAGAACTATTATACAAATATATAACAGTTGTATTTCAAGCTATGAGATTGACCAAGTATCTATTAAGTAAAAAATGCAGAAGATTCTGATTTCCTTTCCTTGGACTAAGCAAGCAATTGTTACATTTAAGGTATCATTCTTATATGCAGTAAATATCCTAATGTAGCAGAATCTCTGAGAAACCCCTTAGTTCATTTGGCTTAATTTGCAATAAGTTTCTCAGAGATTCTGCTACATTAGGATATTTACTGTGATTTATTTATTTATTTATTTATTTATTTATTTATTTAATTGGACTTATATGCCGCTCCCTCTCCGCAAGGACTCGGGGCGGCTCACAATTAAAACACGAGAACAATAAATATTTAAAAAAGAACTAAATCTGGAAAGCCCAATCAATAAAACCATTAAAATTAATTAAAATAAATTAAAAACCCCAGGAGGTCAGTCCAGCCCAGCCTGTTCAAAGAACCAGGTCTTTAGATCGCGGCCGAAGGAGCGAAGATCAGGGGCCAAGCAGAGCTCCCAAGGGAGTTGATTCCACAAGGCGGGGGCCACAACAGAGTAATCCCTCCCCCGAGGCACTGCCAGCCAACATTGTCTAGCCGATGGCACCCCAAGGAGTCCCCGTCTGTGCGCACGCAAAGGGCGATCAGTATTTGATATTGGCAGGAGATGCTCCCGCAAGTACCCCGGACCCAAATTGTAAAGGACTTTGAATGTTAAAACCAACACCTTGAATCTCACCCGGAGCGCAACCGGTAGCCAATGCAGCTCATGCAGGAGGGGTGTAACATGGGAGTATCGGGAAGCTCCCATCTGCTTGAAAGAGGCGGTGGTGAGGCCCCTTCTGAAGAAGCTTGCCTTGGACCCAGCCGTGTTGAACAACTTTTGTCCGGTCTCCAACCTTCGCTTCTTAGCGAAGGTTATTGAGAGTGTGGTGGCCCAGCAATTGCCACTTTTCCTGGAGGAAGCGGACTACCTGGATTCGTACCAATCGGGCTTCCGACCGGGTACAGCACGAGACAGCATTGGTGCTGATTGATGATCTCTCTAGGGCTGGGACAGGGGTTTTCCTCTGTCCTGGTCCTGTTAGATCTCTCAGTGGCTTTCGATACCATCGACCATGGTATCCTGTTGCGTCTCGGGGTTGGGAGTGGGCAGCACTGTTTTACGGTGGTTCTCCTCCTACCTCTCGGGATGCTCAAACAGTGTTGGCAGGGGGCAGAGATCGACTCGAGGTCTCTCACTTGTGGGGTACCTCAGGGGTCGGTTCTCGCCTCTCTTGTTCAACATTTATATGAAGCCACTGGGGAGATCATCCGTGGCTTCGGGGTGAGTTATCATCAGTATGCTGATGATACGCAGTTATATATCTCCACCCCGGACCACATCAGTGATGCTCTCTCGGTGATGTCCCGTTGTTTGGAAGCGGTGCGGATCTGGATGGACAGGAACATGCTCCGACTCAATCCAGCCAAGTCAGAGTGGTTGTGCATACCGACATCCCGGTCCAGCTTTGAGGTTCCATCTTTAGTCATGGGGCGGGAGGTGTTACCCCCCGTGGACAGGGCACGGAACCTGGGGGTCCTCCTGGACTCACGGCTCAAGTTGGAGGAGGTGGGAGCCGTGGCCAGGGTGGCCTTTGCCCAGGTCCGGCTGGTTCGCCAGCTGCGCCCATATCTGGACCGGGATGCCCTGCGCACAATTACTCAGGCCCTCGTTGTCTCCCGACTGGACTACTGTAACGCTCTCTACTTAGGACTGCCCTTGCATACCACTCGGAGGCTTCAGCTGGTGCAGAATGCAGCCGCGTGGGTAGTGTTGGGAGCCTCCCGATACTCCCATATTACACCCCTCCTGCGCGACTTGCATTGGCTCCCGGTTGCCCTCCGGGTGAGATTCAAGGTTTTAGTGTTAACATTCAAAGTCCTACATGGCATGGGTCCAGGATATTTACGAGCGGCTCCTCCCAGTTTCAAGTACCAACCGCCCGGTATGGGCACATAGACAGGGCCTCCTCAGGGTGCCGTCCGCGACTCAATGTCGCTGGCGACTCGGGAGAACCTATTCTGTGGCGGCCCCCACTTTATGGAATCTCCTTCCACTGGAGCTCGGCTTGCTCCTGATCTCCGCCTTCTGCCACGAGTTAAAACCTGGCTGTTTTACAATCTGGGCTATGCTGACTCCTTGGGTTTTCTTGATTTTAATTTTGGGTTTTTTTTTTTTTTAATTACATTTATATGCCGCCCTTCTCCGAAGACTCAGGGCGGCTTACAATTTTGGAGCACAACCCAATGCGCAGCAATAGCCTTCATTCCATTGTATATGCCTGCTTATTACTAAGCGGCATTTTTACAAGGTCAGCTAATTGCCCCCAACAATCTTGGGTCCTCAATTTACCTACCCCGAGAGGATGGAAGGCTGAGTCAACCTTGAGCCTGGTGGGATTCGAGCCTACAGCAGTTGTAGGCAGCTGGATCTTAAGTGCAGGCAATTAACAGCCTGAGCCACCAATTTTTACCAGTTCTCAAATGGCTGCCACCTTGACTTACTATTCTTCTTACTATATTTTGCACAAAGTATATATTTAAATAGTTAAAGCAGAAGAATATCTCATGGAGGAGCAAGGTCTTATTACAAGTGGACAAAGTATTCAAAGAACCAATCCAAGAAGAAAGCCTTTAGCAATCTGACATCCAGGAACCTAGACTTGTTTGGGGAGCTAGAAGGGAGGAATGAACACTTCTCACCCCAAAATCAGCCTTATTTTTTCTCAATGAGCTAAAAAAAATGGATTCTAATCCTATGAATAACATCGTTATTTTTTTCTGTTGTATCTCCCATATCCATTCAGGGCCATTTTAAAAAGTGGGTCTCCTACATTAATCGGTCTGCAAGTGCCACCATCTCACCCTCTCCCTTCATACTGTCTCTAAACACTTTTTTTAATAGGCAGGTCTTCATAGCTATTGTAAAGCCTATCAGAAAAGGGATAGGGCAGATAATTAAGCTGTTTCATAGCAGGGGCCATCGTTGAGAAGCCACCATTAAAAAATCTATACATGACATTCCCTTACACAGGATGGATACTTTAATCATGTTCATGTGAGGCTTCACTATTCTGAAGTCAGAGTGCCCCATTTCTAAGTAGTTAGCCTTGATTACAAATACAGGTTTTGTGCTAAACAGAAATAGTAATTGTCTTTGATAAATGTAGAGCTATAATTAAAGAACACACAGGATGGAACATAACATAGACTGTGCACTTTCATTAACTAAGATAATCATGTTATGAAAAATACTCTAAATGAGCTGGTAGAAAAATAGATCGCCCAGGACATATGTTTTAGAAAGTATCAGATATACAAGTGCTAGAAAACTAATACTGCTCTATGAAGGTGTTCTGAATATGAAAAAAGCAACTTAAGGGCATTGGAGAATTGCCTATACTCAAAAGCGTAATGAAATATACAATACTATTCAACTGCTAATGTTTGAATTATATTGAACTTCTTTGCTTAGTTTCAAAACATAGGATGAAAGGCAAAGACTTTTTCTTATCTGTCTTAGGAAGTAAGTGTCTTGGATTGGCCAAAATACAACTGTTAAACACTTTTAATTAATGAACTCATACATGAACATTTCCTCTGTAATTTTAAATAAAGAATGTTTGCAAACTATATTTTAAAAACAATCCATGGATATAGTAAGAATACCAGAGCGGTCAATAAGTACTACCTTGACAAGTTCTATTTCACAAACATATACCAATGAAATATTTTATACTTTTCAGTTAGCAGATATTTTTCATCTATTTATATCTTGGCCAAAACAATCTTGTGCTTTCTGTAAAAAAAAGTCTGAAAAAATTAAACCATTTAGTCATTAATTACCCAATGCTACTATTAATTATACATATCAAGGTAATATCAAATTATGGACATCTAGAGGGGATCAATATTAAAATGGCAGGCTAACTAGAACCCCATACATTATTTGTTTTGTAAGATGTACATAATGCACATTAAAAGGGAACAGGACTTTAGCCATCAAGTTACACCTGTTATTTTTACATGTTGACTTCCCCATGGTTTCCTTTATCCAAATTATATTTATGTTTCCATTAGACTAGTTAATAATTAGTTCTTATACTTAGCACAAAGCATTTTTTAATTCCCAAGTCCTGTTTTGAGATTTAAACATCTCAAAGAGGAAATAAAAATGAATGCTCTAGACCTCATTCCACTGCCACAATCTCTTGTAATGTATATTGTCAGTGATATTGTATTTACATTCAGCAGAATATATTCTATTCAAGCACCCGAACTTAGCCATTTAGTCTTTGCCCCTGTAAACTAAGAAATAGGTGAGGTTTACATTAGCTATGCCCATGAAAACCTTGAACATGGAAAAGAAGCTTGATAGAGATATTTGAGACTGTATATTTTTATTTTATTTGTCTATTTTGTTATTTCCATTATTTTATTTGTATTTTCTGCTTTTATATTGTGAGCAGTCCAATGTTGGAATCCAGCAGCAGCAAAATTGAAATGAATAAAGAGGCATAGGGTGCACAATGCTTCAAAAAGGCTCTTATTACATGCTTGGCTTTGGTACAAAACATTTCAGAACCCGCAAAAAAGTATTGGGCATAACCTTGTTTAGGGTTGTAAATATTAAGGCTATTTGGCAGCTCACCTCAAAGAGTAAAGTAGCCGCCTAAGCATTTGATGTACAACGCCCATCGATCAAAGCCAAAATCTACCTCACGCTTTTCTGGCGTGATGGATGCCAGCCTATAAGCGATACCAAGTTGAGGAATGTTAATGTAAAGAATGAAGTCCTGCCAAAGCGCTTTTGCAGACACCTTTCAAGCGTCGCCTTACTGTCACCTTTTTGCACGAAGCTCTTTTTCTTCCAGGTCGCTCTCAACCACGAACCCCTCAACTATCGTTTCATCGCTGTCAGCATCGGAGACTTCGCCCCCTTCCATCATAGCTGTTCTTCACACTCCTGTCAGTCCGCGCATTTGTCTCCGCGCTTATGAAAATGCCTCCCCCTCCCCCCGGGCTCAGTCCCTGAGACTACTCTTCGCTCCCCCAGCAAATGGCGGGAGAAGCCCTGTGCATTGTGGGAATTCTCGCCCCCGTGCGAATTGGGGCAGAACGTGGGAATCTTGAGAATTTGGCCGGGCAAAGCGGTTACTGTTGCCAATAGGCTGGGCAGAAGAGAAAGAAGAGGCTGGCGACCAAAAGAAACTCCGTAGTCGTTCCAAAATCGTTAGAGCCACCTGCCCCAGGTCGTGCCACTAGCCCTACCTTGAAAGCAATTGGAATCGACAGCGGTTGAGTCCCTTTTTCCACAGAAATAATGCTTCCGTTGACGCAAGTAAGTTCCCAGCAATTGCACACAGGTGTAAGGCACTACGGTTTTTTTAAATTAGATTTATTTTTTATTTAAATTTATTTGTCAAGCGATTATAAGATAACAGGTATAAGTATAAACATAGTTATGAATACATGAAATGGATACATATAAGAGAATTGGTGCGCTTATGCACGCCCCCTACAGACCTCTTAGGAAAGCGGTGAGGTCAATAGTAGACAATCTGACTCTAAGGTAAAAGTTTTTGGGGTTTGGGGAAGAAACCACAGAGTCAGCTAGAGTATTCCAGACATTGACCACTCTGTTGCTGAAGTCGTATTTCCTGCAATCAAGTTTGGTGTGGTTTACCTTGAGTTTGTATCTATTGTGCGCTCTTGTATTGTTATGGTTGAAGCTGAAGTATTCATTGACAGGTAGGACGTTGCAATGTATGATTTTATATACTATACTTAGATCAGATCGAAGGCTGCGTAGTTCTAGGTTGTCTAGATCTAGAATTTCAAGTCTGGTGGCATAAGGTATTCTGCAATGAGTAGAGGAGTGGAGAACTCTTCTTGTGAAATATTTCTGGACTTTCTCAACTGTTAATATCAGATACGTAATGTGGGTTCCAGACTGATGAGCTGTATTCAAGTATTGGCCTAGCAAATGTCTATGTTAGTAGGTGATATTACCAGAGAAAAAGCTACGTAGGATTAGGTTAACAACTCTTAATGCCTTTTTGGCTATGTAGTTACAGTGGGCTCTGGCACTTAGATCATTAGAGATGAGCACTCCAAGGTCCTTGACAGAGTTTGGATCATCAACAAGGTCTTGACTATTCAGCTTGTATTTTATTTTCTGATTGTTTTTGCCAATATGTAAGACAGAGCATTTATTTGTTGAGTTTTGAAGTTGCCATTTGTTTGACCATTCTGATACATAGTCGAGGTCTTTTTGAAGGGTAGCAGTATTGTCTGTAGTGTTGAATAGCTTTACATCATCAACGAAGAGAATGCAGTTGCTCTTAATATGATCACAGAGGTCATTTATGTAGAGTATGAAAGAGTTGGTCGTAGAACACTGCCTTGAGGGACACCACTGTTGACAGGTACAGAATTTGATAGGACGCTCCCAATTTTGACCATTTGTTGTCTGTTTGACAGGAATGCTTCTATCCAGTTATGCAGGTGTCCAGAGATACCATAAGATTTTAGTTTTAGGAGTAGTTTGTCGTGTACCACTGAATCAAAGGCTTTACAGAAGTCTATGTAAATTGCCTATTGCTTTGCCCTGATCGAGTTGTGTAGTCCATATGTTTTTGCAGTGTAAGAGTTGCAGATTACAGGATAGTTTTTTCTGAAACCAAATTGTTTATTAGAGAGTAGGTTGTTTGTCTCTAAGTGGAGGATAATGGATTGGTTAATAATTGATTCCATGACTTTACAGGTGATGCAGCATAAAGAGATTGGTCTGTAATTTTCAACTAGGCTGGGGTCTCCCTTTTTGAAGATGGGGATGACCGTGGCTTGTGACCATAGGTTTGGCAAGGAGCTGGTCCTGAAAGATTTTTCAAAGATTATGCTTAGATGTTTGGCTATGGCAGTGGATAGCTTTTTTAAGAAGTAGGCACATATTCCGTCTGCTCCAATGGATAGAGATGGTTTTAGATTGCGTAGTGCTTTTTCAACATTGTCTTCTGTAAAATCAATATGCATTAATATTAGATCATTGTAGTTGTCTGTGGTTCAACTAGGAAATACTGGGCATGATCCATTGCTGTTTACAAATACTGAGCCAAAGAATGTGTTAAAGAGGTTGGCTTTAATGGTGTCATTGCTGCAGTCTTTACCATTAAGTCCTTTCAGGGGTGGGATGGACCTTGAGTCTTTTAGTTTGTTGTTTACAAAATTGTAGAAAGCGTGGGTGGAATTTGTGCGTAGAAGGTTTTCCTTTGAAGTTGGCAACGTGACCAGATTTGTTTTTCTGCCAAAGTGATTTCTTTTTGGATTGAAGCTTCCTTATTGTTATGGGTAATTTGTTTTTTCTGGTTTTGAGAGTTGTTATTGGTACATATAGTTTGATGACTCTTTTGACTTGAAGTAAAAATATGTTGTAATGGTCTTCAACAGTATTGCATCCAGTGAATAGAAGTTGCCAATCAAGAGATGAGAGATCGTTGTCTATAAAATCATAGTTGCCTTTTTGAAGTTATAATTGGGGATCCTGTCATTATGATGATTTTTGTGAGGACGTATGTTGAGACAAAAGTCAATCATGTTTTTTTTTAATTACATTTATAGGCTGCCCTTCTCCGGAGACTCAGGGCGGCTTACAATTTTTGGGATGCAACCCAGTGTGCTCAGCAATAGCCTTCATTCCATTGTATATGCCTGCTTATTACTAAGCGGCATTTTTTACAAGGTCAGCTAATTGCCCCCAACAATCTTGGGTCCTCAATTTACCTACCCCAAGAGGATGGAAGGCTGAGTCAACCTTGAGCCTGGTGGGATTCAAGCCTACAGCAGTTGTAGGCAGCTGGAACTTAAGTGCAGGCAATTAACAGCCTGAGCCACCAAGGCTCTTGTTGTGGTCACTGTTGGAAAAGGGTTCTTTAATTTGTATTCCGTAAATTGAATTCAAACTATTGCAGAAGATGAGATCGAGGCAGTTGTTAAGTCTAGTATTGTTGGTTACTAGGTTTTCCAGTCCCAGATTTGTTACAGCATTGTAGAAGGTTGCATGTATGGGTTCAGTTTTACATTCGTTTAGGGTCCAGTTAATATGAGGTAGATTGAGGTCACCAAGAAAGATAAAAGCGTGTGGGCAGAATGTTGCCCATGTTGGTAGTGAATTTAACTTGCTTACATGTTCAATGTCATAATCAGGGGCTCTGTAACATAGTAAGAATTGAAATGTGATATTTAAGGACAGGTCACAGACAATGGTCTCAGGAAGAGCAAGCTCCTGGGTAACTTGGATGTTTTTTAGATGTGGGGACTTTTTATAGAAGATAGCAACACCACCTCCTCTACGGATTTCATGATCTGATCAGTAAACATGATAGTCTCTTACTGTGGTAATGGAGTCAGGGAGAGATGCAGTGAGCCATGTTTCACGGACAAATATGATGTCGAATTTAGCCGTATTTAGTAAGAGGAGAAATTCAGGTATTTTATTTACAAGGCTTCTTGCATTGAGTAGCTTGCATTTTAAGACCAGTTGTAGTTAGAATAGAGGTAGTTAGGGGCATGTGTGCCTAGTTTTGAGTCATGGTGGATTGGATGGGGTAGGGTTGGATGCGGAGTTGCGGGTTGTGTGACTTTCTTTTGATGCAATCAGCACGGTAGTCAATGTACAGGTCCTTTTCTCCATTGTCTAGACATTTTTTGAGTTCTGTGCAGAGTTCACGGGAGCGGATTCTTTGCAGTATGGATAGGTCTGGCCTTGAGCGAAGTTTTTTATGGGTGGGATTGGTTTTTGCAATGGCGTTTATTGTATGAATGAATATACATTTGCTGGACTCATTTTTGCAAACAACTCTACAAAAACTTGGGGCCACAGAGCCGTCATTGTATTTGAACTCAGGGCCATCTCTGGTTATTTCAATGATATTTTCAGGAGAGATGTTTGTTGTATTTGAGTTGCTTATGATATTGTGAACTTTGGTGATGAGGTCTGATTCGTTGGTGTCTTCAAGACCAAATAAGATGGCATTTGGACGTTTCTGATCACATTCCATGATGTCTGATGAGTAAGGGGATATCATTTGTGGAATTATTTGATGGGATAGTAATTATTTGTGGCTGTGGTTTGATGGTTATTTTTGGTTGTAGTTGTTATTGTAGTTGAGGTAGTAGTTGTGGTAGTGGTTGTTGAGTTGGGATTTGATTTTGAGCTGATAGGTAATCACTTATCTGTGTTGTATTTTTTTTCAAGAGAGATTAGGCTTGCTTATATAGTTGTTTCAAGGCATGTTGTTAAGCATTCTTCTATTGAGTGAATGAGTGATTCTATGCTTCCAACTTTGTCAGGCAGTGTACTTAGTTTGTTTAGTTTAGGAAAACATGAAGGACATAGACAAGGGAATGTATCTGATTTTTTTAGGCTTTTGTTTAAGTTTAAGCAGGCAAGGTGGGCTTGATTGTCACATAGGTGGCATTTGATGTTATTTTCACTTTCATTGATGGTTTCAAGACATCTGAAACATATGCAGGAGTCTGGGAGGTCATTGGTAGAGATATTATTCTTTTGTTGTTGTTTGGTAGTGGAGGGTTTGGAGTTTTTGGCTGGCATGGTCAATGACAATAGTACACTAAACAATTACAATAGCTAGTTAATGTGATAGGTAGACAGTTACTTAATGAATGTTGGTAATTAATAAAGTGATAAGTTAGACAACAAATCAAAAGTATGGTTACTTATTACTAAAAATCAATCAATCGATCGACTAGATAATCAATGATACAACATTAAATCTCTATCAATTCAATGAATCAATAAATTAGTGGTCATTTAACAATTAATTATTATACTATTAGATGATAAATCAATTATTTTAGACAGATCGCTTAATCAAACAAGATATTTGGAACAAATTGCTTAATCAAACAAGATAATTGGATACCCAATATAGTAAATATCACACCAACTAATCAATTATAATAATTTATCAATTAATCAAATCACTCTAATCAAACAATTTTGCTAAGCAACAAACAGCCTAATTAATTACATTAATCACTAATCACACTGGTCAATTAAATTCACTAAATTACTAATTTTACTAATCAATTAATTTACACAAATCGCTGATCATTTACACTGAACAGTAATCAAACTATATGCACTAAACACTCTAGTGACACTAATCAATGAAAACAAGATGTATAGTTAATATTTCTTTAGTTTTGTTATCGTTTCTTTCTGTGACAGAGGTATTATACCTGTATCAGATATGGTGCCACTGTTTTTTCTGTAAATAAATCTCTGATTCTATAGCTGCAAAGCAAGATTCCTTGAAAAGTTAATGTTCCTCTCTCTCCCCTATCTTTCCCCTATTCTCTTCCCAGAGTTTTTGTGTCTTGAAATACTGCATGGTTATGTCTCTATAGATGTCGCAGTTTTTAAAACAGCTCTAGTAAAAGGGATAGAGGACAACAGTAATATGAGTCCTATGCTTAATTTTAAAGAGATGAGGAAAATGGTTCAAGCACAATTTAATTTCTAGAGGCACAAAGGCATCACTTTATACTTATGATACACAAGTACAGGTAATTATGATCATTTTTCACACTTATTACCATTGCAGTTCCCCATGGTCACATGATCAAATTTTGGATGCTTTGCAAGTGGTTCATATTTATGACAGCTGCAGTGTCCTGGGGTCATGTGTTCAGTTTTTATGACCTGACAAGCAAAGTCAATAGAGAAGACTGTTACTTAACAGCTTTGTTACTAACATAATAACTGTTAAGTGATTCACCTAACAAATGTGGCAAGAAAGGTCATAAAATGGGACAAGGCTAATTTAACAAATGTCTCACTTAACAACATACATTTTGGAGCTCAATTGTGTAATAAGTTGAGGACTACCTGCACTTATGATCTCTACAGACATCTAAAAAGATAATAAATTGTTGGTTTAAGATATTTCTATCCCAACATAGTTTCTGTGGTCAACCTATGGTCACCTATGCTGCTGCTGATTAAACAGCATGAATCAAATGTTGATAGGAAATAAAAGAATAGCATACAATCCTGTTTTCTCCATATTTTACTTAATTTAGTTGGTAAGTTCTTACCATCCTGAAAAATGAATAATTTTCATGAGGGAATGTTGCAAAGTAGTCAATGAATTATTTCTCAATTGCATTTAAGACTAGTGAAATTATAGTATTACTAACACAAGACTAAAATAGTAATAGAAAAAATATTTGCTGTTTTATATTATTGTAGCTAATTCCAGCTAATTATTTAGTGTAGAAAGTTAGCACCTACCACCCTTCTGGAAGAATGAAATATTTTGAGGAATATTAAAAAAAGGCATATTTACCTAAATGAGAAATAGAGAAACATGTTTTTAGAGCCAGAAAGTAATCCACCTTTCTTAATAGCCTACAGCAGATGTCAGCACTTAAGAGATAAAAAGCTTATTGAAAAAGGAAGACAAGTATCTAGATAGCTCTATTCATAAGCAAATACCCTCACCCAAGAGCCAAAACAGGAAGAAAGCCATTAAGCCACAATAGAATTGCCCAACACCCTTTCAGAGCAGTCCAAACTTCAACCAAACTTAGCTCAGACAACCACCTAGGATTTGTATTTCCTCTCTGCCTGTAGAGCCAGCTATGACCCCTACATAATCTCTACATGACCCCATAGGAATCTGACAACAGCCAATAGAAGACATGTTCTTGCACAGGAACAGGAAACTCAAATACAAAGTTCAAAGAAGGTATAAAAACCTCTCACTCTCAATTCCATTTTGTCAGCTGCCCAGAACCACAAACCCAGGTGGTTCTGCTTCATCAATAAACCATCTTTCCAAGCCTCCATGTTTCCAGTGTCTTTCTCCCAACTTGGAACTGAACTAGATGGATATTTCTTCCCACAATGTCAGGATACTAACAACAAAATCCAGACCCAGATTAACCAATTTGTGGTCCCCACAAAGTGATACGGTCCTCAATCTAATTCCATGTAATCCTCAGACTAAAATTAAAAGTTTTAACCAAATTTTTAGCTAAGCTCTTCTAACAAAAAATATCTGTCGCTTTCACTTTTTCAAGAGAGAAAAGAATCTGTCTTGTCCTTCCTTGATTGGGATGTCACTTTTTACCTGCTTGTGTCCTTAGTAATGATTCACAAAGAATATTGGATCTTTCCAAGTAGGATTGAGAAAAGTCTAATAATCTTGAAGCAACTCTGTGTGACAGAAACAGATCTGTCTGAAATTAGTAAAAGAAAACCAGCAAAAGTAGCTTCCAAAGAAGCAGAAATCATAATTATAACAAAGGGGTGAAAAGCACAGATTTGCAACTAGTATTAGTCATAATAAAACCAAAATCTGCAACCTAATTGCTCATGATTCTAAGTGAGTTATTACTAACTGAAGCGCAGATGGCTCCTGCCACATGGATGTGTCAGTTTTGACAAGTTTTTGTACATCAGGTAAGAGACAAGAATAAATGGATGACATACTAAGACCATTGGAAATTGCTTTTTTATATTTTTTTTCCTTTGACTTTTACTGGTTTTTTACTTTTATTTATTCATATCTTTTTCTCTTTTAATTTTCTCTTTTAAATTCTGTAGAACGTTCTAAAATGTATACACGTGCACATGTACATACATAAAAAGAAGAGCTTCAACTCACAGTCTGTAAGCCATATGAGGCCCTGAGTTATTTTCTATTATCTGTAATAATATTTATGAAGGAACATACCCAGAAGATACATCTCTCAGCTGGCAAAGATTACTCCAAAAATAGAACATTGCTCCCTGGTTTTTTGAAAGGATGTAATTTTATTTATTTACTATTATTTATATGCCACCCATCTTGTTATCCAAAGTGATATTAAAGCGGTTTTATAGGCACCCATCTTCTACCTAATTCCGGGTGGCTCCCAATCAAAGGTTAAAATAACATACAATCATACAAAAACTATAAAACTAAAAAGATTAAAACATTAAAAACAACAAAGACTATGTTAACCTTCTAAAGTGCCACAATCTAATATTATCCCAGTGCTTTGGGGAAAAAGGTCTAGAAAGCTTTATGGAAAGGTAAGAGGGTAGAGGCCAGCCAAAGTTAAGCGGGCTGAGTTTCCAGAGGACAGAGGCTGCCATGGAAAAGGTATAATTCCTAGCTCTCATTAGATTTAGGGAAAGGAACTAGGAGTATGCCCACCCTTTCTGACCTGGTATGATGGGTAGATAGCCTTTGGAAAGGTTGTCCTGCAGATAACATGGCCCTGTATCATATAGGGCTTTATATGTGATGACCAGTACCTTGAATTACATTGGGAAAGAAATTGGAAGCCAGTGTAACTTGCACAACAAAGGAATTAGATGACCAAACCTAGAGCCCCATGTAACAGATAGGGCAAGAGCAAAGTGGACTGATGAAGATGGAAAGGAGTGGGGAGGGAGGATGGCTAGACAATAGAAAATGCCTGACTTGCCCCCCACACGCACGGACTGCTCAAAGTAGGGGAGCAGCTTGCCTATTTCATCCCTAACCTTCTGTCAAGGTACCACAAACCAGTGTTCTCCTTTTTCTTCTCTGCTCCCATCAGTTGCCTGAAAATTAATTTTAGATTCTGTCACTGAAATGCATTTCTGTCTCCCGCTAATGTGATATAAGGTTGCTTGGCAATTAAAAAGCAAATCTTTAACCATCAGACAATTTACACAAATGTCTCCATTATTATGAATTGGAGGGACCAAAACGTAAGGGGCTTCTTGCATCATTAGACTTCACTTACCATTGTAAATAATGTTGACTTTCACTTCATATTCATTCATTTTGTATCAGATAAGTATCATATTCATAGGATGCGAGCAGGATGATATTTATATTTTATTTATTTATTTAAATTTGTTATAGCTTCCCACTTTGGTAGATCCAGGTCGCTTACAAAATCCAAACACAATAAAACAGTTTAGAAATATACACTTTAAACATTTATAAACATTTACTAGTAAATTCTGTAATTGGGACAGAAGTCCAAAAGTTTCTTCAGAACAGTTTCAAAACATGGCATCAAAACAGTTCACTAGCAAGATATTAAAATGTCCAGCCCAGTTATCCAGGAAAGTATATTACAGTATTATTTGTGTCTCATAGTATGGAATTTTCCTACCTATTGTTTTTATTTATTGTTTTATGATTTCCAAAGCTTCCAAAGCTAAGCCAACATGTTTTTATTAGGCTTGTCCTTATCCTTATGTACTTTAATTTTTGTTTTGTCATATTTTTTAAATTGCTTGCATCTGATCTTAATTTCTTTATCTTGGCCTATAGTCTGATTTTCACTTTGGGATTGAATATGATTTGCATTTGACTTTCTGATTTTTATACCTAGTTCTTGTGTAACAACCACTGGCTGTACTGTAGGCAAACTGATTGGTGTTATTGTAATCCTTGCAAACACCTTATTCACATTCATTATTATAGGTGCCAGGTCTTCGGGGGCATTGCTTTCAGTGCTGGCAGTCTTTCTATTTCTACTGGAAATTTTCCATATAATATTTTATTCTTTCTTCTTGTTGGAGGATCAGTTCATAGATTTTTTTTCTGTGCTATCTTGTACTAATTCTGTTATACTTCCTTTATCATTTGTCTAATTAATATCAATTGTCTCCTTTATATTTCCAATTAGGAAATGTAAGAACTTAGAATCAGGAGAAATTTCCCGACAATTAGAACAATTAATCAGTGGAATGACTTCCCTTCAGAAGTTGTAGGTGCTCCAACATTGGAAGAGATTGGACAGCCATTTGTCTGAAATGGTATAGGGTTTCTTGCCTAAGCAGAGGGTTGGACTAGAAGACCTCCAAGGTCCCTTCCAGCTCTGTTATACTGTTAATTGTTATCTGAATTTCTTCTATTATTTTGGGTCTTTCATTTTCAGTTTTTCTGAATCTCTTTCAGTTCTGCTTTCCTGAATGTTTTATTTCTGACAATGAATCTCCTTTGAACTGCTAATCGTTCTTCAGTCATATTTGAGTGTAGGAAGTTAGCACCCACCCCTCTCCTAGAAAATTGAAATATCCTAGGAAATATTAAAAAGGCAGAATATTTCTTCTAAAAAGAGTAGAAACTCAGAAGCAGAAACTCACCTCAGAAGCAGAAACTCACCCCCACCATTAAGGCCTGGGCCAGAATACTTTACATAACAAAGATCTTCAGGTAAAACTGTACCAATTGCGCAAAGCCCTTTCAGTGCATCATCCAGCAAGGCTCAACCAAGCCTGGAACTCAGGACAGCCTACAGAGTTGCCCCTGCATGGCCTCATGGGAGTCTGACAATCAATCAGAATACAAGCTCCAATTCAAATCCCAACAAAGGTTATAAAACCCAGGCACTCTCAGCACCTCAGCCCTTTTCTTGATCTCTTCCTTCACCTTGAAGTATGTGATCATCCTTCTTTTTCACTCTGGAGCTCCAGGCCATGTGGTCCTGTCCACCATTAAACCTTCCAAACAGCCTCCATGTTTCCAGTGTCTTTTTCCCCACTTGGAACTTAACCCAGAAGGAATTTCTTCCAACATGAGTCTGGACAAATTCTTTTCCAATTTTCAAACATTCACTTTAAGTAGCCCTACTTTGTCATTGCAATTTATAATATCAGGCCATAATGGTCCAATTTTCAAACAGCATACATTTTTGCCTTGTCTGAGGTTGTTCTTCCAGAACTCCGATAGGGCTAAGCTGATTGCCCAGCCATAGCTCTGGAGTTCCATTGCCTATTTGTCAACAGATGCCCAGGAACTCTAACATCTGACATGGTACTCCATGTGTCAAGGGATGATGGTATAGGGCTCTTTTTCTGTTTTTTCATCCTATTCAGTGGGTTGGGGTTCTGGCTCTTCCACTAAGAATACACTTCTGGTAGAATACACTACGAGCACCTTAGCTCTCAATCTCGGCAGAACATTGCAAGCCTCTTCTCCGCAACAAGGAAGTATCTATGGAGGGGTATTATCATTATGATGATTATCTACTAAATTTATTTGCAACTCTTTTTTAAAGAGAACTTCCAAGATCATGTTCGCTTCTCAGCAGAACTGGAAGTAGTTTTCATGCATGATAGATATCTCTTCTATATGGAGAAGTCCTCCAAGTTTCAGATTATGAAGTTCTAGAGAGTTGTGTTGTTATTGGTGATTAATTGAACTACACTGAAAGATAAAATTGGAGGGGGGAAGGTGAAGTAGTGAAAAAAGTAGTTCTGCTTTGCAGTACTTTTTAAACATTGCAAAAATAATGTACAATATAAACTTACTAGTCATTTTCTCCATTTTTGAATCAATAAAAACTTGTTGCAATAAAAATGTCGTGCAACTATGGGCTAATGCACTAATTCTCATGTTGCCCTCCTGTTGATACCATTTTGAGTTCTTTGCTCTCCAACTTCAATGACTGTACATTGAGTCTTTGTCCAAGGAATCACCAATCTATCATTCAAGATTGGTAGGAAACAACATAGAAAAGCAAGAAAATAGAATCAGGGATACCAAGGGAAGCAACACAAGATACTGTTGGTTGCACATTTTATCTGTATCTGTACAACATGCTTACCTATGATAAATTTTTAAAGATTAGTTAATCCAGTTTCCTTGGTTCACATAGGATGCTAGCCTAAAATGAGAGTGGCTATTTAATGGCTCAGTTTTATGCAAATACACTGGCAAAGCCTTAATAATAACAAAGTTGGGGCTTGCTATTCAGAGATTGTCAGAAAAGTAGTTCCAAACATATGACATAAGGACCAAGGGGCTTTGAGGGATCAAGAAATCTTTGGTAAAGAAGTGGGATGGACTGACATGTAGGAAAAGAGGAGCAAAGAGCAAGAACAGAGAATTTTGAAAATAAGCTCAAGGGGCTTGCCCCATCTGCATATGGACAAAGTCACTGTGGTGGGGGGTATTATGTAATTGTTTTGCAGCATGTATTGGTCAGAAATATGGCAGCATAAAATCAGAGAGAAGAATATACGTAGTAACCACAGAACAGAGTTGTTCCTGAGTGACAGGAAAGATTCCAATTTTGCAGCATGGTAAAGCTGGCCATTAAGAGGAGAAAAAGCAGGGCCCAGTAGACAGAGGTTATGGTAATAATAAGGCCAATCAATGCTAGCCCCGTCAGATGTGCCAGATATTGGGAGTTGCAGGCATTCCAGTTTATATCTAATCTATATCGAATGTATATCTCTCTAATTAAAAGCTGTTTTACAGGAAGAGCGAGGACTTCAGTTAACTGAGCGTAAAGGCTCAGCACCGAAGGGGAGGTAGAAAAACGATTTTGCGCTACAAATCGAAATTCGGAATCCTCTGAGCATTCCTCTCTCCCGCTGACAAGCGGAAAGCCAATTGGCCCGCCGAAGCCAACATGCAAATAAGCCAATGGACGATGGACCACTGAGGAGGCTGGATGAGATTTTGGCTGTGATTCATTGGTCACTGTTCCCGTGGCGAGATGGCGCGTGCCACCCTCCTGATCTGTCTAGCGCTCTGCCGCTTCCTCGACCGGTTGCTACAGTGACAGAAAGGGTGACGTATCCGTGGCTGGGCGCGGCGAACGCTAGCCATTGGCTGCACGATGGGCCGATGGCTTCAGCTCTGTGGAGAGCCCGGTGTCCTTGTGTGGCGAGGAGGGCGGCCGCTTCAGTCTGCGGCAAATAGGCGAGGAGGAAAGGAGGCCAGCGCCTTGCCAGCTTCGACTCACCGTCCCGGTTTTCTGAGAGAGAGGTACTGATCGTTTCATCGGCTCAAAAGGATTGTCTTTGGCCTGGTTATCTTGCAGGTTTACGGGCGAGGTCACCATAATTTGGGGTTTGAGGAGAGCAATTCCAATCAGGCGCGCTCCGGCCAGACTTGCGCGACTGGAGGGGACTTTCTAGGCTGGGTCGGTCAAGGAGCCTCTTTCTCTTCCTGCCCAAGGAGAGGCGTTCGGGAGCTTGGAGAGGCAGCTGCCTCGGCCCTCTTCAGTGAACGAAGAGGGAGCCTCCGTGCAACTATGGTAGGATTAGGGAGGAACCGATGCCCTTCCCTTTGGGTAGCCGGGCCGAGGGGGACGCCGTTCATTCATGGCTTTGGGCGGCGGTAGCTCTCACCCGGGGCCTGAGAGCGCTCCCTTGGGGGGGCTCCACACCTCGCCTGCGGTTCTCCCGCGGATCTCCGCCTCGGAGAGATGCACGCCGCGGTCTCCTTCAGACTCCTTCCATCCATGACGGCCTGTTCCGGCTTCTTACAGGACAGCCACCCCCTCAAGGAGTGGTTTTCTTAACCACGGTTTGTCGGACATCATGAACTAGGATTTGTCGTAGATTTATATTCTCGACCTAAAAAGAAACTGATTTGACAAGTCAAAATAGAAAGAAAAGAGCATAACCGGAAATGCCAATTAAATTGTGTGATTAACAGTGTTGGGCTGTTGGGGAAAAAATGATCATTAGACGGCAGGTTAAAAGGCGTGTGTGTGTGTGTGTGTGTGTGATCGTTTCAAAGCACCAAACCTTGTTCATGTATACCAAAGATGCTTTATGGATGTGGCTGATGGTAGTATCAGCTGATAGGAATGCTACTAATGTAGCCATGCGTGAAGTCTATCAGACGTTTGCTTTTTATCTCCCCCTTTTTAAACATCTAAAATACCTTGTTCTGGCTGTGACGGTTGCTAGATTTCCTTAAACCTGCATTACAGTACTGTGGAATGTCTCATTTGCAGCTAGTGGCCCCACAAACCTTGGAAAATAAGGCCTGGGATGGGAGGCACACGGGAATGCCAGAACTGTAGGCTAGAGTGAGAAACTAAAAAAAAACCCTTGAAAGAAAACAGTGGTAAATTACTTCCATTGTTTCCAATAAAATGGCAAGGTTTTGTGTCTATGTACTTAACAGGTGATTAGCTCAGTTTGAAGATGTTTAATCTTTTTCAGATTAGAATTACATCCTAATGTAATTATATGTTAATAAAGTTAATAAATCCAATATAACCCTAACTCAGAACAGGTTAGTTTTAGTTCCAAGGCTTGTTTGAGGCTAAATTAATCTTACCCACTTTTTTCCAAATTACTTATTTGTTGGCTAATTGTTCCTTCTAACATTTACAGTGGATCCATCCAATAAAGATACCTTAAAAAAACACTTTTCTAGGTTTACAGCCTTTTTCACTCCATCTTCCAAACCATAGTTTTATTGTTATTGGCAGAAATATTGTAGGTGGAAAGTAGGTAAGCTGCACTCTTCGCTGTAGTATGTTATAATGGTACTAACCTCATTTGCAATATCTGACTTTGGTGTGGGAGAAGATACTGTTTATTTTTTTTTATTTTTTTATTCACATTTATATGCCGCCCTTCTCCGGAGACTCAGGGAGGTTTACAATCTTTGGAGCACAATCCAATGTGCTCAGCAATAGCCTTCATTCTATTGTATATGCCTGCTTATTACTAGGGCTTTTTTGGTCCCCCCAAGCTGCATTTTTACAAAGTCAGCTTATTGCCCCCAACAATCTTAGGTCCTCATTTTGCAGCATATGAAAGGCCTTAGAATAAATAATCAACTGAGACTTCCTGGTTCATGCATTTTTTCATTTGATTATAATAGTATGACTAAAGTCCCTGGTGCCACAGATTCACAATACATACAATAATTATATTTTCTTCCACAAGGAATAAGAATTTTTTACTCTGTTTCTGTTAGTACTTGAATGTTGTTAGGCTATGCATTGTAGTATTTTTATTATTTTTTATTTTATTTTTATTTTTAATTACATTTATATGCCGCCCTTCTCCGAAGACTCAGGTGACTTACAATTTTGGGATACAACCCAGTGTGCTCAGCAATAGCCTTCATTCCATTGTATATGCCTGCTTATTACTAAGCGGCATTTTTACAAGGTCAGCTAATTGCCCCCAACAATCTTGGGTCCTCAATTTACCTACCCCGAGAGGATGGAAGGCTGAGTCAACCTTGAGCCTGGTGGGATTCAAGCCTACAGCAGTTGTAGGCAGCTGGAACTTAAGTGCAGGCAATTAACAGCCTGAGCCACCAAGACCATATTAAATTTATGTGTTGCACATTTCATCTAGAGGCGATTCTGGGCAACTTACAAATGTATGCAGTATAACAAGCATTGATGATGATGTCCTGTGGGTTTCAATATTTTTATTACATGTACATATTGTGCATTCATGTTTAGTGTTGTGGACAAAAAGGATACCTGCTATACTGCTTCATAATTTTGAAAGAAAAGTATCCAGGTCCCTGGCAGGTCATACTTGGCAGTCTTTGCATGAATGCTGGTCTCCCAGATTCATGTAGACATAAAGCAAATTAGCAAACAAGAGGAGGATCGAACATTTGAATAATTGGAGTTTAATTCAACTTGACAAGATCTGTGATAGTAAAGTATCTGTGTGATGATGTTGCAAATAGAATGAGATGTATGATACCAAATTCAAGCAGGCAAGACAAGGTAGTATTCCTTTTAACGGAAATTCTGGTTCTAAGGTTAAAAGTCGTGTATGAAACATAAAATATCAGTTACCAATGATTCAGATGTACTACCAATCAATTGTAAGGGGTAGGTGGATTCCACTAGATTTAACGTGAGTTGTGTAGTGCAGGGGTCGCCAACCTTTTGGACCTCAGGACCACCAAACTCATAATTTTAAATCCTGGGGACCAGTAATATGAATTTTGACTGACGGTGGCTTGCTGATGTTGGTGGGAGAGATCTCTATCTATCTATCTATCTATCTCTCTCTCTCTCTCTCTCTCTCTCTCTCTCACACACACACACACACACACACACACAGGCAAAGGTGGGATTCAGATTTCTTAACAACCAGTTCTGTGGATGTGGCCTAATTTGTGGGTATGGCTTGGTGGTCATGTGACTGGCTGGGCATGGCTTGTATGTAAATATAAATATGTAAATATTGATTTTTTTTATTAAAAAAAGAGCAACTTTTACCCAAAATCAGACAAAGCAGGCAGGCAGATTGAGTTGCTCACAGAAACACAGATTCACTTAGAGTTCTGTGTTTCTGCCATTGGCTACCTGAGTCTGCACTGAATATTAGAAGGTTCAGTCCTAAGGGAGGTTTGGCTCTGCTTAAAAGCACAGCTGAAGATCTAAAGATTAGCTAGAAAGCAAGAAATCCAATAATTTTGTGCTTTCTAGCTAATCTAAATCTCCTGACACAGCAGAACAGCTGATGGTTGGGGGGGGAAGGAAAAATAGCAACTTAGTAGGCAAGTTTGCTAGGTAAGGAGTGAGTGGGCGGGTAGGTTCTCGCGGGCCATGTGGGCGGTGCAGCCTTGTGTTCCCGCGCAGCCTGGATTAATTGCTTTGGAGGGTGCTCTGGGGTTGACATTTCTCTGCGGATCACCAAAATTTTCTCGTGGTCCACCAGTTGGCGACCACTGGTGTAGAGTTTATGTTTTTGTTCTTACTGTTTTTGTTCTTGTTCTTACTGTTCTTATTGCTTTTAATATTGGTTAGTTGTCAGCTAAATTTGAGTGGAGCTTAAATTTATATTTTTACCTATAATAATTGATATAACTAATAAGAATTTTTTTATTTGGATTTAGTCCTAGATTGTGTGCAAATACTTTTGAAAATGCTGTCAGGACTCTTCCGAATGCATGGCCTTTTTGTGGCCTCTCACCCATGGGAAGTTATAGTGGGAACTGTAACTCTTACCATCTGTATGATGTCTATGAAGATGTTCACTGGCAATGATAAGATCTGTGGCTGGAATTATGAATGCCCTAAATTTGAAGAGGTAAAGACTTCAAAGTTATTTTAAAAATTACTTCATTATTTTAATTGTCATTCTTATAAGCAAATCGGATTTGAATGAAATTTAAAATTGGGAAATCTCAGGAATATAGACAAGATTGAAATATCTCAGATAGTGTCCATGTGATTGATTGAAGTCAAGCTTGAATTAAGAGAATCTTTTCTTTAGTATTAGCAGTTGATTAAAAGCAATATAACTAATTTTTAGAGGGGTGTTTATGAGTAGTTTACCATTTTGATAAAATTATATAAGGATGTTTATTTTTCTGAAATGTTGCATATGTGAAACATTGATAAAATATTTAACAGATTTCAAAAATGTAGTGTTCTTTTTCATTCTGAGGGTAAACAAAATGTTTTTCTTTCATAGGATGTTTTGAGCAGTGATATCATAATACTGACAATCACACGATGTATTGCAATCCTTTATATATACTTCCAGTTTCAAAATTTGAAGCAACTTGGCTCAAAATATATTTTGGGTAAGATACTTTTATTTTTAAGATGGTAATCAGAGCAAAACATGTGTATGAAACAGGTTTGACTATGCCCTAATCAAATTGGTTATAAAATATACAAAAGGTTTAGATTTGTGTCCTAGACATACTGTAAAACAAAAATGGTGCTGTTAAGATTTATAACATTTTACACATTTGTGGAATGAGATACTGTAGATTATGTTTTGCATAGATGCTCAATCTGATTCTAGTATGAAATTATTTAAAAATTGATCAAGCTATGGTTGTTATATTTTGCAAAGACTATTTAAGGTGAAAGATTCTGAAATAACAGAGGTGAAGGGGGACATGATCTTTTGAAGAATTATTGGCCTTGTGAAGAAGCAAAAAATAAGCATTTGAATTCTGCCATGTAGACTAGCAATTCTAATTTGTCCATTGCTCAGAACTGTAGTGCCGGTAGTAGTTACAAATGATCATGTAGAAGATGACTGTCCTTCCTGAATTGCACTGATATTTTTGTGTGTGTGTGTGTGTATGTGTGTGTGTGTGTGTATACAGAGGGAGGGGGAGAGAGAGAGAGAAAGAGAAAATACTGTGCATATTAAAATATTTCAGGATAACTGTATAGCCGTATATATAAACAAAACTGTGTAACAGATCATGGTAGTATCTTATATGGACAAACTTGCTTCAGAGTAAAGATTTGGATTAATGTAGCTAGAGGAGTACTGCTCTGTATACTGCTTATTCCATAGATTATGTATCTTTTGCAGGTATTGCTGGGCTATTCACAATCTTCTCAAGTTTTGTCTTCAGTACAGTGGTGATTCATTTCCTTGATAAAGAATTGACAGGCTTGAAGTATGTATTATTAATTATATGTATGCAAATTTGCTTTAGTTTAACAATAGCAGCCTAATTCTGAAACTTTGCATCAGAGTAATCAGAGGAAAATGTGTAAAGCTATACCTAATTGACTCATGATATGCTTCTAATATGACTCCTCCCATTTATGAAATAACATAATTTGAAGGAGATGAGAGACAAAGTTGTGTTATTTTTTCACTTTTAAATGGTCAGAAGTTAAATCCACAAAATCCTATTGCAAGCTATGCACAAATTCACATTCACTGAATACTGAAAGCAATTTTTCCAAATAGGCAGGAGGGATCCCTTGGTGGCCCCTGTGTTTCATTTTGTTGTTGTTTAATCTATAATGTATGCTATTTATTTATGATATTTGGCCTTGCCTGTGACTTCAGATTCCCATTACTGCCCTAAATGTAGCAAAGAAACATTGAACAAATATATTCAGTAAAAAAATCTCTGAAGGTTAGTTTGTTTTGAAATAAATTATTTAGCCATCTAATTGAAGTATTTATCAAAATGTATGTCTTCAGTTTTTACATGTTTATGTAATATGTAACTTGACAATATGCTTTTTACACCTTTCAGTGAAGCGCTGCCCTTCTTCTTGCTTCTAATTGACCTCTCCAGAGCTAGTGCATTAGCTAAATTTGCACTCAGTTCCAACTCACAGGTCAGCCAAATTCTCAGCTTCATTGAGAAAAGTATAACATTCTGTATAATACTTAGAACCCTTTAAAATTTAAAGTAAAAATAAAATTCCTATATAATTGCCTAGATTAATTTGAGTATATTTTGTTTAAGAAATGGTTTAATTTTAAGAGATTTATGACTTCTGTAAAAGAAGCTCACTTGAGATACTACCTTGATATTTAGGAAAATATAAAGGTGTAGATTCATCTCAGTATGGCTGCTGAATAAGAGGTATACAAATTGTAATCTAAGAAAATGTCAGTTTTGCTTATAAGTTGAATTTTGTTTACAATGTTAGCATGATAAATATATTGCAATAATATTGCAGATTGTATAATGGTGAGAGAATAAGGTGCAAAAGAAAAGAAAAAATGCAAAAATTACCTAGTTAATTTTGCACAAAATGGTTTTGATCTGCTCATTACTTTATAGCTCAGACTATAGTTGAGTTACACTTTTAATGTATTACATGTAGGATGAAGTAAGAGAGAATATTTCACGTGGAATGGCAATCCTGGGCCCTACATTTACACTTGATGCCCTTGTTGAGTGTCTTGTTATTGGTGTTGGCACAATGTCCGGTAAGTTGAGAATTTTTAGGAATGCAGAATTTTAATTTTTAAGGTTAAAAATATTTGCCCAGTAAATCTGTATTCAGTTGTATTTTTCCCCACTGAGACATTATCTACAGTAAATCAGGCCATAGTTTGGGCAGGGCACGTTCCTCTTTGACTTCCATAAAATCTTTATTTTTTTTTTAGAAAGAGTATTAAAATTATATTCCTGTCTTATGTAGAGAATGAAGAAGTTAACTTTTTGCGCTCTCGTCATATTGGTGATATATAGTTCTTTTTCTCAGTACAGGTAGTCCTTGACTTACAACCACAATTGAGCCTCAGATTTCCATTGCTACAGCTGTTAACTGAGTTTTGCCCCATTTTACAACCTTTTTTTCCATAGTTAATTGAATCAGTGCAGTTAAGTTAGTAACACCGTTGTTAAGTGAATCTGGCTTCCCCATTGACTTTGTTTGTCAGAAGATCACAATATGTGATCACCTGACTGTGGGACACTGCAACTGTCACAAATACATGCCAGTTGCCGACTGTCTGAATTTTCATCACATGACAACAAGGATGTTGCAATGATCGTAAATGTGAAAAAATGGTCATTAGTCACTTTTTCCACTGTTATTGTAACTTTGAACAGTCACTAAATGAAAGGCAAGGACTACCTGTATTTTGCCCTTACTAAACAAATTCCTGGCTTTCTCTGATAGTTCACACAATCACAAGGAAAACAATTAAAATCTTAAGGAGAACCATTTAACGTAGCTCTGAGTTCTGTAGTTCTATAGATAAATAAAAGTTTAACAGCAATATAATTGATGATATATTAGATATTTTTCAATATGGTTATTTACTGAAGTCTGCACGGTAATATTGAGGGAATCAATTTAATTAGCAGATAATGTTGAAAGTATTCATTCAACATAGAAAATATTTCTTGTATTATTAATTTTAATATGTAAATGTAACATAATAAGGCTTACATTAATTTTTCATGTAATACAGATTTTATGAAAAATGAAAAAGAGCCAAATTCTCTACTCGCTTTTGCCTTGTTTTTTAAGTCATCAATTGAAAGTCTGAGCTTATGAGTTGTAGCATCTTTTCTTGGATTCTGAGGTCTTTATGTGACCAGAAGGGTCCTTCTCTATATCTTATTATGAATTACATGTAACTGTTCTAAGGTTCCCGAATTTTGAACCAGCCTCGATAGTGTCGGATTGGTGAATGATACAGAGAAGCAAATTCTATAATCAGAAGGCTGATAAAAGTTGAAGATCATATTATAATTGGCTTCTGAAATCCTGCTTTTCCTCTCCCCATAATAGCTGTTATTTATTTATTTATTTATTTATTTATTTATTTATTTGGACATATATGCCAAGGTGGACTACACACAAAATATATATACAAATAAATACAAAATTTATTAAATTAACTCTAATCCAATTATAATAAAATCAAATTAAAATACCCTTGAATTAAAATCCCCAACCCTGCTCAGTCCAGGCCGGCCTGTGCAAACAGCAAAGTCTTGAGATCACAGGCGAAGGAAGCGCAGGTCCAGGGCCAAGCGCAGCTCAGGGGTAGCTGATTCCAAAGGGTGGGCTGCCACGAGGCCCTCCCCCGGGGGACCGCCAACCGACACTGTCTGGCCGACAGCACCCCCCAGGAGGGCCTGCCTGTGGGAGCGTACCAAGCGAGTGGACCTCGATGCTGGTAGGAGGCACTCCTGCAAGTACCCGGACCCGAGCCATGCAGGGCTTTATAGGTTAATACCAGCAACTTGAATCTTACATGGAGGGCAACTGGCAACCAATGAAGATCGGCGCGGGAGGGTGTCACATGGGAGAATGGGTCGCTCCCATCACGCCCAGCGTGGCATTTTGTACCAGTTGAAGCCTCCGTATAGTCTGCAAGGGCAGCCCCAGGTAGAGAGCATTGCAGTAGTCAAGACGGGAGGCAACGAGCGCATGAGTGACCGTGCGTAGGGAATCCCGGTCCAAGTAGGGGTGCAACTGGCGCACCAGGTGAACCTGGGCGAAAGCCCCCCTGGGGACGGCTCCCACCTGCTTCTCTATACTGAGCCGTACGTCCAGGAGGACACCCAAGTTGCGTGCCCTATCTACGGGGGTCAACACCTCCCCCACATGACCAAAGATGGAATTTCTTGGACCCGAGATGCCGGTACGCACAGCCACTCAGTCTTGTCTGGGTTGAGCCGGAGCCTGTTCCTCCCCATCCAGATCCGCACCGCCTCCAGGCACTGGGAGAGCACAGGGAGGGCATCACTGAGGTGGTCCGGGGTGGAGATGTAAAGCTGGGTATATCAGCATATTGATGATACCTCACCCCGAAACCATGGATGATCTCACCCAGCAGCTTCATGTAGGTGTTGAACAGGAGGGGAGAAAGCACCGACCCCTGAGGAACCCCACAAGTGAGGGGCCTCAGGGTCGATCTCTGCCCCCCTGTCAACACCGACTGCATACATCCCGAGAGGAAGGAAGAGAACCACCGTAAAACGGTGCCTCCCACTCCCAACTCCCGAAGACGCTGCAATAAGATACCATGGTCGATGATATCGAAAGCCGCTGAGAGGTCTAATAGGACTAGGACAGAGGAATATCCCGTCCCGAGCCCTCCAGAGATCCATCAATCAGCATGACCAATGCCGTCTCCGTGCTGTAACCAGGCCTGAAGCCTGATTGAAACGGATCTAGGTACTCGGATTCTTCCAGGAAAGCCGGAAGTTGTTGTGCTACCACGCTCTCAACAACCTTCGCTAAAAATCAAAGGTTGGAGACCGGACGAAAGTTGTTTAAATTGGCTGGGTCCAAGGCAGCCTTCTTTAGGAGGGGTCTCACCACCGTCTCTTTCAAGCTGTTAAGCTTGTAAATACAGGTAACAGAGCAGTTTCTGTAATGGCCCTCCCTGATCTTGTAAATAATGTACCTTTTTGTTCCCTAAACTAATAGAGCACCAAATAAATAGGATGTGATCATTGATGTTCAGTAAATGTTGTGATGGTGAAGATGAGCTATTCTTTCTTTCCAGATGAATAATGGCAAGATTAAATCTTGGTTGGTTCTGTTTTTATAAGATTACATTGTATATCAACTTGAATTATTATGCTCATACTGGTACACATTTCAAGATAATGTTTTTCATGGTAACATGAATCTGTTTTTAATTATTTGATGGTCTCTTTAACAGGAGTAAGACAGCTTGAAATCATGTGTTGTTTTGGCTGTATGTCTGTTCTTGCCAACTACTTTGTCTTCATGACCTTCTTTCCAGCCTGTGTGTCACTGGTATTAGAGGTAAGAGAGCAGTAGCAGTAAAATAATATTTTGAACATATCTAAATTACTGTGGTTCAAGACAAATGAAAAATGTTAGGAATAGACTGATAATACAAACCTGTTGAGATTCTCAGAGATACTATAATAGACATTTGATATGAGAATAAGAAAACCCATTATTCATGAAAACATGGCTCTCATAAATGAAAACAAGTGTTCTCTTATTCTCAGAATAGAATGAGAAATTAGAAAAAAAGTTCTCGTGGACCTATTAATTAGCAATATAGAGACACAAGGAGAGAAGGAAAAAAATAAGGACATTCTCAAAATAATTCTATAATACGTAATTCAATTAGATACATAAATCTTCCTTTTGAATTATGCATGTGGTTTAGTTTTCTGTAACCACAAAGAAGTCTTATTCTGCAAAAGCATTCCTGTCAGAATTTTATGAAATCAGAAACTTTACCGGTGTTTAAGAGAATAGATAGATAAATGTGAAGCTTTATAATGATAATTTTAATTCAGTATTTAAGAATAAAAAGGGGGAATGAGTATAACCGTATTGCATTCTGTTTCTTTTACTGTTGATCATTTTAAAAATGCTTTGGTTCCAAGGTATTTTAAGAAGCAAAAAGAATCTTCTGGAAAGATTTTCTAGGCAATCTTAAGTCAGTAAAAGCTGTACATAAAAGAATTACTTTTCACTTGTGCAGTTCAGTTTTTAATCAGTTTTTTGATTCTGAAAAATCTCATGTCAGGATATTTCCCATGGTGCCTATTAGAGTTAGGCTAATTGTATACAAATGCAGTGAACTCAGAATGTTTTGCATAACTCCTGCCTTATTGTCAATATATCTTGAAGATGAAATATTAAAATAATATCTGTGGGCATTTGTAAATTTAGTTGGTATTATTATAATTTGTATTCAGTTGTTAGATTACTTATATTTATAACATAAAAATATAAAATCTGCTTGAGCTTTCTCCTAGTTGATTTTTAAAAGTTACATATATCTAATATTCAGAATGCAAACTATTGATAGTTAAACTTCTCTGATTATCTTATAGATTAGTAAAAAGAAAAATGTCGGTTCCTTCAGAGATACAATTTTTTAAAAAATGACAGAAGAGGAGGGTGGAAAACTCAACAATCAGTTTTTCATGTTTCAAAATTCTTAAACTGTGAACATGGGTTGCTTATAATTCTAACATTCTTATCCTGGCGATCTAGTTTTGCTCATAGGTTGTAATGCTGCTATGAGTTATTAAATTAATCTGATACAATAGCTTTTGTAGTATTTTACATTCATAAAACAGTTGTACAAAATATTAATATATAAATTGACATTCAATGTAATGTTATTCAACTACTGAAATGGTATTATGAAAACTCATGGAAGACATAAATAGAAAATGTACTGGATAACATTTTCCATTTTTCCTCAGCTTTCACGGGAGAGTCGTGAAGGCCATCCAATATGGCAGCTTAGTCACTTTGCACGTGTTCTGGAAGAAGAAGAAAATAAACCAAATCCTGTAACACAGAGGGTCAAAATGATTATGGTTAGTGTTTGCTATCTTATACCCTATAATTGTGAGATAAATTGAATATTTTAAATCCTTTGAAGAAGTTGAATTTTGACAATATATGCAAAAGTAAAAACAAACAAAAATATGTAGATTACCTTTTAATAAGTAAAACCTATAGGAACAATAATATATCCAATAAAAATATTGTGCAATTGGTTTAATGATATATTTAATACTTAAGTACTGATCTCTGATTGAGTCATACTCCTAATTGAACTGATCAGTTTAACCACTCAATTTTTAAATTTAAGTCTCTAGGTTTGGTTCTTGTTCATGCTCATAGTCGCTGGATAGCAGAACCCTCTGCTCAGAACAGCACAACAGAAATATCTATGGGCCTGGATGAAAATGCTCCAAAGCGAATAGAGCCTAATGTGTCTTTGTGGCAATTTTATCTTTCTAGGTATGTTTAATCATAACATTTTATTATTATTCAGTAGCTTCTGTTGGTAAGTTCGGATTATTTCACGTCAACTAAATTATACTGTACAAATTACCAAATCACCAACCTATATAATATTTTAAATAGATAAAATGTCATTCTCTCCTTTGTATAGTTGAACTGAGATTAATAAAATAGAATATACAAAGTTGCTTAACAATTATCCTGGAGTGTTTTATGTCTGATTAGTGTATTTGTGATTAACACTGGCATCTGCTTCCCCATGGATATAAGATTTATTGTGAAAGAACTGACAGAATGTGTTCTGTGAGAAGCAATGTGAATCTTTGATCTATTACCAGTGTCCTAAATGTGATGATAATAATAGGATATTGTATCTTTCCCAAGCTAGTATGAATAATAATTCTCAGTTCTAATTGGCCAAATGACTAATACTAGGGTTGAAAGATCATTTATCTGCCAAGTTCTTTCTTCGCCTATGGAACTATGCATCTTCTACTCTAGCCCACAGAGGAGTTTCTTTGTCCATGTAAAACTATCATTTTTCTATGGAGGGGAGAAGTCCTTGAGGAGAAAAACTATTCTGGCAAGGCAGGATTTTAGGGAAAGGTTCCTTTAAGAGTCTCAAGAATCAATAAATATGCATCACGAGTGTGGAATACTTTCTGATTTATTTTTACTCTACTTATGTATACGCTGACTAGATGACTAGTCATATTCCACATGGTCTTATAACTGTTCCAGAATAATAACATTGGGAAATATAGTTCCTTCCCATGTTAATGATACTGACTGACTAAGAAGATCTGAATGATGACTGCATTATTTCCTCTGTAACGTAACAGAAATAATTGCTGAAGTATAAAACAGTCTTCCTTCTAGTAGTGGCTTCTGTAATTTAGGTATTAACTGGTCCTGCATGATCTCTTAATTTCACCAGAATTGCAATAGTCCACCTAGATGTCTACAATTAGGAGAAAGAGTACATGCTTAGAATAGTTAATATTTAATTAATCCAAACTAAGTAATTTTGAGAATGTAATCAATAATGGCAGAAATCTTCTGGGAGGAAAATGATTAATTATATTGCAGGTAATCGTCCCTTACCACGTTTATAATTGGGACCAGCAACTCTATTGCTAAGGGACACAGTCACTAAATGAAATGTCATGTGACAGTGATGGCATCATGTGACAGTGATTATGACAACACTTCCTATTGTTAAGGGATTTGCCCTGGGTTATTAAATGAGACATCATGTGATAGTGACTTGCAGTTTTATTGCTCAATTCTCCCATTGACTCTGCTTATTGAAGGACAGTTGCAGAACGTCTGAATGTCACTAATGTGTCTGTGGGAACCCTACAATGGTTGTAAATGCCAGGTCTGGTCATAAATTTACTTTTTTAGCACCATTGTAACTTGGAGTGGTCACTAAACAGGACAATTGTTAAGCGATACCCACTTGTTTTACTTATGTACATGATGCTTTGCAAGAACAAGAACTCAGAGCTTCCTTCTATACATCATTATTAAGAACACTATATAATAGACTTCTTCATGAAGTTGCTAAGAGGTGAATTTGACAGAGGTTTTACTTTAAAAGAGGGAAGATGTCTTAAGGCAATTCCAGGCATAAAAACAATCACAATACAATAATTGTCATTCAGTAATTTATATAGGAATTCCACCAATTAATGTGTTAGAAAATCATGGCAGGGTAGAGAGGAGGAAAGGGAATAGACAGATATCTAAAGATGTTTTATTTCATCCTTTTTAGAATGGCCAGTATGGACATTGAACAAACAATTACACTTGGCTTAGCTCTTCTACTTGCTGTCAAGTACATCTTTTTTGAACAAACAGAGATGGAATCCACACTTTCATTGAAGAACCCAATAATATCTCCAATAATGATACAGAAAAAAGTTCCTGAAAATTGCTGCAGAAAACAGTCTATTCCTTTAAAAAATAATCCCAGTTTAAGAAACATGAGTGATAGTCAAGTTGCCAAAGATGGAAAAGGTAATCTTTTGCTGATATGTTTGCTTGCTTTGTTTTAAAAAAAGTTCATATTGAAGCCTGAAACTTAAGACTTTTGATAAATTCCTCAGATTTCAATGTTGGCTTTTATGCAGATGAGACTGTAAAGTCTCTGCAATCAGAATCACCTGCGAAGGCCATATTTGTGGTTGGTGATAGTTCTGCTGAAGCATCCCTCATCAATGATAGAAAAGAATCTGGAATAGAACAGCCTAAAGAGATGCGGCCACTTGAAGAATGTCTTTGTATACTTCAGAATGCCAAGGTAAAAAAAAAAAGCAAACGAAGACACATAAAGTCATTTATTAATATATTGGTGCAAAGAATAGGCTTTTAGATGATGGTTTACTTGTTATTTTAGCAACATATTGTATTGGCAATATCTTTTGTATCTTACATTGTTTTACAGTAAACCTTAAACTAGACTAACATGTAGCTTCTATCCAATCAAAACAAAAGAACATTAAGTAAGATGTACACAGCTGATAAAGCATTTTATTTATTAATAGTATGCAATCATTTTGACATGGTATTCAATCTCCACACCTTCTCTTTCATAGCTTTCAATACACCACACCCTGTGTTTGTTTTTCATGTGGATTGCTTCAGGTAAAGAGGAAGAATGGGAAGCATTATATCACAATCAAATATTTTTCTTTCTTCAGATGGGTGCTAAATTCCTCTCTGATTCAGAAGTCATTAGTTTGGTCAGTGCAAAGCATATTCCTGCTTATAAACTGGAAAATTTGATGGAAACTCAGGAACGTGGTGTATCCATTCGTAGGCAAATGTTATCTCAGAAGCTTCCTGAGCCATCATCTCTACAGTATCTTCCTTACAAGAATTATAATTATTCTTTGGTGAGTAGAAAGATGGGCAAATATGTCTTATGTAAAATGAAACATAAAGATATTCATTATTGTAAACTTTTTCATCTGAAGTTGCACTTAGCTTGGCTGTAGACAGATGGAGGTTTGCAGTGGAACAGAAAGCTAGTTAGTTAATATTGAACATTTTACAGTATGTTTTGCCAGCAATGCTAATGCCATTTCAAGTTTATTGTTGCTTCAATAGTCCTTGCAAACATAAATGAATACTTCTCTTTTGAGAGTTTCTTTCAAGATAATGGTAGTATATTTCTCCTCTTGGACTCAACTTGTATCCAGGCAGTGCTATGAGGTTTAAGAAAAATTGGCACCGAAACATGTAAAGAAGATTTTGCTGAATTCTATTTATCTAAATCTCAGAGACAATTGCACAGTGCCTGTAACTTTGACATATAAAGGTAGTCTAAATAGTTGCAGGTATAAAATGGCCCATTTGTTGAATTGATGATTGTATTTATTTCTTTTCTTTTTTTTTTAAATTCATATTTATATGTCGCCCTTCTCCGGAGACTCAGGGCGGCTTACAATTTTTTGGAGCGCAACCCAAGCTCAGCAATAGCCTTCATTCCATTGTATATGCCTGCTTATTACTACGTGGCATTTTTACAAAGTCAGCTTATTGCCCCCAACAATCTTGGGTCCTCAATTTACCTACCCCGAGAGGATGGAAGGCTGAGTCAACCTTGAGCCTAGTGGGATTTGAGCCTGCAGTAATTGCAGGCAGCTGGAATTAAGTGCTAGGCATTTAACAGCCTGCACCACCAAGGCTCTTCTACATGCACTAGTTATCTAAACCCCGAACACCTATTCCTGTCATATATTTAATATTTCCTAATACAGGGAGTCTTCAACTTACCGTTCAAAGTTGCAACGGTACTGAAAAAAGTGACTTATGACCATTTTTTCACACATGACCATTGCAGCATCCCCATGGGCATGTGATTTACATTTGGGTGCTTGACAACTGACTCACATTTATGAGGGTTGCAATATCCCAGGGTCATGTGATCACCTTTTGCCACCTTCTGACAAGCAAAGTCAATGGGGAAGCCAGGTTCACTTAACCGTGTGACTAATTTAACAACCGCAGAGATTCACTTAACAAATGTGGCAAGAAAAGTCATAAAATGGAGCAACGCTCACTTAACAAATTTCTCACCTAAAGTAGCAACATAAATATTGAGCTCAGTTGTGGTGATAAGTTGAGAACTACCTGTATAGCAAACTAAGTTTTAATATTTAGTTAACCTTTTTAAGGTGATGGGTGCTTGCTGTGAAAATGTGATTGGATACATGCCAATTCCTGTGGGTGTGGCTGGCCCACTTCTTTTGGACAAGAAAGAGTTTCAAGTTCCAATGGCAACAACCGAAGGATGCCTGGTGGCAAGCACAAACAGAGGATGCAGAGCAATATGTGTAAGTAAAGATGATGCATCGAACACCAACCACCCTGTACGAGCGCACCGATGCGGGCTCCTCGGGGTGCCGTCCACAACTCAATGTCGTTTGGCGGCAACCCAGGGGAGGGCCTATTCTGTGGCGGTTTCCACTCTATGGAATCAGCTTCCGCCGGAGCTCCGGCTGGCCCCCGATCTCTGCACCTTCCGCCACGATTTAAAGACCTGGTTATTTACGCAGTCTGGGCTGTGCTGACCTCCTGGGGGGGCGGTTTGATTGTCTTTTAACCTTGGGGTTTTAAAATTCTATTTGACTTGTACCTTGTTTAATTTGTTTTTAGGTAATTATTTATTGTTGTGTTTTAGTTGTGAGCTGCCCCGAGTCCTTTTGGAGAGGGGGCGACATACGAGTCAAATAAATAAATAAATAAATGAATGAATGAATGAATGTAAGCAGGGCTAATAAGGTTCTGTTCAACGTAATTACAGTGGGTGGAATCCAGCTTTCCTTGTCCATGGGCATCTCCATACAGAATGTGTCCCAGGGGTGTGGGAGAACTTAAAGTGAAGAGAGTTGGGTGGCCAAGAGAAGTGGAAAGGAGAAGCCTTGTTCTGTGAGACAAAGTCTAGTAGCACAATACTGAATGTAACAGTGTGTAACTCTAAAAAGTGTTTTTGTTCGTGATCAGATGCATCTGCTACTGACTCATCCTGCTGTCATTTTTATATCTCAGCTCAGTGGAGGTGCTAGTAGCCGTATTCTAGCAGATGGAATGACACGAGGACCTGTAGTAAGACTACCCACAGCGTGCCAGTCTGCAGAAGTGAAGGCTTGGCTTGAAACACCAGAAGGATTTAAGATAATAAAAGATGCATTTGATAGCACTAGCAGGTTAGCATTTTTATCATTTAGAAGAGGGAAAAATAGCATTTTATATAAAAATCTGGGGGGTGGGGGGAAACTGCATCAAAAAGAATGTGAGACAACATGTCAGTCAAATATCTTCTCTATAGATTTGCTCGTTTGCAACGGCTTCACATTGCTTTGGCTGGCCGCAATCTTTATATTCGCTTCCAATCTAAGACGGGTGATGCAATGGGCATGAACATGATTTCAAAAGTAAGTTCTAGATTTTAATGAATGCATTTAAGTAAATTTTGCTTTGAAAATACTGCTATTGTAATACTGTAAGTTGAGCCAATTCAGTGTAGTGGTTCAAGTATTGGCCTAGAAACCAGGAGATTGTGAGTTTTGGTTCTGCCTTAAGCATGAAAGCTGTCTGGGTGACTTGACCTCTCAGCTCTCAGCCCAACCTACCTCACTGGGTTATTGTGGGGGAAACAGTAGGAGAAAGGTGTGTTGGATATGTTTGCCACTTTGAGTTATTTGTAAAAATGATAAAGGCAGGATAAAAGTCAAATAAATAAATAAATCATTGTACAAGTAATCTGACAGAAAAAAAGTAAGTATTTAGAATTCTCTTTCCCTGTCTTCTGTGTACTGTTCCAACAAGAAAATATTACAGTGAAATCTCAGATCCTATTTAGCATATTCTGGATACAGAGACAACATTTTTTTTATTGGCTATCCTTCCAAAATAACAGACACATCCACTTCATCCAAAAGAGTCCAGATGGGGCATTTAAAATAATATGAGATGTATTTTATTCCTTGGCATTTTCATAAAGCTTTGAAAAAATATTATTAAGAAACTATTCTTACAACATCCATTTTCTGTTAAGTGGATTGCCTATATTGTACAAATCTTATCAGGTTCATATATTGGTGCAGCTTGTTACTGGGAAACATTCCAACATAACTGTAACCTTGGGAATGCTAGAGAGTGGGGGGTTTGTGCGTGTCTCTGCCGGTTCCATACTTGTTCACATATACATAATGTTGAACTGCCAAAAATCACAGAAACACAAAATTGATTGCTAAAAAAATGACATATACAGATATATATCAACTATGGAAATGTGAGTGCAAATAATGAATCTTTGATAATGAAATCCACCTACATAGGTAGTCCTTGCTTATCTATGGTACTTGGGAACAGGAACTCTGAGCCAGTCATAAGTCATATGTCAACAGCGGCAGTTCCAACAGGCCCAGTTATTGTTAGACAAATCCTGCATGGTTGCCAAGTTTACTACCATTTGCATACTTCTCCATAGACTTTGTTCATCAGAAGCTGGCAACGAACATCACAAAAGGTGATCACATGACCATGAGATCTTGTGATATTGTAATTGCAAGCTGGTTGCAAGCACCTTTAGCTGACAAAGATTCTTTCTAGACTCCATTCAGGATGGGATTGGGCTTTTATGTTTTGCTTCTTATCCAAGGAGTAGGTAGCCTTCCACATAAAACTCACTCTGATCAGCCCCTTGCTGCTAGTAGTAAGCACCATAGATTCTATCCATAACCAGATAAATCTTATCCAAGAACCTTGGTCGTCAGCAGCCACTGATGAGAGTCCACTTCTAACTCTTTACTAACAGCAGTGAAAATGTTACTTCTTTGCCTTTGATGCCGCATAATGCCAAGTTACATGAAGTACTTGAACTTACAGTTCCCACTGCTTATATTTAATTAAGTTTCTTCATGAAGAAGTCAGCCAGTATTAAACTGATGGTCTAACATTTTTGTTTCTCTGTCTCTTGTTCTCTAAATCCTTCCAAACAGGGTACTGAGAAAGCACTTACAAGGCTGCAAGAAGAATTTCTTGACCTCCACATTGTAGCTATTAGTGGTAACTACTGTACAGATAAAAAACCAGCTGCCATAAATTGGATAGAGGGGAGAGGGAAATCTGTTGTCTGTGAAGCAGTTATTCCACAAAAAGTTGTTAAAGAAGTGAGTCACATTGTTTTAGTGAAATGTGAAAATTATTATATTGAATTACTTTCAATTCATCCTTGACTTATCTATGTCCTCCCCAATTCCAAAGCCATTTATTTGTATACATACATACATGCATGCATACATACAAACATACATACATACATGTACACACATTTGTATGCTGCCCTTCTGAAGACTAACTAACAGTGAAGTTCTGCTTGAAATAAAAAGCAATAATAAAAACAATAAATAAGCCTAGAAACAATGTTACCAACCTCAAATATGATGAAAGAAAATATACAGAATCAGGCCTCTCCCAAATTCCAACCTTCTTTCAGAACATACTGTCCTTCTGCAGTAGGTGCTCTTCTGAAATCCAGAAAGGAAGGATTGGACCAGATCTTGTTGAGGGAATTCCAAAGTATGAGAGCAACAATAGAAACTGCCTACTTGTGCAATCTTGTGTAGACAAAACCTGGAGAGAGCTGATCCTGTTTGAAGTTACTAAACAGACAATATAATACAAGAGAAAATGGTCCCTAGTATAACCTGGTTTGGAGCCACATAAAGCCTTAAAGATGACAAGCAACGCCCTGAATTGCATCTGGAAACACTGCTGAGAAGGCAGAAGCTGTGGTCCCCAAATTGTAAATCACCTCTGAATGGGAGAGTACATCTCCACACAGAATAAAAGATAGTGTTTGTCATTTGGTCCACAAACTCAGAATCATTTCCTGTGGGGGGGATTTATTTTGAATGTTCCTATCCTATCCAGACTTTGATAGCACTTCTACTATATTTGGACCAAGATGCCCTATGCACAGTCACTCATGCACTCGTTGCCTCCCGTCTTGACTACTGCAATGCTCTCTATTTAGGGCTGCCCTTGCGGACTATACAGAGGCTTCAGCTGGTGCAAAATGCAGCCGCGTGGGTTGTGATGGGAGCGACCCGATACTCCCATGTGACACCCCTCCTGCGCGATCTGCATTGGTTGCCGGTTGCCCTCCGTGTAAGATTCAAGGTGCTGGTGTTAACCTATAAAGCCCTCCATGGCTTGGGTCCGGGGTATTTGCAGGAGCGCCTCCTGCCACCATCAAGTTCCAATCACCCAGTGCACTCCCACCGGAAGGGCCTCCTTGGGGTGCCATCGACCAGACACTGTCCGTTGGCAGCAGCCTGGGCGAGGGCCTTCTCGGTGGGAGCGGCCACCCTGTGGAACCAGCTGCCCCTGGGGCTGCGGTTGGCTCCTGACCTGCGCGCCTTCCGCCACGATCTCAAGACCTGGCTGTTTTTGCAGGCCAGCCTGGCTTGAGAGTGGTTGGGGTTTTAATTGGCTATTTTAGTATGTAATTTTAGGTTTTATTTGGATTGGATTAACAATTTTTTTAATAATTATATATGTGTTCCGTTCACGTGTGAGCCAACCCGAGTCCCCCGGAGATGGGGCGGCATATAAATCCAAATAAACATATTACGTATTGGTCCAGATCTGAGATGAACATCACCGTATTAATGACATCAGACTCTTATGTGGATGACTGATCTACCCCCATGGTTTCATGTAGATGTCAAATAGAAAATGGGATACCACAAAGTAGATGTTTCTAGGAAGACGACCTCCCACCACCATAAACTGGAATAAACATCTTAGGGAGGAGGAGAACCGCTATAAAAATGTTGCCTTTCACTCCAGTTCTATAGAGGTGGTCCAAAATAATACAACGGTTGATATTGTCTAGGTTCCCGAGTGTAGCTACTAAGAACTGCATTTGAAAAGATTTTGTTTCTGAACATAGACATTCTCCTTGACCAGAGTTGTTGTGGATTTTTTTTTCTAGGTACTGAAGTCAACCACAGAAGCTATGATTGAAGTCAACGTCAACAAGAATTTGGTTGGCTCTGCCATGGCTGGCAGCGTAGGTGGCTATAATGCTCATGCAGCTAATATTGTCACTGCTATGTACATAGCGTGTGGACAGGTATATCCCTTCACTTAACTGTGTGTGATGAACTATGTATTTACAAACCTTTAAATGCTAATATAATCCCTCCTTTTTGAATTGATTTCAGGATGCAGCCCAGAATATCACCAGCTCAAACTGTATTACATTAATGGAATCTACTGGACCTACCAACGAAGACCTTTATATCAGTTGCACAATGCCCTCAATAGAAATTGGTACCGTGGGTGGAGGAACCAACTTGTTACCCCAGCAAGCTTGTTTGCAGGTATGAAAAGTGGAGGTTGAACTATAACTTTCTATTTTGGGAAGGCAATAATTTTTGATTTTTGTGGAAATCAGCTGAGGGTTGTGTTCAGTGATTGATAGGACCAAATAATCAAAATAAGAATTCTCTGACCAGGAGCATAATTTGACCTCAAGAAAGTATTTCAGTGTTACTCCTTGTGCTTTTACTCTGCCTAGCCCTGAACCGTATGTAAGGAACCGTATGTAAGTACAGATGGTCCTCTATTAAATGACAACTCTTTCAGTCACTCTTGAAAGCTTTAAGGATGCTGAACGAGTGGTGGTTTCTACCGATCCTTGAAGTTCAAGCTATTTCAGCAGCCCTTCAATTATGTGATTGCAATCCGGGTGCTTGGCAACTGGCTTGCTCTTACACTGGTTGCAGCATTCTGTAGTCATGTGATTACCATTTGTAAGCTTCCCTTCTGGCTTCCTACAAGCAGAGTCAACAGGGAACCTGCAGGGAAAGTCACAGGCTAATCAGCGAAATCTCCCCCATCCGCTCACCTTCTCTGACCACTCATACACCTTCTCTCCAATTTCCCCTTTCTGGCAACAGCTATCCCGAGCCCCTCCACATTTGTATCACACCTTCCCCACCACTTAGGTACCCTCTCTTACCTGCAGCTACTTTCCTGCCTTCCAGTCTGCTTGCGAGCCACATGAAACTTGCAACTTCCTGCCAACTTCCCCACAGACTTCAGTTGTTGGAAGCTGGTGGGAAGTTGCAAAGACAACCCATGATCCTTACTGAAATATGACACCTGGGGCTGTAGGGAGTAGCATTGCTAAATGTTGGGGTCGTGGATCATCACACTTTATGACCTCATCGTTTAGCGATTGAAATTCTGATCCCAATAGCCATCATAAGCTGAAATACCTTGAGCTTGTTACTATATAAAGTGCCAGGGACTGATTGATTTTAAATTGAACGTATTCCAACTGGATTATTGTTTGTATTCCTTTTTAAATACAGATGCTGGGTGTGCAAGGAGCAAGTGCAGATAACCCTGGAGAAAATGCCCGTCAGCTTGCTAAAATTGTATGTGCGACTGTAATGGCAGGAGAACTGTCTCTAATGGCTGCCTTAGCTGAAGGGCACTTGGTTAAAAGCCACATGATCCACAACAGGTAAGAAGGAAAGAGCCACAATCTCATGGTTTTATCCTATTGACCATCACCCAACAAAATGTAAATTTTTTCTAATTCTGAATTGGTGTATCTTTTGTTTTGAAAGGTCAAAAATAAATTTGCAAGATCTTCAAGGAACAGGTACCAAGAAAGCTGTTTGAACACTGACAGAAGCTTGAAGCAACTGTGGCACATTGAAAAATGAAGAGAAATGACAGATCTGTGAACTTCCAAAGGAAGATAAATATTCAAACAGTGAATTGTTGGAAAGAATCTTAGGAGAATCATTGAGTGTGTAGTTTGCATCCAGTTTCCTGATTCCTTTTTTCCTTTGTCTACCATAAATGGATGCTTATCTATGGAAAATATTGCAGATGGGTTTTATTTTTTTTATATGGGCTCTAGTTTGTTCTGAGTCATGCATTTTACAAAACGGGCTCCAAGTAGTCTATGCTAGCTTTCTAAGAGTGTCAGACAATGTTATTTTTTGGAGTTACAATATTCTCATTTGGCATATTAAGAGGAAATACAAGTTGCATAACTTTTTGTTTTGTTTTTTAGACCAATCTGTACAGTTGCTTTGCAATGTTCATCATGATCATGGTTTTGAGGCTAATTTGGTATGTTGTGCATATAAGTCTGCACCAGCCATCAGAGTAGAACAAGCTACTGTTCCTCCAGGGTAAGAAAATAGCCAAGATCATCCCTCCACAAAGTCAGATAACAAAGGAGAGCCTAAAAATGGCTTTTTGATTGCAATTACTCACATCTTATCTGAGTGGGCACTGAGCTAAATCAATTGAGCCATCTTTACATTTAGAACTCACTTTTGGAGTGCTTCCGTTTATGTTACTCAATATCACAGTTTTCATGCTTTTTACAGCAAACAGGCCTTGCTGCAAAGCAGGTACACCTAGTAGAGGCCATATTTCCAGATTTAAAATCATCAAGTTAAAAATCTCAGGTGTTTTGGTCAGATCAATGGTCTTGCATCAGCTGACAGCAAGTCTCCTGGGCAAAGCCTGTAGAACTAAGTGGTAGTCGGTCAACAGCACTGACGTTGCTTGATCATTATCGGTTAATTTCAGTGGCTCTTTTAAGTGGGAGAATATTCCAGGGAATTGCACACTTGGTAACCTTTAATTAGGATAGCTTAATGGAAATGATTTGTAGCAAGCAGGTAAAACATGTTTACACTAGTTCTCAATCACCATTTTTGGTTTGACCTGTTTGACAGCAAACAGGTGTGTTGTGAAATGAAAGTTAATCACTGATATTTTTATTTAAATATTTCCGTTCCTGGTAAAACTTTAATTTATTTTTGAGCAAGTTCCAGATTTTATGTTTATTTGTTTAAGAACTACTAATTCTGTGGCTTATGAAAATGACAGAAGACAGGTTATAACGCAGCAAAGGTAGCTGTGACTCAATGAAATACATCACAGTGCTGTGAAGGAGAACCAACCAGAAGAGGAAGAGCAAGGGTACTGATGCATTTTTCAGCTGTTGCTGGATGCAATGAAGACACACTAGTTAGAATGACTGAAGCGTTCGATTCTAAAACTTCTCATTTTGTGCAAACTCAGTATAAACTACTCCTTTTGGGGTTTACTATCTAACATCTAATTTGTATTAGGATCACAATTCTAATGCAACTCAACACCTATTACTAGCTTGGTATGTGCCGTGGCTACTTGTAAATAGCATTATGAATGTCCATCTCCCTACAGTATTGTCCAGGTAACTTTTTTTCTTATTTATGCAAAGTCTGAACTTACTGTTTTATTACTGGACTAGCAATAAATGGTTTATTCAGTATCAGTTTTGGCATATGTAACTGATACTTTGTCCTTCAAAAAGAAAACATTTTGTACTATTATAAAATTGTGTATATTTGGTACACATCTTTTTCAGTTTCAGTAAAACAGTGCAAAAACAACTTCGATTTGTCTTGTTTTTTTAATGTATAATAATCATCTGCCACATTTCTCCAAACCACAAACCAAGTATAATGTGGTATAATTAATGGTATGAACCAAACACCATTAAGGTTTAAATCAGTATTGTGCAAAGTTACAAAACCAGGATAAGTATGTGTGTCCAACAATATCTGTGTACTTGAATTGCTTTCCTATTCTTATTATTCTACTCTTTGTTTTCTATTAAGGTATTTAATCCAATTCTTAAGACTGCTGCTGCAGCATTGTATATTTAGGTACAGCAGAAGATTTAACATATTCCAATAGAGCCAAAAGATGCAAATATATCTTGGTCCATCTCCCCAGTTCCAATGAGAAACATGGTAGATCTGAATTGCTTGGAAGGCAATGCATGTACTTATCAGGATCGCTACTGTAGGAGAGTTAGCAAATGGAAAAAGCAGACTGCATGTTTTCAAGCCTAACACCAAGTTATATGCCAATGTTCCCAAAACATCAGTTATCTCCCTATTGGATTTCTTTTATTATTTCCGTCAAGGAAGTTGAGTTAACTAACCAAGATTTTAATGTGAGTTTGATTCTGACATTCCTCGTAAACTATTAGATTAAATCATTTACACCATAAACAAGTCTTGCTTTCACGTGCAAAAATCAGAGGTGAAGGGAATGCACAAGCCAATCTATAACTTAAATTCTGTGGAGTTTTTTGCAATATAAGTATCACAAATACTTCATTATAGTTGTTTCATGTTTCAAATACTAGGTTGTCACCTAACCAAGGAACATGCCTATTTTCTGTTGCTGTTAAATTACATCATACAACCTTAAAATGATTTTGGATTGCTGGTTTGTAACAATAGCTACTAAAAGGCAATTATTATTTTTTTTAAATAAGATTGCCAATTCTTAATAGAATTGTGAGCAAACAATAGATTGACCAGTATAATGCACTTGGTTTAGTGGGCTTTGTACTGTATTATCTAATATAAACTAATATGAACAATATAATGTATAAGCTCCAGGTCTGTTTAGGTTCTTAGTGATGAAAATATAAACAAAATATTTGAAATTCTTCCACAATTCCAATAATACTAAAACACAGATCAGCCAATAGTATTGATTGCATTATATTTAAGACATGCAACCACCACATAAAACAACAAAAAGTTACAATCTCTTATCCCAGTGCAAGAAAAAATTAACAATGGCAATTTCTAATCTTGATCTTTATGTATTTCATTATTATCATCTCTGAAAATTTATGGAGACTATTGCATTAGCCAGGATTTATCAGTTTATCAGTGTTAGCCTGTAGGTATTAAGGTGTACATGATCCATTAAATAGTATGTGTGAGAAAACAAAATGGCAAAAATGTCAATCAGAAAAATATTGGTGTTTCCATGTACACACAACATTTCAAGAAAGAAATGCTGAAACATTCAGTTTGGCTACTTAAACGAAACATATTTTAATGTATATATCACGGACTACCTACACCACCCTCACACTTGGGAACACCTACATGGACATCAACTCTAATGATTTCAAAGTGGGATAAAAAGCAACATCTTTCTAACTAGTCTAAACAGAGTTACATTTTAATATAACAGGAAAATCTTTAAATGTGTTCATTTATTTGAATTTACTTTTCCCCATAATTACCATTATTCACTACTCATTTTTGCAGTAATGGATAACTTATCTTCAAATGATTGTGAAAGATATCTATACTTTTCACCTAGGTCCTGATAATCTTTTTTTTTAGAAAAAGTTTTTTTTTATTTTTATAACAAAAACAAATAAAACCATCTTTCAATTTTCCAGTGTGTCGGTTTGGTACATATACCTTGTGCACATAATGATATCATACATTTCTTATTTATATTTATAACCATTCTAATTGCTATTTTATATCACATTGGTCAATCACTGTATTATCATTAACATATAATTATTATCTTTCAAAAGTATATTCCATCCTTACCTAAGTTATATTCATTCTCTTATTCAATCCTAATCAATCAGTTATAATATACTTTGCTATTATCACATATTTAATTTCTTACTCTTCTATCCATTCATAGAATAAATTCCAAATCTTATAATAATCTTTTTCTTCCTGCTCTCTAATTGCCATTCTCAATCTACTCATTTTCGCACATTCCATTATTAATTGTTTCCTCTTCTGTTGGAATTTTCTCATTTTTTCCAACTTTGTGCAAATACAATTCTAGCTTTTGTTAGTATATTGATAATCAAATATGTTACTCTGTTTTAACCTTCAGGCAAAATTCCCCCAAAAATATTTCTGGTTTTAAATCTATATGTTGTTTTATCATTTTTTCCAACCACATGTGTATTCTAGTCCAATGTTTTTTAGCATCAATGCATGTCCACCACACATGGTAGTATGATCCAGGTGTCTGATGACATTTCCAACACTTCGTCAATTTGTCTTTGAACATCATAGCTATGCTCGCTGAGGGTAACTGCCATCTGTAAAACATCTTATACAAATTCTCTTTATAGGCCCTTGACATAGTTAACTTATACATAGTTTCTAGTCCATAGTGTCTGCCATTTATCCAGATCTATCCCATATCCCAAATTTTCCCCCACACAATCATTGTTTCTTTCACTTGCTCTTCCTCTAGGTTCACTCTTAATAGATAACCATATACTTTTTAAATCATCTCTTCAGTGCCTGTTAAGATTTTATCTAATTCAGTCAATTCCTTGTAAATCCCATCCATCTTAGTGTCTTGTTCATACTTTGTATGTATTTGCAAATATGAATACCAACCTGTTTATCCCTTGTATTTCTAGTTCTTGCTTTGTTTTGAGTTCACCCCTTTCATTTAAAATTTCCTCATATCTAATAATGTGTTCCCTTTTAAAAACATGTGGATATACAAATGCCTCTATTGTTGACAACCAGACTGGTGTTTTCATATAATGGTATTTATTCCCTTATTTTCTCCCATACTGTCAATAAAGCGTCCCTGACATAATGTCTCCTAAAATATCCATGTGCCCTGCTTTCTTTATACCATAAGAATTTATTTATTTATTTATTTATTTGGATTTATATGCCGCCCCATCTCCGGGAGGGACTCGGGGCGGCTCACACAAAGATATACATACAAAAATAGGTAAAAATACTAATCTAATCCAAATAGCAAATTCAATTATACTAAAATACCCAATTAAAAAAACCCCAATCCCTCTCAATCCAGGCTGGCCTGTAAAAACAGCCAGGACTTTAGATCGCAGCAGAAGGATCGTAGGTCAGGAGCCAAACGCAGCCCCAGGGGCAGCTGGTTCCACAGGGTGGGCACCCCCACAGAAAAAGCCCTCCCCCGGGGGACCACCAACTGACATTGTCTGGCCAACGGCACCCCCAGGGGGGCCTGCCTGTGGTAGCGTACTGGGCGATTGGACCTCGATGCTAGTAGGAGGCGCTCCTGCAAGTACCCCGGACCCAAGCCATGAAGGGCTTTATAGGTGAATACCAGCACCTTGAATCTTACACGGAGGGCAACCGGCAACCAATGCAGACCACGCAGGAGGGGTGTCACATGGGAGAATCGGGCCGCTCCCATCACCACCTGCGCGGCCGCATTTTCACCAGCTGAAACCTCCGTATAGTCCACAAGGGCAGCCCCAAATAGACAGCATTGCAGTAGTCAAGACGGGAAGCAACGAGCACATGGGTGACCGTGTGTAGGGCATCTCAGTCCAGGTAGGGGTGCAACTGGCACACCAGGTGAACCTGTGCAAATGGCCCCCTGGTGACGGCTCCCACCTGCTCCTCCATATTGAGCCGTGCATCCAGGAGGACACCCAAGTTGCGAGCCCTATCCACAGGGGGCAACACCTCTACTCCCATGACCAAAGGTGGAATTTCTTGGACCGGAGATGCCGGTACGCACAGCCACTCAGTCTTGTCGGGGTTGAGCTGGAGCCTGTTCCTCCCCATCCAGATCCGTACTGCCTCCAGGCATCCAGGGGAGGGCATCACTGAGATGGTCCGGGGTGGAGATGAAAAGCTGGGTATCATCAGCATATTGATGATACCTCACCCCAAAACCACGGATGATCTCACCCAGCAGCTTCATGTAGATGTTGAACAGGAGGGGAGAAAGAACCGACCCCTGAGGCACCCCACAAGTGAGGGGCCTTGGGGCCGATCTCTGCCCCCCTGCCAACACCGACTGCATGCGCCCCGAGAGGTAGGAGGAGAACCACTGTAAAACAGTGCCTCCCACTCCCAACCCCCAAAGGCGCAACAGTAGGATACCATGGTTGATGGTATCAAAAGCCACCGAGAGATCTAATAGGACCAGGATAGAGGAACATCCCCTATCCCGAGCCCTCCAGAGATCATCCATCAGTGCGACCAATGCCGTCTCCGTGCTGTAACCGGGCCTGAAGCCCAATTGTTACGGGTCTAGGTACTCAGTTTCTTCCAGGAATGCAGGAAGCTGTTGGGCCACCACGCTCTCAACAACCTTCGCTATAAAGCGAAGGTTGGAGACAGGACGGAAGTTGTTCAAATTGGCTGGGTCCAGAGCAGGCTTCTTAAGGAGGGGCCTCACTACTGCCTCTTTCAAGGCGGCGGGGAAAAACCCCTCCCGCAATGAAGCATTGGTAACTGCCTGGAGCCAGCCATGTGTACCCTCCCAGGCGGCATACATCAGCCAGGAGGGGCATGGGTCCAATAAACACATAGTGGCACACAGCTGCTGCATAATCCTGTCCACCGCATCTAAGGTCACAGGGTCAAACTCATCCCAAATAACATCAACAAGACTGTCATTAGCCTCCATGTCCGACTCAAGCCAGTTGGTGTCCAAACCGGCCCGAATGCATGCCACCCCAATTGTAAATCATGCCCTTCCAATGTTAACAATCTGATATTTTTCAATACAATCCATTCTTTCATCCACATCAATATTACTGCCTGATAATACCCAAATGGGTAGTCCAAAACCCCCTCTCACTCTTGCATCCTGCAACAATTTTATATTGATTCTTGTCTTTTTCCCTTGCCAGATACATTTCAACATCATAGGTCCTGTTAATCTTGTCTACCTTTTTGATTGATGCAAACAGTGGTATTCCTTCAATTTTGGGAGAAGGCCTACATTGTAAAAGCAGTGTAGCACTGTAATGCCAAATCTTCACTATAAATTGAGATAAGGTGGTGAAATCCAACTTTACAATTGCCTCTTAAGTGGTTCATGAAGTATGAGATCCAATGCAATCCTGTAGTAAAATTTCCTTCTGTGCTTCCAAACTCTGGTTAATTATTTCAAACAAGGGTGTTGCAGTATAGTACTTTGATAATAGTGCCACGTTCAAGGCAATCCATGTAAATAACCAAAGCCTAGGTTTTTAATTTTTCTTTACAGGTGAAACTTTGTGAAGATATTCCCAGAATAATGCTTCTCTGTATTAAAATCATGTTCAATGGATTGCTTCAATGGATTGCTTCATTTTGTGTCACTGTAATGAACCCCCATTTTGTCAGCTGTCATAATGGGTGACAGCAAATAAATTCCTCACAATTACAGGCAAATATCAACTTTCATCCCTGGTATCAGTATATAAGGAACTCATTTTGCATAAACTTTCCAATACTAAAGAACATCAATGATGTAATCCACACATCAGTGGTGGTATTCAGCAAGTTCTGACCAGTTCTGGAGAACCGGTAGTGGAAATTTTAAGTAGTTCAGAGAACCAGCTGACTGGAGATTTTACAGTATCCTTCCCCTGCCATGCCCACCAAGCCATGCCCACAGAACCGGTAGTAAAAAAATTTGAATCCTACTACTGCCACACATTCTTGTAAAATTTCAGACTTGGCAACAATTCCCCTTTAAACAATTTCAGACCTGCTGACTGTCCTTAATCAGTTCATCAAACAGTCCCCATGTAAAAGTCACTGGTTGTTGTCACAGATTGCCCATTTCATTCTTGAACATATAAAATAGGTGTTCCCAGTGTTTATTGGCCAAGTGTGATTTGACACACAAGGAATTTGTCTCTGGTACATAAGCTCTCAGTGTACATACAAGCAACAAGTGATAAATCATGATCATAACCATAAAATACATTCATCATAATCATAAGTGACAGTCATAGGATACTAAATAAAAAATATAAATCATAAAATGCAAGCAACAAAGTTATAGTCATAAGAAGATAAGGAAATAGGTAGTAGGAAAGATGAGAAGGATAATAGTAATACAGCCCTACTAGGTAGTTTGACCGTGTTGTGGGGAATTAGTTAGAATGGAATAGAATAACAGAGTTGGAAGGGACCTTGGAGGTCTTCTAGTCCAACCCCCTGCCTAGGCAGGAAACCCTACACCACTTCAGACAAATGGTTATCCAACATCTTTTTAAAAACTTCCAGTGTTGGAGCATTCACAACTTCTGGAGGCAAGTTCTTCCACTGATTAATTGTTCTAACTGTCAGGAAATTTCTCCTTAGTTCTAGGTTGCTTCTCTCCTTGATTAGTTTCCATCCATTGCTTTTTGTCCTGCCCTCAGGTGCTTTGGAGAATAGGTTGATCCCCCTCTTCTTTGTGGCAGCCCCTGAGATATTGGAAGACTGCTATCATGTCTCCCCTAGTCCTTCTTTTCATTAGACTAGACATACCCAGTTCTTGCAACCGTTCTTCATATTTTTTTAAATACTGGGATAACTGTTAATTCCCACAGCACTCAATTTAACTTTAGAGGTAGTCTCTCAAACACACACACACACCACGCACATGCACACATGAAAAACCCTCCCAGGACTTCTAAGTATTGTGATTCACTTGCAAAAATGTATGGGCTTCTGTCTTAGGCAAGGACACTCTTTGTACTCCAGGCTGAATTCTGATTTCATGCCTGAGAACATAAATGCAAGCTCCCATTTTAGGCAAGGTTCAGGGTCAGTTAAGAAACCAAATGTTGTCCAGGTAAGTCCTTGAGTTATGACTGCAATTGAGCCCACAATTTATGTTTGCAAGTGAAACATTTGTTAAGCCATTTTATGCCTTTTCTTGCCCTGTTGTTAAGTGAATCACTGCAGTTGTTAAAGTTAGCAACATTGAATTCTGATCATGTGAGTTTGAGTTGTTAAGTAGAGTGATGGCATGGGGAGGGAACCATCCTTCTATTTAGTTGTTTTGGCGTACAATGCCCTAGCGTTGTCTTGAGGGAAGAAGTTGAAATAGTTTGTGTCCAGGATGTTAGGAGTCTGTAGATATTTTCACAGACCTTTTTCTGGCTTGTGGAGTATACAAGTCTTCAATGGAAGGTTGGTAGCAAATGTTTTTTCTGCAGTTCTAACTATTGGTTGAAATATGTGTCTGTTTGGTTGCAGTGCCCAAACCAGACAGTTATAGAGGTGCAACTGACAGGCTCAATAATTCCTTTTTAGAACTTTATCTGCAGGTCTTTGGGCAGTCTGTGTTGGCGCAGGAAGAACATTCTTTGTTGTGTGTAGTAGCCACTGAGATCCTCTGGATGGCGCTAGATGCTAGCAGCAAACTGCAGCCTAGCTAAGGGGGCCTCTTTTGCTACTGCATGAACTCATCCTCTATCTGTTGGGTTGGAAAGCCCCTGATTTTCCAGGTTTGTAGGTGATCTCATTTGCTAACATCACCACTAATCTTAAGGATTGGTTGAGGGGTTCTACCAATGTGGTTGAGAGGTTTCACCATGTGGGATCTATTCTCCAATCCAAATACTGTATCTATGCTACTCTTCCTTGCTTGTAAAAATGGTATAAAAAGAATAAATGCTGCCCAGGCAGTCAGACATCTTGGCACTCTGCACAATGACTGGTCTTTGAAACCCATCAGTTATGACTTTTTGATGACATTTTTGATGTTAGGTGTCCATTTTAAGTCTTGAGATAGACAACCTATAAACTTGAAGGTCTCTACTGTTGATAAGTTGTGCAGTATTGTAAGAAGTGGTAGAATAGGAAGGCTTCTCCTAAAATCTACTATTTTTTCTACTATTTTCTGAGTGCATTCAATTAAAGATTGTTCCTACCATACCACAAGGCTAATTGTTCAACTTCCCACCTGTAGGCTTGGTTGTTGTCTTGAATGAGACCAAACACTGTTGTATCATCTTCAAACTTCAGTACTTGAACAGAGGGATCCTTTGAGATACAGTTGTTGGTATAGAGAGAGAAGTGGAGAGAGTACACAGCCCTGGGGGGCCCTCTGCAAGCAAGAAATGTCATAGCCCTTGTAAAGATGAATGCTAATATTCATATCTTCCTGAAAGAGGATCCTTTGTTTATAGCTTCTGCTCTCTCAAATAAGAGGAATTTTTATTACCTTTTCAAGCTCTAAGTTGAACAGCCCTGACTTTGACTGGAAGAGTAGAGGAACGTAAGCAACAGAGTAGATTAATTATGCAACTTAATATTAAGAGTAGAAAGTCATTTATCATTTGGGAAGCAGGTTTTATAGCAACCCAGCTACTGGAAGACTATAGCTGAATCCACACTTTTTTCTACATACATATGAAATATGAAATGAAATAACACTATTATTCATTTTGATATTATCATAAGCATATCCTGATGGCAATTGGAAATAGATGATTGCATGGATTATTAAAAATCAGAGTTATATATAATTAGCAGAAATTGTATTGAATGGCATCCAATAGCACATAACTACCATTTATGCAATGGATGTCTGCCTTCCAAGTTGCTCCTTTTAAATCACTCTGAAGAATTGATTTATTGTGGGCAGAATCCTGGAAAATAAGTGGGTGAATCACCTCCTTATGCTTACTAAGCATCTTTTCTGTATTATTTATTGTTATGTATGTAGGTTTGAAGTCATTGGTTTAGTTTGAACTGTTCTTGTAAAATGTTGGAAATGATTGGTTTAAAAAGTGCGGGAAAACCCTGCACTCTGATTGGCTGGCAACTACAGCTGCTGGCTATAAGTAGCAGCCGCAGCCCAGCCAAATTGGGTCCGTTCTGAGCTGTAGTCACTAATAAACTAAGAGCTTGAAGCACTCCGCGTCTGTCTCTTCATGCAAACTTAACATTTATTAATGTATATCTTCCCATAGTCTCACAACTCTTGGCACTTTACACAATATGGAATATCTATCTATTTATCTCCCTGTGTCTCTCTGTGTACCTACGTACCTACATACATATAAAAAATAGAATTTGAACAACAAAAATTAAATCATAAAGTTAATGATCAACACATAGCATACAGTACAAATGAGAAAAAAAATGAAAAGTAAAAAAGTAAAAATTGACATAGTAGGTAGATAATATTAAAACACTCTCTGAAAATGTCAGTTTTTAACCATTTTCTGAAAGTCTTCAAGGATTTCAGGCAGTTGAACAATAGAAATCAACTTGCCACACATTTTATTGAAAGTAAGGAACTGCAAACCAATTACAGCTGACCAGTAGGGGAAAAAAAGATCCATGGCTAATAGTGGCCCTGTCACAATTTATAGACATCAAGTGAACACCCAGATTAGGAGCTGGCTTGAAGGAATCTAGGGTCCCTTCCATTCAGAGGTGGTTTTCAGCAGTTTCTGACCAGTTCTGGAGAACCGGTAGTGGAAATTTTGAGTAGTTCAGAGAACCGGCACTATCACCTCTGATTGGAGATTTTATAGTATCCTTCCCCTGCCACGCCCACCAAGCCACATCCGCAGAACCAGTAGTAAAAAAAAATCCCACCACTGTTTCAGTTGCCTTGTAAAGTAAAAGTAAAGGTTCCCCTCGCACATACATGTTTATGTTTATGTTTATTTGGATTTATATGCTGCCCCATCTCCGAGGGGGACTGGGGGCGGGTCACACAAGAATATACATACATAAATAAATAAAATATTAGTCCAGTCCAAATAACGATTAAAATTATGCTAAAATACCCAATTAAAAGCCCCAATCTCTCTCAATCCAGGCCGGCCTGTAAGAATAGCCAGGTCTTTAGATCATGGCAGAAGGAACGCAGGTCAGGAGCCAACCGCAGCCCCAGGGGCAGCTGGTTCCACAGGGTGGGCGCCCCCACAGACAAGGCCCTCTCCTGGGGGACCGCCACCCAACATTGTCTGGACGGCGGCACCCCCAAGAGGGCCTGCCTGTGGGCCCACACTGGGCGATTGGACCTTGATGCTAGTTGTTTCTGACTCTAGGGCTCATCTCCATTTCAAAGCTGAAGAGCCAGTGCTGTCTGAAGATGTTTCCATGGTCATGTGGCCAGCATGACTAAATGCCAAAGGTAAACGGAACACTGTTACCTTCCCACCAAAGTGGTCCCTATTTTTCTACTTGCATTTTTACATGCTTTTGAACTGCTAGGTTGGCAGAAGCTAGAGCAAGTAACAGGAGCTCACTCCGTTATATGGTGCTAGAGATTCGAACCGCCGAACTGCCGACCTTTCTGATCAACAAGCTCAGAATCTTAGCCACTGAGCCACCGCATCTGCCTCACACCTCCTTAATTTTCCATCACATTTTTTAAAATAAGAGATGTGGGAACAGCAACTCTAGACCAAGGAAGATTGCACAGGGATTAAAAGGGATTGTTAATTCCTAGTGTCCATGAGAAAAGATGAAATGGGAAAAAAATCTGATTTTGCTCTCTGACATACATATTGCAATGTAAAATGGAAGGCCTTCCTTTCAGCTTTCTCCTATCCTGCTTCAAGGACACAAGTTGAAACAGCTTCTGTCTATGTCACCTGTTCAATGATGCTGAACCAAAGGAATTTTCCTTTAAACATTGAGATGTTTCTGAAGGAGACTAATTCTGATCAGTATTCACCCAGTATAGAATAGACTTCTTGCCTAATGAGTTGTGGGGCTGAGATATCAGGTTGTGTGTCACGACTGAAGGCTTTGTGGTTCTATCTGGAAATTTAAATAAGTGCAGTTGCTGTAAACTGACCTAGTAGAATTGCTATTTGCAGAGGCTGGAATTTAAAAATATTGGAGTCAGACACACAGTCCCTGGCAAAGCTATCAGCCAGAAAAAGCAGAGCAAAACAGTACAAATTACCAACTATGGATGTCTGAAGTGGAAATGCTGCTTTATAAAGATGAGCTGGAGGAAGTCAGCCTGGGACAAAACAGAGAAGTCAGAACTGTAACTAGCTTTACTAGTTTACTAGCTTTACTTAACTAGAACACGAACAACTGATTTACATGTGAGAAAACTAACAGAAAATGGGATTACCACTGAGTGCAGAAGAGACTAATTGAAATAGTAAACTGTTATGTAAGGTGCATGGCATAAGTCTGCAAAAATCCAGAGAAATGCAGAATATGTGAATATAATATTAAGAATTGTAGAGTTCTTGGAGATAATAATGCAGCTGCTTTGCTCTTCTGTTCCTACCTGAACTTCACAGCTCTTGCAGAAATGCTAAAGAGCCAAGAGCAGAATGCAAATTCATGCTATACCAGGGGTCTCAAACTTTATTTATTTTTTAAGACAACAGCTGAGTTATATGTATAGGTAGCATTTTTTCTTTTCTTTTTCTGGTACCCTCAAGTCAGGTTTTGATTCCTGCTGACTCCCTGGACTATTCCCTGCAGTTTTCTTGCCAATTTTTCAGAATTGTATTACTGTTCCCTGCTTACTACGGCTGAGAGAGAATGGCTGGTTTAAGATCACCCAGCAGGTTTTATGCCTAAAGCAAGACTACAGTCTCCTGGTTTCTAAACCTATGCTTATACCCTGCACATAGTGGCTGATAGTAGTGAGATGGATGAATGACAGAAATGCATAAGGACATGCAGGTGTGTGGTTTTGTTTGCTATCTGGAGGTGATGTTTTAGGATTCCAATTCATGATGATCAGAGGGGTTTACTTGACTTAGCAGGTTGCAGGAGAAAGGAGTCCTACATATGGAGTGGGGCAACTGGCATGTCCTTTTGTCTATGCCAGATGCCCTACTCCTAGACCAAGGTAGCCAAATTGTTGGATGCCTATGTCTCACACAGTTCCTAAGGGCTAGCCTGGACTTGCTACAATACCCAGTTTTACACTTTTATCCTAAGTTGAAGGAAAGATGCTCTAGAAACTCTCAACTCATTCCAGTTAGAGTTAGGAATTGGCTGGAGAAAACAAGTCATATTAAATCTTACCAAGATGGAGCTACTTTTCATCTGTAAACTTCAGAGTGTTTATAAATATAATTCAATTTATGGGCCAAACATTGATTCATAAACAGAGTTTTACTCCGACTGAAAGAGGTGTTCCATGTTTGGGCTCCCCCCTGGTTTGAAATTAGAGGTGGTATTCAGCAGGTTCTGACCAGTTCTGGAGAACCAGTAGCGGAAATTTTGAGTAGTCCGGAGAACTGGCAACACTTCTGACTGGCCTCATCCCCATCTATTCTCTGCCTCCCGAATCCCAGCTGGGTCTTCTTTTGTTGCCCTGCACAGGAGAAAGGAGCTGGAAAGCAGGTTAGTGGGGTGGGGAGGGAATGGGATTTTGTAGTAACCTTCCCCCAGGAGTGGGGAGGGAATGGAGATTTTACAGTATCCTTCCCCTGCCATGTCCACCAAGCCATGCCCACCAAGCCACACCATGCCCACCAAGCCACGCCCACAGAACTGGTAGTAAAATTTTTTGAATCCCACCAGTGTTTGAAATACTCTTTTTGCTAGGGGCAAAACCCTTTGCATTTTGCAAAGTTTTGAATTCTGTTGTGTTTAAGTGGGCCTTGGCCTTGAATGATTAGATGTCGTTATTTTCATTCCATTTTTGTTTTTAAATCTACTTCCTTGCTTTATTGTACCTGCCAGAATCAATATGATTGGAGCAACTTACAACACAGGGACTTAAAAGAAAACTTTCCTATGAAACATAGGAAATCAATATATCACCTCAGCTTCTTATCTGTTTTGTTTTATTTTAGTTTTTCTTTTTCTTTTTGGTTAATCACACATCATTATTTGGCATGGTTTTTGAATAGCAATATGAAACCCTTGCACATAATTATCTGAACCTTGTCAGGAATTATCCCCTCAGCAGTAATTTACCTGAAATTTATTTCTGATTCTGCTGAGAAATACCATAAAAAGGAGGCAAACTGTTCTCTTTACAGGAAAGAGCACAGTTAACATCGATTTAGCTTGTGTTATCCTCTCATATGGGTTTTTTTTAAATATAGCTTAATTTCAGATGAGTGTGAATAGAATGTGGACTAAAAAAAATCAATTAACAACATCCCGTGCACAGGGAAAAAGCACTGAATTCCAATGTAAGTCAGTGACCCTCTGAACTGAGAATGGATAGAAACTGCAAGTGGAAGACCTGGGCTTACCTGAAGAATTCAAGCACAAAGCTACAGTAGCCCACAGTTGAGAATGTAATGACATGGTAGAAAGAGAGACCCAACATCCAGCAAAGATGATAAGAAGCATGCTGACAGATCATCATCTGCCTCAGCACAGACTGGGGAAAAGCAGTATCAATAGCTCTCTACAGGTAGTCCTCAACTTAAAACCACAATTGAGTCCCAACTTTCTGTTGTTAAGTGAGACATTGTTTGAGTTTTGCTCCATTTTACCTTTCTTGCCACAGTTGTTAAGCAAATCAATGCAATTCATAGGTTAGTAACCTAGTTGTTGAGGTGAATCTGGCTTCCCCATTGACTTTGCTTGTCAAAACATTGCAAAAGGGGATGACATGACCTTGGGACACAGCAATGGTCATAAGTATGAACCAGTTGCCAAGCACCTGAATTTTGATCACATGACCATAGGGATGCTGCAACGGTTCATAAGTGTGAGAAATCGTCATAAGCAGGGGTGGGATTCTACTAGTTCGCACCTATTCTCTAGAACCGGTTGTTAACATTCTAAGCAGTTCGGAGAACCGGTTGTTAGAAGAAATTACTGGCCTAATCCTGTAAGGAAGGCAGGAAGGAAACATTCTGGTGTTGCTTATAGGAACTGCCTCTCCGTTAACCCTTATTACATTCTTGGCAGGACTAGACTTCCTGTCTCAGGAATGTCTCTGGATTTTTTTCCCCCCTCCTTTGCTGGTACTTTGCTTGTGTGGAGTGACCATTCAAAGTTACAATGGCACTGAAAAAAGTGACTTATGACCATTTTTCACACTTATGACTGTTGCAGCATCCCCACAGTCACGAGAGGCCAGGCGAGGAGATGTGTGCCTCGATGTGAGTGATTTTGTGTTGGCCACACCCAGCCAATAACATGACCACCAAGCCATGTCCACCCAGTCACATGACCACCAAGCCATGCCCACCACCTAAGCCACGCCCACAGAACCCGCTGTTAAAAAAATTTGAATCCCACCCCTGGTCATAAGTCACTTTTTCAGTGCCCTTGTAACTTTTGAATGGCCACTAAATGAATAGTTGTAAGTTGAGGACTATCTGTAGAGGAACCCACAGAAAACCTGCCATGTTAATTAGGGTATAAGGCAAAATCTCACATAGGCCTGAGGTTATTTGGCTGCAGAACCTACCCATAAAGCCCATGGGAGAAACGTTCAAATCTAAGTAATAGAGCCGCTGGGGGGAGCGATAGTGGGTCTTCATGAGACAAGCAAAGGACCCTAAACATGCAAATCACAGACCCTAAACATGCAAAGTAACTATTGTACACTGAAAAGTCAATGAGAGAAGAAATGGAAAGAACCTTCCAGAAGAAGGCAACATCAGTGATGGGATTCAAAAAATTTTACTACCGGTTTTGTGGGCGTGGCTTGGTGGGCGTGGTGTGGCTTGGTGAGCATGGCATTGTGGGCATGGCAGGGGAAGGTTACTGCAAAATCCTCATTCCCTCCCCACCCCACTAACCTGCTTTCCAGCTCCGTTCTCCTGTGCAGGGCAACAAAAGAAGACCCAGCCAATCAGCTGGGACTTGGGAGGCAGAGAATAGATGGGGGTGGGGCCAGTCAGAGGTGGTATTTGCCAGTTCTCCAAACTACTCAAAATTTCCACTACTGGTTCTCCAGAACTGGTCAGAACCTGCTGAATACCACCTCTGGGCAACACCAAGTATTTCTGTACACTTTCTGACAAAACATCATGAATATATTCATGCAGGTTATCTATACTCATCTTCCTTAATTGTACACCTGTGTACAATGAAAGAGAGAAAGAGAGAAGAGAGGTAGGGAAAAATTCACATATAAAAAGTTGTCGGCAGGGTTGTGTTTGCTGCAGAGCTCTTGCAACAAAACATCCAATGGCACTCTCTCTCTACCATTTAACCTTATACGAGCAAGAACAGTGGCTACACTGAACCACTGTCTGCCTGTACTTTTTTTAAACCATAAGGAGGTTTTCATCATCATAGCTCAAAGCGCTGCTGGCAGTAACCATGGAAGAGTCACACCAGAAGCAGAACAACCAATCAGCTGCTCTTCATTGCATCACACCAGCTCAGGCAGACACTCCTCTGCTTTATTGGACTGTTTCTGGGTTTGAAACAGGATACAATGCAGTTCTGCTGCTTATTCTCTCTGGCTGTGAGCCCCAATCGGGGTAATAAGATGGCTTATTCTCAAAGCAGTCCTGAAACTTAACCATTGCTCTACTGTAAAGGAGAACAAATGTGAAAGCATCTCACATTAATTTAATACCATAGAATTGGATAGAAGTCCCCTGAGTTGAGCAGAAATTACTTGCAGGTGCATGCATATGGGAACACGGCCTGTGTACTTTGCAGGCATTCATCTGTTACTATGATGTGACACAAAGTGGAAAACTCAATAGACTTTCGAATGCTTAAAATAAAAGTGTGTCTGAATGGCTACTCATTAGGGCTGTGCAATAAGAGGACTTTTAACTGCATGCAAGCACATTTGTGGCATCTATTTGTAACGTGAAATCAACCACAGCTTTTCCTTGTTCTGTGCTGGGGCTGCCAAGGACAGGCATTAAATTCTCGGAAAAGACTTTATTAAGGAGTTGCTGACAACATATAAGCACCCCATGTACTCTACATGAGGGGTTGCCAACCGGTGGGTCACAGCCCACTGGCGGTCCATGAGAAAATTTTGGTGGTCTGCAGAGAAATGTCACCCCTAGAACACCCCCCAAAGCAATTAATCCAGGCTGCACAGGAACATATGGCTGCGCCGCCCACATGGCTCGCAGGAACCCTCCCCACCCACTCACTCCTTACCTGGCAAACTTGCCTGCTAAGTTGCTATTTTTCCCTTTTTTCCCCCAGCCACCAGCTGTTCTGCTGTGCCGGGAGATTTAGATTAGTTAGAAAGCAGGAAATCATTGGATTTCTTGCTTTCTAGCTAATCTTTAGATCTTCGGCTCTGCTTTTAAGCAGAGCTGAACCTCCCTTAGGACTGAAAGTTCTGTTATTCAGTGCAGACTCAGATAGCCGATGGCAGAGAAATAGATCTCTGAATCTGTGATTCTGTGAGCAACTCAATCTACCTGCCTGCTTTGCCTGATTTTGGGTAAAAGTTTCTTTTTTTTTAATAAAAAATTCAATATTTACACACATGGTGTGTTGTGAGTTAATTTTGTGAGTTTGCTTGCTAGCAAATTTTATGAGAGAGAGAGAGAGAGGTTAGATCAGATCTCTCTCTTTCTCTCTCTCTCCCACCTATGTCAGCAAGCCACCACCAGTCAAAATTCATATTAGTGGTCCCCGGGATTTAAAATTATGAGTTTAGTGGTCCCTGAGGTCCAAAAGGTTGGCAACCCCTGCTCTACATCACATTGATGTAGATGTACATCGATGTAGATGTACATCGATGTACAGAGTCCAGATCATTGCACAGCCTTATTGTTCACAACTCAACAGCTTAAGCTGTTAACATTGTACACTGAAAAAAATCAAGAAGAAATGAAAAGAACATTTCAAAAGAAGGCAACACCAGATATTTCTATATGCTTGTTGACAAAACCACACAAATATATTAATGCGATCAGCAGGAATCAAGTTGGACTCCAAGGAATCTTTACCTTCATATCAGAACATTCATCTATAGAATAACCTGAAATGTAACTCTCTGCATGTGCCTGACCTGAGTATGATAGCATCATGAAGCTCAGAAAGGGGAATTATGCTTCCTGAATGTTCATGAAATAATGGCTCTTGCCTTTGTCTTTACAATATATCTCTATATTTCCATATTATCTAACCTGTATGAGATGCTGGAATGACCCTGGACTCCATTTCTCACTCACATCTTTCCCACCATGGATATATTGTGATTCATTCAGTCTTTGTATATTTGTATGAAAAAAAAACCATTGTTGGTGCTAATTAGATAACATATGAACTCAAATAGTCAAACCAAAATAATAGTCAAATCATATAAAATTTTGTTATTCTATTATATATAAACTCTTGAATCACATTTGTTTCTATAGAGAAGGACGACACATGTGGCCCTTAATATTTTTTATGGCTTACAAAGCCTCCTATGATAAAGTATTAGGTGGGGGGGAATAAAACACTCTAGAAACAAATCTTAAACCCACCCAACTTCACTCATGGTCCCAGTCATTACTAATGCCTTTCACTCATTAGGTGCAGAGCCCAGCCACCAAAATTTTTGGCCACTTCTGACAGACACACATACAAGTAATAGTATTTTTGCAACTACATTGTATTAGTAGTTTCTTTCTTAGAACAAAATAATGTAAAGCTAGTCTTGAGTATTAAAAATAAATACAAAATAGAAATGTGTTTGTAATATATTTTAATACTTTCACTTTTAAATACTGGTTTTCAAATCTGTGATTGCAATATGGAAGAGGCAACTCCATTTAATCATTTATCTTTAATGTTAACAGGATCATAAAGCTATCATAGAAGAACAGTCACATTTTACACGCTCGGGACATTCTAGAAACCGATTCATAATTTGAGCATGTTGTTGAACATGATAACTCAAATACAGCTTCATTTATATAACGAATAGTTGACAAAAAGATTTTTGTGAAAAATTGACTTAACCATTTGATTAATGAGAACCAGTATAACTTCTTACAAGTCAGCTCAACTCAAATAAGAGAAATTTCTTTCAAGATGACCAAGCATTCCTAACTCCTTCAAGGATTTTTTACATTTAGTCCGATTGCAAAATATAATAATAAAAAAGATTTTTAAAAAACAGATGTCAATATGTTGTTCCTTCCCAGCTAAAAAGGAAAGTCCACCATTTGATAGGATTCTAATGTTAATGTTGGTTCTGGTAGCCATTCAGTCTTTGGAACAATAAGCTAAAGAGATACAGTAAAGCCACCTACATCCACGGAATTTAACTATAGAGTTTAGTTCATAAAAAAAATGCTAAGGACTATTATTTGCTCATCGGTTATTATAGCAAAAGATGCCATTTGTGAAGTCTCGGGTGGATGGGTGCATTAGATGAAAAAAGCCAATAATCAATTGGAAACTAAAAATAAAAATTTGTTCCAGGAAAAAATATTAAGAACTGCTAGGCGAGCACTGATCACAGTTATTTTATTATACATCCTAAGAAATTTCAAGACAGATTGGGCAAGGCTAGCTGTAATGAAGAGACACCACTTGTCTAAAAGTAAAGCTTAGTTTACAAATAATATCTTTTAGTGTAATTTTTATTTACAGATTTGCAAAATACATCACATTTAGTGCAAATGCAACTAATGACATTAAGATTTATAAACTGCTTTGTAAACTTTCCATCTCTTTCTAAAATAAAGCTATCCAATTAAATAATAGTTATCTGCATGTGTCCCATGATCATAATCAGGAATGGCAAACTGTTGGTTTCATTTTCAGGGTCTGTATTATTTTGATATTGAAGTTCCCATCAGTGGCTATCGTGAACAAATAATTTTTTCCAGTTGATTGCAAAAATATTAAACTTATCTGAGGTATAAGAAATGGTATACAAAATGCTTTACTGGTGAGATAGTAAACAGATCAAATTCATAATCTTTACTTTTTGCCTTGCCAGCATTACCCTATAGGCACTTTTCTACATTTTAAATCATGATCAGAATTATTCTGTAGTAAGGCATTTTCCATGCACATTATTTAGAGAAAGGCAAATAAAGGATACTAAAAAGCATGAATTCTGTATACATGTACATAAAACAATCTTAAGAGTGTGCCTGTTTTAGTGTACCAAAGACACATCAGCTTATACCCAAATTAATTTGCTTCCAACCCTGAAGATTTTCATCAGCTGAATCTTCATTAAAAAGTATTATATTTGTTTTCAGGCATCAGCTACTCTATATGAAATAAAGACTTTCTGCTTTGTTTTCAAAAATATACCCAAATCTTGACTCTCTCTTTATATATATACACAAGCTGACAGCTAAAAAGGTTATCTGGCTAATCTCAATTTAAAAGTACAACCCAAGGCATTTCCTCAAAAGGACCACCAGTCTTTGTATATTGTATTTCGTGATATTAAAGACAGTCAGATCCTTGACAGTTAACTTCTCATAGCAACTAAGGGGAATTCTCTTTAGATTTTACTTGCTTTCATATCTGACAAGGCAGGACATAGGGCAAAAGTTATGTGTATGGCAAGTTTTTTTTATAGATGAATCTCATAGCATAGCTTTACTTAACGGGAAACAAAGTGTAGGACTAAACAACATAATTTTTTTTCCAAGACTGGGAATGTTATCTTCAGCAATCCAATTTAACTCAATAAATATTACACAGTGTTAAAGTTCCAATTGCTAGAAAGCAGCCCGTATTGACACAATCTGGCAAGATACAGCAGTAGCTGTTTTCTGGCAGTCAGGTCTTATATAGCATCTAGTAATAACTTTAGATACTACCAAAAGATAATATCTTTTTGGGATCATGTTCTGGAATTAAATTTCTATAGCACATATTACAGAACTAAAATTAAAAATAGAAATATAAAGATATCTGAAAAAAAATAAAGCTTTTCACGCCTGCTCCATCAGACCCCAGAAGGCCTTCATAGGAACAAGACTATAGAAAAGGCAAGTCATAAAGATCCTGACAGCCCTCATATTTTAAGAGAAGTTTTACATAATATGATTTCTCATAGAAACTCAGCAGCAATGAACTATGATTATACAAAGCATACACAAATTCCCTCTGAAAGGACACAGAATTTACTGAAAACCTGATGGGAAAAAAAGTTATAATGTAATGTTTTTGTGTACATAAAGCACATATGGTATGCTAGATGTGTATTCGTCTTTTCTGCTTTTTAGACGTACACAAAAACAAGAACTGTGCAAGTGTCTTATGAAGTCCCACAGTAAACAAAATCTCAAATTATTCAAAAGTTAAAGCAATGAACCAAGTTGGTGACCCACAATTGTAGTATTCTCCTCTAGAGCAAGCAAACAGAGCCATATACATGTATCAACACATGTATTTTTATAATTACACATCAACTCAGCAAAGTGAACTAGCAGAAGACAGTGAAAGTTCAAGTTCATGGCATTGCAGTATTCTTCAGTTGTGTACAGAATGCAGGACTTGGCCCATAAGACTGTAGATCCTACGTTCCAGCTTGGAGCCTTCATTTTGGTTCATTTCTCCAAATGGAATGTTCACACAGCCTTGTTCCAATCACTAAATGGACGGAGAAAGAGGAAAATAGATGAAGCCTCTTACTTGTGTCCAGTACCACTAAAAGCTGGAATGAGGCCAATGTCTGCTGCCTCTACCCTTGGTAAGCAGAAAAGCAAAGGTACAATAACCCATAGATTGGTTTAAGTATGTTTCTCTAGTTGAACAAAGCCAGCTGTTGAATTGGGTGCATTCAAGGCTAAGCACAATTTACACCGATTATCTTATCTGAACATCACACCTAATCTTTTGCAGGTATTCTATTTATGATGTCACAAAATCAGCAAAATTAAGATGATTTTGATGATTTTTTCTAGTTGGTTTTCTGGGTTTGGGGAGTACCAAGTTTTCAGCCTACATCCCACTGAAGCTTCCTCTGTGCAATGTTTCAGAAGTGGCAGTTTGTTTCAGATGTGAAATCAGGAGCAATGATTGGTGATTGGAAGCTTAAATGGTTGCTGGGAATGAATCTCTATCTTGTCTGCTTGCTATATATGGCCTGGATCAGGCACCTGACAGGTGAAAGACTGTATCCAGCTACACTAATCTGTTGATAGCCTATATATTTAATATGGATTATTCCTTCTCTGAACTTTGCATAATGTTTTTCAGTCAGGAATGATGTTTATAAGTTTACAGGTAATCCTCATTTGCCAACTTCAATAGGGGCTTGGCTATTCCATTACTAAGTGATGCAGTTGTTAAGTGCAATATCATGTAACTGTACCGATTTATGTCAGTTCTGGCTGCAGTTGTTAAGCAGGTCACCATGGGTCATTAAATGCAACATCACATGACTGTGACTTACAACTTCCTGCTGATTCTTGTCCTTGATTTTACTTTTTGGCAGCTGGCTGTGCAAGTTGCAAATGACAATAACCTGATTACAGGATGCTATAACCATTGTAAACGCAAGGTGGGTGCAATTTCCAGGGAGGTATGGCAAACTGAAGACAACTCTGTGAAAGCAGAACTGAAAACCACGGCAAAGTCTCAATATCCAGTGAGTATATTGGTTCCTTAGATCCTCTCCAGATAAGAAGATGATCATTCACATATGCTTCTGACAGCTCCTCCTTGTGAGGAAACTGTGGGTTTGAGCACTGGGAGATGAAGGGATCAGTCATCTTTCTTGCAACTGCAGTGGAGCAAAACTGACTTATTTATTATTTATTTATTTATTTATTTATTGAACTTGTATGCCGCCCCCTCTCCGCGAGGACTCGGGGCGGCTCACAATTAAAACACAATAATACAAACAATAAATATTTAAAAAAGAATTAAATCAACAAGCCCAATCTTAAAACCCAATTAAAATAATTTAAAAAAAACCCCTGGAGGTCAGTCCAGCCTGGCCTGCTTAAACAACCAGGTCTTCAGATCGCGGCGGAAGGAGCAAAGATCAGGAGCCAAACGGAGCTCCAAAGGGAGCTGGTTCCACAAGGCGGGGGCCACAACAGAGTAGGCTCTTCCCCGGGGCACCGCCAGCCGACATTGACTAGCCGACAATACCCCGAGAAGTCCCCGCTTGTGCACACGCACAGGGCAACCAGTGTTCGATATTGGCAGGAGACGCTCCCGCAAGTACCCTGGACCCATATCGTAAAGGACTTTGAATGTTAACACCAACATCTTGAATCTCACCCGGACTTACTAATCACTTTAAGAAACTGCCAATTAATTAAACCTTTTAGAGACCTTTAGAACGATAAGTCTAAAAGTTATCAGGCAGTGGTGATATTCTACTGGTTTAGCCCAGTTTGAGTGAACTGGTAGTAAAAAATGTTACTGTTCAGCTGAACCGGTAGTAAAAAAAAGCTATTTCTTTTTTTTTCCTCCCAATGATCAGCTGTGACAATCAGCTGTGCTGGGATCCTCCTCACTGTCTTACCGCTTTGCCCAGGAGGCTTCCCTGAGGCCCAGGAGGCAAAAAACAAAACAAAACCAGAGCGTGGGGAGGGGTATACTGCAAAAAAAGCCACGCCCACCCAGTCTCATGGCCATGCCACCTAGCCACACCCACAGAACCAGTAGTAAAAATATTTGCATCCCACCTCTGTCATCGGGTGAGTTTTGTCTTCAACTCTGAACAAAAGAAAAATTAATTATAGGTTTAAGAACTTGAAGCTTTTGAGATAAACAGCACAAAAGCTATCAACCGTTTATAAGAGTGCAAATACATTTGGAATATTAGCTTTTACTAAATGATTTTGGGATTAACTATAAAAATAAATTGCTTCTTGTGGGAAACACTTATTTAGGGTATCCTGTCTATTGCAAGTCATCCTAAAGATAAATCAATTTAGAATTTTAGAAACTGGATACTGCTGGGAGAGGGGGAGGGCTAAGCAGGGGAAAAATACAAGCCTTTCTTGATGTCAGTTAATATTGGGACTCACAAAACGACATCAAATGTTATAATATTGGGAATATTAAAAACAGTTGAAAAATGGTGGCAGACATTAATAATTATAATATCAACACTGTCTCTGCTTGTGTGAATAGACTGTCAAAAAGATGTTAATGAAAAAATGAAGATGATAATGAATGACAGAGCAAATTCTATGTGACAAGACAAAGAAACGGTGGAACTACAAATGCCTAGATGAGAGAATGATTTGGAAAAGGCCCTTACTGGAAACTCAAAAGAAACTGGCCAAAGTTTTTAAAAATTAAAAGGGAAATATTGATGATAAAACAAGAGAATGATTTGGAAATTGTTTTCTTATTGCATGTACAAAAGAGGCTTGCTAAAACCTTCATGAAATCTGTGCAATGAGAAGGAAATGTGAGCTCAAATTCTATGATCATATTTCATTGAAGATTAAGACAGAAGTAAAAAGAAAGAATATAAAGTTGTTTTATTTGATCAAGGTTAAAATAAGGGTTTTTTTTTTAAATTTCCTGCAAAGTTCTGGCAATCCTTTGAGGACTTTTTGCTGACACCATGATTGAAATTTTAATGGATTTGCTTATAGATAAGACATGGGACATAGGATGAAGAGGTCTGTTTGCAACCTTACATGGGGTGAAGAGACACTAAATTTGGTTATACTTCTTGTGATGAAGGTTGGAAGTTAACTCTTTATATATTTTTCTTTTTCCTTGTTTCCCTTTTTTTCTTTCCTAAACTTTTTATTTTGTTTTTATATTCTATTCTCTTTCTCTAAATTTATTGTATTAGTTTTAATAGCCATCAAAATTCTTAACAAACATTATGGGTTTTACAAAGTAAATGCAAGCCACTCGTCAAGTGCCTGATCACATGACTGCAGAGACACTGCAGTGGCTTCAAGAACCAGCCATAAGTCTTATTTTTCAGCGTTGTTGCAATTTTAAATGGTCACTGAACAAGTGACTGGTAAGTGTGGGCTACCTGTATAATAGCTGGTTGTTTGGTTTGCAGCATGCAAGATCTCTAATTAGAGATAGAGAGCAAGGGAGGGAGGATTCTGTGAAATTAAGGAGCCTAGAAGGTGCTGAGGAAGTTTTCAGAACATTTTGGTGTCAAGAGCCTTGGTAGCTCAGGCTGTTAAATGCCTGCTCTTAAGATCCAGCTGCTTACAATTATTGTAGGCTCGAATCCCACCAGGCTCAAGGCTGACTCAGCCTTCCATCCTCTCAGGGTAGGTAAATTGAGGACCCAAGATTGTTGGGGGCAATTAGCTGACCTTGTAAAAAAAATGCCGCTTAGTAATAAGCAGGCATATACAATGGAATGAAGGCTATTGCTGAGCACACTGGGTTGTATCCCAGAAATTGTAAGCTGCCCTGAGTCTTCGGAGAAGGGCGGCATATAAATGTAATTAAAAAAAAAATAGAATGTAATCCCAAAATTATAATCATAACTGTAACCTCTTATTTCTTCCAATTGTAAATTTATCTTATCTCCCATACACCCACATTATTTAAAACTAATTTTAAGAAACATTTGAAATATTTCAGCATATCTGAAGTGACTATATAATTAATGATGAAATATATATATTGCAAAAAAACCCAAGGGATTATACATACCTGATAATACTAGAACAAAATAGACTTCCCGGCTGTTTTGTCTTGTACATATGATGTAAATCGTTTCAAGAATTTGGGATACTCTCGTTTTGCTACTGCCCGCAGTACAGAAGCTGGTGCCCAGCCTCCAGGGTTCACTACAAATAAAGATGAGATTTTAAGTGGTTAATATAATTTCATTTTTGTGGAGTGGCAAATGCACAAACAATAAAATCTGATGAGAATTTAAATTACATAAATATTATGCCATCAGCTTTACTCTTGTAATGATGGTAATATTGAAACACAAACTCATATTCTGTTATACTGTAATTTCTGTTAAGATAAACAAAGAGTTCCTAACATCTCTTCCAATTCCATTTACTGGACAAATTGAAGAAATTTGTATACATTTCTTACTAGCAAATAAAGAATGTAGAGTAACTCTTTCCATTGGAAAGTTTGTTTTCACCTGTAAAACTTCTACAGGTAGTCCTCGCTTGATGACCCTAATTGGGACTGGAATTTCCATTGCTAAGAGAAATACTGTTAGACGAAACATCATGTGATTGCATTGCTTAGCAATGGCAGCTCCAGTAGTTCTGGTTGCAGTTGTTAGGCAAGGATCACACCATTGTTAAGTGGGGACCTCACACTTCTCCTGCCTTGCCACACTTGCCTCAGTTTCAATTCCTCCCATCTACTTATCTGTCCTTTTAGCCATCCTAGATTCTACAACCTAAATACTCAATGTTTTAGGGGCCAGCAGCTGCCTTGACTTGATCTGCCTTGTCAGCCGCAGAAGGAAAAAGTTAGTAGAGGTCAATGGGGCTGTGGTGGCTCACGTGATAAGACGCTGGGTTTGCATACCACTTAGGTTGGCAGCTCAGCGGTTTGATTCCCGTGAAGTAAACTGTGCAGGGACAAGAAAGGAGTCTCCCCCGAATGCCTACCAGCATTCAGGCATCCCACGGGTAAAGATAACACTGCCCGGAAAAAAATTCCTTTCACAGAGGCAGCCAGCCGCCTCGGTGATTCCTGGCTAACATGTGCCATATGCTAAATAAAATAATAAGGTCAGTTGGAGATGGTACAGGGTAGCAGGGGTAGACAGCAACACCAGAGCCCAGGGCATCCAGAAAAGCAGAGATTGGGGAGAGAAAATAGGTAGCTGTCAGGAGTTGGAGAGCATGCTTTAGTCATAAATGCAAGCAGCCTGTCAATTTTGATCATGGGGTTGTTGCAACAGCCTTGACTTCAAGGACCAGCTATAACTGCTATTTGCTCAGCAGCATCATAATTTCAAATCTTAAGCAGTTAAGCAAAAATGGCAGTTAAGCAAGGATTATCTGTATATTGTTGACAGAGAGATATTTTTATGGCTCAAAAGCTAAGCAAAGTTGATCCTAGTAAGTACTTGAACAAGAGACTGCCAAGGAATCTTGAAGCACAAAAAAATGGCAAAAACCAGTTAGTCACTTGTTAATTTGCCATTCCCCCATTTTTTAAGCATGCCAAAACATTGTGACTTTAAATATAACACTGAAGCGTTAGGGTAGCTGTCTACTCTTACTTTTTAAAACCAGTTGTACTCTTGACATGTATACTGTAATACTGGAAATAAAGCCAGGACAAGATGGCAAACTATTAACATATTTTTCTGTGAGATTCTGTTTTATAACCTGCCTCATTAGTTTAGTGTTGTTTACAGCTTATTAAAATAAGCAAATGATATCATTTATATATGTAACTTCCTGAGAGAGAGAAAAAAAGGAAGAGTCAGGCATTGAGAAGAAAAGAGAAAAGATTTCTGATTTGGAGAATAGGGAAAAGGAAGAAGTGCCATAGAGTGAGTCTTGGCTTGCAGCACTCTTTCAAGACAGCCAAACAACCAAAAATTAATGAAATTTTTTCTACAAAAAGAAACAGTAAGTAAATTAACCATGTCATCTCTAATAAATTTGAGGCTCTTGAAGAGGACTAACAAACAGAAATAGAAAAAGAGCAATTGTTGGAGTGTCCTGTTTAATAGACTGATCAGATTCTACGCTCGCTATCATTCTCCACTCCATTCACTCTCTAGTTTCCTCTAAAGAACATAAGAAAAAGTTGCACATGGTAAGGACTAGTTGCTGATATGAAAGAGCACAACTAAATTCATGGCAAAACCATAAATACAAAAGCACAAACTATCATTTTGGTGTTTGAGCAATTAACTTCCATTAAAAATAATCTGCATCTGTTAAAAAGTGACTGAGGTTTTTGCCCAAAAATATACAAAAAAACTTTCTGCCTTTATTGAAGTCCAAGGCCAAACAGATATCCCTCGGACTGAGTGATCCAACATTCCTCAGAACTGAGTAACAATAAATCACAAATGTAACTTCTGGCAAAGTATTCAAGCAGTAAAGAAGTTACTTCATCAAAGCTCATTTACTCCTTATAATTAAATCAGGTTGTTCTTCATATATCATATATCTTTGAATGGCCTTCATTCTAATTGTTAGGTTTCCAAAAGAGAAACAGTAATTTCTCTGGGACAGTTTCTTCCCTGCCACCAGTAAATAGATTTATGTTTGACTGAGTGGTTTCCAAGCTTGTCTGGCATTACCCAAATCTCACTCTTAAGCAAACTATTATACCTCACATATTACTTAAAATGAAATAATTTCTTGCTATTCTTTTCATGATGGAGGGGTAACCCCTTCGTTAAACTCAGCTACTTTTGATCTACACAGTCTTCCAAATAATGAAACCTGTTGTTAATAACATTATCTTATCTCCCCATTTGCCCTTGACTAAGCCAGGCCATGGGAATAAGATAGACATGCAGAATGAGGCCAAGTCTAATAGGAACAAGCTGTACTTATTAGTACCTTTGGAGCCCTGCCCAAGGTCCAACAGTGATATTTTACAAAGGCTAGATAGCCTTAAGATAACTCTATTAGCTACTATTGCTACCACTGAGTCACTTATTGAGCTCAGTAAATAAATGTGAGTATGTTGCAAAGTACCTGAAATATAGTCACATGCCTGTGGGAGGATCACACAATGTTTTATGACAGTCAAAAATCTTTAGGGCCATAGAGCATCCTTTCCAAGGCACTTGAAATTTTGACTGGTCATTAAATAATCAGTTTTAAGGACTATCTATATAATTCCAGCCATGTTGTAGCTTTAGGATTGGCCTTATACAACTTTTAGTCATGTTAGTGTTGTAACTGCATAGATTTTTGAAGTTGTTATAATTTTATTTACTTTGAGAACTTTCTTGCTTTATGATTTATTTCATACCTTATGCATGCAATGTAACTGTTCACTTATATTTATTCTGTATATTGTAAACTTTTGGTGCTAGCTCAGGAGGAAACTGTTTACCCAGAAGTCTGATTAAATCTCTGGTGGTGACCCACTTATTATTGATATTGCATATTATGATACTTTAAGCTTTGAGAGGGGATAATTTAAAAATATAGTACTTTCAAAAGAATTTTAATCTGAATGTTTTATTTAAACTATACAGTATCTTAACTATAGATCACTTTCAATTTATTTTAAATAGCTTCAAATGAATTTAAAAATGCTTGGGAGAATCTTTCTGGGAAGCACAGTTACAGATTTTACAAACAAACAAAAAAGCAGGTAAATAAATAAATAAACATGTTCATGTGAAGTGGGTAAATCACTTTTCCCTATGATAATTTGCTGATACGTGGGAAAATTTAATCAGCAATACCACCAATAACAAAAAGCCAGCGCTGACAATGAGCCATGGTTACATCATCATTTATTTTTCCCTGATTGCACTAATCATTAAAAAAAACTGAAATACTGGATGGAAGCTATATTTATTCAAGACTATGAATGCTGGTTATATTGCTGACTAACTTGCCACCTAGTCCCAATCCTGAGAAATGTAAACTTTGGCAATATATTTAAAAGCATGTGGAATAAGAAAACAAACTGTTGGATTTAAATTGCTTTGGATATAAGGCGGAATTGCATTTTTATGGTGGTATTTGATTAGGTTTAGCAGAGATTGCAGATTAAATTTCCAATTAAAAAATGCTTGTCACAGACAATTTTGAAATCCTAAAATTTTAATTATGTAGAAGTATTATTAAAAGCAATAAAATCAGCCCTCATTTTAATATTACAGGAATAGGAAATTAAATTAGACCCCCATATAGCATTTACAGCTCTATCTAAATAAAATTGTGGGAGTCATCTCACAATCCATCTACAATTATTACTACATACTCAAAACTTTAAGAGTATGAATCCACAAAACAAAGTACACAGAATACATGCCCAATGGGCAGAGTTCACAGTGACTTTTCCATTTAATATGTGGGCAGAAGGAAATCCAGATTTGATTTTATGTAACAAAACACAGCCTCTAAAAAAAGGGATATAACCTCCTAAAGCTGTGGTTGTGGGCTTCAAAGCTGTCCACAAATGATTTTCAAATTGCAATTTTGAATGTACTAGAAGAGGGAAATGATTATATACGATGAAGATAACTCACATTAATATTTATATTTTTTTATTAAATGTAAATGAAATCAAATTTAGTTTTAGTTTTTCCTGACTCATGACTTAAGAGATAGAATGCACCTTACACGTGCTCCTGAATATGGAAAAAGATGAACCTTCCTGTCCTATTATTTTCATTCTATCTCTATCATTTTAAAAGAAGCCAAAAACAATTTAATTTTTGAGTATTTGGATTTAATTGTAGTTTTAACAGTAAACAATGTCAGAACAGAATTAATTATTGCAGTATCTTTAGAAAAAGTACAGTATGTGAATTATATACATGATACCTACAATTTTATTACATACATAGTATGTACACAGGCCTTTTGCCTTATTATTTGTATGGTTGTTTATCTGTAAATCAGAAAAAAAAATCTTTTTACACTAACACAACTACATATGCATTTCAAGAAAGTAGTCATGCCTTACCATTTGCTACATATGTAATCTTGCATAGGATGTTGTCTCTGCTTATTTTCTTGTTTCCTTCTGGAGGGCTTACCAACGTCTGGCAAATCATAGCAATATTTATTTTGGCACGAACACATCGATTGTTTGTCTGTCAAGAAATACAAACATTCACATTGTTCCTGATTAAATGCTGACTGTAAAGAAATACAATGGCATAAACTGGTGTTTCCTTTTTTTTCTATTAGAAAAAAACTCATTAAGTTAAATATCCTGAATCTTTTCCATTCTTTTCTTGTCAATTATCCTTGACCTAGGGTTCACAAACACTGCAATTAAGAAAGGAATTGTACAATAATAAATACTTTCAGAAACTACAAGTTTTACTTACAGGAACACTATCATGTTCCACAGAGAAGTTGCAGACAATCCATGTTTCAGTGTCATTTTCATTTAAAACTGGTATTTTTCTAATAGCAGATAAATACAGCACATCACGTTGAGAAGCAGGCCATACTCGCTAGAAGGAAAGCATTTATATTTTTAAAAAAACACTTCTGCAGTAATCCTAATAGAAAACAGAAATAAATCAAAATTTGAGGATACTGTTTGTTACCAGAGGTGGTATTCAGCAGGTTCTCACCAGTTCTGGAGAACCGGTAGCAGAAATTTTGAGTAGTTCGAAGAACCAGCAAATACCACCTCTGATTGCCTCCCGAGTACCAACTGATCGGCTGGGTCTTTTTTTGTTGCCCTGCACAGGAGAACAGAGCTGGAAAGCAGGTTTGTGGAGTGGAGAGAGAATCTGATGTCTGGAGGCAGATGAGCCACATGTTGAAGACTAGATGGCTGGTGAGGAGGTGGGGCAACAGAGGTGATATGGGTGGCGGATGGACTCATACACGCGGGAGATTGCAGCATCGGAGCCCTTGCCGGGTGTATACTGGCCTGCGAGGGGGTGAGGAAAGAAACCAGAACTGGTGTTATCTCCTGCCTCCGTGTATCAAGGAGGTCGAGTGGCTGCCAGCGATGCCCTCAGGTGAAGATGTTGCAAGGGGGAGGCTCAACCTCCTCCCCTCCAGAGATTCTCTTTCTCCTTGCCAGAAGGGGGAGGCTCAATCCCTCCCCTCCAGAGCTTCTCTTCCTCCTCACCAGAAGGGGGAAGTTTAACCCCCTCTCCTCAGGAGCTTCTCTTCCTCCTCCCAGAAGCCACACGCGCCCCTCTGGCACCCAACAAGCCTCCTCCTTCCTGCTGGGCGTGTGAGCGCTTCTGGCGAGGAGGAAGAGGGGGTCGAGCCTCCCCCTCACAACATCTTCACCTGAGGGCATCGCTGGCAGCCACTTCCTGCGGACCAGGAGGTCCACGCTCTTTCTGCTGCTGCTCAGCCTCCTTGATGGGCTGAGGCAGGAGGCAGCAGCCATGACATGGGTTTGCTAGGGAAACTGCAGGATTGCCCGACCTCCCCACCAGCCACCTGGTCTTCAGCACACTGCGGCCCACCAAAATTTTTTCACAGACCACCAATGGGCCACGGCCCACTGGTTGGCGACCACTGCCTTAAGCTGTTAGTCAAAAGATGAGGATGCAAATAAATTCTAAATAAATAAATAAATAAATAAATAAATGGAAACAACTATAATAGATTATTTAATATAAAGGTACTCTAAGGTTCAGGGGTATTTGATACTACCTCTGAGCTTGGTTGTTTTCTTGCAGCTGTTTCATTGCAAACTGTTATCTAATTTGGGTAATGAAATGTCTGCAAGAAAACAACCAAGCTAAGAGAGCACCAAGAATCCTTCATTTCAACCCTGAGTTACAAATATTCTTCTCTATCAATATGGTAAATTGTATCTTTACTGCAAAATCAGTTACCCTTCAAGATGAAGACATCCCAATTTGTAGCTTGGTGTTAGCCATTACTTTGGCTTTCAATGTAACATGATAATCAGGGCATCATTTTAGAAATATTTTTAAATCATGATTTAGGAAATGATTTTCTTCCTGTCACCCACTCACAGACACATAGCCCCTGGGGAAAGACTGAACCTTGGAACTTTGGAATACGAAGCTTACATTCTGTTACTGAGCTATAGTCTCTCCTCAATTATTATTGTACTTGCTTCTCTAAAAACAAATAAGATCTGAATTACTTGGAACAAAAATACATGATCAAGATTAAAGAAACTTCTAACCAAATTTTGCAAAAGAGTAACAAACATCAATCTGTAACTATTTTTTCCTGATGATTCAGGAATGTTCTAACAGGAAAAACCAGATAAGACAGAAATTTATAAGCTTTAGGTAGCTTTCTTTCTTCATAGCACTTATAGTACCTTGAAGTGTTATGAAACAATGCTAAATATTACCTTATGTGTTTGGTAGATGATGATTGCATTATCAGATAGAGTTTCTACAACACGGAAATTTTCAATGGTTGCTAAAGACAAGATCAAAAAAAGAAAAAAAGAAAAGTAATAATTAAAGTATAGTAATAATACTTTCACATATCAGTTAGATCAGAATTAGCCAGATCTCTGTCCTCTGAATGAGTTAAAACTGCAAGTCCTAGAATTTCCAGACATATTAGCTGAAAATAGGGAATTGGACTAAGTGGATGTCAATTGAACAGTAGCAAATACAAATAAATGAACAAACTACGTTTACTTACTTTCCCAATCATTGCGAACATCAACATTCCAGAAATAGTGGCAGACCTCATGTCCTGTAACTCCTTTGACTGCATGTGTGGCCTTCAATGGATCTAGAACAATGCCATTTTCTTCTACCTCCCTCCTGTACACCTTTGAATAAATATAAAATATTTTAAATCTTTTTTATATTCTTAATTCACTTTTGAAATTGGTGGGGACAAACCTGGATTAGTAAAATTAGAAATTAGTAGAAATACCATTCATTTAAATATAGAACATAAAACTGACTTGTTGGAGCATACTAAGTCCCATCTTATTCTGGGTTTTTTTTCCTCTCACACGGATGCTTCTAGGATATTCACAGGTTAGGGATGGATGTATAACATGTCTCTCTATTGTTCCTCCGTTACTGGCATCTGTAGACATGCTCTCTCCCATACTGAAGGTAACTGAATTTTTAAAGCCAGTAGGCCTTGATAGACCTTTCTTCAATGAATATATTTCGTTCCTATCCAAGTTAGTGGCTATCACATCTACTGATAATTAATTTCACAGGTTAATTATGCTCTGTACAAAGAAATGCTTCATTTTGTTCATTTGAAATATTGTTCAAATCAACTTTATAAGTTCTAATATTTTGACAGGAGAAAAACTTCTTCATTCTTTCCATTCCATATAAGATTTCATTCAGTTTAATAATGTCTCCACTTCCTATCCTTTTTTTTAAGTTACAAAGTTCCAAACATTCCAGCCTTTTCTAGTATACAAGGAGTTCGAGGTCTTGAATTTTTGGAATATTTTTGTACTTTTCTAGCACAGTCATATTGTTTTTCAAGTAAACATTATTCTAGACAGAGAAACAAAGTAATATATGTTCTAAATAGCAAAAACAAATAGCAGCTTAAAACTTGAACCAAATCTGGAGATCCAATTTCAACCTTTTTACAGAATTAACAGCCTCAGGGAAATTAGCAACTCTTTGTCTAAATTATTATTCATTTTAACATATTTATAAAATATGAAATATTCTACTTACCTTCATTTCACCTTCTTCAACTACTAGTTGCCAGTTTGCATCACCCCCTACATCCTGTAATGAATATGTCATGTGGTTCTGCACCATCTCTTCCACCTTTCAAAACAAAACAGGAATAAATTGAGAATACATTTATGGAAGTATTTTTAGCTCTTCTGTAGCCTGGAGATACTCACATGATTGCCATTAATGTGCCATTACACAAATCATTGTATAAATAAATATATAAGTAAAATGACTGTGCAAAAATATATTATCAACAAAGAAACAGAGTTGAGCAAAGAACTTCCATAATCAGACAAGCAAGCAGCAGGCAGGCAGGCAGGCAGGCAGGCAGGCAGGCAGGCAGGCAGGCAAGCAAGCAAGCAAGCAAGCAAGCACAAATACATGGGATTCAAACAGAAAGTCTCTTAATCACAATACATTTTTGGGGGTGTTGTGTCCCTTTAGGAAACAATTTATATTAATATGATTTCTGGATATATTTAAACAGACTTAAATTGACATGTTAAATTTAAGTAAATTTAAAAGTAAACATTCAAACTGGGTCTAAATTGGAAGCATGTTCCCATTAGCGTTAAGAACATTTGCCAGAATATTTCAATTTACCAGCAATCCATGTACTCATCAATATACCCATCTCAATCTGTTTATCTCTGCTCTACTGTAACTTACATGACATTAGAGAATGCCACTTTCCTTCCTATCATCAAATATCCTTACAAAGATATGACCTATTTGTTTATAAAATCTCACAGAAATCAACCTAAGACCTCAAAATTACTCTATTCTTAAAATTACTTTTAAGAATAGAAATTAAGAAAGTAGACTGGAGAACTACTAAGAACGTCTACTTTATAGAAACTCTACTGCTTAAAAGCTTAATCGGTTGACTGATTCACATTTTTAAATAGGAACCTTCATTTGATATAGATGCATTACTCTGAATAATAATGTGCAAATGTAAGAGAACACAGCTAATCATTCTCAAAGCCAAATAATCTTCTTTCCTACTGCTCTTTCCTACTGCTAAATATCTTAAGTTTTCTGTGTATAAGTAATTTAAATACTGTACCAAGTAAATAGAAATGTTTCCAGCCTCATAAATTATATAAGTTGTTCCAATTTTACAGTCTTTTCCTGCATATTTGATAAATTTTATTACCTGAATAATTTATTTTATTCTACTAGCAAAAGGAAAAAGTGAGCTTGTTATGTAATAGGCTGAAGCCATGTTTTCAATTACCACATTGGTTTTTAAGGCAATATTTTTCAACATCATAACTCTAAAGGTTAACAGATATTTCAAGGAAAAGGCTTGAATCTTAGGAATTGTATACATTTTCCCCTATATACACCTAGAACCACATTACTTGCAGTATGATTTTATTCATGCAGTATTTTATAATTGAATGAAATAGACATAATGGAAATCTACCTACATATTTATTGTTTCTTAAAGTTAACTCTGTTTGAAATATTACAGAGAGGTCACATATAATCAATAACTTTTAAACTTCTGGCATAAAAATGGAGGAATTGTGTAAAGCCTCACAGACAAATTGCTCAATTTAAGAATATTCTCTCAATTAGCAATTATTAGTTTGAATAGTAAATATTTGGCCTGATCTGAAATTGTTGCAAACATAGTCTTGTATCTAACATCATGTCTGCTTCCAATCATTGTTAGTTATTCACAAATCCATTCTTAGGCTTCCATCTTAATACAAATTCCATCATACTAATTTCAATTATCAAATGAGAACTAAACCATGCCAAGTTTTGTAAAACTTGTTCTGAAAGCAAAGACAATAGTTGATATTGTATTTTTTTGCTTTCTGTTATGGCACATTCCTGAAATTTTAAAGATCATTTATACTCATAAAGAAAAATGTGAACTTTTGAACTTTAGATACAATAAAAATCAATGAAAAATGTCTGCATTTTAAGAAAAACCTTCATTCAAATATTTTTTTATCATAGCATACAATAAGATGGGTAGAAATGTTCTTTCTTCCTGCTACATATTTTACATGATACTGTTAAATTATTCTATGCTAATAATTAAATGTCATTTTGAATTCTATGTTGTAAAAATAATCTTCAATTACTAGATAATTATTCAAAAGCAAAAAGCAGATAACCCTTGGTAATATGTAGACTGGAAAAAATATCTCCAAATTCTTTCTCTGAATTATAATATTTTGCAGAAGTCAAACTGTAATATCAAAGAGCTAAATATAGAAACATCAACAATCACAGAGCTCTGGACCTCTAGTCCATGTTATTGGGAATTACAAAAACTTTTAAAACATTCTTCCTTGACTCAGTTCTTAGAATCTTACATGGACTTTCTTTAAAATAGTTTTTAGTATTTGAGGGATATTTTCTCCAAAGACCACAGAATCAAATTGTTAAGTAAATATTTAGAAAAAGCATCAAGTTATATACACTGGTAGGTTATTTAAGGACAGATTTATTTATATTGGAAGCTGAATACAGAGTCTGCATAGTCTCTGAGTTCTTTTAAAAAATTTACAAATTTGAGAAGTCTTCTCCAACATGGAGGTCATTAAAAATAGAAGTGATGGGCACATGCCAAACATTGAACAAGAGTGACAAAAGATGAGTGTTACTCTGTACCAATGTAACTTGCTCATGTCATGATCCAAATGTCAAATGAAAATTCACGTAGTAGATCTCCAACTCAAAGTACTTAAATATTGGATCATCAGAATATTGAATTACTATGAATAATTTTTGTCTTGACAAGATTAACTATGTAGATTGAAGAATTAAAATTTCTGAATATTGTACAATGTTTGAGAAATTTCAGGAATATAAGGGATATTACTTAAAACACAAGTATTGTTTTTACAGAATGGAATAAAACATTTGGAACGCCTTGGACTGATATGCAACAAAACTGTTTCACAATCGTATTTAACCTCCTATTCACTAGAATATACAGTTCCTTCCTACAGTTTATGTGCACTTTGTTTAAAACAAGTGTAAATGGTTAACATAAAAAGAAGAAAAGAAGTGACCATGAAGGTGAAATACAGCAAGAAGACATGGTAAAGCCACTCTGCATGTAGAAATACAGTACCTGGGAGCTGAATCTGTGATCATCAGAGATACTGACTAGATCAATGGAAGACATGGAGGAAGAGCGACTATAGGGCTAACAGAGACAGACAAAGAAAAAACCAAGTAATCAGAACAAAGGCACAACAGAGCATTTTGTACCAACTTCCACGCACAAGATTATGAAGAAGAAACAAAGGCACCATAAGCAGCAAGTACAGCAGCAAATGCTGAGTTCATGCACCTATTATGTATTATACTCCAAACACTGCTCAGTAAAGAATTCTTTCTCAGAATATTAAATATTGTTGCCTAGGTTTGGTACACAAGATGTGTTCACTAATTCATAATAAACCATTCTCTAACAGAGTGGAAAATGAAAGCTTGCAGAAATCTAGGAAAATAGAAGTCCTCCTTATTACAGTTTAGTTAAACTTAATTTTGAAGCATGCACACTTAGCAGAAAAACATTTCTTAAGTTCATCAATGTAGCAAAAGTAATTGTTCTTCCAGCAGATAGTAAAGCAGTTTGAATGGCTCTATTGATACATAATAGGATGTTTACATATTACATAACCATAATCTATTATGTTAATCGGAACACAGAATTGATTCAACTTTCAGGTCACATTTTGGAAGCATCTTACCTTTTGGACAAATCTATGATTCCCCACACCAGAAAAAGCATCACCAGGTGGCAGGGAAGTTGGCCAGTGTAATCTGACTTTTTCACTTTGGGACTATAAGAACAAATATATGTATATATATATAAATATATTTATTATTCTACAATTTTGGATGTATCATGAAAACATTAAATAATTTGAAAAATAATTCTCAGTGATAGGCACATTATGGCTCTCCATCTTCCAAGCTAAAAACACAAAGCCTTGAACATAATTCCTGCATAACAAATAGCAATTGTCTCTTACTTTAATGTAAATAATGAAGAAAAATATATTAAAACTAAATGCTTATAAAAATAATAAAGGCAGGACTAAAAATCAAACAAACAAACAAACAAACAAACAAACAAACAAACAAACAGGCTCCTATTCATTCTGAAGCCCATGAACTGTATACTACAGATCAGGGGTCTTCAAACTTGACAGCTTTAAGACTTGTGGACTTCAACTCCCAGAATTCCTCCTGTCATGTTAAGCTCAGGAATTCTGGAAGCTGAAGTCCACAAGTCTTAAACTTGCCAAGTTTGAAGACTCTTGCTGTAGATATTTACTACAGTGTGTGTATTCTAAAATACACATACTATAGTAAGTGATATAACATTGTGACACAGTTCTGCCTAGAATTTCATATACTAATATTACCTGTTCTTCTATTTTGTCTTGACGATCTAGAGCAGCTTCAACAGCATCAAAGAATTCTTCTTCATTAATCAAACTGTTGGGACCTTCCTATAGCAAAAATCATTAGAAAGTAAACTTAATAAGGTAAGAGTAAAGGTTCCCCTCACACATACGTGCTAGTTGTTTCCGGCTCCAAGACAGCTCAAAAGTATACTGCAAATGAATAAAAATACTGCACCAGATTTCTTTGGATCTGCTTATATTGTTATTTTTAGAAACTTTATCAATTTGAAAAGAATATGTGGCTTCATTATTTTGTAATAATGCTAAAAATGTCTGAATCAACATATAACTAGGAAACCATATTGTTTAAATGAGGGGGTGGGAGGCCAAATCAACTAATTTTAAATAAAAACAGGTTCACTCTTTGAGTAGAAGACAAATAAGAGGCCACCATAAGGATGCCACTAAAGAGCACTGCATGCCAAAACAACTAGGTACAAAGACAGTCCCGTTCCCCAGCCCCCGCGTGCCATCATTCTGCTGAACACTTAATTCCCATAGCACTGTTTCTCATTTCTCATCTTTTCTCACCTGTTTATTTTTCCTACTATCTTCTATTAGTTTATGACTTATCAATTGTTGTTTTATGATTAATGATTGTAACTATGATTATGAACTGTGAGAGGCACTGGAGACAAATTCCTTGTGGGTCCAATCACACTATTCTGTTCTGTTCTGTGCTATGTTGTTCTATTCCAATGCTAAAAAAAATATGTTATAAGGAAGGTAATCCAATCATTAATGAATAAAGTACAAAGACATATTTATCTTCTCTATACTTTTTGTTCATTTATATGTCACCTTTATTTGTTAAATTTATTTGTCACCTATCTCATTGCGAGGCTACTCTAGGCAGTTTACCTAATAGTAAAAACAGAGAAATTAAAAGAACTGCAAACATAACAGTAGAAAAATAATGAAGCAATAAAATAAAGAAATAAATAATGAAAATATGAGATTAAAAAATCAGCCCAGAGAAGCAAAGAATGCAGGTGGGGAGGTGGGGTTTCCTATCCATCTAGGAGCCTCCTCCAGTATGGTACTCCCTCACTGGGTCCCCCATCAATTTTTACATCCAGATCTTTGGGCTATGGGGAAAGGATAGGAGGGCAGGGGCAGATTTCACCCTGGGGGGCGGGGGAGAGAATGTTCCACTGTGGCAGAGAAGGCTCTTCTTCTGGATCTTAACAGCTGGATTTTTTTTACTGATGGAATCTGTAGTAAGCCCTCTCTGCCAGCATGAGTGGGATGAGTCTGATCTAGAAGGACAAGAGTATTTTTGGAGTTACAGAGCTGAATCTAACTGAATTCATCATTTACAATGCTCTTTTACATGATTTCGTATTTTATTTTATTCAAGTTGCTGATAGTGATTACAAAACTGAAAGGTAGAATATATTGCTTTTCTAAGCCTTCTTATAAATAGGATTGATAATTTGGAAGATAACAGATAACAGATAATCAGAGTTGGAAGGGACCTTGTAGGTCATCTAGTCCACGGGCCTCCAACCGTAGCAACTTGAAGACTTGTGGACTACAACTCCCAGAATTCCTCAGCCAGCAAAGTTGCCAAGGTTGGAGACCTCTGATCTAGTCCAACCCCTGCCCACGTAGGAGACCCTACACCATTTCTGACAAATGGCGGAAGAGTTGCATATGTTTTAGATATACAATATTTAATACAGAGAACACAATGAGAGCACTTGGGGCTCTTATTGCTTTTTCACTGTGTACCCAACTCTTGTTTCTGGATATTCTTAACGCAAGATAAACAATGAACAAACCAAAACAAGAATGAAACTTTGTTCCTCAATATTTAAGTACCTACTTGAATCTACCTTTAATGGACGTATATAAATCCAGGCTTGGTTTTAAAATAGAAAACTTGCAGATAAATACATACCTCATAATCTGGTCCTCCAAAATGAGATTTTTTTTTTAGTTCGGTCATTGCATTTTTGTATGCTTCTTCTATTCGCCTCCTTTTTTCAACCTCCTACAAGAATATTAAAACATTAAAAAGAGACAGTATGCTTTAGTCTTAAACAATTCAAAACTTAGACAGACTTTTACAACTTACTGCATCACAAAATAAAGGTACACTCTCTAATTACAGTACACGGTCATCATAAGGAAATTAAGAAGGGACTTTTGCTTCGGGAACAATTAGTTTCAGTCTTTAGCTACCTAAAGCCCTTAACTAAATAAAAGTAATATAGCAATGAAAAACAAAGGAGAAAACCCAAAGAAATGTTATGCGTTCTACTGCCTGTCAGAAAGTATTCAGTGATTGCTCTTGCCCTCAGCAGAAACCATCAACTGGAGAGGGTCCAAACTATCATTTATTAGTTCTAAAGTTAACAATTTACAATGGGTCACTGTACTCAGAAAAGTAAAGAGCAAGACCACAAGGTCACCTAGCTCTTACATGAAATGTTGATTAAAGACATTTTGAATATCTGTATACATTAGCAGATCTCCCAAAGGGAAAATTTCCTGTATAACTGATAAGGAAACAAAGTAATGAAGAGTCCTTGGTGGTCTCTGAGCTTGTTTTCTTACAGATGTTTCATTATCCAAAGTTTGGGTAATGAAACATCTGCAACAAAACAACCAAGCTCAGAGACCACCAGGGATCCCTCTTTTCAACCCTGAGCTACAAATATTCTCCTTTATCAGAATCAAGGGAGGCACAGAAGAGAGACATGGGCATCTTTTATGGTGTGAAATAATTACACCATTACAGATTCCCAGGAAGGAAACATAGTCGTTTTGATATGTTAGTTGAGCCAAGGATTTGTTAAGAGGCTGAGCCTGAGTTTACAATGAGAGAAGAATCGACATGGAGGCATGGAGGTGTATATCTTTAAATGCTGCCACTTTTAAAGTGTGACCTTTATAATCAGTTAGTTGAAACCGGTCATAGATTGTCAAAATAATAAAACCACATACCTAAAAGTGCTACATGAGAGATACTACACAGAACATCCATATGTAAAAAGAAAAACCCCCATAAAACTACATCTATATAAGTATGCATTCCATATGTATGTATGTAAATCTATATAAATGTATGCATTCCAACTTTTAGTGAAGCAGCTTTTCATTGTCACTGCTTTATGTTTGTATTTCCTTAGGGTGCAGAAATACAAACACAATACAGAGTACATGAAACCTTTCTTCAAACTACAGTATTTGTCAAGAGACAGGAACACAAAGGCAACAACTATACAGTGAATGTAGCTGAATTGTCTGGTGCAGCAAGCATATCTATACATGTAGACTACTAATAAAGTTAACTACTTTATTATATTCTACTTATTATACAGGAATATCCCCAGATTGCTTGCCTTCTCTTGGAACAGATAAGGTTCTACTATGGAGTTTAGGGGAGAGTCAGTTCTGTATCTCTTGCGGCTACACAAGGATTCAAAGCTAATTTCCTACTTGAGACCTTCTTCCTACTGGGCTTGATGTTTCCCAACATAAATGCTGTTTTTATTCAATCTAATATTATGGAATTCCTTCAATTCTACTTATTCAATTATTCAAATCCTAAAGTAATACATTCTTAGAAATCTTATAACTAAATATATGGTATTATGTGTTAAGTTTGCATGAAGAGTCAGACGCGAGGAGTTCCAGCAAAGAGTTTATTAAGTAACTACAGCTCGAATGGACCCGTCCTGGCTTGGCTAGGGCTGCCTCTTATAGCCTGCAGCCGTGGTTGCCAGCCAATGGGAGTGCAGGGTTTCTTCCCGCACTATTTAAACCAATACCATTTGACATTTTACAAGAACAGTTCAAATAAACCAATAACATTCAAACCTACATACATAACACCCCTCCCCACTAGGTTCAGTCCATACCAAACCCCAACCTATCTAATGTATTCCTTTAAATAGGCGGGGCTCTTACATGCGCTTGAGACCTTCGTGGTTCAGAAGTTTTAACGTTCTCACCCAGTGAGAGGGGAAATGTGACTGCTGACATTTCCCTGTTGGGACTTCCTGTGAAAGGAGACCCTATTAGACTGTTAGAATCTGGTCTCTCCTCCCAACCCATCTCCATTCCAATGTCAGCACCCAAGTCAGGTAGTGATGTGCAAATCTTCCACTTCTAAGGATGGATCTTGGCATTGTGACAGGGTTCGGGATGGTTCCTGTTGCAATGGCTCGTTACACATGGGGTTGATTCTTGCTTGCTGATTTTCCTCCTGTTCCCCTCCTTCCCCCCTAGAAGAGACATCAGGTGAGGGACCCAGAGAGAGACAGGGGCGATGTTCCTGAGGGAACCTGGATCTAAGTTGGTCAATGTGCCTGCTCCAGAGGAGGCCATCCTCTGTTTGTACCCTGTAAGAACGAGGGCCAGTATGTGAGTTATTTCAGCAGGAATCCATAAAGGTTCACCTATAAGGTTCCTAGCATATACAGAATCTCCCACACTAAAAGAACGAACTTTGGAAGTGGATCCAGTGGTGCTGGGTGCGTAAGTGGGATGAAGGCGGTCAAGGGAAGACCTAAGTTTCCTACCCATCAACAACTCTGCTGGGGACAAGTTATTTGATGGGCTAGGAGTGATGTGCTGAACACTAAGAAGCTTTTCAAGCTTTCAGTGATATCCCCAGGACCCAGCTGCTGAAGCTTTTCTTTGGTAAAGCGTACCATACGTTCAGCCCGCCATTAGCAAGGGTGCCCAGGGGCAGTGAGGGCATGTCTGATACCCTGTTGTGCTAGAAAGGATTCAAAAATGTTAGATGTGAATTGAGGGCCATTGTCAGAAACAAGGACATCTGGTAACCCATGGGTTACAAACAATTTTCTGAGCTGCTTGATGACAGCCTCAGTTGTAGTGGATGTCATGGGAATTACCTCTAGCCATTTGGAATATGCATCTACTATAATAAGAAAGGTGTGCCCTCTAGTAGGACCTAAGAAATCAATGTGAATCCTAGACCATGGGCCCCTAGGACATTCCCATTCCTGTGTGGGGGCGTGAGGTGGAGCAGGCCTGACTACCTGGCAATTGGGACAAGATGCTACCCAGTTTTCAACCATTTTGTCAATACCTGGCCACCATACATAACTCCTGGCCAAACCTTTCATCCTTACAATCCCAGGATGACCCTCATGTAACATTTCCAAAACCTCCCTTTGCAGTTTTGCAGGAATAACCACCCTGTTACCCCACAAAATACATCCTCTTAATACAGATAATTCAGTTTGCCTGGACTTAAAAGGTTGGGCAAGGTGAGGTAGATCTTGAAGAGGCCAACCTTTCTTGATCCAGCCTATAACAGGTGCCAACACAGCATCTTTGGCAGTCTCTCTGGCAATCTCAGCAGCATGGACTGGAAGCTTAGCAACAGTCTCTAGGAAAAAGGTGTGAGTTTCAAGTTCAAAGTCCTCCTTGTGGCAAGGTAGTGGGCAACGACTCAGTGCATCAGCATGTCCAATGTCCTTGCCAGGCCTGTGAATCAGTTTGTATGAATAGGCTGCAAGAAATTCAGTCCATCTCAGCATTCTTGGTGACAGGATATTAGGTGTAGGTTTGTCTCCTGCCACAATGCCTAATAAAGGTTTGTGATCTGTAACAATGGTGAATGACCTGCCATACAGATATTCATGAAATTTCTTAACAGCTGCAATGACTGCTAATGCCTCCTTGTCCAGTTGGCTATAATTCCTCTCTGCTTTGGACAAAGTGCAGAGTAAAATGCAATTGGGGCTTCCCTTCCACTGGGAAGCCTGTGACTCAAACCCCCACTCCAAAAGGGGATGCATCACAAGTCAGAATAACAGGCAAATTCTCAGAGAACTGTATCAACACAGCATCAGACGTGATTAGTCTCTTAATACTGTTAAATGCTGACTGTTCCTTCCTCCCCAGATCCAAACAGCCTTCTTATCAAGCAGGCGATGTAAAGGCTCAGCAATGGATGCTTTGTGAGGTAGAAACATGTGATAAAAGTTAATAAGTCCAAGGAAGGCTTGCAAATCTGTCTTGCATCTAGGTTTAGGGGCTTCCTTGATTGCTTTAACCTTGGCATCAGTAGGGTGGATGCCATGCTTGTCAATCATGTACCCCAGGAACTCAACTCTGTCTGTTTTGAGTGTACATTTGTCTTCCTTGACTTTTAACCCGCTTTTCTGAATCTGGTAAGGACTTCTCTGAGTCTCTCTTGAAGCTGAGTGTCATTTTCAGCAGAGATTAACACATCATCAAAATAAGGCACTACCCCTGGCAGTCCTTGCAACATTCTTTCCATCAGGCTTTGAAAAATGCCAGGTGCCACGCTTACTCCAAATTGTAGTCTTTTACATTTGAAGGCACCTCTATGAGTCACAATTGTTTGTGCCTCTGCAGTGGCATCATCAACTGTTAATTGTTGATATGCCTGAGCCAAGTCCAATTTGGCAAAGACTGTACCCCTGCCAAGTGAATGTAACAGATGATGCACCACTGGAACTGGATATGCACTCTGCTGCAGCACATGGTTCAGTGTCCCCTTATAGTCACCACAGATTCTCACTGACCCATCAGCCTTGACTGGTGTGACTATGGGTGTTTCCCATCTGGAGTGGTCAGTAGGCTCTAAAACCCCTTGAGCAATGAGTTTATCTAATTGTGCATCAATTTTTTCCTTTAAAGCAAATGGGACCCTCCTGGGCTTTAAACGAATTGGGGGCACCTTGGGGCCTAGGCTGAAAGCAATAGGGGTCCCCATATACTTGCCCAGTCCTTCGCTGAAGACCTCTGGAAACTCAGACTTCAAGGACTCCTCCCATTCAGAGCTGCTCACGTGATTGATGCCAGTCACCTCGATGCCTAGTGGCTTGAACCACTCAAGTCCCAGCAAGCTTGGGCGATCCTTGTCCACGATGGTCAGGGCAAACGTTTGGTGTGGCCTTTAAACTGCACGTTGAAATCTCTTGCTCCAACTACTGGAATCTTGTTCCCTTGGTAGTCTTTAAGAGTCAGTGCTTGCTTCTGGAAATGCTTCTTCTGAATGTTGGGAAGAGTCTGTGGATAGTGTCCCATGACACCATAGATAAATAAGAGCCTGAGTCCACTTCCATTTGGCAAGGCCTTCCTTCAATAAACACCTTCACGTGTACTTTTCTGCTTTTTAAGGGTGAAGAATGACCAATAGTGATTGTTTGGTGAGTTTCATTCTTGCCATTTGCTTCTGAATTTCGCCCCATCTTTTCAAGGAAATTGTTGGGCTTAAAGTCTTTGTCAGGAAATTTTTTCCTACTAGGTGGAGTTCTGGATGATTTGCAGACTCTGGCTATGTGACCCCGTTTCTCACAACGTAGGCAGATGGAGTCAAAGAACTTGCATTCATTGCGGGGGTGGCACCCCCCACAGCCTCTGCAATAGAATCCTTGCCTGTTTTTCCCAGAGTCTTTTCTCTTCTTCTCCATTCTGAGTTTAAAAATCCCCTCCTCTGCCTCACTGCCATCTGAATCAGAGTCTATTTGTTCGCAATGGGCTGTTGTGGATTTTTCCCCATCAGAATGGCTTGAGGCCTGGATTGAGGCCTTGTTAATCTTTTTCATGGCCGCTGCTGAGGACTTGGTGGCTTCCGCTGAAACAGCTTCTTCAATGGCCTCTTTAAACGTGATCTTAGGTTTCATTAACAGTTTGCTTTGTAAGACCTTATCTTTGAGGCCTAAAACAAACCGATCACGCATGGCCTCTTCTAAGTTGGTAAAGTCACAAGTACCCCCAATGTCCCTTAAACTTGCCAAAGTCATTAACATTCTCGGTATCCCTTGATCCCGACGGTAAAATTCGTGTCTCTTAATGAGGCACGATACTTGTGGGGCGTAATGGGCTCTTAAAAGTTTCTCAAAATCGGGCCATTCCATTACCTTCAGCTCTGCAGCTCCCGCTAACGCCTTCGCCATTTTGAAGACTGCCGGACGCAGTGCGTGAGAAAGACCGCCCTCTTCCGTCTCTCGGGATGTCGGCGAGGTCGTTTCCTTCCAGATACATCTGGAAGCGATCCGATCGATTCCCAGTCTTCTGCGCCGGATTGAACGGGGCTGGGGGTGTTCAGCGCAGCCATCTCGCTCTGTTGCTTGTTCTTGCGTGTCTTCTCTTCAGGGAAATCCCACCTTCGTCGCCAGTGTTAAGTTTGCATGAAGAGTCAGACGCGAGGAGTTCCAGCAAAGAGTTTATTAAGTAACTACAGCTCGAATGGACCCGTCCTGGCTTGGCTAGGGCTGCCTCTTATAGCCTGCAGCCGTGGTTGCCAGCCAATGGGAGTGCAGGGTTTCTTCCCGCACTATTTAAACCAATACCATTTGACATTTTACAAGAACAGTTCAAATAAACCAATAACATTCAAACCTACATACATAACATTATGTATAATACAATTAAGTATTTGCAAACCAGAGGTCATCAAAGCTTTTGGAAACAAGTCAGTGAAAATGTTCAAATGAGATATTAATCCTATTCCAATTATCGAAGGGTTGAGAGGTGATATTCTCCCAATGGTTTAGCACTGACTGTTCAATAAATGAAGCTTGCTTTGTTTAAATAAAGGAACAGAATATATATATATATATATATATATATATATATATATATATATTTACATGCTAACTCTTCAAAGTCTTTCAGAACAAATTGACAATTTATTCATACCTTCAAAAGTCTCAGTATTTAACATTTCCTAAAGTAAACTGCCTAAAAAAAACAAAGACGGTGAGGCCTATAATGAATCAGAGACACTGTAGAATTCAGGAGAACATATTTCAGAAAAAAATGTTTCTGTCTGCATTAAGTTTCTTTAGACTCACAATGAATAAATATCTATAACCAAAATAAAAAACAAATATTAAAGTACATTTCAGACTTACACAATCTAATCCAGAAATGAATGTAATCAATATGCATTTATGTTTGAACTGCATATCAAACACAGCTCAGAGATTTTCCCTTGGTTCCACATAAGATTTCTGAAGCCTATGTTTTAATTCTATTTAAGTAAAAGTAGATGTGTGGATGAAGAACCAAACTGGAATGTGCAGCATTTGCTAACGTGTTAATGCAAATGAAGACATTTTCAGAGCTGTTGTCTTTGTCATACATAACTGACTGTAAATATGGGTCAATATTTTCAGTACATCTGATGTTTTTAAAAAAGCACAATTTAATCCTTGCACAAGTTAAGAGCCTTACCTTATCCAACCTTTTCTGCCAACTCTCCTCACGTTTTACCATTAATTCAATACAATGGGAAAGTGTAGCAAGGATTCCAGCTGTTGTTGCTTTGAAAGTTATAGCTTCACCTTTAAAATCTATACCATTTATTCCCTTGGGTGTAACATGTGGAAACCCTAAAAAACAGATTATAGATATATCAGTACAAACCTTGATTACTCAAATGAATGTTACCTGAAAATTTTTTGAATGTAGCAGGGTGCCTATGCACAGCAAAAATCATTTGGCAATTAAAGTTCATTTGGAGAATACAGGGAAAATTCAGTAGAAGAAATGCCTTCTTCCAACTATATTCCTGTGTATTCTGATTCTCAGTGCTTTAACTCTGCTTTGAAAAAATGTGTGGGTGGCAGAAGTGTTAATATTCTTGTAACAATTGTAGTTTGACAGCTTGAAGTGATTTAATTAAAACAGAACCACCTTAAAAGCTAGCAGATACAGCATTTAAAATAAATAATTAACATGCATTTGAGTCTAATAATGAACTATAAAAGCATCTGAAAAATAATCAGGGCACGGTAATAATGTCCTTAAAAAATGCAAGGACATTATAATATACCTAAACAGATGAATTTTCCATAGCTACAGCTGATTTCAGTATTTCACTGCAACAGCCATCTGTTGCTAAGCTTGTTTGAATAAATGATCTATTTAAAAGTATATGAGGTAGAATGTTACAAAAATACATCAATATATATAAGGATGGAAAAATGTATCATTCAAATCATGTTAGATGTTGTCATATTAAGACTGGGCCTCTCCATTTGCTAAGAGCTGGGATTTAATCAGGTAAGATCAATATATGCTACTGATATACCTAAAAATCTATGTATAAACCCTGTCAGATGTTTTTGTTAATAAAATATGCATTTGTTTGTATAATCTAAATAATGAATCAAGCTCATCTCAACTTAATACCACCATATGTTTTCAGTTTCCTATGTGACAAGAAAAGAAAGACATAGGAAAAAAACAGACTGACTATATTAGAAAAAAACAGAAATCTACATTTTAAAATAAATTTCATTTTAAGTAAATTGTAATGGCAATAACAATGAATAGAAGTATACAGCTTGGATTACAACTCAAAAATACAAAATATTTTAGCATAACAATTAAGATAGAAGAAATAGGATAAAAGTTTTAAAAAATAGTTTAATAAAAACAAAATGCAGTTTATAATTAAAACACTCCTGAAGGCCACTAAAGAATATATCTACTGAACTTCAAGGCATATTAAGAAAGTAGAATAATAAATGCATAAAATATACGAAGTATACTGCAGGTTTTCCATATACAGTGGCAGTACGGTATTATTAAAAACAGTTTCATCCTAAAGACTGTTAATATAAAATAATAATATATGTAGGTCAAATATAGCATAACTAGAAGAAATTACCTAGCTTAATAGCATAATCAAAGCTGAAAATTAAGCAGTATCAAAATTCAGTCTTCTCTCTTGTTAGTCTTATAAACTTTTTGAAACAAAATTCTGGCTTATGCTCAGAAGAAGGACAAAGGATATCAGACAAAGAGTTCTGTGAGAAAAATATTACATTTAAGATAGAGAACCTCTAATAAGATTTTATATTTGGTAACCATAAAATTGGTGTCACTAATATAGATAGAACATCTCTCTATAAGGAAATGGGGAAAAAAGGGCAAATATCTGAATAGCATTCTGAAACCAACTAGGCTCGTTGAACCGATACAGTCAATAACAAAGTCCTCCTAGACTATTTGTGTCTGGTTTCTAGGCAGTTGTCAAGGTAGAAACCACATTACAATAATCTAATATGATGTAAGCATAGCATGAGTGACAATACCTCAGATGAACACTTATCAACAGAAGAAATAGCTAAGGCATCACCAATAAGAAATGTTTCTGAATATACACACAATGTAGTTACAGTTGTAGAGTATCAAGCATTCTACTTCTGTTCCAACACAGACTGCTAAACCTTAAGTTCTATTGTTTTTTTTATGGAGTATGAGAGTAATTGAAATCAAATTTTAAAAGTGTTATAAGCTGCCTTGAATAGAATTAATACTTAGGGTTTTTCTTAAACAGATTCATTCCTAAACTTACCTAAATGTAACAGGGGGAAAAAGACTGAATAAAACCATCCTGAAATTAGCAAGTAAGAACAGGGTTATTAACTGGTTTTATAAAACTGATAAATACTTAAGTAACTATTAGTTAAATGTAATTTATGGTTTGATCCTATGTCCATTTACATGAGTAAATCTATCAAATTCAATAACAATTATTTGAAAAACATTAGATAAGGTTAGAGTTGCAAGTCTCTAAAGAAATGTTAATTTCTTTTGAAGCTTTATAATTTTAAGTAAAATCTTTAAATTATAAAATGTAAATTAGTATATTGCATATCTTGAGCGTTTAAAATAAAATACCTATTTAATATAAGATTCTATGTTTGTTGGCATGTTTAGCATATGATGCTAAATCACTTCATGATGTACTCATGAAGTACTCAAAGGATTGTTATTTCACCAGAGCATTTATATTATAACGTACTTAAGTATACCTACATTTTTCTTTACTTCCATTAGTATGCAAAAACTCCCCATCTGAACGTGTTGTAGGAAAATCATCTTCATCATCTTCTACCACTACAACAAAGAAATAGATCAATTACTAATGTGCATAGCATAGAATCAGAAGATAGCAGAGAAATAATTTTAAGTCAAAGGTTGTGTCAGCTAGCTAACACTTCTGTATTAGTAACCCAGAGAAACATTTTATTAAATCAATATCCAAGCAAAATATAAATTCTATGCATCTTACTAGATATTCATACCTGTATACTTTTTATATACATCAAATAGGAAATTATTATTATTAAAAATTCAAATGCTAGAAGAAATAGTTATAATTCAGTTTACTAATGGATAGGTGGGGAGAGATGAGTGCTACTGTGAAACACAGTTAAGCAATAAAACTGAATAAAGCTAATAAAGCTAAGGGGATCTTTAATCATATCCCTTATGCTGATTTCATTTCATGACTTTAGTTGCTGTATGCTTTCAATTTCCCACTGAAAATAAAAGCCTCTCCTTCCCAATCATCAGAGACAGGAATTGACCTTGAAGGAAGAAGGCAAATCACTACAACACCATGCCATCCAACCCCTCTGAGCTGATCCAGGACATTATACTTAATGGTATCAAAAGCTGCTGATAAGTCAAGTAGGGGAAGGATGGATGCACTACCCCATCCCACCCATGGCAGAGGTCATCCAAAAGCAGAATCAATGCCATTTCCATCCCATACCCGGGCCTGAATCCTGGTTGAAAACGATCCAGACCTCTGAAGCTATTATGTAACTATCTTTTCTATCACCTTCCCCAGAAAGGGAGAGGAGTCATTGGAAAAAAATTGTCTAATACAGTGGGATCCAGCTATGGCTTCTTGAGGAGGGAGCAAACAACCACCCTTTTAAGAGGCAAAGGAACAACCCCTTCACTCAAAGAACAAATAACCACCACCAGAATCCACTCACATGACACCCTGTGGGTCACATTAAAAACACTTGAGAGGCATAAATCTAAAAAAAAAACACGTGGACAAGCTCACAGTCCTGAGGACTCTGTGCACTTCCTCAGATCCAACAGATTCAAATCATTCCCAGACAACCAGCAAGGCTCTTCTCTAGGCATCTCTTCTGGCCAGCACCCAACTGGGAACAAATTCCAGTCACTTTATCTGATAGATGCTACATACATTCCCCTGCACACCCTTGTAAGAGGATCTCCACACCTCCCTTACACAGCTGGGCCTGTGTCACCAGAAACAGGGTTAAGGCATGACAATAAGGGCAGAAAAGTAGTGGAGCTTCACTATCTGAATGCAAGTCTTAATAACGACTCTAACTTATGTTCAGATGAGTTTGTCCTGAACTGAGCACTAGTGATGCTCTAGACACCTCCCATTCCATCAGCTCTTTTGTAAACACAGGGAGTGACCAGATCCCTGAGAGGAGTCACATCACATGGGTATGAGCTGCCTTATTCCGATCAGCAACCAAGGTTTTGGATGGAACATGCAGCAGACCAACAGGGACAACATCCAGCCCCCTATAAAACTGTTCTGGGTCCATTATAGTCACCATAGTTTTACAAGATCATACTACACCACCTAAAATAAATGTTAATTTGCAATATATACCATTTTACAATGACAGAATCATTTAAACATATTTAAATTAATACCTTTATCCCTCTGAAGTTCATCCTTGGAGACAGCATCAGCACAGGCATCAAAATATTTCTGTAATGTATCAACTTGTCTGCACAATATATCTCTGAAGGTTTCCATTTCAGCAAGCTTCTCACGCAAACTGTGGCCCTTCTGAAAATGGTTGGTAAAATGTTTCATTACATTAACCCAAATATATGTTCATACTTTTAGCAATATGTTAATTCAGTACACATACACTATATATATATATATATTTAACTTTTAACGTTTGTATATTTAAGTTATTGAGATCACGTTCCTATCTGAGCATTTATTTTATGTATCCTGTCTATTAATTCAATGACTATAAACATTTTAAAATGTCCTTTACATATGCAATCAAGTATTTGGGTTGGTATAACTGTTTATGAACAGCACAAAAAACATACATTTGAGAGTTTTATAGCATTGCTCTAATACCAGAGGAATTCAGAGAGCTACAGTACTAAATCATGAGGCAATTCTTATTTAAAAATTGAAGTATTCTTACCAGTCAAACCCCTCAATCTTGTGCTTATGTATTATTCCTGTAAGACAGCCAGCTTGGTCTAGATCAGTGATGATGAACCTTTTTGTTGTGGTGTGACAAAAGCACCCGCGCGTGTGCTGGCACCCACAAAGCAATGCATCCCGTCCCCTGTGCATGTGCGCGCAACACCCCTGCCCTGCCTCCTTACCTGAACTGCATATGTGCACGCCTCCCAGCTGATTTTGGACCAGTTTGAGGCCATTTTCGCTCTCTCGAAGGAAGCCTCTGCAGCCTTGGGAGGCTGAAAAATAGCCCTTCCGGAAATACCGAAGTGCCCATTTTCAGCCTCTGGAGGGCCTCTGGAGCCTGGGGGAGGCCGTTTTTGCCCTCCCAGAGGCTCGAAGGAAGCCTCTAGAGCCTTGGGAGGCTGAAAGCGGACTCGTTTCGGCACTTCCGGTATTTTCAGAAGGCCTGTTTTTCAGTCTCCTGAGGCTGCAGAGGCTTCCCTTGTACCTCAGGAGGGCAAAAATGGCCTCAAAACAGGCTGAAAATCAGCTGGGAGGCATGCACATGCGCAGTGCAGATAAGTTTGGCTGGGGCTTGTGTGCATGCACAAATGGCTCTGTGTGCTACCTGTGGTACGTGAGCCATAGGTTCGCCATCATGGGTCTAGACCAGTGGTAGTCAACCTGGTCCCTTTCGCCCACTAGTGGGCGTTCCAGCTTTCATGGTGGGCAGTAGGGGTTTTGTCCCCTACCTTATAAATCACGATTACTGTGGAAATGGTGGGCGGTTAGAAAATTTTACTACTAACAGAGATACAAAAGTGGGCGGTAGGTATAAAAAGGTTGACTACCCCTGGTCTAGACTCTAGTGGTAAAGGCACCAGGCTAGAAACTGGGAGACTGTGAATTCTAATCCAGCCTTAGGCATGAAAGCCAGTTGCATAATTTTGGGCCAGTTTTTTACCCAACTCACCTCACTGAATTGTTATGAGCAAAATTGGAGGAGGAAGGAGTATTAGATATGTTTACTGCTTTGTGTTACATATAAAAATAATAAAGGTAGGAAATAAATAAATGACCAGTCTAACAAACCAAGCCATATGGATCATATAGTTTTATTGAAATAGCTTTAGCTACAAAATCTTGCAAGTCTGAATGCACTTTCTTCTTCCCTTCCTGTATCTTTATGTGAACTAGGAGTTTTTCTAAGATATTTATTCAAATGAGTTACTAGGAATGGGCTTGAGACTCTTTTCTGCCTTGGTAGCAGCTCTTTCTCCTATCCTTCAAGGCCATTCCCTATTCCTTTTACATTAAATGATATTCAGGTACATTGTTTCTGACCCCATGTATTTTGCCTACATGAGAAAACGTAACAGAACTCATCAATGAAAAACATACATTATCAAGGTATTTTCAGGGTTTATTTACACACACATTATGTATAAAGAAATAGGTTTCTTTCAATAGTATCACTGTTTTTCATATCTAACCTTGAATGAAGAGGTTGATGTTGCAGAGTACCCACTTGCTCCAGATACAAGGGATGCCATAGAGCCATGACGTCGTAAGCTTGACTCCGATCCATAGCCAGATTCAGTCTAAAGAACAAATGCATGCATTAGTTATGGTATAAAGAGGCAGACCTTCACTAAATGAATTGCTCAAATTACTATTCTAAAAGAAAATAGTGGACTAGAGAAAGGCATCCAGAATGTGTACACGCGTGTGTGTATACACACACACATGCCATTTTAATACATACTACATGAAGACACCATCACCTGAAAACTTAGCCGGTTGCAGGAAAGAAGGGAAAATATTATTATGAACTGTTTCAATCAAGCTTACTTCCAGAAATTATCTAGTGAAAAACTAAGGAGAAAAAATTATCTTCATTGAAGCTAACTAAATACTAGGAAATATGGAAATAAATATTTCCTATTCTCTTTTCTCTCCTCTCCCCCATCATAACAGATAACAGATAATCAGAGTTGGAAGGGACCTTGTAGGTCATCTAGTCCAACCCCCCATAAGCGGGAGACCCTACACCATTTCTGACAAATGGCAGTCCAATCTCTTCTTGAAAGCCTCAAGTGATGGCGCTCCCACAACTTCCGAGGGCAAGCTGTTCCATTGGTTGATTGTTCTCACTGTCAGAAAGTTTCTCCTTATTTCCAGGTTAAATCTCTCCTTGTTCAGTTTCCATCCATTATTCCTTGTCTGGCCTACAGGCGCTTTAGAAAATAGCTTGACCCCTTCCTCTCTGTGGTAGCCCTCAAACATTGGAAGACTGCTATCATGTCTCCCTGGGTCCTTCTCTTTACTAGACTAGCCAAGCCCAGTTCCTGTAACCGTTCATATGTTTTAGCCTCCAGTCCCCTAATCATCCTGGTTGCTCTTCTCTGTACTTTTTCTAAAGTCTCAACATTTTTTTATAATGTGGTGAACAAAACTGGATGCAATACTTTAGGTGTGGTCTTACTAAGGCTTTATAGAGTGGTATTAGTACCTCCCTTGATCTTGATTGTATCCCTCTGTTAATACAATTTAGGATTGCATTAGCTTTTTTGGCTGCTGCTGTACACTGGCTGGCTCATATTTAGCTGGTTGTCCGCTAAGACTCCAAGATCCCTCTCACAGTTACTGCTGTTGAGCCTGGCTTCACCCAGTCTATATGTGTACTTTTGGTTTTTCTTGCCTAAGTGTAGGACTTTACTTTTCTCTACACTGAATTTCATTTTATTAGATACGGCCCAGTGTTCTAGTCTGTCAAGATCCACCTGGATCTTGAGCCTATCTTCTTGGGTGTTAGCTATTCCTGCCAGCTTAGTATCATCTGCAAATATGGTAAGTTCCCCTTCTATTCCCTCATCTAAGTCGTTAATGCAGATATTGAAGAGTACCGGGCCTGAGATGGAACCTTGTGGCACCTCACTGCTTACTTCCCTCCATGTAGACTTAGACCCATTAAGGACTACTTGTTGAGTACAGTTTGTCAGACGGTTGCGAATCCATCTAGTGGTGGTGCTATCTATTCCACTTTTTTCTAGCTTACTAAGAAGTAGGTTGTGGTCTACTTTGTTGAATGCCTTGCTGAAATCTAAATATATTATGTCCACAGTGTTTTGCTGGTCTACTAATTTAGTCACTTGGTTGAAGAATGAAATAAGATTGGTTTGGCATGATCTGTTCTTAACAAACCTGTGCTGACTGCTAGTTATTACTTTATTTGTTTCTAGATGTTGGCAGATCTGTTTTTTAATTATCTTTTCCAGTGTCTTCCCGGGTATTGATGTTAGGCTGATTGGTCTATAGTTTCCTGGGTCTGTTTTTTTTTCTTTTTTAAAGATGGGAACCACATCAGCTCTTTTCCAGTCCTCTGGTAGTTCCCCGGTGCTCCAGGATTTTTGAAAGATGGTGCAGTGGTTCTGAGATGACCTCTGCCAGCTCCTTTAAAACTCTGGGATGTAATCCATCAGGCCCTGGTGATTTGTGTTCATCAAGATCAGACAGGTGTTCTCTTACTATTTTTTTGCTTATTTTAACTTTTATTTCTGGTCTGTCTTTTAGTTATGTTTTTGGTGGGTTGAGCTATAGTTTCTTTTTGCGTGAAGATGATGCAAAGAATGAGTTAAGCAGTTCTGCTTTCTCTCTGTTGCCTGTTACTTCCTTGCCATCTTCTCTCTTTAGTGGACTGACTGTTTCCTTGATTTTTTTTCTTGTTATTTATATGTTGGAAGAAACTTTTTTTATTATCTTTCACTTTTGTTGCAAGTCTTTGTTCGTTCTGAGCCTTCGCTATCCTGACTTCGTCTTTGCAGATTCTGGCTATCTGCTGATATTCTGTCTTAGTTGTAGCCTAGTTGTAGCCTCATGCAGCCCTTCAGTAATGGAAATTTGAGCAAATAGCTTGAAGGTATCTAGTCTTCTGGCTATCTGCCTTCTTAGGTTTTAGCTAAGCAAACTGCAGCCACTTTAACAAACAAAGAGCCAGTTTGGTCTAACAGTTAAGGCACCAGACTAGAAATCAGGAGACCACGAATCAGGAGGGTTATTCCCTCTCAGTCCAACTCACAGAATTGCTGTTATGAGGAAAGCAGGAAGAGGAAGATATGTTTGCCACCTCAAATTATTTATACAAATAATAAAGGCAAAATTTAAATGAAATAAAAAATAAACTGATGTTATTCAGAGATTCTTGTGACCCTTGAATTCTGAATTATAGCTATGAGTATAGAAAGTCCACAACTCAAATTTCTGAAGTTTTATTAATTAACTTTCAAAGCCATTTGCTCCATAACTGCAGGCCCTGTAATTTAATATAGCTAGGAAGTTTTTTGAGTTGTTTTAATATATCTATACTGATTACTTATAAAAAGTTTTCCTTGAGAATATCTGGAAAAAGTAAAGAAATCAAAGTTTGAGAAACAAGTGAGATACAGTATGTTGCTATATAATCTAAGTATACCATGATTTTAAAAACTAACAAAAGTATTATGGATATTATGAAGGGAAGAGCCAAGAAAAGGATGCAAGAATGACATAGATAAATAAGAAGATAAACTAATTCTTAAAACCTAGTTCTTTCAGTTAAATAAGAATATCATAAAAGTTTCACCCATCAAGATAAAAATGCTGATATTTTTGCTCTATAGATAATAAGCAATTATGCGGCGCCATTAGGTTGGTGTTGATTCTAAGAACTATAAAGACAGGATAATCTATCTGTCCCTAGTCCAACTCTTTGTCAGTTACCTTCTCTAATATGAAGTTCAAACACATCAGCATTCTTTCCATCCTACTTCTTCAATTACCACTTTTATACATGGATACATGGATACTATTATCCAATAATAATTCTATTTTTCAAACTGCACTGAAGTAGCTTACCAGTAGCATTTTGTTCTTGTCCTGAATCAGACTCTTAATTAATCATAAACATTACAGTGTGCAGAAAATCAGGATTTAAACAAGCAAATGATCTTTCTCCCTGCTGGAAAGGAAGCACCTCTAGACATCTTTCTTTTCTCTTTTACATAGTTCCAAAAACTGAATATGTAGTTCCATAAAACAATAAATAATTCAAACCTGAACAGAACATGGATTCAGTTCCTTATCAAATTAGCAGTTTTTTGTTGTTGTAGAGCCCTTAAATATGCCTCTAGATGTCACCATTTATAGTATGTTAGAAAACCAATGAATTCTACTGGAGAACTGCATTAATTAATGAGCCATGGTGGCGCAGTGATTAGAGTGTAGTACTGCGGGCTACTTCTGCTGACTGCTGATTGCCAGCAGTTTGGCAGTTCAAGTCCCACAGGCTCAAGGTTGACTCAGTCTTCCATCCTTCCAAGGTCGGTAAAATGAACACCCAGATTGTTGGGAGAAATATGCTGATTCTGTAAACCGCTTAGAGAGGGCTGTAAAGCACTGTAAAGCAGTATGTAAGTCTAAATGCTATTGCTACTGTGTTTCCCTGAAAATAAGACCTACCCCGAAAGTAAGACCTAGCACTATTTTCTAAACCTGCCCTAATATAAGACCTACCCCGAAAATAAGACCTAGTGTAAATCTCCAGTTCCAGGAAGACTTTTCAGGGAGCAACCGTGCACCCGCGAAACACCCCCCCCTACACACTCACACCCACTATTTGGCACCATAAATATATAAGACCTACCCCGAAAATAAGACCTAGTGTGTTTTTGGGAGCCAAAAAAATATAAGACAGTGTCTTATTTTCGGGGAAACACGGTATTAGTGATCACATTTATTTGCTAGAATGAGCACTTCTCTGGGCATGGTCAGTATCTGCACATTCTGAGATAGAATAATGTATTCCAAGCATTTTAATTCCTACTTACAAAAGAACTTATTTCAGAGTCTGACACTTTAGAGCTTCAGAATGATCGGAGATGATCTGAGGAAGAGAAGGCATGCTGTGCACATCGAACAGGGAGTAGCAAATAGCAGAATGATGATAAAAAGTAACAAACCTTTTTTGTAACATAATGACTAAGCTGAAGAGCATAGGTCATTCAAAGAGAAAGGGAGGAAAAGCATATCGATATATGGCTAGCAGCATGTAGTCCTTATGGAGATTCATAGAATAAAATTAGTATGGAGGGAAAAACTGCATGAAATAAGGAAAAATCATCTTCCTTATAAAACTTAGTTCACTGCAAATCAGTGCCACACGAGGACATGTCACATGACTACTGCATCAGCCAGCCATGTATATAAACGTATTAATTGCCCATCTCCTCACAGCAGGTGCTCTGGGCAGTGTACAATTTAATCAATACAATAAAACATTAAAACTGAATAATTTTAAGATTAAAAATTTCAAAATGTATGATACAAAAGTCTCTAGTACCACAAAGGCTCTGAAGAAGAATTTGGATTGCTGAGACTGAAACTCCAGATATTTTCCTATCCTGCTGCTACTACTGAATTTTATCCTGAGCAATTACCTACATAGGGACTGTGGAACTTACCATCTCGCTCCTATGCAGGGCCTCTCCTCTACTTAGGTGTCCTGGGTGGGTGAGGGATCAAGATGATCACACCCAGATCACAGCTTGATCCTCCTCACCTTCCTTTTACTAGAACTTTAGAGCTTTAGTTTAGTTTAGTTTCTAGTTTTACTAGAACTTTAGAGTTTCAGAAAGGGCATTATTCCTACACAGAAGTGCCAATCTAGTTATGTCCTCTTTGGTAACATCTGTCTACAGACCTAGGAATGCAGCTGTCATGAGCTCCCATGCTAGTTGCAAAGCTATTTTTCTCAGCCTAAGGAAAAATACCCAGAATGTCTGGTGGTATCAGCAAGATGCTGTACTATTTCAGCTGTCATTCTATTGCTATGGATCAGTGAGGTACTTTCTATTGTTTTGGGGGCAGAAAATCAGCACCCTTCTTTTCCTCCCATCTTTGTTTTCTTCAGTCTGTACCCCTCATGAATGCTTTTGTTTCTGTTGTTGTACCACAACCAGGCAGAGAGCAAGGTTGCTGTCTTTCGGGTTAATCCACAGCAGCCAAGAAACGGGGCCCTGCAAGGCTTACTGTTTCCTAAATGTTGCAAAAGGCTGCAGAAGATAAATCAAATGAGGTGATCCCTGCTGCAAATGAACTAAGCTATGCATTTATCTTTCCATATATATTCTAACGTATTACAATATATAAAACTAACAGTATTTAGGTACTTGTAGAAATTCAAGACAAAAATAACTGCAGGTAGTCCTCAACTTACAACAGTTAATTTAGTGACCATTCAAAGTTACAACAGCATTGAAAAAAGTGGCTTATGACCATTTTAATACACTTATGGCCACTGCAGCATCTCTATGGTCATGTGATCAAAATTTGGATGCTTGTCAACTGATTCATATTTATGATGGTTGCAGGGTCCCAGATCATACGATTAACTTTTGTGATCTTCTGACAAGCAAAGTCAATGGGAAAGCCAGGTCTACTTAACAACCGTGTTATTAATTTAAGAACTGCAGTTATTCGCTTAACAAATGTGGCAGGAAAGATCATAAAATGGGGCAAAACTCACTTAACAAATGTCTCACTTAGCAACATAAATTTAGGGTTCAATTGTGGCCGTAAGCTGAGAACTACAGGTATATGAAACTAACACATACCAACAATCCTGATTCTCAAACAAAGCTCAAGGGTGCCACCTAGAGTAGGTTTTCATTATGCTGGGATGCTTGACAATTTTTTTCTCCCCATTTTATAGTCAAACTTAATTTCTTTGGCATAACAGCTTAGTTAGACATGTTTTAATGTGGCAGGCACCATTAAGCAATTTCACATTATTTTTCTTAAAATAAAACACAATAAATTCAAATACTTTAAAATTACATTGGTGATTGAAGATCACTTGGCACCATTTAGGGATACTGGAGGAACCATGGCATTTGAGAGTGCAAGGTTGCCAACTCCTGGTTTACTTAGTTGAAAACAATAAGATTTTATCACTTTAGTAGGGTCACTGAAAAGGCTGCTTTAATCCTAAAAAAATTTGATCTCTAATATTAAAGGTGATTGTATCCATCAAATTGACAGGCAACGAGTACAATCACTGACACATGCTTAGAGAATTAACAGGCTGAACCAGAGCCTTTATGCTACTAAAAGATGATCTTGAAGTAGATGAGACATGATATGCACACACTGAATAGAGAGGAGCAAAGGGCAAAATGTTGGTAAAAAAGCAGCAGACTCTTATGCCATAATGACTAAGCTACAAGGCATAGGTCACTCACAGAGAAGGAGAGGAAATGCAGAAAGGTTTTTTTTTTTTTTAAATTACATTTATATGCCGCCCTTCTCCGAAGACTCAGGGCAGCTTACAATTTTTGGAGCACAACCCAATGCGCTCAGCAATAGCCTTTATTCCATTGTATATGCCTGCTTATTACTAAGCAGCATTTTTACAAGGTCAGCTAATTGCCCCCAACAATCTTGGGTCCTCAATTTACCTACCCCGAGAGGATGGAAGGCTGAGTCAACCTCAGGGGGGGAGGTAACCACATATAGCCATTATGAGAAATTATTGAACAGGATTAGTGTGGAGGCAAGTAAAGAATTTCTGGGAATTTAGCAAGAAAGAAAAGAAACAGGAAAGAACAGATCAGAAAGAGAAGATAATCTGTTGTGTCAAAAGCAGAATATGAATCAAGGAAGGAGAAACAGAGTAGAGATTTTTTAAAAATTGGCAACAAACAACTGTAATTTTTATCAAAGCAGTTTTAGTATGTACATAAATCAATTTTCTTGGATCTGCCAAAATCTATTTAATTTTCTATCTCTATACAGTATTTCTATTCTGTTATCTTCTTACTACCTTTTTAAACTTTAAGACTTTAATTTTCTTCCTCTGAAGCAATTCCTTTTCTTTCCTCTGTAGTTTCAACATGTATGGTTCTAATTCCTCCAATTCACCTGTTTCTTCTTTTCTTTTACATTTGAATACTATTTACTACATGTCCTATCTGACTTTTCTGCTAGGAAATTCTTTAATCTTATTACACTTTTAACATTAAAGAAAGTTTATTCTCTCCACTGTTTTGAATCCAAATCCTGTATTTCTAAGGCAAGGATGGCTTATGTAACTATTGGTTTCTTACTTGTAGCCATAGCAGAATAGAAATAATAGTGCAGTACACAACCAATTATACCATATGTCACAAAGTATGATGATGACACATGGGACATTGCTATCTCTACATGTAGCAGCAACATCAGGGAAAAAGTAACTATGATTGTTTTCTACCTCCTATTTCTTCCATTAGCTTACTGATTTTGCAACCTGTCATGAAATGTTTTGAAATGTTCCTTCCATTTTGTTTATCCCGAGATATTTATTGATTCCTACCTTTGTCATTTTGATAAATTTGCTATGATAACTTGAAGGTACTCCTTTTTTCTGTTGTGACTTAAGACTGCAATTAAATGCCTTTAAAGAGCAAGGTAATTGGATAACTAAGCCATAATAAATACACCTGTTCTTTTCCTTTTCTTGTGACTGTAGTACCTTTCTGATCGATTTGAACTCTGAATCCTGTGTTATTTTCTACATCCATGATATTTTACTGTTTCTCCCTCTTTTCTCTTAAAGATTCCCAGAACTATCTGGTATATTTTTCTCCACTCATTCCATTTTCACTTATTATTTTTCTACTTTTCTCTACCCTGGTTTATCTGATGATACATTTCATCATCCTTTTTTAAAATTACTTTGAGTCTATCTCTTCATTTTCAAATTCTTCCATATCTTCCTGTCTCATCCCCCCAGGTTTTTAATACATTTGAACATACCATTACTCATTTTGCTTTTCCTTCGCCTTTTTATTATCCTTCATTTTCAAACTTTTCTTATACTTGCTGTTCTTCCAAAGTACAGCAGCCATTTCTAACCAATTGCTTCTTCTTGATTTTTCCTTACAATAATTTCACAAAGACCACTAAATATAAAACATAAATATAAAACTATTTAAATGTTTGTCCCAAAACTATGCTTAACAAACATGCTACTTGGTACATTGATACTTCTTTTCCTGTTTGATTCTCTTTAACTCCTAGAAGAAAACAATAGTAGCTGGTTTGTTCATGAAAGAGAGAGAGAGAGAAAGCAGAACCCAAAGAGGTAATGCTTTTATTAAACCAAATGAAATTTTACAGAAGTATTGCAAGTGTTCAAGTACTGTTCATCATGCAAGATGGTTAAAAGCCATAAGAAAGGGACAAAAAACAATTGTTGGTCAGCTAGTTCTATCCAGATCACATTCATATAAGTGAATTGTGTATTCAGCATTTATATGTTTGTCACAATCAACAGAATTCTAATTATTCTACTTATGACACAGAACCCCATCCAAACACAATGAGCAATTTTTAGGAAAAAATAAAGTTTATAATTTCCTGTAACAACAGTAGCCACTAGATGGCGGCAATAAAAAGAATATAAAACAATTCCTAGAGGTTACTATTGGTCAAAGTCCAGCAGTAACCTTTATCCTGCCTCCATTACATTCCAGTAAGTCTACATTTAAATGTTTTCAAGACTTTCTAATTTAAATGATTGGTGGTTTACAAACGTTCTGACTTCAGCAGCAAATCCTGCACTGTTTCAGGTTTTTAAAAATAAAATTATACAAGCAGCAACTAAGACAGGATAAGATTTCACCTGCAAAAACAGAGTAGAATTAAAAATTAACACTAACATGAAGGCTCTGGACAAACCCTAACAAGAGATCAGCAATACAAAATGTAAACACTGGTTAATAACCTTATATGTAGAAAGAAGAGAAGCAGAGCACAGTCTACCACTAACCTGGTGTCTTCTGCATATTCTGGGGCTGCACGCTCCAAATTCATGGCTGAGAGCACTCAAGGACAACAAAAATATTAGGAAGAAACCCACTGACAATGGGTTTGTCTAGTGGCCACTTTATTTATTAATAAACTATATAAAATTGCCCATCTCAACCCAAAGTGACTTTTTACTATCATGAAGTTACACAAAAGTCTTGCCTGCACCCTTAAGGGCTAGCCTTAGTTACAAGCTAATGCTAACATTACCTAATGTCCTAAAAAGAAAAACAAGAAAGCCATTTCAGTGGACTACACTCTCTCACTTCATTCATAGCCTTCACCCTCCAACAATGTAGTGCTGGAAATAGCCAAACAAGGGGGCAGTTAAAGTGGGCATAGGATATGCCTCTAGGCTTACTGCTTCTTTGTATTCAAAGAATACTTTCACATTAACATTTGGTTTGATTCATGTAAGTCACAATGATCAGAATCTCAGGGGAAAAAAGACAGTTCAGCTCATGTTTTCCTGTGCTATCAAGCTTCTTACAAAGCAGCCTTGTTCAGCACAAATCAAACACAAGAAGTGAAGCGATATAATGGACCTATGTACCCCTCCCTCAAGACTAAACACAGCAAAGGGACTGGACAACATTGGATTGTGGTCCAAATTGTCTTTTGGGAGACAGCACTCTCCGGATAGCAACTTATCTTACTTTACAATGTGGTAAGCCAATCCTAATGCATTTTATGGGCTCATTCTACTAAGAGGAGTTCTGGCCTCCTGGCCCAAAGCCCTGCTCTGCTGGCACTTTAAAATAGATAAATTTATTATTGTGTAAATTTCCTGTATCTTCTATAGAGTATCTTTTTTTTTAAAAAAGTATAGAATGTTAAAAATACAAAAAACTAATAAGCAAAAACTGCAGAGAGAAAAAAAGTAAAATAAAAAGGGAAAATATGTAAAGAAATGACTCTTCTACCTTCTTCAAGACAAGTACATTTTCAGTAACTTGTCTTCTCTAACATTTCAACCTAAAATCTCTTCATACCATATCTTGTCTTTAATCTAAAAGCAAATACAGCCTCTCCAATCTTAATCAACAAAAATGTATTAAGAGCTACCAGAAATGATGACATATATTTCACAATAAGCAAATGCATTGATTTCATATTCCTTTCATTTATCTTTATAGTAATCTCTCTCTCTCTTTCAAAATCTCTCTCCTCTTCTTCCCATATCTTACATCTGTATACTATTAATCTCTTCTGTCTAAAACCTTTAACTAGGCGAATCAGTGCATCATAGGACAATTTTTGAATTAAGATACTTGAAATGGGGTAAATTTATACAATGTGTCCAAAAGCTGGTACCTATCAATCCAGTGGAACTGTAATTTGCTAAATTTGTGACTGCTTCAGTGCTGCTGTAGTGTGTCAGGATTCCAGCAATTGCCCTAATTAAATCATGATTATCAAGCCAAACTTCAAGAAACTTCAAAGGATTCCTAGACAAGTCCGCATGGGCCCGACAATTCATCCCCTCCTTCGCGGGGATTGCCAAACCCATGACGGACCTCCTAAAGACAGCGAGTCCAGGAACGAAACCCCGCGCGGGACAACCCCTACAATGGGACCTAGCCTGCCAAAAACCCCTACAGTGGGACCTAGCCTGGTCCCTCCTTCCACCCCTGGAGATCAGGTGCAGATTGATACTGTCCTTTTGAACCCATTTTTATAATAGGGGACAAGTTCTGGGTACATTGTTGCCAAATATCCTTGAATTCTTCCAGAATTAAAATACTTGTCTCCATTCTGTATTAGTGGGTAATTATAATCTGTAATTCTTTCTGGTTGTCTCTAGTAATCAGTCTTCAAGGTCCCCTCTTATCATGCTTTTCCCTAAGCCACATTTTTTTCAGGAAAAGATTTCTTACACTTACATTCAAAATCTTCATATATTTTAATAGGATTTTAAACAAACTACGGGGATTATTCTAATTATTTAATAATCTTATTTTCAGTCTCTCTAGCCCCTTAGTCCATTTAAAATTTTTACAAAACCAACATTTTATTTATTTATTTATTTATTATTGGGATTTCTATGCCGCCCTATCTCCCAAAGGACTCAGGGCGGCTCACAACAATAAAAAACATACAGTACAATTTTTTAAAAAATTATGCTTTTTACCCTTTTTGCTACTTATTTCCAAGTAATAATGTTTTTCTTTAAGTTCTTAAACTTACATGAAACCTTTTTTTTGTGTTGAGGAAAATCCAGTGAAATAAAAATGGTCCTCATGAAGGTTCTTAATATCCAAAAAGCAATTTACAAACCATTTCCAGTGAAAGTGATTAAGATAGGAAATGGGTGAACCCAGTATCTCTTTGAAGGCTGGGAACTACAACTTGGGCAAAGCTAAATCTCCCAGCTCCCAGAGCTGTAAAACCTGCCAGAGACCACTATATTACAGTTTCATCATGGGGAACATCTGTTATAAAGCACTGTCGGTGGTCCCAGATCCTCTCATTAATCCGGATTCATTGGCTCCTCTTTCTGATGCCGGCGTCAGCTCCCATCTTCAGTTCACCATGCTTCCCATAAAAGAACTAAAACAAATTCTCTTTATGCACTTAATCAGATGCATTGAGTGTAATTCTAAGTGAGGAGCAATATATATAGTAAAGATATTTTGTTGTGGGAGAGAGACACACACACAAGAAAAAGGAGGTAATTAAAGAAGAGGTGAAAGATACCTCATAAATATAAAATATATCCATTAGTTAATCAGTAGTCACTAATGATAAAGGCAATCTTGTGCTGAATATACTATATGTGGAATGAGAAGAAATCTTGGCTTCTGTTTAATCAGGCACAATTGTTTTATCGAAATGGTTCAAAAAGATTCCTTACTAATGGGTCAATTTGTTGGCTACCTTGATAAAAGTTTGTACTATTCATGCAACTGCTACCTTGTGATGCTGTTCCATAATTGTAAGATTATATTTGAAGCATGTCCTTGCAATGATAATTCAAGGTTCAGCACTTAATGATATAAAACCATATGCCATTAAAAGAGAATTTTAATATCATTATTGTCATACAACAGTAAACCTGCTCAAGTTGTATGTTGACACAGAAAATTATTTTATTTTCAAACTTCTGATCTATTATCTTTTAAATAAGAATGTCAGTTACATTCAATGCACAATGTTATATAAATAAAAATTAGATAACTACAGTACATGCATTTTGAATTCTCAAATCTAAATAGGTTTTTTTTTTAATTTAGAATCTGTTCTTTGCAGACAGAACACTAATAGGTTCAGGGTAAAACAGATCAATATTATGCCCTCCATATTCATAAGTAGACAGGGCATATTTTGACATGCCACTTCTCCACTTTTCCATAAAATCATACAGTGAGGCTTTACAGAAGGACTCGAGGCACTCTATGTGTTGAAATAATATTGTAAAACGCCCCAATATTATTTCTCTCCTTTTTTTCTCAGAAAAGAAACAAACTTTGGAAAAAGTTATATCATTTTTAAAGGATCCTTTATAAATCTGAAATTATGTTATTCCAAGAAAATAAGAGTATGTAAGTTGTGGTATATTAAATTACTAGCACAGGAAACAATGATTTTATATAAAAAGTGTTCAATGTAATGATATGAATATTTACAACTGAAGTGAAACACTTCATAATTTATTTCCCCTCAATTCTCTGGGAAGAAAAGTAAAACAGAAAAGGGGATCTTTAAAAAAGAAGAGAATCCTCTTTTACAGCTGAACTTTGTAGTCTGTCTTCAGATTCACTTCACTTTGCAGTAACAGAGAAAATCTCAGATAACACCAACTTAGGATAATTTAGCAAGACTTTATCTGCAATATGAACTTGCTATCTAGGTTAGGCTACTCTAATGCATTAGAAGTCTTTAATTATAATTCAAAAAATTCCAAATATTCTAAACTGTGGCTGTCTATATGTTGGGGTTATACCATTTGCCAGCCTTAATATTTTGGCAGCTTTACTCAAAGACCCATATCCATCAATATTAGCCTGTCCTACTATAGAGACAGAAGTAGAAAAACTTTCTCAGTGTTTATTTTGTGTGCCTCTGTGAAAGCCATAAGGCATATAAGCTTTTTCAGTTGTGGTCTCCAAAGTGAAACTTGGCTTATTGAGTGAGCATTATAGGCTTTTAAGTATGGCGTAAAGGTTTCTGTCATAAAAAATAGCAGCATTTAGCTGACCTTGGCAAATCCAAAATAGGTCAGACAGAATAAATGCTTGGACGTCTCTGAGCTATGAACTATACTGGGAAGGCAAGACAATGGCAAACCACTTCCATATTTCTCCCAATAAATGTTGAAAAATGTTGACATTGAGAATGACTAAAGACAAACTTTAGCTTCACCTGTCTTCTTTAAAGGATTTTATTTGGTTGACTTATAATCTCAGGATGAATTAAATTTTAATTTCACACATAGTTGTTAGTAGTTCATTTTGGTATGACGATGAGCTTGAGCTCTAATGCTTCAATGTAAATAACTATATTTTCTAAATTGTCCTGGGATTTGGGTGGGTGAGGTGTTATAGAAAAGACATACATTCATAAATATCTGAAAAAATTGACACTATTATTATCAAAATTGTAATTTACTAGCACAAGTGGTTTAACAAAAAAACCCTTTATATTTACTTAAATACATTTATATGTATATTATATGTATGTATACAGGGCATACATTTACTTTAAAAATATGAATCTGGGACTTGGGCTATTTAAGTATGAGTACTGAAAAACAATCTCCCTTCAAAATTTGCTACTTTACAAGCATCTCTCAGAAACAACCATGGTATCTTGAGCTGCAGGTCCCTTATGAGTAAGATGCAAAGATCAAGACACATTTACTCATCTGCACTAAATGCCTATTTGCTTCTGGGCTTATTTCAAAACGCTTGTTTTGTCTTTAAAACACTAATTTCTTATATTTTCTCCCATTCACTTGGTAGCCCTACTTCATGCTCTATATTTTATATAGAATTTGTGAGGAGCAAATAAAACTATCTGCTTTATGAAAATAAAGGAGAAATGCATTACCAGGTACAGTAGTTCCAAAATCTTACTGGAATTCATTTGCATTTCAGAAAATCGCATTCCTTTTTGTGGAATATATAGAATAGAATAACAGAGTTGGAAGGGACCTTGGAGGTCTTCTAGTCCAACCCCCTGCCTAGGCAGGAAACCCTACACCTCTTCAGACAAATGGCTATCCAACCTCTTCTTAAAAACTTCCAGTGTTGGAGCATTCACAACTTCTGGAGGCAGGTTGTTCCACTGATTAATTGTTCTGTCAGGAAATTTCTCCTTAGTTCTAAGTTGCTTCTCTCCTTGATTAGTTTCCATCCATTGCTTTTTGTCCTGCCCTCAGGTGCTTTGGAGAATAGGTTAATTCCCCTCTTCTTTGTGGCAACGCCTGAGATATTGGAACACTGCTATCATGTCACCTCTAGTCTTTCTTTTCATTAAACTAGACATACCCAATACCAGCAACCGTTCTTTATATGTTTTAGCCCCCTAATCATCTTTATTCTTCTTCTCTGCACTCTTTCTAGAGACTCAATATCTTTTTTACATTGTGGCAAACAAAACTGGATGCAGTATTCCAAGTGTGGTCTTATCGAGGCATTATAAAGTGGTATTAACACGTCACATGATCTTGATTCTATCCCTCATTAAAGCAGCTAAAGCATACTGCTGGCTCATATTTAAGTGATTGTCCTCTAGGACTCCAAGATCCCTCTCATAGTTACTACTATTGAGTCAGGTACCACCTATGCTATACCTGTGCATTTGATTGTTCTTGCCTAAATGTGGAACCTTACTTTTTTCACCACTGGATTTCATTTTATTTTGTTAGATAGTGCCCAATGTTCAAGCCTGTCAAAATTATTCTGTATCTTGACCTTCTTAGATCTAACACTTTCTAACCCTTGCTGCAACCATGAGACCTAGGAAGTATGCATGTGCATGATTGTGTATCAATCAGATTATCTCTGAAAAAAGAGGCTTTAACTGAAACACATAAAATTCTAATTAAAACCAACACTTGACAATTTATTTTTCCCACCTACCAGCAATCTTTGACTTAAGACTGGAATTTCTGTCGTAACTAATTACAGGTGTATACATCAGATCCAATTGTATGACAATTTCTATGATGATTTAAGCAAATCACATAGTCTTTAAACAAGTCTAGCACTTTAATGGCTTTTGTTGCCATTTTTTTTGCCAGGAAACAGCAAAAAAGGTAGCAAATTGAAATCATGTGAGCACAGGAGGCAGCCATCTGTAATAAATGCAAGATGACTGTCAAGTGCTAAAATTCTGATCATGCAACCACAGGATTGATGCGATAGTTCTAAGTCCGAGGAAATATCATATATCAGTTTTTCCAAGACTGTTGTAACTTTGAACCATCATTAAACAGTCATAAATCAGGGGTTACCTGTATTGTGTCATTTCCAAGAATTAGCAGCACTTAATCTATGGAATGATATTTCACAGAATATGTATTTTCTAATTTTATAACTGGCTAAAATGTCTCTTATTAAATATTTATTTGAACATTATTGATTTTGCTGCTTTATTCACTTTAAGATTATTTGTATTCTATTGCATATTATTTTACAAAGATTTGAGTAATGCTGAGGCATCCTATAAGATCTCAAATAAAATCAATCTAGGATTTTTTCCTGTAGAAATAGAAAAAGCTGTTAAGTGAAAAAGGAGATTTTTCCAACTGTTACCTATAAAACCATTTGAAAAATTTGTTCCTGGTCATTCATACCATCATACTGGTACAAGACAGTATTCAAACCCAAGTCAGAAGATTAGAACAGTTAATCTTAAAGCTGATTATAAACATTTTTACCCTTAGTCATACTAGAGGGAAACCCTCTCCTTTTTTTTAACCAAATCACAGGTTTTCTTTACTAAGCTTTGCAAACTGTATTGTATCCAAATATACCAACATACTTTTGAACTTTATAATCAGACATAAATTTAAGCTCCACTTGCTGGAGATGATAGCTCTTGTGTGTTTTCCATATTACCACACTGTATGTAATTCCTTACAGCTTCCCATTATTTCATTAACATTTCTTCAATATCTCTCAATTGTAAAATGTTAACCCAGGTAGTCCTCAGCTTCTGAACAGTCACTGAACAAACCTTCAAAGTTACCATAGCCTTGAAAAAGCTGCTTACAGTGCTCTCCTGGCAACTGTAAAATGCCAGTCCCCCCCACCCCTCCTGTCGCTTTTTTGGTGCTTGGCAACCAGTTCACATTTACGATTGAATGACAAGCTCCCCATAATCATATAATTGCCATTTGCAATCTTCTCTGCCAGATTCTCCAAAAAGCCAATACGGAAGCTGGCAAGGATGTTTGCAGGCGAAAGGGAGCTGAAATCCTTTAGTGGGCTGCAAGAAGGAGCTGAAATTTTCAGGATTTCCACTCCATACATGGAAAAGAGGGAAACCCTTTGGTAGGCTGCAGGACTGTTCTGGCAGCTCCACAAAGGATTTTCCTGCAACCCACCAAAGAATTACCCATCCGTACACAGAGGGTAGCAAAATCCTTTGGTGGGTTTCAGGGGCATACAGAGGGAAAGGGCTATCTGCCAGGTGGAGGTCTGCTCTGTGCAAGGTTGAAACCTTTTTAGTAGGTATGGTAGCTATTTTGCTCTGTCTGCTTCAGAAGTGCTGGGATTGCATTCATTCAGCAAACCAGTCATGTGAGTGTCTTGCTTATTTACTGCTTCATCAACAACCAGTCCCAATTGTGGTTGCAAATAAAGGACTGGCTGTATACCAACTTTTAATATATCTGTATTATTCATTTCAAAACCGTATGTTATATTATTCCTGATGGCTGAGTATTATAGCATTAGTTTTTATTCATACTGGATTACTCAAGTTGTTAAGCAAAATTTAGAACAGCATTTTCTGTTTTATTAACTTGTACACCCATTGGAATTACAACTCTCAGAATCAGCCTCATGGGTTATAATTCTGGAAGTTACAGATTCAGCAAATATAGAAGGTATTAGCCAGGGGATAGCTAATTCATCACCACCGTAACTTATTATTTGGAAAGAATAACAATTCATACCTTGTGCTGTTCAATTGCATCTATCCATTGGTGCCTATGATCTAAATCCTGAGCACGTAGATACCAAACACTATCGTTTACACTAATATCAAATCTGCATTCATCAAATTCATGAGGCTGTTGGACAAAAGAAAAAGATAATTAGCGGCACTAGAATTACATTTTAAGTGGATGAACCATGAATCTTTTAAATAAAAAATCATTTTATTTATCAACATATTCCATTAGAACCTGTTATGATCTAACCCAGGCCTACAAAAATTGGTACAGGGGACAGGGCCATTGACAAATTAAAAATAATTGTAGGCCGCAAAGAAAAACTGACCTGCCCATCAATTGTTTGGTAGATATAGTTCTGGGGGAATGACAGAGCTGCCAGCATTGATGAGCCTGGATACACTGGAGATGCTCAGCAGCATATCTTTTTGGATAATGGTGGCAATATTTGGCAGCAGAATAGTTATTGAATTTTTAAAAAATACTGAAAGCCCACCTGCAACCTGTAGGCATTATGTTGTATAGACTTGATCTAACCAAAAAGTTTGAAAAAATGACTTTTTGAAATTAGGAAAGAATAACACATGTAAACATAGAACAAAGATATGTAAAATAATTTGCAAACACTAGAACTTAGAGGTTGAACTAAGAAGCATACTTTTAACTTGAAACATCAAGTTATACACAGTTTAAAAACAATACCTCCAAGACAGAAATTACAAATATAAACTGCTTTACTTGTTTCAAACATTCCCAATAACCATTTCCACAAGGGAGAGATGTCTTTCTGCATACCATACACAGAAAACTGGATGCCAGTTTCTTCCACTTCTGAAGACTGGGGGCAAACGGGGGCTTTGGAAGTTAGGTAAAGTTTCATGCATAGAGATATTATATACTGTAACTCCTGTATCTATCTCCTCTGAGAGCTTAAGGTGGATTACAATGGATATAGAAAGTCCACACGTCCCTGTCACAATGCCAGGTTTTTGAGATGTTAAAAAAAAAATCAGACCAAGATAAATCACTTCAGAATTTACTCTGCCTTTAATATAAGATATAAGCTATACAGTGCAATTGTAAAACAAACTAAAATATTTTAGGGAAAAATTATAACAAGCTTACAATAACATGGTTGCATAAATGTGCATATCCTAAGTAGACATGTGGAAATAACCAATCACGTTCAAATCGATGTTAAATAGTTGTCAGTACATGCCTGCCATCATTAAAATGACTTTGATCAAGCCTATATAAAATCCAGTTGTTCTAGTAGGATTTGTCTGACATTTACACAGTTGACTCTTACAGCAAAAGCCATGGTCTGTAAATAGTTTACAAAACATCAAAGGAATCTTATTTTTGGAATGTATCAGTCAGGATAGGTAAAAAATTTCCAGGGCATTGGATATACCATGGAACCCAGTGAAGACAGTCATCAACAGGTGGAGAAAATATGAACAACAGTGACGTTACTAGGAATTGGATGTCCCTCCACAATTGATGAAAAAGCAAGAAGAAAACTGGTCTGAGAAGAGGCCCACAAAAATATTAAAGGAGCTGCAGAAACTTCTGGCAAAAACAACATTGGTTTTATGCTACATGTGATAACAGTGCCCGTATTCTTCGTATGTCTGGGCTGTGGGTCAAATGACAAAGAAAAATATCCACACTGAGCTACATTTTCCAAACTCTATGGAGTCTGACAAGGGCGTATGGAAAAATGTGTTGTGATCTGATGAGACCAAGATCGAACTTTTTGGCTGAATTCCAAAAACATGGCCATTTGGTGCAAAAACAACATTGCATATCATCAAAAGTACAGTATACCCAAAGGAAAGCATGATGGTGGCAGCAGTATGCTTCGGGGCTGCTTTTCTTCAGCAGGAACTTTAGTCAAGGTGGAGGAATTATGAACAGTTTAAAATATCAGTAAATTTTGGCACAAAACCTTCAGGCCTCTGTTAAAATATTGAAGATGAAGAGCCATTTCAACATCACAATGACACAAAGCAAATCAACAAAAAAACGGGTTCATGAGTAGAAGATCAAAGTTTTGGAATGGCTTCAAAAGGCGCTTCAACAAAGTATTAGTTTAAGGGTGTGCACACTTATGCAACCACATTATTGTAAGTTTATTTTTATTTTTTCCCCTTAAAAGATTTCAGTTTGCTTTCAATTGAATCATACACCTTATATGTTATATTAAAGATGGAAATTTTTTTGAAGTGATTTCTCTCGGGATTGTTTTTTTTTACTTCTCAAAATCCTGGCATTTTAACAGGGATGTATAGACTTTTTATATCTTGTGTGTGTGTACACACACACACACACACACACACATGTATACACACACATACATGTATGTATGTTATATGTGTATATGTATGTATACACACACCCAGACCCATTCTGATAGCACATCTAAATATCATTCCTGTAAATGCTGAGCACTGATTTCAATTCCCGGCAGAGGGTTTGAACTCCATATAATAACTGCTGATGAGTCCCAATAACAGGGTAAAACTGGAACTGTACAGAAATAGCTAAAAACGTTCTAGCCACAAATTTATACTAGGTTCTTGATTTGTAGATCTGTGTTGTGCTTAATGCAAAATATTCATTATTTCTCTAAATGTGCCCTGCTTACTGATTTTGTTTTCTTGAGCCATCTCTGTGCAGTTGCTTATAGATGCCACACACACCTACCCCACTTTTCCTGTAAATCTTTCTGAATCTTGGAAATTTTAAGACAAATTTCTCAGGCTCATTTATTAAGACAAAGTTTCTTTGAATGATTTAAAATACTTCTTCCCACATTTTGCTTCACCTGGGCTAGGCTGACATTTATGAGATAAGGTGTTAACTGATTCACCTATTACTCTTAACTATGCATAGCTGATCTCTCCACTGTCTACTAAGCTACATAGGCTGTCGACCATTTTTCCCACCTTCTCAAGTTAAAATTGTTATACAAAATATAGCTTCAATGAATACTTTATTGAAATAGCTGTACATTTAGGAAATACTATTAACTAGCTCTATATCCATGCTTCACTACAAAACTATGTGATCGGGCTTAGTTTTTGGGGAGGAAAATAAGGGGGGAAAATTGTGCCTCTCCTACCAGCATCCATCAGTATTCATCTAGCTAGCATCCTGTCAGTGTGTGAGAGAGTTGAGGGCTGTTTGGAAACTGAAACATGGAAACTGAAACAGTATTTGCTGTGTGAACAAGGAGACAGCAAGGAGCCTGGGTGTGGTTTAGCTCAACTGTTCTGCATTAAATCTGTTTGCTTCTGTGAAACTGAAACTGACAGTCCTCTCCTCTGCTTGTGTTTTGCATTTGGAACAGATTTCTTTTCAGGTGTGGAGGGGGAGTAGAACTCTTTAGCATCAGAGCGTGTTAATAATAATATACGAAATACTAATGCTCTGATGGTCATTTCAAAAAATCCTTTCTTAGTGAGGACCTAGAAGCCAAGAGGAACATACGTGCCAAATTTCAAGTTTGTAGGCTTTACGGTTCTGGAGATTTTTTGATGATGCGTGAGTGGTATTTCACTTTTATATATATAGATTAACAAATTATAATCCATTAATGATTTTAGAATTCTAGGTGCTTTGAATATTCAAAAGCAAGGAAGCAATTCTTATACTAACATTTATAGAATGTATACATCTTACAAAGAAACTAAATCTCTGCCTTTTCAGTAAACAGAAGTAAAATTTAATATTCAATGTAATTATACAAACATTTAAAAACTTCTCTTTATAATTCTTTCATTTATCCTTCCCTCTCAGTTCACTAAAATAGCCAGAAAACAGAAGTATGTGAACTTTATCATCTCTCTAAGGAGTCGATTTTACATACCAATGTATGATACTCCATCAGTTATGAGGTAATTTCACAAGGGCTTTGAGTTGTTTCTCAGTTACAAGAATGACTGCCTATTCTAACATTATGCAGACCAATGACCAGACTTTTTAAAAATGTAACTGTACAATTACATATTACTGTGATCATACACTATGATCTTTTGTTTCCTTAACAATGGTTTGTTGAATGAGCCAAAAAAACCATGGTGAGACATGCAAACAAGCAACCATGGTTTGTATGGACAAGTTTTGATTTGATCCGTTTCTTTTTTGCTGCTGCTATTTCCTTATATTTCTGTGGATTAGTTAGATATTCAGGTAGGATACATGAACAAAGCAAGAAACCACAAACAAAACCTGAGTTTCTATTTACATATATACTGAAAACTTCTTTAGGATTTAACAAGCAGGGCTGGATTTAACTTAAGGCTGAATAAATACTTGTCTAGGGTGCCAAAGCTTAAGGAGTGTCAGTGCCAACCCTCCTTCTGAATAATTCCAAAAATCTTCACAAGGGCAGGTGGTGGGTTACCAATCAATATAGCCTAGGGATGCCCTATACTTTGAGCCAGCATTGACAACACCTCACTGGTAATCACAGTTAATGGCCAGAAGGAAGAAGGCAGTCCAAAATATATGAAGGGCACCAAATTATATAGTCTTTGCTTGGGCTTTCAAAGCAATAACTGACAACTTAAATTATCTCCAGAATGAATTCTAAGCCTGTGAACATGGCAAAGAAATATGGGAAGGCACTTTAAAACTGGTTATACATGGTGGCTTTGCAGAAGCTTTTAAAATCAATTTTAATTTCTCTTACAGTACAGTCCTACAAAACAATTATAATATTCATCCATTAATGTCTATTGCCTGGTCTGTGTCTTTGATATGTTAGCCAAATGTGGATAAAATTGCTATTTTGGAATCTAACAGTAAGACCAAGGGTTTCCCAGAAATCTAATTTTTCAAGGAGATTGCAACTTTGTTTAAAAACAGAATTATTCTCTATTCCTAGGTCAATCAAAATCTTTATTTCCTATGTCCACCTGACTAATGATGCAAGCCACCAGTCCAGAACTCATTCTCATTAACTGAGGAAGAAATCTAGAAAAGAACGGTGCAGCATCAGTATATTGATAACTGCAGAATTTCAGTGCTCCACAAGATCTCCTCAGTTGTTTCGTATTTAATTTAAATTTTGCCTTGTAATATTCTCTAAGCTTTTAAATCATCATTTATCAAAAGTTCCTAGTGCTTTTTAAAGTATTTTTTATTTTATTCAGAAAATTAAGATAAAATACAAACTTCAAAAAAGGAAAAAGAAATTTTACAAAAACAAAACAAAGATACAATAGACAAAACATTAGAAAGGAAAAATTGTGCATTAAAAAAGACAAAAGGCAAAAACACATATATTTATATTATATACTTATATTATCCCCTCTAGTTGAATATTGATAAATATATTGGAACAATATTAGTGTCGTCCCCCATCCCCCCCGGGTTGAAGCAGGCACAAAATGTATAAATTTCTTCCTCTATTTGCAACCAATTTGTCCTGTCATCTATATATGAGCTGTGGTGGCACAGTGGTTAGAGTGCAGTACTGCAGGCTACTTCTGCTGACTGCTGGTTATCTGCAATTTGGCAGTTCAAATCTCATCAGGCTCAAGGTTGACTCAGCCTTCCATCCTTTGGAAGTGGGTAAAATGAGGACACAAATTGTTGGGGGCAATACGCTGCTGTCATGCCCCTGGTGGAGACTGACTCTGAGGAAGAAGAGGAACAGCTAACAGGGAGTGGAAGTGTGGCTCCAGAGGTGGTGGAGGAGGCTGGGGAAGGGCAGAGGCCGGCTGAGCAGACAGAGGAGGACCCAGGCCCATCCCCTATCCATCCTAGGGCACGCAGGAAGGAGAAGATCAGGGTAAAACGTGGTCTACTCGGGAGGAGAGGGCCTTGATGCTCTTCATGGGTTGCAGGTGTAAGATTTGTATAAGAATTTGGGCCTGCATGCTACAGACCTTGGAGACAAATTAGTGTTTTAGTTCTAAAGAATGTTTATCTTGGTTGGCGTTCTTCCAACCATTTGTCCCTGGATATCTTCCTGAAGCTGGCAATTATCTATCCTGGTCTGTCGAGGAACTTTATTCAATGCGGTTTGTTTTTGGCTTTTGCTTCGTTATCGGCTCTTTGAATGTGAACTGTGTTTCTTGCCTTTGAAATGTTATTTTGACTCCTACACTGTGAACAATTAAACAGTGAAGCCAAGTTGAAGGCATTAAAGGACTTTTAGTTACGTTTTGGATTTTGTTATATTTCTGAGATGCTCTGGGTCATCACAGCTGCTCTGTAAAACCTCTTAGAGAGGGCTGTAAAGCGGTATATAAGTTTAAGCGCTATTGCTACTATATATAAAGGCAAAGTGGGTGAAACAAAAGCTAAGTTCTCTATTAACAATGTATTATTGTATTTAATCTATGACTGCCTACAATGATTTCTTATCTACCATAAATCACCAAAATCATTATCGTCTGTCTTGGATCAAAAAACCTCATTTGATTCTTAGGCTTCAGCTGGTGCAGAATGCGGCTGCGCGGGCTGTGATGGGAGTTTCCCGATACTCCCATGTTACACCCCTCCTGCGCGAGCTGCATTGGTTACCGGTTGCCCTCCGGGTGAGATTCAAGGTGTTGGTGTTAACATTCAAAATCCTTTATGATATGGGTCCAGGGTAATTGCGGGAGCATCTCCTGCCAATATCAAACACCGATTGCCCTGTGCGTGCGCACAGACGGGGACTCCTCGGGGTGCCGGCAGCTAGACAATGTCAGCCGGCGGCATCTCGGGGAAGGGCCTATTCTGTTGCGGCCCCCGTCTTGTGGAACCAGCTCCCTCTGGAGCTCCGTTTGGCTCCTGATCTTCGCTCCTTCCACTGCGATCTGAAGACCTGGTTGTTTGAACAGGCCGGGCTGGACTGACCTCCGGGGTTTTTTTTAAATTATTTTAATTGGGTTTTAAAGATTGGGCTTGTTTGATTTTCTTTTAAAAATTTATTTTATTTTTATTTATTTATTTATTTATTTTATTTTATTTTATTGGACTTATATGCCACCCCATCTCCGAAGACTCGGGGCGACTCACAGTTAAAACATACAATACAGTAATTATTTAAAAAAGAATTAAACAATTTTAAAGCCCAATAAAACCAAATTAAAATACTTAAAATTATCCCCTGGCCCTGGTGAGGTAATCACAGCTCGATTTGGTCGAACAACCAGGTCTTTAAATCGCGGCGGAAGGTGCGGAGGTCAGGGGCCAGACGGAGGTCCAGAGGCAGTTCGTTCCATAAGTCAGGGACCGCTATTGTTTGTACTACTGTTTTAGTTGTGAGCTGCCCCGAGTCCTCGCGGAGAGGGGGCGGCATACAAGTCCAATATATATATATATATATATATATATATATATATATATATATATATATATATAAATAAATAAATAAATAAAATTTCTGCTTAAGATTTTGGTTGAAAACTTTCCCAACAATTGTGTCTTATTCCCCAAAATCATAAACCTTTCTTATTTTTTTATTTTAATTACATTTATATGCCGCCCTTCTCCGAAGACTCAGGGAGGCTTACAATTTTTGGGATACAACCCAGTGTGCTCAGCAATAGCCTTCATTCCATTGTATATGCCTGCTTATTACTAAGCGGCATTTTTACAAAGTCAGCTTATTGCCCCCAACAATCTTGGGTCCTCAATTTACCTACCCCGAGAGGATGGAAGGCTGAGTCAACCTTGAGCCTGGTGGGATTTGAGGCTACAGTAATTGTAGGCAGCTGGAACTTAAGTGCTAGGCGTTTAACAGCCTGCACCACCAAGGCTCAATGGATCTGTTGATCCATTTTCCCTGAAAAATCCAGCCCAAATTGTTTTCCAGATAGAGTAAGTCCATTCCCCAATCACTATCAATCTTCTTAAGAAAATCCAGTTCATCACTAATCGATTCTATTAAATCCAAATCTGTAGAATCCGTATCCCCTTCAACCTTCTTCAATGAACCTAAAGTTTCCATACCATGATCCTTCTCCTTTTAACAGCAATTCAGATTCCAATCCATCCAATGCTGAGTTTGGTTTGGCAATACTTGCTTGCATCTGAACATCCTCTTTAGGTTGATTTAAAACCCTTGTTATTTCATCAAACTTTTTACTGAAGTTTTCAATTTGAACTTGTAAGTTAAAAAGCGTTCTTTTTTTAAGTCTTCCCAGAGGGCTTTATCTATAACTTGGTACATTGTTTGCATTTTCAATATAGCCCTGTAACTGGGCATTCATAACACATAAATAGTACCTTGTAACAAAGTAGCCATAAAGAGTATTGAGATGATATTTATCACGATAAAGGATGGAAAGAATTTCCACGGAGCATTAAAAATTAAGACCAGAGTTTTTTAAAAGTTAAGAAAATGTGAAATCCCTGTATGAAAATCCAATGCAAATAAAAATACAAACAAGTCACTTCCATTACCCAGAAAATCTCTGTTGACTTCCATACGGAAAAAGCGGAAGCAATTCAGAATAGCTGAGTGAAACAGTGAAAAAACATTAAAGAATTCACATTAAAATCCAGCAAGGGGTTAAAGTAAATTAGCCTTCAACCAGACAATTTTAAGGGAAAAATCAAGATTAAAAAAAGAAAATTCAAACAGTGCAGCTAAAACCCAAATGTACTTTTAAAAAAAACAGCTGAGAGGAAAGACGGAGACACAAGTCTCTGACCATCCCTATCGGCAATTACAATCCTCAAAATTCCTCTTTTCAGGAGGGTCCACAGTCATCTGAGGGTTGTTCCTAGAGCAGCTCCCATTCAGATCTAGAGGGTCAGCTGCCAGAGAGCCTGCCAAAGAGCCGCAATGGGGCAGTGGTTAAAGTGCAGTTTGCAGGCTACTTCTGCTGGCTGCTTGCAATTTGGAAGTTCAAATCTCACCAGGCTCAATGTTGACCCAGCCTTCCATCCTTCAAAGGTGGGTAAAATGAGGACCCAGATTGTTGGGGGCAATATACTGACTCTGTAAACCGCTTAGAGGGCTATAAAGTCTAAGTGCTATTGCTACTGGGCAACAAAATAAGCTGTTTCTCAATAGGTGAAACAAATCCGCCTGTTGCTCGGCATGGTATCTTGGGGAAATATGCCCCTAACACTTTTCCATAAAATTTGGAGAGTACTCCTTCATTTCAATATAGAACCATATTTTGGAATGGTAGTATATAGATAAATGACATTAAAAAACATTAAAACAAAATAGCATAACTGGCATGATGCCTGGTGAGATAAGTGCACGCAGTGCTGATTTATTTGCATGTAAATACATGCAAATGTAAAACTCATTGCTCAATTAAAATCTCTTTAATCAGGTCATAGACTTATTTAAAACTAATAAACACAGTGTATATTTATTTGTTCAAGACCAATAGCAATAGCACTTAGACTTATATACTGCTTCACAGTGCTTTACATCCCTCTCTAAGTGGTTTACACAGTCATCTTATTGCCCCTAACAATCTGGGTCCTCATTTTATTGACTTTGGAAGGATGGAAGGCGGAGTCAACCTTGAGCCTGGTGAGATTTGAACCGCCAAATTGCAGGCAGCCAACAGGCAGCAGAAGTAGCCTGCAGCACTGCATTTTAACCACTGTGCCACCAAAGCTCATGATGGTTTCATTTCTGCCTTTAAATAGTATTAAGTTTTAAAAATTAAACAGGTAAGTGTAATAAGAATTGTCAAATGCTAACTAGTCAATAAAAGAATTATGAAAAATGTACTAAAAATTATGTAGCTCAAATTAGAATCAGTAACTTCTAAAACCAAAATTCTCATTCAGTGGATAATCTTCAATTTGAATGCAAAGAAGAAGAAACATTTGAAATTTGTAAAGCAATGTATAAAGTTACAGCAGACTATCATAGCAATAGCACTTATGCTTATATACCACTCCATAGTGCTTTACAGCAGTGGTCGCCAACTGGTGGGACACAGCCCACTGGTGGTCCATGAAAATTTTTTGGTGGTTCACAGAGAAATGTCACCCCCAGAGCACCCCCCCAAAGCAATTAATTCAGGCTGCACGGAACACAAGGCTGTGCCGCCCACATGGTCCGCAAGAACCCTCCCCGCCCACTTACTCCTTACCTGGCAAACTTGCCTGCTAAGTTGCTATTTTTCCTTTTTTTTCCCCAACCCTCAGCTGTTCTGCTGTGCTGGGAGATTTAGATTAGCTAGAAAGCAGGAAACCATTGGATTTTTGCTTTCTAGCTAATCTTTAGTTCTTCAGCTCTGCTTTTAAGCAGAGCCAAACCTTCCTTAGGACTGAAGCTTCTATTATTCAATGCAGACTTAGGTAGCTGATGGCAGAAAGGTAGATTTCTGAATGAACCTGTGATTCTGTGAGCAACTCAATCTGCCTGCCTGCTTTGCCTGATTTTAGGTAAGTTGCTTTTTATTAAAAAATTCAATATTTACATAAATATTTATAATATTTACATACAAGCTATGCCCAGTCAGTCACATGACCACAAAGTCACACCCACAAATTAGGCCACACCCACAGAACCGGTTAAGAAATTTGAATCCCACCCCTGCCTCTGTGTGCTTGTGTGTGTGTGTGTGTGAGAGAGAAGGTTAGATCTCTCTCTCTCTCTCCCACCAACGTCAGCAAGCCACCATCAGTCAAAGTTCATATTAGTAGTCCCCGGGATTTAAAATTAGGAGTTTGGTGGTCCCTGAGGTTGGCGACCCCTGCTTTACAGCACTCTCTGAGCAGATTACAAATGACAGCATTTGGCTGTGGGCATTGTAAGCCTGTAATACTGCATTCTAACTACTACGCCACCATGGCTCCTACTTATCATACACTGCTTATATGCCTCTATGTCTGATGAAACTAGCAATTTACCCATGGAATAGAAATAATGGCAATAAATTATGCTAATTTCAAACATTCATAAAATACCAATGTGGTATATTTTTTCCAAAAATTGAGTACATACAAATGAATCTGCCTAAGTTTTATTTTATTCATTTTATTAAATTTATCCAGCTGACTGACATGACTTTAGGTAACAGATAATAAACAATTAAAACAATTATTAAATAACAATTTACATAGAAAAATAAGATTACAAGCATGCAAAATCATCCCCGCAGGCCACAGAAGAACAATTCTCCATGAAACTGGTCCCTGGTGCCCAAAATCTTTGGGGTGGGGTGGGGGGAAGGGGCGCTGCCTTAATATATAATGCACATGGTTATAACCTTAAAACCTTGAGCGGCAGGAATGTTATCATCTTATTCTAATTCTGCTGAAATCATATAAGAAGTGTACAATATCTGTGCATTGCAGTTATTGTCCTATCTTTTTCCTGCCAATAATAGAGGAGTTGATATTGCATCTTTATTCTCAAGTTGTTCAGTTAGCAGATCAAGGAGGCACTCATAATAACAGAACAAAAACAGCTTTTATGTTATTATTGCTTTTCCCAAGGCAAGCCAGCAGTAGCATGTGAAGTAATCATCTGACCATTAACACATAAATACTTCCTGATACATTAGCACAACCAAATAGCACCACCAATACTTCAATGACTGTTATGCTTCTGTTGCCAAATGTTAATCAGGCTTCAGATATCTTTATCAAATGTCTTTTAAAACATAGTGAAGATTTAAAGCAAAAATTAGCCCTATTTAATACAAGTTTAAATGCCTTGTTTTCTTAATAGTTGCATTTACAATTACAGCTCATTTCTTCCTTTAATTTTATATTTAAAAGAGACAAGTTGTCTCTTTAAATTGTAAAATACATCTATAAGCATCTTTTTTCCACATGTATAATTATTTCAGAAACTTGATTTACATGAAATATCTATGATCAGTTTAAAAATTACCACTTTGTCCAATGTGAGATTAAACCAATTTATTTTGTTTCAACCATTACTGAGAAGTATATTAAATATATCAGTGAGGAAGGCTAATCATGCTTTAAGAAAACACTTACTGTGATGACAGCTTTACTCAGAAAGATTGAGCCTCTGCAGCCATATTCCCTTTCATCTTCAGATTTGTAGTAACTTAGAATGTTGTTTTTCAATACCACCCAGCGGTCCTGCCACCCATGGATATAGTTGGTCCACTAAAAAGAATAAATATGAATTTTTGAATTAAGCAAAATAATAAGCATATTTTATGTGGTATTATACTCAGATAATAATTTTCTTATATATTTTATTAAATTTTATTTTAATAAAATGAATCCTATTTATTCTAATGGAATGTAACTGCCAACATTCAATATATTAAAAATAACAACTGGAAATAATTGTAAAATATTCTTGAACCTTTAGAGTAAATTGAAAATCTTGTAAAAACTCTAAATAAACCAGATTCTGAAAGGCTTATTTTCAAGAGATAATTAAAAATCACCACTACTAAAAAGCATCAAAGCAATAACAATCCAGGTCGTCTGAATTTGACAGTGAACTCCAGATAATTATATCACTACAATAGTGACATTATTACCTCATATACTGCGTATTTCCATAAACTGGTAGGAAATCATGACATTTCTAATCCAACATTTATATTAAAGCACAGGTGTCAAACTCGTCGCATCATGTTACTGCCACATGACATTTTTCCCTTTGCGGAGCTGGGGTAGGCGTGGCCTGCGCGTGACGCATCCGGCTTGCAGGTCGCCAGTTTGACACTTCTGTATTACAAGTATCAGATTACAGAAGAATAGTCCATTCCTCTGTGCTTTTTAAATTTCATATTCTTGTCTAAATATTAGAACAAAAACTATACTATTAGTATGAGTACTTCTAGTGCAACTATTGTTACCAATAGCAATATTAAAATAAATTTGTACATTACTATAAATGGAATATTTTAAGTTTCCAGGAAGTGACTTCACAGGAATTTTGCAACTGAGTTTAGCAAGCAAATTTCTAATAAATATGCACTCTGTGAAGAATGGGTTCTTAGCTAAATTAAGAGCCTGTGAAAAGAAGAAAAAAGAAAAGCCTTTCTAATAGTGGTGACTTAAGAACAAACTTAAAGGTGAATATATATTATCTCAGAAGTTATGGCTTGCAATGTTTGTGGCATGCTTGTGTTCTTGACTAAAATTAGTTATCTATTAAGTGCAAACTTGTAACAGAGCTTAAAAAAAAAGTTACGGACAACTGGCTTTAGTTCATAAATGGCATACATTATGTCAGGTTTGGCAATACATTTCTATTCTTTAGATACTTAACCCAATACTCATGTGACTTGTTCACATTGTCAGCATAGCTAAATAAGTCAGTTTATTGCAGACAAAAGTCATGCATAAACTGAAGACTGCATCCAATCCTAAAGATATGTCTGCTCTAGGATTTAAAACATCGTTTTTTCTTCTTGCTTTTTTCCACAGGAATTGAAATTTCCAATGGAAGTGTGGTCACTCACTCTCCAGCCTTGAGATTAGGGCTCACCTGTGCAACATTTTTATACTTCAATGGTTCTATCCTATCTCCTGTTTTGTCAGTTTCAGCCTTAACAAGTAAAGAGAACAAAAATGCATTATATCAAACAAAGGAAATGTAACCACAGAAGCTATTCTCAGTAAGGAAAATTAAACAATCTAGTGAAGGAAAACTGGAATCAGAAACACAGAAAGTATTCTGCACTAGTAGAACTCAACATTAACTGTTAGGATATATGCAGAGTAACCCTTGTGTAACAAGGATATGCACATGGAAATGGATATGAGAACAGTTATGAATAAATACACAGCCACACAGAGATACACCAAATTGTGTTAATGTTTACTTGAAGAAATAGCACAGTCCAATAAACAGTCCAGGTCATACACGTTTTAACAGTCCAGCAGTATCCAGTTATAAAGTCTTCTTACCCTTTTCATGTCTTTTACAGCAGACAAATATCAAACCATAATACAACAGATAATCTTCGATATCAACAGAATATCAAAGTAAACAGAGTTAGTACCAGTTAGTATTCAGTCAGAGAGAGAGTCAGTATCAGCATCAAGAGAGATCTTCAGTGGGAGAGAGATTCAGTGGGAGAGTTAAACCATGATCTATGGTTTAACTCTCAAAGGGGTTTAGAGAGCAGGTGGAGGTCCACCTGCGCCCAATCCGATCGAGCCCAGCTAAGAGCCCATATTAGGACTTACCTGGTAGCTGTGAGAGCGGCGAGAAGGTCCTATCTCTCCGCCCTCATAGCGTCCGCAGTTAACCGCCCAGCCGCCCTGTTTTGGGCTACCCGCTCTCTCCTTCGTATGGGGGAGGGGGCCGACCCATTGTGGGGAAGGGCTGAGGAGTTTGGTCAATATCTGTCAGATAAGATCGGTCGGATCCGGGGCGGGTTCTCCTCTGATTTGCAGTGGTCTGAGGAACGGGATACAAGCAGTCTGGCCAGTGTGATCTGGGATGAGTTCGATCCTGTTTCCGAGGATGAAGTGGACAGGATTATGCGGCGTCTGAGTTCCACCACTTGTTTGTTGGACCCGTGTCCTTCCTGGCTGGCTTATGCCGCCAGGGAGGCCACCTGCGGTTGGCTCCGGGCAGTTGTCAATGCTTCGTTAAGGGAGGGTGTTTTTTCCTCCGCCTTGAAGGAGGCGGTGGTGAGACCCCTCCTGAAGAAGCCTGCCCTGGACCCGACCGTGCTAGACAACTTTCGTCCAGTCTCCAACCTTCGCTTTTTGGCGAAGGTTGTTGAGAGTGTGGTGGCTCAGCAGTTCCCACTTTTCCTGGATGAAGCGGACTACCTGGATCCATATCAATCGGGCTTCCGACCCAGTTACAGCATGGAGACGGCATTGGTCGCGCTGATGGATGATCTCTGGAGGGCTCGGGGCAGGTTTTTCCTCTGTCCTGGTCCTATTAGACCTCTCAGCAGCTTTCAATACCATCGACCATGGTATCCTTTTGCGGCGCCTCGGGGGGGTTGGGAGTGGGGGGCACTGTTCTTCAGTGGTTCACCTCCTACCTCTCGGGGCGGTCGCAATCGGTTGGCAGGGGGGTTGAGGTCAACCCCGAGGGTGCTCTCTTGGGTCCCTCAGGGGTCGGTCCTCTCCCCTCTTTTATTTAACATCTACATGAAGCTGGGGTGAGATCATCCGTGGTTTTTGGGTGAGATTCCATCAGTACACGGATGATACCCAGCTGTACATCTCCACCCCAAACCAGATCAGTGATGCCCTCTCCCTGATGACCCGTGTTTGGATGCAGTACGGATTTGGATGAGCGGAACATGCTTCACTCAACCCGGCCAAGACTGAGTGGCTGTGCATACCGGCATCTCGCCCAGCCAGAATATCCATCTTTGGCCATAGGGGAGAGGTGTTGCCCCTGTGGATAGGGCGGAATGGGGGTCCTCCTGGATGTACGGCTCCGGTTGGAGGAGCAGGTGGGGCCATTGCCAGGGGGCCTTTGCCCAGCTCCGCCTTGTTCGTCAGCTTCGCCCATTTCTGGACCGAGATGCCCTGACAGTCACTCACCTTGTTACCTCTAGACTCGACTACTGCAACGCTCTCTATTTAGGACTGCCCTTGCATACCATCCGAGATTGCAGCTGGTGCAGAATGTGGCAGCGGTGGTGATGGGAGTTTCCCGATTCTCCCATGTTACCCCCTCCCGCGCTGCTTGCATTGGTTGCCGGTTGCACTCTGGGTGAGATTCAAGGTTTTGGTTTTAACATACAAAGTCCTACATGACATGGGTCCTCAATATTTAAGGAGCGCTTCTGCCGATATCGAATGCCGGCCGCCCTGTGCGAGCACACAGGCAAGGACTCCTCGGGGTCCCGTCGGCGGGCCAATGCTGGCTGGCGGTCCCCCGTCGGCGAGCCTATTCTGTCGCTGCCCTGACCTTGGAACCAACTGCCTTGGGCTCCGCCTGGCCCCTGACCTCCGCACCTTCCGCCATGATTTAAAGACCTGGTTGTTTGACCAACCCGGGCTGTGACCCCTTCCTGGGGGGGGGATAGATTTTTAATGTTAATTATTGTAAATTTAGTTTTTAGCATTTGGGCTTGTAAATTAGTTTAATTGTTTTTTAAGTATTTATTCTCTGTTTTTTAGTTGTGAGCCGCCCCGAGTCTTCAAGATGGGGCGGCATACAAGTTCAAATAAAATAAAAATAAATAAATCTATAGCTCCCTCTTATGGCAACTTGCAGCATACTCAACAAACCAGAACACAGCATAATACATTACAGTATTTTTCCTTAAAGCTACAGACATATATATTTGTGTTTTATATATTGTCAACCCAACTACGTTAGGTACATATACTTAACATTCTCCCCTTTGGGTTGGTCAATATATAATGCATTACGTCTTCAGTTCATAACTTTTACACAATTAATAACGTTATGTCCTCATACAATTTCATAGAGATTAGAAGATTCTTTATCTAATTCGACTTACAAAGCTTGTTTGAACTCTGTTAGATTTACGTCTCTCTCCAATTGACCTTTTAGTAAACTCAGTACATGTTGGTTGTATATTTTCTTCCTCTACCTCCTCTATCGAATCCTCATCTTTTACAGTTATAGAGGGTTCTTCTTTTACTGATTCCTCATTAATATTCCTATCATTTTTATGATCAGTGAACAATGGAGTTTTTACAATAACACTATTTTTTTTTATTATATTCTTGTTTAAACTTTCGCCATCCAACATGCTTCAGAAATTTAGCACTTGCACTCCAATATATATTAGTAGTACCTGGCTCCCAAAATTTAAATAATCTATGATTAGCTCCATACCCTACAAAATACAATTTCTTAGCTCTATATTGTTCCTTTTTCCTTACTTGCGTGGGAATATGAACCCATGCTGGGGTTCCAAATGTATGCAAATACTTAAGATCTGGTTTTCTTCCATTCCAACATGTAAATGGTAATTCATCTGTCATTGAATTTACCACATTATTCAAAACATGGTTAGCACACATTATTGCCTCATCCCACAGTTGTTCTGATTTACCAGAATCAGACATCATATTCCTAGCCATAACCTGTAATGTTTATCCTCTACATTCAATATATGAGGTATATTGTGGTCTATAAGGATCAGAACGCTCATGTTCAATTCCAGCTTTTCATAACATGGTTTTAAATTTGTTATTAGTAAATTCAGTATCATTATTTGTAATTAATCTAATAACTTTCTGTTTCTGTTTTCTTTCAGTAAATTTTAGCCAGTTTACAAAATACTGGTATGTTTCTTGCTTTGTTTTCATTAGGTAACAGAAACCATATCTGGAAAAATGATCCATAATACTCAATATATAACAGGCTCCATCTATACTAGGTTTTCTAGGTCCAATGATCTCAGCAAACACAACCTCTAATGGTTTACTGGTTTTCAGCCCATTTACCATGTTTTCAGAAATTACCTTGTTTTCCTTTTGATCACAAATATTGCAATCTAAATATTTTATACAAGGTTTTAAGTCTATACCAGTAGACAACAGTTTTCTTGAGCATTTTGAAATTTATATGTCCCATACGCCTATGGAGTAGATGAATACATTCATCATGAGGCTTCTTATTCTCATAAACTAAGTTAACATTACTTGATGAATCATCATTTATAATAAACAAACCATTTTCCAATCTTGCAGTAATACTTTTACCTTGTTTGTCTATTAAACATGTATCTCCCTTAAATGTTACTACAAATCCTGCTTTTTCCATTTCTCTTACAGATAGCAAATTAAACTTCATTCCAGGTACATATAACATCGGTAAACTTTCATTAATACATGAACAATATGCAGTACCTTCTCCATATGCTCTCATTTTCCATCCATTAGCTAATGATATATGCTGTGTTCTCTTTCTCATGTTAACAAACCTCTCTTTACTTTTAGTTATGCACTGTGATGCTCCACTGTCAACTACCCATATATCATGGTTTACAGTTGTAGTTGTATTTGATATTGCTAAACTAACATTCTTATGAGCTCTCTGTATATTATTCTGTTTCTTAACCTTTTTACAGTATCTGGCTATATGTCCTTTAGCTCCACAAGAAAAACATTTCCTAACAATATAGGCAGTTGAAGACAGTTTTTCTTCCTGTGGTTGTTTTTCTCTCAGTTGGTTCCTATCTTGTCTTCTTCTTGCCTCTTCTAACAGTCTTCCAGTTATGCAATGTCAGTTCATCTCTGCTTAAAAATTCCAGTGAAGACACATAATCATCATAAGTTTCATCCAAACAAGAAAGAATAATGTAAACCTGATGTAACTCAGAGAAAACCAGTTCTTTTTCTTGTAGCTCCTGAAAAGTCCTTTTCATAAACTCCAAATGAGCTAACATATTGCCACCTTTTATAAGACGAGCTCGAAACAGTTTACATGTAAGGTATATGTGTGCACCCACGCTATCTCGAACATAAATCTTCTTCAGAATGTCCCAACATCTAGCAGCAGATTCTTCTCCACGAATATGGACTAGCTGCTAATCACTCAGTGTCAGCCCAATTATACAAAGAGCCTTTTCATTATCCCGGTTAAATTCAGCTATTTTCTTTTTATCTTCATCACTCAATGGGTCCCAAGATGTTACATCCGGTGGATTATTAACTACAGTCCAAAATCCTTCTTTACACAGAAGCAGGCTGCACTTCATAGACCAGGAAAAATAGTTTGTTCCATCCAACCGGGTTATCAGAGATAAACTGGTTGACTGTTCTTGTGCCATTGTAACAATAAACCACAATTAGCTGTCTGAATATGAAACTGTATATTCACACTAGTTCTCAATATCTCTCTCTGGGCCCATAACCAATGTTAGGGTAACCCTGGTGTAACAAGGATATGCACATGGAAATGGATATGAGAACAGTTATGAATAAATACACAGCCACACAGAGATACATCAAATTGTGTTAATGTTTACTTGAAGAAATAGCACAGTCCAATAAACAGTCCAGGTCATACACGTTTTAACAGTCCAGCAGTATCCAGTTATAAAGTCTTCTTACCCTTTTCATGTCTTTTACAGCAGACAAATATCAAACCATAATACAACAGATAATCTTCGATATCAACAGAATATCAAAGTAAACAGAGTTAGTATCAGTCAGTATTCAGTCAGAGAGACAGTCAGTATCAGCATCAAGAGAGATCTTCAGTGGGAGAGAGATTCAGTGGGAGAGAGAGTTAAACCATGATCTATAGCTCCCTCTTATGGCAACTTGCAGCATACTCAACCAACCAGAACACAGCATAATACATTACAGTATTTTTCCTTAAAGCTACAGACATATATATTTGTGCTTTATATATTTTCAACACAACTACGTTATGTACATATACTTAACATTAACTCTTGGTCTTTCCTAGAAAAAACAGATTTTGATTCTTCTAAATAAAAAATTATATTCTGCTGAACAGGAGACAAGAAAGTGAATCTCTTAAAAACAGATGGAATACTGTTGCGTTCTGCAAGAAAGCAAGGATAAGAGCTGTGGAAATTGTTGACTGGGGAGAGGGAAATATACTGGCATTAGGACAATTAGCTCATGAAGTGTGGTATCTGTCTGGATCACAGAATAGGAATGTTCAAGACTAATCAATTCCACTGAAAATTATTCTGTCCCCCTAATCAATTCATTGCAAAATACCATATTTTTCAGAGTGTAAGACACTCTGGAGTATAAGACACACCTTAGTTTTTGGGGAGGAAAATAAGGAGGAAAAAATTCTGCCTCTGCCTACCAGCATCCATCAGTATTCATCTGGCTAGCCTCCTATCATTTTGTGAGAGAGTTGAGGGCTGTTTGGAAACTGAAACAGTATTAAGAAAAATTTCTAAGCACTATAAGGGGCAACAGCGCAACCATTTATTATGAAAGGGACAGAAGTCCTCTTCATGCATGTTGTGCTGGACTATCTATTGTGAAAACTTTAATTTGGATTCTTGCCCAGGATAGGGTATGTGATCCAATGACCTAAATATTTTTAATTTTATGATTTTACACCTGCTATGTAGTAACATTTCCACATTATAAAAAAGTATTTATGCTTCATTTGGGCACAGAATGCAGTCAGCTTTGATTAAATTACATGATCCCTTTTACATTAACTTGTACAGCATTGTTCAAGCTACATTATGGAATGGGATTCATATGTAGGCATGTGATAAATTTGACATTAATACTATTTCAATTATACTATAAACTTTGTACTTACTTTTTGTAAATAATTTCATATAGTGATATACATGGTGGCAACTAAAAAACGTGTCTTGGAGTCGGCTAAGCTCAAGCAATGCCGACATGTTGACTTCCAATAAATCCTTTGAAGTTTTGGGAGTTTGGTTCAAGACTAATGATTTAATTGGGGTAACTGCCAGAATCCTGACACATGGACTCAGCTCCATAACCTTAACTAGAATATTCTTACAACATGCCAGACCTCAGCAGCACACACCTTCATCAATTGGAACCATGCATTCCAATTACTGTCTTATTTTTGCCTTCTGTTGTTAAAGCCTCCAACAAGTAGACAGACTAGCCAATATTTTGCCCTTTTAGTCAGATGCACAAGCTAGCACATTTTATTTTTTGCAGTGATTTTCGTACCCAATTTGGAAGATTCTAGGTGCTTATGTTCTGACCATGGGGGGGCGCGGGGTAAACTGTTCCACAATCAAGGGGCTATACAGAGAAAGCACATTTCCAGGCACCAACCTTCTTGTTATGGACTTTACTGAGGCTGGAGAATGTCCATACTAATAAAAATGTTGGAAATGGGCTAAATGAGTTCTGCTTTTACTACTCAGCTAGGTTAGGTCAACTCTTTGATCTTTCAAGGAGTGGATACTTGCAGTATTGCATCCTGAACAGATTGTGTATGATGGGAAAATTCTGCCTGGAGAAGATAGGTTCAAGGACACATAGTCTTTAATATCAGTGCTTTGTTCTTTGGCCATCTAAACATTTTATAGTGACAAATTACATACTCCATAAAATTATTTAAATGCTACAATATATTGAACCTTATCAATTCTTGATCATTTACAGTAATGAATGTCAAGCTACAATTAGTTGAATCACAGTTCTTAACCAATACAATTGTTGCACTTTGCACAAAATATTATAAAACGATTATACTGGCTGGATTTATATAATATTTGACCACAAAGTAGTCAACATATTTTAGCTTTGGGAACCCCTCCAGAATACTATGTTCAATGGACTACATTAGACCATAACAGACGGAATTCTTAATGCTTTAAGATAAACACTGTGGGACATGTGTGTTTGCATATAAAAATATCCCTTGAACAATTGTTTGTCTAATATTTTTGAAGAGCCTTTTCTGCAATGGTTCCTGCCACTGGAGGGGAGATCTGCCCCCACTCTTCTGGCCTTATGTAAGGGCCTTAAAACCTGGTTTTGCTAGCTGGCTTGAGGCCTTGATGGGCATGCTCTTTGCTGGAGCTGGTTGACAGGATAACAGAGAAGACCCTACCCCTGTGCTGTCTGTCCCCCTAGATTTTATTTCTTATTTAAGTAACAATAGAAGGGAATATTTGTAGCTCATGGTTTAACTGTGGGGTCCTTGATGCTCTCTGAGCTTGATGGTTTTTTACAGACACTTATGAAACATCTGCAAGAAAGCAACCAAGCTCAGAACACCATGGATCCCACAATCTTATTTAAGTCTTAATTTCAACTCTTTTTATATTTATATTTTTATCATTTTGTAAGCTGTCCAGAATTGTATTATTGATGAGATGGGTGGCATATAAATGTAATACATAAAATATCTGAAAAATGCAGAGAAGTGGAATACAAAGCATGCAGCAGATGCATGAGCAAGAATCTTTCTAAAAGTTTCCCTCTAGTAACAAAACAGGTTTAACATGCCATTAATTTACAGAAGAGAGGGGAATGGGACTTTGGTCCTCTGCTGATAGATCATCTACTTTCATATTAGGAAGTCATGAGAAAATGGTAACTTGAGAAAGCAAAGCCTCTACCTTTTTTCATAGGTCTTTTATGTTGGACTTTTGAGATTATGACTAAAAGCAAGAACTTTCTCTTTTAATTAATCTAGAAAATAGTTTGGTTAGGAAAAGGTTTAGGAAAGTTCCTGCCTCTATTATATGTGGATGGTTCAGTAGGAAAATAATTTAATTATTATTATTATTTATATGCAACCCAATTTCCAAAAGGCTCTGGGCAGATTTTTGGAACTGAAAACATTTTGACTCTTTTAAAAGTGCTCCTTAGCCCAGGAAAACTATAAAAGACCTACATGATATACGGTAGGAACAGATTACTATATTTGAGGGACCTTCCTCTGCCAAAAAGATTTGCCCACCCCACATACTTCCACAGGCAGGGCACACTACATGTTCTTTTTTTAAAGTCTTGTCATCTTATGGGATGTAAGAAGTATATCTTTTCTATGGTTGTCCCTGCTCATAGGAATGATGATCCTATCCCCAATATGACAGGTTCCAGCCCCAACATTTCTTGTCTTTGGGAAAGCACTTGAGACCCCTTGCTTTTCTCCCAAGTGTTAGGTGTTGGTTGAGTGGCAGTCCCCTTCTGAGGTTGGTTTTACCTTGTACTTGATTGCCATTTTATATTTAGCTTTTGCATGTATATATTGGCCGTTTGTTGTTAATTACTGTTTATGTTATACACTGCTCAATTTGGCAACCTTATATATCTTGAAATAAAATTATAATGTAAATATTTGGTGTGTCACAAACTAATAACTTTGAGTTAAAGTTGCTATGAAGTACTTAAGAGAATTTAGAAGATTAAGAACTTTCTAGATGCATCATTTCAGAATTCAATGACTATATCAAATAGATCATAATTGTATCTTCAAGGAAATATTATCATGAATATTGGATGACAGAACTGTGAATTTTTGTGAATTCTTTAAAATTGTATTAACAGTTGTGTACATTTAATGCAATGGGAAGAACAGCTTGTAAATATGTATAAATATTGATCTGAACTTAAGAGAAAAGGAACCACTACTGTATTATTCATTCTGAATTATCTGCTCCGAACTTACAAAAAGGCAAACAAATGTATTAATAAAAATATGGAAAACAACATGACTAGATAGGGCATTGTAAAGTTCTTGGAACACACACTGCAGTTCTTTCCATCCATTCTTTACAACAGCAGTCAAACCAAGTAGGTAGAAAGAGCAACTATTATGATAAAGCTCTTATGAGCTGAAGCTGTTTTGCAGATTATCTTTATTTTATCCTTCAACCAACAACCTGTGAAGTAAGATTAAAATGAATGGCTTAAAGTAACTTGGAGAACTCCAACACTGGACTTCAACCAGTTTCCTAATTCTTGTTGTAAAGCCTGTTACACATTTCTAAGGACCATCTATAGTAAAATACTACAACCTAATGAATAAACTTTTTAGCTTTTACTTGAGGTTTTTGAGCTCTTATAACAAAGGCATTCCCTTAGATTTTTCTAATAAATCAGCAGTGCTTCCTCACTGTTACAGAATACTAAACTATATCTGAGAGCTTGTCTACATTTTAAGAATATTTGAAGGAAACATGTAGACAATTTATTATTCATGAAAGTTATTAGCAAATAATTGTGCTAGTTAGATTGTACCAGTGCAATTCACAAGCCAGAGTTTCTAAAAATACACAGGTTCCTAAACTATTTGCTACATTTTTAAAATAGGAAATTTCAGAGTTGCAACATTTTCTCCCTAGGATGACTTTCAGAAAATTTGTTAAGATTTCCTTTAAACTACGCTCAACATCAAATGACTTTATGGATACATTAATGTAATTTTCTTGGCAACTATACAGAACTCTTTGCCATTGCCTTTTCTGTTTTTTTTTCAAACTTCTAATCCAAGTGATCTCTAGCTAAGTAGCAACCATGCCCATCCCTTTTAATTTCAAAGCAAGGATTCATAATACAGATTAGAGAGAACAGAGAGACTGAAATCTGAAAGAACTACGTCTTCTATCTTCCAACCAGTCTATTTTATGACACTATTTGATGCGTGGCCAAAGGACACCGACCTCTTGTCTGATATTGCCACAATCTGTTATACTGTAATTGGATGCACACATGGTTTTTCTTCCCCTTATTAAAACAAAAATAGAAACAAATCTTGGGATTTTTTGTTTAAGGGGATGACAATGAAGTTACCTATTTCATCATGTATATACCAAAAAACAAAGATTGTCACCAAAATATTTACTCATCCAAGCAATGGTTACAAGTGAGGTCTGCAACAGTACTCTACCAGGCAGTTGCAAAGAGTCAGGTGAATAAGGAGGATTCTTCCTTTTACCACAAGAAAAAACAAAAACAAAAAGAGACCCATGCATGTAAGTTATTCTAGCAAGTCTTTCAAGCAAACAATCCCGTAGCTATCAAGGAAGTTCACCAGGGGTAAGTGACATTTCAGCGAATGCATCGTTTCGGAGACAAGCAGCCCCTCCTCGGATAAAGATCCTCAGCGCTTTTTTTTCCGACTGCGGCGACGAAGCGCTTCATATGTACTCGCATTACACATATTTTACACACAGCCCAGCTCCAGAGGTGGGCGGCGGAGGAAACGTGCGGGGACCTCCCGTTGACTAGGAAGCCAGTCCGACAGCAGGCCGGCGCCGCCACCGCCACCCCCGGGCGGTGGGCACCCAGCGAGGTGACTCAACGTCAGGCTCTCTCCATTGCCTGCCAGCCAGCGCTTCTTTCGTGGAAGACCGAGCGTGACGGTGCCACCCTTCCGCCCTGCCCCCCCAAATGCCTTCACGAAACCCCCCAACCACCGAGGGGCCCCCCAGAGAAACTGCCACCCCCCAGCAGCTCAGGTAAGGAAAAGTGGCGCTCCCTAAGGCAGAAGCGGTCGTCCAGGCTGAGCCCGAGGAGCCATAGCGGCGGAGAAAGGAAACGAAGGGGCTTAAAAAAACGTATTATTATTATTATTATTATTATTATTATTATTATTATTATTATTATTATTATTATTATGTATTTATTTATTTATTACCTTGCTGAGGCCTCCACAGAACTCAACAGGCGCCCCCGACTCTGTCTCGGGATCTTCTTCTGAGCCGGAGGAATGCCAGCTTTGGTTGTCCGACATGGAGGCACTTCCCTCTCTGCTCTTTCGCCGAAACGCCGAGACCACCGCAGCTCGCTCTCTACCTGGTTTAAGACGCTTCGCTGCTCCGGAGCCGCTACTGTTGCTACGTCGTCCCAGCCTAAGCCACCTTCAGAGCCTTTCCGTCGGTCTGTCCCCTTCTGGCCACCGCCGGCACAGCAGCTCGCCGAGCTCCCCCACACCCTTCCGCGCACGCCGGTAGCCCTGACCATTAGAGACTGCCTTTCGGCGGACTCAAGCGCGCGTCTTCTTCGCCTTCTCCACTCAGATCAACTTGTGGCGGCGGCTGTTGCAACTAGTACTACTACTACCTTCGCCGCCATCTTTCTCGCCACCCTCTTTTTTTTTTTGCCAAGCCCTTTTAACTCTTCTCACCAGACGAAGTCTTTAGACGAGGGCATGCTGGGAGTTGTAGTCGACTGAAGGTATTTGTCGGCGCACCGCCTCCTGGGAAAGCGGGTGGGGCGGCGGGCGTTAATCTCCCCCCCCTTAAATTCTCTGGAGGTTTCGTGGTTGTTGCATTGGGTTTGCTTCCGCAAAATACCGGTGTGATTTCTTTTCTCTTTTTTTTGAAAACACAATCGGTCGCCATCTTGGTGCGACTTAATTATTGCGGAAACGGGGGCTGTTGAAGCTTCTTGGGACTGAGGTGTGTTGGGGAGCTTATGGCTGAATTATATGTCCAGGAAGGAACTGGTTTTGTGGGAGTTTTTTTAACCTTTCCATGGGTTTTAGATTTCCCCTACTACGCCATCCTTATAAAGGGAATGATTTATATTCATGCACCATTCTTACATATACACAAAGCGAAGAAAAGATAACGAGGGCTTTTTTTTTGGTAACTGAAACTGCTACTTGATAAATTACTTGGTGGACGCATGTAGATCTCCTGGAAATATATGAAACGGGGAGGGAAAAAAAGCTACATGTGTTGCTAGGACCAAACGGAGTCGAAATTGCAAAGTAATGCGAATTTACTCAAGAGAAGTTCGTTTGAATTTAACAGGGCTTATAAAACATCTGAAATCTATAAAAGAATGTTACTGCGAGTCACAGAAGCTGATTTAGGGTTAATCTGTTGATCCTGTGGCTACTTCTTTGTGCATGGATAAGGCAGGGTTGAACATACTTCAGATTATAGAATTTGTTTATCATAAAACGGAATCTTGGAGAAACACCATATGTTTAGAATGGAAACCTAGTTCTTTCACTCCAATGCTGTCTTTATTACTATAAACACTCTTATTTTGATAAATGTGGTTCCTATTATTAAATAGAAATCAAAAATCCTTTTGATCTATAGTTTAAGATTCTATTAGTAACTTTGGTGCAGAGCACAGATGGTTAATGGAGAGTAACGATATATAATGCCTCTTGTTGCAGTAGCTGTCTTTTCACAAATACTTGGTCATCAGTGTGTTAGAGATAAAGCACAAGGCTTATGTGACTGGTACTGCCAGGCACAACATCCAAAACTTACTGCAATGAAATTATAACCCCTGTGAAATATGTGAAAATCTAAGCTTTTTTTCTCCAAATCTTGTTGGGCTTGTTAGAGCCAAATAAAAGTACTCTGAAGACCTCCAATTCTCAGCAGTCTTCAGCTGTGGCCTGAATTTAATCAACATGTATGCCTCCTCAAACAGGCAATTATATTAAGAACCATAAGATAATAAAAAATAAGCAAACTGTAAATAAGATGCAACAATACATTGATCATGATAATAAAAGTGATCTATTACCAAGAACACAACTCATATGCCTCAGGCCTGTTGAAAGATTTTTATGATTTTCAAAAGCACAACACAGTTGAGGCTGTATAGCTCTAGCCACAGAGCCTGTGAAAAAAATTTCAGAGAGATATTTTCAGAATTCATTGGAGGTTTTAAGTACAGATAGTCCTCAACTTACAACAGTTCATTTAGTGACTGTTCAAAGTTACAATGCCAGTGAAAAAAGTGATTTATAGCATTTTTCACATCATTGCAAGGATCCCCATGGTCACATGATCAAAATTCAGATCCTTGGCAACTGGTTCATATTTATGATGGTTGTAGTATCCTGGTGCCATGTGATCACATTTTGTGATCTGACAAGCAAAATCAATGGGGAAGCTAGATTCACTTAACAATTACAGTGATTCACTTATTAAGAAAGGTTGTAAAATGATACAAAGCTCAGTTTAACAACGGTCTTGCTTAGCAACAAAATATGGGCTCAATTGTCATAAGTTGAGGACTATTTGTAAATCATCTTGAAGTGTTGATGCAACATTATTTAAAGGATTCATTGGCTGATTCAAAAGAAATTGCATGTGTATGTAGCAGCTAATCGTAATGGAAGTATTGTGTCTGTACAAACAACAAAAATATCCTTCAAAGTAGCTGTATGTGGTTGCTTTAAGATTTCAGGACGGGTATGCTTTGTGAAATAGATCCTTTAAATGCTTCCCACAGCCATACCATATCATGTCATATATGAATAGTTTTAGCAAACTGCTGGTCTGCGGCTTGCCAGGAACTGAGCCATGCAAGTGAATGAAGCCCCATCTGTGCATGCACAGGATCTAGGCAGCACCACCCCCAGTCCATGGAAAAACTGCCCTCCACAGAACCAGTTCCTGGTGTTGAAAAGGTTGGGAGGGGGGACTGAATTTGACCATTGCCATTACAGACAGGTAGCCATAGTTGAAAATGGAGGGTAGGAACTATATCAGCTCTTGATCTCATTCCAGCAAAGTAGTACTTATTTATATGTAAAAAAAAGAAAAGAAAAAAAATGTCTTATTGTTTTAGGAAGAACTAATGTGATGTGGTTTGACTACAGATTTTGAGGGAGTAAATATCAATTATATTTTTGTGCTTTTGCAATTATCTTCAATCACTTTTATCCCTTGCAACAGCCTATCCTTTTCCTTCTCTTTTTCTTATTGATCTCGGTTTTGTCCGTGCTTCAGCAGTTGCCTAAAATATCCATTCTGTGCCTGGCTGCATTTGATAAACCTCTTAAAGATATTGGCAAGTTGTTTTGAAAGTGTTCATTCCTGCCTTTAGGGAATTGGTGAGGTAGGTAGAAAACAAGTTGGATGAGTTAAATTAAGTTTCAGGAGATGGTGCAGTTTCTCTGAAAACTGCAATCCATCATGGAACAATGCTCCAATAGCTTTGGCTACAAAGAAAAAAATATTTCCAACTGCAGCAGTATTGTTTATGTTAGAGTTTCAAAGTCAATAGCATTAGTTTCAGTTAACACGCTTAAAAGATTGTGTAGGACAAAATTTGCATACTTTTAAAGATTTATGTTTCTATTATATTTGAAATGTTCTTATCTACTGTGTAACTGCAAATAAACATTACTGAAGACTTAATACAATTAGCCAGCAGCCTCCAGTGCCATTGATCGTGATATTTTTCTGGTCCATTTCAGGAATTGGGAGTAGAAAAGATAGCAGTAGACTGATTTTCCTCCTTTCCCTGGAGGTGGTTCTGCCTTAGGACTCTCCCCTGTCCCCACTCTTATTTAACATCTACATGAAGCTGATAAAATAAAAGATAAAATAATCAGATGACATGGCTGCAATATCAGATCATTGATGATAGTCAGTTGTATTCCCCTAGGCCAAAAAAGGTGATGCCATTAGGACTTTTCCCGGTGCCCAGAGACTATGGGGGTTTGGATAAGAGAGAATAGGCTTTAGTTCAGTCATGGCAAGACTAGTTAGTGGCTGGGGGTTTTAAGGCCTCATGGCTCTGAAGATTTTGATGATCACTGAGAATAACAAAGGCTTTGTTTTGATTTGGAGATTTTTCTATCAGTAACTCTTGCCTCGATTTACAACCACAATTGAGCCCAATGTTTCTGTTGTTAAGTGAGTTTTGCCCCATTTTGCGACCTTCTTGGCTCAGTTGTTAGGTGAATCACTGCACCTAGTAACCCAGTTATTAAGTGAACCTGGCTTTCCCATTGACTTTGCTTGTCAGAAGGTCATAAAAAGGGATCACATGACCTTGTTACACAGCAATGGTCATAAACATGAACCAATTGCCAAACATCTGAATTTCGATCACATGATCACGGGGATGCTGCAAACTTTGAACTGTGAAAAACGGTCATAAGTCACTTTTTTCAGTGATGTTATAATTTTGAATGGTCACTAAAGGAACTGTTATAAGCCGAGGACTACCTGTATGCACTTTTACGATCAGTGTTGGTGAGCAATTTGGGGCTCTCCCTGGACCCACAATTCTTGTTCAAAAAGCAGGTGATTGCTTTGGCTATTCCTAGGCTCTCAAATTACAGTTGCATTGTTTCTTGATGCTTTCTTATAGTCATCTTATTCCAACAGTCCTTTAAACTTCATTGTTCCTTATAGCAGAGCATTCATTTATTTCATTGCCAGACATGAACTTAACTTTATTTTTCATGTCTTCAAAGGAGTCTTAATTCCAAGTTGTGTCAGCTGTGATGCAGTAAAAATGAACTATCATGACTGAAAAATACTAGCCCTGATGAATGACAATCTGAAGCATAGTTAAAGTTTTGTACTATTTAATGCAAATTGTTCCTGAGATTTCTGCTTAACCAAGTCACAGGTATGATTGCACTAAAAACGGTTACAAAATTATTACAGTAAGTTAAGGCCTAAGATAAAGCAAGCTTTGTAAATCTTTTAACACAGGTAAGCTAATCACAACATATTTCTTCTGTATCTCCAGAAGCAGCAGGAGGTTGAAACTAACAAAACTAACAAAAAAATTTTTTTTGTTCTAACATGAGTCTTCTAAATTGCAATCCAGTGATGGAAAGAAAAGATCCAATAGTACAAGGGGATTATACAGTATGAGGTGCTTGTGGACTCATGCCTAAATTCTTGGAATAGTTAGTCTTTGTATAGTGCAGGGGTGTCAAACTGCAGGGATGCGGCCCACAGGGTGCTTAGACTGGGCAGTGGAGCCACCCAGAAACAGTGAAGGACTGGCCTGCGGTGCCTCTGCCAATGAAAATGGAGCTCGGAAGGGCCACACATGGCCCTCCCAAGCTCAGTTTTCACTGGCAGAGCGTTTGGGCCACCACAGGCGCCCCTGACATGAGTGACATTGAGCTGGCGACGCCCACCCTGGCCAAGGCCACCCAGCCTCCTGAGGTCAAACACAACCCTGATGTGGCCCAAGTTGACACCCCTGGTATAGTGGGATAAAACATCTTTCATTACAGCTTCTTAGAATCCTTAAGAAAAGAATATTTTGAATATTCAATGTTTTGAATATTCAGAATATATTGTGAAGAATATAATATATCTGAAGAATAACATAATTCAGCAGAATAAATATTTTGAAATAATAACTAACCCTAATTTAGCAATTATTTTCCTTAACAACCGAGTTGCTGGTTCCAAGTGTGGTTGCTAAATGAGGACTACCTGTAAACTATCATTTAAGTCATTTTGCTTTATGATAAAAAGTATGAAATCAATTATATAAATTATTTTTGCAGTCTAGCTGTCTAAAAATACGCCCAAATAAGACTGATTTTTTTTCAGATTTAGAGATTATCCAGATTATTGTGTAACAGAATTAGTAGTATTGGTTTTTAAACAGCAATAAAATTATGCAATACCAGTGTCATCATCTGCCTATATATTTCCTATAATATTTCCTGTTTGAAGTAATTTCTGTCCAAAAGAAGGACACCAAGTGGCCATATGTTAATATAGGTAGTCCTTGACTTACAACCACAATTGAGCTCAAAATTTCTATTGTTAAGTGAGACATTTGTTAAGTGAGTTTTGCTCCATTTTACAAACTTACTTGCCACAGTTGTTAAGTGAATCACTGCAGTTGATAAGTTAGTAACCTAGTTGTTAAGTGAATCTGGCTTCCCCATTGACTTTGCTTGTCAGAAAGTCAGAAAAGGTGATTACATGACCCTGGGACATAGCAACGGTCATAAATGCCAAGCATCTGAATTTTGATCACATGATCATGGGGATGCTGCAAAGGTCATAACTGAAAAACGGTCATAAGTCACATTTTTCAATGCTGTTGTAACTTTGAACGTCAGTAAATGAACTGTTGTAAGTCAAGGACTGCCTGTATTATATTTTGGGTATTACATTTCAATTAGATGAATCCATCTTTCCAAAAAGATACCCCACAGACACAATAGACATGAAGTAGTTTTTGTTGAATTATAATTGTAAATATTTAGAAATATATATAGTGATGCCAAATTTTTATTTATTTGTATCCCACCTTTATTTTTACAAATAACTCAAGGCAGTGAACATATCCAACATATATGTTTCCTATTTCCCCACAAAACTCTGTGAGGAGGGAGAGTGTGTGACTGGCCCAAGATCATTTAGCTTGCATTCATGACTAAAGTTAATCTATTCGTAGTGTGTTGATACTAGTTCTTTCCATGTCCTTTTATTGTTGTTTTTATTTTGTACAAATCATTGTAAACACATTTATTATATACATATATTTAAAACAACAAAAAAAATTACAACATTAAACCTTCTAGTTATAAGAGAGCTTCCTAGTGCTGCTGGCTTTCTTATCTATCTGAAGATAATTTAACCAAAAACATTGCTACTTTCCACTAGTATGGCAAATGATATTGCAACTACTAAGATAAATTAATAAGAGATAATAACAGAAAATAAGGTATATGCACACTTTTCTCAGGTTCTCATCTGAATATATTTCTGTTATAAAAAAATAATGTCATGTTGGGTTCATGTGTAGATAATTCTGTTATGTTAATGATGTGAGAGTGTCAGCAATAGACTCTTAATTATGCAGTTTTTCTTTTTCAGGGTAATATCTGAGAAACTGTTTGCATGGGGTTGTACGATGGAAAATGCAAACCAAGATAATGCTTCTTCCAGAGAAGGGTTACTTCTTAGGATGGGTCTTAATGATAACAAAGCTGGAATGCAAGGGCTGGATAAAGAGAAGATCAACAAAATCATAATGGAAGCCTCCAAGGTTTGTTTGTATCAGTTTTTAAAAAGTGTACAAATGTTGTAGTTATTCACATTGGCCTTGTTCAGTAAAAAAATGTAGGTTATCTACTAACATGATATAGGTAATAGATGTCATTACAATTAATGTTAACATTAAATCTATAAAGCTACTGCACATACCTACACGAGTTTGCTTCATATCTCATCTTTTTCACTGTAGCGGTAAGCTTGTATTCAAGAACAATCATATTTTAATCTTTCTGCTGAGCCAACTTTAGACACAACTAATAATAGTGTATTTCAGTATCATTCAGAATCAGTGGGACAGTTTAAATAACTGCTTTAAGACTGCAATCTTCTGGTCAGTACCTAAATATTGGTACATATATATCCTCCTGAATGTACAGGTCTAATTCATTAATAATTTGATTCTTCTGAGGTCTTTTATTTGTTTATATTCTTTTATCTTTTTTATGAGGTATGAAATGCATTAACCAAAATATTGCACAAAATATTTATATGTCTAAATATATACTATATTTTTCGCTCCATAAGATGCACCCCCCCCAAAAGTGGGTGGAAATGTCTGTGCATCGGTGCTGGTCCTTTGGTGAATAGCAGCCAGGCTGCGGTGGTGGGGTCCTTTTACAGTACTGAACCCTGCCTCTTCTGTCTTTGTCATTGCCTGCCTCTTCTGCCTCTTCCACAGTGAAGGAGTCAATAGGCAGAGCTGGCACTTGAGAGGACACCTATCTGTGGTCCTCTCAGGCTCCACCTGATTCTTTTTTCTTGTTTTCTTCCTCTAAGCCTAGATGCGTCTTATGGTCATGTGCATCTTATAATGTGAAAAATATGGTGCATTCTGACACAGTTCAGCGTACCTATTTATTTTTGTTATTTGGTGATTCCTATTTTGTTCCATGCTCTAAGGAATGCCTCTTTACTAGTGAATATAACAAACTTGGAGATCAAAGTCCTTTGTAGGTGCTCTTCTAATAATCTTCACAACTTAAATATAATTAAATTGATAAGTAACAGGCTTAAATATTTTTCATCTCTTTGGCAGGGTTCTAGATTTTATGAAAATGAACTTAAGAAAGACCAACAAGTTAATAAACGGATTGAAAAAATGCTGAAACTAAAAAGTAAAATCACAGATCAACAGATTTTGAAAGCACAATTGCAGGTAATTTCACTAGAATCTTAAAAAGATCAGCCAGGTAAGAAAAAAGATGGAAAGTTTATTCCATTTAACTTAACTCCATTTTGTGTAGGTTTGCTTGATTTAATTTGAAATAACTAGTATATCATAGGGCTTAGAATACTAAGGAAGTCCATGATGTCAGCCTCACATTAGCATGCTGTTAAGATAACCTTTAATGTAAAGCTTGCTATTTAAGTCAATGTAAGTCACAAAGTAAGGGACGCAATGGCTCAGAGGCTAAGAAGCTGAGCTTGTCAATCAGAAAGGTCGACAGTTCGGCAGTTCAAATCCCTAGCACCACACAATGGAGTGAGCTCCCGTTATTTGTCCCAGCTTCTGCCAACCTAGCAGTTCGAAAGCATGTAAAAATGCAAGTAGAAAAATAGGGACCACTTTGGTGGGAAGGTAACAGTGTTCAGTGCGCCTTCAGCATTTAGTCATGCCGGCCACATGACCATGGAGACGTCTCTGGCTCTTCCGCTTTGTAACGGAGATGAGCACCGCCCCCTAGAGCCGGAAACGACTAGCACATATGGGTGAGGGGAGCCTTTACCTTAAGTCCATTTGGTTTGTGACTTACTCTGAAACCTGCTAATCATCTTTGTCTAAACTCTAGGAGCTCTGGCTTTCTGTTATAGTGCTTAAACTAGTGTTCCTGGGGCTCCTGACTGTCAACTTTTAAAGCCACAGAATAAGCTATTACATTTCTATATAATAGATAATATATAGATAATCTTTATTCACAAAACTATGGTTTTAGTTTTAAATACACCCCCAGTTTTTTCAAGAAGTAAATTTATGTGGGCAGTTTCTCAAAGCTGTATGATTATGGTAGGTTTTACTACTTTGTAAAAAATGTTACATTGTTTTGAAATTAAATGTTGGATGTTTCTACATCAGTGAGGGAAAGGCATGTATTTTTCATCAATTACATGATATTTCAAAACACAAAAAGCTCTTGGAAAAAGAGCTTGGCAGCAGTTAATTGTGATTATAGTAGAGCTTCATGTGAGTTACACGTATTTCTTGTTTACTCACATACAAAGAACAGCATTGCGGACATTAAACAAATTAACCGGGAGAGCCATAAAGATAATCACAGCATAATTACTGCATTAAACATTGCCACTTTCTCATGCCACAGCAAATCAGTTTAGAGCCTCTTTGAAATGATGCATACTGTATAATGGTTGGTTCATGTGACAATTTATGTTACTTAGGATACAAATTAAAAATTATTGTGCAAATTATTCCACATTATTGCAGACAGAAGACTTTGAAGTGATAAAAGGGACCATGTAACAGTGTTGATACTGTGTGTATGTATATACTTTATGAAACAATTTTGAAGTAATTTCTAGTTATTTTTATAAACTTATCCAACTTTGCGTAAGAGAAAAGACTCTGTCTTTATTCAGTTTTGTATATCTATTTATAAACAGATGGATAAACTTGCAATTGAATTGGATCAGAATCGTGACCTTAGTTGTACTATTGTACACATTGACATGGATGCCTTTTATGCAGCTGTAGAAATGAGAGACAATCCTGAATTAAGGGATAAGCCCATAGCAGTGGGTTCACTGAGTATGCTGGTAAGAAGAAATACACTATTTACACACTTGCACAGAAAACACAAACATGATTTTTCATTGTATACAAGTTCCTTGTTTCTAAATGTGTGATAATAAGGGAAGCAAAATAAAAATGATTTTTGCAAGGACTGTACAAATATTTTTTTAGATTAATATTCTGCTTTTCCTGTTCTTGTTCATGGCTTGGTGCTATGGTTTTAAATAAAATAGTTCTTTGGTTTAACTTACAACATGGTAGCACAAATACATTTTGTGTGACTCTAGTATAACTCTAGAACTATTGACACTGATCAGCAGTTTCCTGGGAGATTTCCCTATCTTTCCTAAAGAGCTGGGAATTGAATATTCGATATTTGCATGAAGAGCATATACAGGTAGTTTTGATTTAAAGTTGCAAATTGGGACCATAAACTGACATTAAGAGATGTGGTCATCAGTAAAAAAAAACATGATACGCCACGGCTTAGCAATTGCAGTTTAAGTTGCCATTATTAAACGAGGACCATGTGGGCATTATGTGAGGACTTCACATGACTGTGACTTCCTACTGGCTTTCCCATTGATTTTGCTTGTAGGAAGCCAGTAGGGAAAGTTCCAAATTGTAACTGCAGGGATACTGTGATGGCTGCTAGTTTGAGGTCCAGTTGGAACTACACCTGTTCAGTGCCATCATAAGTTTGTATGGGTGCTGAACTACTGGTCATTAAATGAGGAGCACCTGTACTCCATCACAAACTACAAGCAACTCAAATGAAAAGTATATTCTGACTTGGTCTTCATGATAAGAAACGAAAAGTATTGTATAGAGGAGGAACTGAAGCAACAAAATAAAGGACAAATGTTTACCATTTTGGTACAATTCATTATGGTTTGAACAATGTTCCCCTCAACCAATTTTATCTTCTCTTACCATTCTCAACGTCTGCAATCCCGAAGCATCTTAATAATTTACTCTGAAGAGCTGGGATCTCCTTTCCAATACAAAAATATGCTTAGAGATACAAGACAGAAAATCTATTGCTGCCTCTCATTTTTCTTTTGATAGAAACCTTTGGTGGCTTGTCACAGTTCTTAAACATTTCCAATGTGTTTTCACTGAAATCAAGCTTTTGTATAAATGAACATTACTGTAAATAACTATCTCATCACAAAGCTCTTCACAAAGTGGTATTTCTTTACAAAATCTCTGAAACTGGATGATCACTGACCCCTTTTCTGCTGTTTAGATTCTTTGCTATTTTTGCCTTCCAAACATTAAGATTAATCAAAATATAAATCCATATTGTTGCCTACTTTCAGACTGAGATGACTGTAATTAATACTACAAGATTTCTAATGTGGTTTTGTAGCACAACACGTTCAAACATTTTGTTGTGAAGCAGTCACAATCAAAATATTGATTAGCAAAATATAAGTTTCATATGTGTTCAAATCACCTCGTACAGTTACTTTCTCAGCCTTTGAGATGTTCATTTGTATTAGTTTGCTTCAAATTTTTGAAATCTTGCAGGCCAAAAGCACGCAACCCCCGCTTGGGCACTGCCGGGCTGTGTTTACCTTACGTGGCGGCGCCTCCTACTGGCCGTAGGCAGGCCGAAATCACACAGCTCCCGGTGGGCTGTGTTTTCGGCCTGCAAGATGCGGCCAGCAGGAGGAGGCGCTGCCGCCACATAAGGTAAGAGCAGCTGGCGATGGCACTGGAAGCCAGGCCGAGCGGGGCAAGTCACCGAGAGGGGCGGGGCCCCGAGAAGGGTGGAGCGCGGGCTGGGCTGCTGCTGCACCTGCTCATGCCCAGAAGGGAGCACTGGTCAAAGGGCGGTGTGCCAGTAGCAGGCTGGGCAGCTTGCTCCTTTGCAGTCCTGCCAGAGGCGTCTCTGCCGAGCCCTGCTCTGGCTGCCTGAGGGGACGCAGATGGAGTCCATTTTAAGGTCAGCTCCCGTGCCCTTGCCAGGGCTGCAGCGGGGAAGGGGGGAGCTGGTGCCCTTTGCGCAGATGGGAAAGCAGAGGCATCCGCCTCTTGGTGCGGCCTGTCTTTCCTGCTCAAGAGCTGCCAGGCTGCCCAACCAAAGCAGCATGTTTTATGGTGCCCTTGCTGGGGAAAGTGGACTGGTGATCCAGAGGAGAAACAGGGCTGTGGGGCATCGGTAGACTAAAACGCACCAAGGAATTGGGAGACTTTGGCGTTAAGATTTTCCTGCAAAAAAATAAATAGTACCAGATGTGTTCCTGGGACAAGGAGAAGGACTTAAGGCTGGATTCCTAGGCTAAGCGAGGCTGTGTGTGGGGCACTTCTTTCAGCCGCTAAAGAAACGGCCTGGTGGCTAGGCGATGCGCGTGGGGGGGAAATTAAGGCACCCTCAAAAAGATGGCCTAGCAGTTTTTTCAGGGGTAAAAAAAAAAAAGGCCCAGCCTTATTTTCTGAGAAACACGGTAGTTATGATGGAATGTAATAGTCTGAATTCCCAGAAAGGAGGGGTTGCATTTCAGAGGAATAAAAGGCAGCTCAGTCCAGATATTTCTGGGGGAAAGAGTGTGAAGACAGACCTTTCCTAATAGTTCTTGGAGTATATGATAGATGCAGATGTTAGAATGCTTTAGTTTGGGAAGATTCTGTCTGTAGGTGTGGAATAATGAAGAACTCAGCATGGAAGAATCACTATGTGTCTTTCTTGGTTCCCTGGGCCTGATACTGGTTGATGTTTCATTGCCTAAAAGAGATGTATAACTACTAAACCAAATATTATCTATCTTGATCACTTCTTTTTCCCTGGATGGACAAAACTCATCTATTAAAGTCTTGAACAACTTGTTGAGAAATAATCAAAGTAGATAACATTTAGCATCCCTTACTGAACTGTTGCTGATAAGAAACAAATGATGCGATTTTTGGATTTTGTTTTTAGTAAGAGATGAAATATGAGGTGAAAAGTATATGTTATAATGTGAGAGATGGTGATAAATCAGTTACAGTAGTTCTCGATTTATGACTGGTCATTTAATAACCATTCGTAATTACAGTGGCCTTGGAAAAGGTACTTTATAGCTCATCAAACATTTCTATCCTTTGTAAAACGTTGCATGCTCTGCTGCTGTCACATGACCACATTTCGAGCCCTTGCACTTAATGACCAGTTGCACTTAATGACCAGTTGCTAAGTACCTTTACAAATCATTGTTGTTTGCAATCTTCTCTGCCTGCTTCCCCAGAAAATCAATGGGGAAGCCAGCAGGGAAGATTGCAAGCAGAAGGGATGGAAGGAAACCTCTTGGCTGGGTCCAGTCCTACAGGTGTGTACAGAGCTGTGTGCAAAGCTGCCACAGTCCTGGACTCTTTCAACCTCTCTAACTAACCTAAACAAACCTAACCTTCAACCTGCTGTCCAGCCAGCCACACAGAAGTCCTCCATTATCTCCAGGAGCCAGCCACCTTTCTGGAAATGGGCATTATTCTTGCAATCGTCAAATCTTCCTTAAATCATAGAACCATATGGCTGGAAGGGATCTGGAAAATCTTCTAGTGATCTTGTCCAACTCCCTGCCCAAGGCACAAATCCTTATACCATCCCAAACAAATGATTGTCCAATCTTTTATTGAAAACCCCAGTGATGGAACATCCATAACTCCAGGAGGCAAATTGAATTGCCTAAATTCATAAATGAATTGCTCTCACTGTCAGGAAATTCCTCCTTAGTTCCATGTTGGATGTCCCTTTAATAGACTTCTACCTATTGCTTCTTGTCCTGACCTCAGGGGCTATGGAGAATATATTGACCCCCTCTTCCCTAGGACAGCCCTTCAAATATTGGAATATAGTTATCATGTCACTCCTAAGCCTTCTGTTTGTTAGCCTAAACATACCTAGTCCCCTTAGCCATTCATCCTACGCTTTAGCTTTCAAACCCCTTATCTTTGTTGCTCTTCTGTGTACTCTTTCCAGGATCACAGCATCTTTTTTGTATTGTGACCAGAAGTGGATGCAATATTCCAAAAGTGGTATCACAAGTGCAGTACGAAGCAGTACTATCATTTCACGTGATATATTGCCTTTTTTGTAGCTGCAGCACACTCTGCTGGCTCATATTCAAGTGGTAGCCCACCAGGACACTTAGATCCTTTTCTTGACTCTACTGTTGAACCAGGTGCTGCCTATTCTGTACCTGTGTATTTGGTTTTTCCTGCCTAAGTGCATGACCTTACTTTCTTTACCACTGCATCTTGCCGTTGGGATAGGGCCCAATACTCAAGTCTGACAACATCCTTCCAAATCACGAGTCTATTTTCCGACGTTTTAGCAATTCTACCCAGCTTGGTGTAATCTGCAAATATGATGAGCATCCCTTCAATCACATCATCAATCCCCCCACCCTTAAAACAGAATCTCTTTAAAATGGAATGGTTTTCTAATCAGAGTTGATTTCACAGTAGAAGCTAATTTCCATGTTTAAGTAGTACTTGAATTGATGATTGTTACATTTTCCTAACAGCTTTATAATCTAGTTGTAATACAATCCATTTTAAAAAGCTTTTTTAAAAAAATCATGGTTTTGTCTTTTTTAAGTCCACTTCAAATTACCATGCTAGAAGATATGGGGTACGTGCAGCTATGCCTGGATTTATTGCAAAGAAACTTTGTCCACATCTTATTATAGTACCATTAAACTTTAAGAAATATGAAGAAGTAAGTAAACAGGTATGTGATTCATTTGCATAGCTGAATGCATATTAGTTTAATTATTTTAATTCATCTGCAGTTCACCTAAAATAAAAAAAATTATGTTGCACTTTTCCCATTATTCCATATACTATTAGCTTTGTTTCCCATAAATAAATTATGTGGCTGGATGTATTTTTTTTAATATTTTGCATTATGCTGACAAGTTGTTGCAGGTTTCCAGAGAATAATTATACTTTCTATTCATGTGTGATTGAAGCAGAGTCTGGAGCCATTGTAATATTATTGTTTTGCTCTGCATTCAGACTGAGATCTTTCTGTCATTTTGGGGAGCGTGTCTTAGCACTGAGTTAAGTTCCCTTCTGTTAATAGTAATGGCTACATCATCACTGCTACGAATTTCTTACCTGCAGAAAGTTTGACACTCTGATTTGAAGTGACATAGGATTCTTGTCCATTTTAGTATGCTGATACCCAAAACAATGCCGGTCAGTCTTCACTCTGACATCAAGTTTATTATGGTTCATGGTTCTGACATCTCATAAAAATTGTGTGCATATCTTTGTAGCACTGAATCAGGAGTATACATTCCCACAGTGTATCTTTAGCATCATTAAGAAATACAATCTGTTTTATTACGTGCTGTTAAAAGGTGAGACAAAATAAAGTAACTGAGATTCCCATCCCTGGAAGCAACCAGTTTGAATGTCTTTATAGGGAAATTTTTTTGTCTTAAAACATTTTAACTAACCATTTTTATTAGATTCCCTCATTTTATTACATTAAGAACAAGTTTTTCTTGTTAATAGCATACCTTCAGTGAAATTTGATCAAGATGTTATAGTTAGCAAGGAGTGGAATCAAAAATACTATTTAATGATTGACCTTCCTCCCTGATGTATGGTTGATTCATGATGTATACCAAATGATACGGTGCCGATACAGGTAGTTCATTAAGTGACCTTTCAAAGTAAGGTCAAGTATAAGTCAAAAAAGTGACTTATGACCATTTTTCACACTTAGCAGCATCCTGATGGTCATGGGATCAAAATTCAGATACTTGGCAACTGGTTCATACTTATGACCATTACTGTGTCCCATGGTCATGTGATTAACCTTTTGCAACCTTTTCACAAGCAAAGTCAATGGAGAATCCAAATTCACTGGGTTACTAATTTATCAGCAGTAGTGATTCACTTAAAACTGTGGCAAGAAAGATCATAAAATGGGTCAAAACTCACTTAACAAATCCTCACTTAACAGAAATTTTGGGCTCAGTTGTCATAAATCGAGGACTACCTATACAGATTAGATGCATGGTATATATTTAAAACATAATAGCACAACTTTGTATTTATATTTCTCAAGATTAGGGAAATACTAGCTGAATATGATCCTCAATTTATGCCCATGGGCCTTGATGAAGCCTACTTGAACATAACAGAGTATTTAGAAGAACAGAACCACTGCTGTAAAAGAAAACATCTCAGTACATCCAAGTTTGGTCTAAATGGTATGTAATTATCAAGAGTTATCAGGTCAGAATAAAATGTTATGTTGCTTTTATGTCTGTGATCTAGTAAACCTGGAAACTGACACACGAATATTTTAAGTTTTAATATTTGCTTTCATTTATTTTGAATTAATTTCATGCCAAGGCAAAAGACAGTGATAAGATCTTAATCTAGAACCGTGATGGTGAACCTATGGCACACATGCCGGAAGTGGCACACAGAGCCATTTGGCATTGCCCAGAACAGATCCACTGCACATGCACACATGTCTCCCACCAGCCAGCTGATTGTCGGGTATCTGCCACGTGTGCACAGGGGGGTGGGGGCACGTGAGGTGGGGTCGCACGTGCATGCGCAGTGGCATGCAGGGTGCACACCAGGGGAGTCACACGGACATGCGCAGAGGGGCATGGCGCACAGGGGGTGCGTGCGCATGTGCAGGGGGCAGGTGGTGTCACGCACATTGCATTATGGGTGCAGGCACGCATGCACGCATGTGTGCACTTTTGGCACACGGCAACGAAAAAGTTAGCCATCACTGATCCAAAATTTTAAACATATTCTGAACACTTATTAAATGTAAGAGTCCTCATTTCAATGGGAGAAATTTTTCCAGTGTTGGTTGTTAACTTGGGCCAGTGATTTAGTCAAGGAAAAGAATTGTGATGCTAAACTAGATTTTTTTTATTTACTCGTCTTAAGAAGAAAATCCTAAAAATCTTATTATTTTACTATAATTTTAGATTGAACTGCTGGTTGGGATTGAGTCAGCAGAGTTAGGCTTCAATATTGCATCCTAACCACTATGCCACCATGGCTTTTTCTTTCTTTTCCTCCATGGGAGATGACCCTGCAGCAGTAACAATGAGAATACTGCCTTTTCTAAAAACAACATATGCAACCATCTTGCCAAATAAGTGATTTTGAAGTCTAAAGCAGCTGTTCCCAACCTTTTTTTGCCACCAGGGACTGGTTTTGTGAATTGCTCGCCTCCAGGTGTGCAATTTTTCCATGGATCGGGGAGGGTGGGGTTACAGTTTCGCTTGCTCACCTGCTGCTCACCTCCAGGTGTGCAGCCCAGATCATGGACTGATATTGGTCCTTCGTCAGGGGACCCATGGTCTAAAGCTCTTGCTATTATTAGCTTTGCAAGAGAATTTGAAATGACTGGTTTGCTTACGATATTCTGATTTTTTTTGTTTTTTAAAAAAAACAAGGAAAACAGAACATAATTATATCTGATGAATCAAACTTGAGTGAAGATATGCATTCCTGTTCACCAGTATTGTTTGACAGTGACACTTTGATTGATAAGCAGACTATTCAGCCATCTTTGCCCGTAAAAGAACAGCAATGCCAACAGTCAAGAGTTCAGTTAAAGTCAGTTGTTTTGGAAACATCAGCTGAGGAAGTTGTAAATGAAATTCGTTTGAGAATTGAACAAAAAACTGGAATGACTGCCAGCGCTGGTAAATACATTTTTATTGTTTGTAACACTGACAATTCTAGAATAACTTTGTACATATTTACTGTAAGTATGTTCATAAAATATATGTTGTATTGATTGATTAGAGTTGTATCTGTGATTCTTTGCGGCTTCATACTTATCCAAGTATATTAATACCAATCAAAATGTGCAAAGCTGAACAATTATGTTTTACTTCTCATGTGTAGTGTGTTCTAGATTTGATTTCATTTCTGTGGCTCCTGTCTATATATGGTCATACAGCTTATTGGATATTTGCATTGTCTTGGTCCCAGTGCAAATACTGACCATTAAATTATGATTCTGGACTCCATCATTCACAGAATTTGTGCATTTGTATATGACAACAGAATTGCTTTCAGACTGATTCTCCCTGTTAAGTTGTTGTTTAACCAGGCTATTTTACAACATTGTTTTGGGGAGAAAGAAGTCTTTATACCTGGAAGGTTATGTTCACAGCTAACAAAGATGCAATTATGTAATTTTCATAGATATTCCTCAAATATTCTCCCATTCACTGCTGCATTGGGCCACAACTAAAGATTGTTAAGACTTACTCCCTCAATTACTTACTCACCTAATCTTTCCACCTACCTTCTCTTCAACATAAATTATATCTATTGCCTTGATTTTTATCTGGAGGCTGGCTGCAATTAGTGACAGTGACTCAGATATTAGTAAGAATTAGCCTTGATTTTTTCTGAATAAATATAATAATTTGGGTGTAATCAAAGGATATGAACGTATTATTTATATTTAGTAAGAGATCTATAATAATTAAGGGAAAGACATTTGTTCTACATTGTTTGTAGGCAAAATTTGGAACCAGCAATTATATAATGGCCAAATAACTGCTGATTACTTTTTTCTGTGTGGGGGATGGTCCTTTGTACAGATTTAGTTTCATACTAGAAATGAATACAAAAATAAAAACTGGTTATAGAAGACTATATCTTAGAAAACACTAATAACTAATGGTCCTTTAAAAAGCTAAAGAATACAACGTTGAAAGGAAGTTTGGAAGTCATCCAACTCCATGACAGATGTTCAACCTCTGCTTAAATTATTTCAATGAAGAACCCATTACTCTTTAATTTTTTTCATCTTTTCTACCTTCTAGAATAACTGAGGTCTGGAAATCAGTCTGAATTGGTCTGAAATTATAGCTTTTGCTATTCTGTCAATGGGTATGATTAACAGCTAACCCAAATAAAAGTATTTAAAATGAAAAGAGATAAACACTCATGAGAGACTTAATGCTATTTAAATAGCACACATTTTAATGTAAAACAAATAAACAATGAACCTGAATATTTTCCAAACACAGCGCAGAGAATGTATCTAGAAAGGCCTGCAATGAAGTTAAATAATATTGCAGGTAAAGAAATCAAGAATTTTGGCGAATGAAGTCAAGGGACAGTAAATGAAGAGATAATTTCCCTCTTTCTTTTCCTTTTTTCTCAGTCATTTCTTCTTTCAGTCCAGGCAGATCCTTCCCAAAGAATCAGTTTATGGGAGCTTAAGACCGAGAAGGCAACCAAGCAAGTTTTGAGAGAGCTTGAGGCAGAGAAGGCAAGCAAGCATATGGAAGTTTATAGGAAAGCTCTAAGCAACTTAGATAGGAAAGTGCAATTGGTGCCCAGAATCCTTAGTATCCATGCAAACTAAATGGGATCAGAGCAGCAATGACTGATAAGGAAAGAGATTTTGGGGTAGTGATAAACAGTTTTATCAAGATGTCAATACAGTGTACATCCATTCATGTTAGAGATATTTAGAAATGGTATTAAAAATAGAAATGCCAATATATTAACACATTTATTAAAATCAGTGGTGTGAGTGCATCTGAATATTGTGTGCAGTTCTAGTCACTGTACCTTAAAAAAGATACGATGGAATTACGCAAAATGCTGAAAGAGATTAAGACATAGTAAGATAAAAAAATTGAGAGGGAAGATTTACACTAACACTATTCATTCTTCTTCATGTTTTCTGTCCGTGCAAATGAACCTTGCTTTTAGGAGAATCTTAAGAACTCCATCCCATTTCAGTCATCCATTTGTTTCAGTTAATTCAGTCTTCCTGCATATATTTGTTTCATGTTTCAGTCCTCATACTGTCTATATTAGTGTTTTGTGTTGAAGTACAAACTTCCTAAAGTTGCCAAGTTTGAAAAGCCCTGGTCTCAAATCACTCTTTTTTTTCCTTTCATAATGGTCACTCATTTTTTAATTTAACCCACATTCATAGTTGATAAGAGGCAGGTGACAAAATGTTGGCTTGGAAATTTTCTATTCTAGAGACACTAGCTTACATTTTTTTAACACACTTGAGATAAAACTGGGTATTTGGTTGTGCTTGTGGTATACTGGCCAAATATTACAGAACTATCCAATATTATGACTGATATTATGACCTTATATTAAAATGGAATACTGAATGAGATGTAGATATGACAGTTTGGTAACCTAGCCTCTACTTTGCATAACCAAAAAGTGATATATTTTTAATCTTATCTCCCTGTGAAATAGCATTTTGTGGAGTGGTACCTATTATGGAGCCATTTCAAGATTGGGTACCCATAATGCCTATGTTTTGATGGCACCTGTGACCCTGCCTCAAAAGTATTCTTTATACTCAACTTTCATCTCAAATCTGGATTGCTTTGACTCTTACATAATATATAATTAAAGCTGGAAAGTGATAATTCTGTTTTGTTTCTATTTGATTTTTTTTTCATTTAATTGTAGGCATTGCTCCAAACATGATGTTGGCAAAAATGTGCAGTGATAAAAATAAACCTAATGGCCAATATAGAATCCCTCCAGAAAGAGATGCTGTGATGGACTTCATCAAAAATTTAGCTATTAGAAAGGTGAAAAAAATTGATTTATTTAGTGTTGCTACTTTTATGAATATTGTGTTCAGGAAATAGTTACTGTCTTTTGGTGTCTAATGTTATCAACATTTTATCTTCTATATCTGCCACTGTAAAATATTACACTGTTCTCCATGGTCATGTGACTGCATTGGGGCATTTAGTAACCATCTCACATTTACAACTTGTGACTTTTCTGTCAGTTACCAGCAAAAAAAAGCCCATTCAGGAGGGTGGATTGAGAGTTACAACTACGTTTCATGTAATGACTGTGTAATTTGTTTAATGATCGCTCTAACAACTGGTCAAAAAATCAGTTTGAAAAAAATCAAATAATGCCTCAGTTTATAGTGCAGAACAATACAACAAAGTCGCCAGTTATATGCAGCAGTTTACCAAGCTATGTAATTATTTATATTATTTTTGAAAAGCTCAGTTTCCAAGGTGATGGTTAATAATAGATGATAAGAGGTATATATTGAAACTGTTAAAATTAAGATTTCACATTAAAACTTCCTGTTTCACTGGTATATAATTCATTCTCATTTAGGTACCAGGCATAGGAAAAGTAACAGAGAAAATGCTAAAAGCTTTGGAAATAGAGACTTGCACAGAACTGTACCAGCAGAGAGCTCTGATTTCTCTTCTATTTTCTGAAACATCCTGCCATAATTTTCTTGAAATCTCTCTTGGTTTGGGTTCCACACATTTGGAAAGGTATTTTATACAAAATGTATTTATCCTTATTTTACTTGTTTTCTAAATATTTTATTAATTGGTTGCATTTCACATGAAATTAATAACTACTGTATTATTCAAGCTTACCTGTAATCTAGCCTTGTTTTTATTCTAATTCCCAGTAAAATTACAGAATCTTAGGGCTCTCTCTCAACTCTCCTAAGACCCTTAAGTCTAAAATAGATCACATATATTTGTAACTTTAAAAAATATTCAGTGAAGTATTTCAATTTTGGTGGCTCAGGCTGTTAAATGCCTGCTCTTAAGATCCAGCTGCCTGCAATTAGTGCAGGCTCGAATCCCACCAGGCTCAAGGTTGACTCAGCCTTCCATCCTCTCGGGGTAGGTAAATTGAGGACCCAAGATTGTTGGGGGCAATAAGCTGACTTTGTAAAAATGCCGCTTAGTAATAAGCAGGCATATACAATGGAATGAAGGCTATTGCTGAGCACACTGGGTTGTATCCCCAAAAAATTGTAAGCCGCCCTGAGTCTTCGGAGAAGGGCGGCATATAAATGTAATTTAAAAAAAAATTTTTTTCAATATTAAAAAATATTTTCAGGTTGTTGCATAAATTCAGTTCCATCATGTTTTAACAAAAGATATGCTTTCTTACAAAGACAGAGTGATATTGAATACTTACAGAAAATGATGACATTTACTAATATTTCTTACCTTTACTTTACCCTGCTTTTCAGACAACTGTTTTTATCTAATTTTTAATAATTATTTTTCCATTTTCATGATGTATGTGTGTCTGCTCATAAAATTTGACACTTACTTTGTTGGGAGCTAACCTTTGAAATTTAGCATTCTTTCTTTTTTTAAGGGACTGGGAAAGAAAAAGTATGAGTACCGAAAGGTATGTACTCAAAAGTATATCAGGTGTAAACATCTCACCTCTTAAATCCATTTAAATATACCATGTGGTTCCCCCCTCCCCATGATGCAAGAGATACCAATACAATGCCAAAAATTTGCCAAATAAAGTTTGGGGTTGCCTGAGTTATGGATTAGGTTATTTGTTTGTTCATTTATTTATTATTTAAGTGTATTCATTGCCCGACATTCATAAGTACAAGAAGCATTCATAAGTAGAAAAAACATAAAAACAGCTAAAATTCTGTCCATATAAAGGTAATATATAGTTACCAGTCACTAATTTTGCAAAGACAATTAATTCAAATACTGGTACCAGCATACCAGTTTAATTGTTTAATTGTTTTTAATGTTTTGTTTTTAGTATTTGAGCTTGTTATTAGTTTAATGGTTTTTTAAGTATTTATTGTTCTGTATTTTAGCTGTGAGCCACCTCGAGTCTTCGGAGATGGAGCGGCATACAAGTTCAAATATAAATAAATAAATAAATAAATAAATAAATAAATAAATAAATAAATAAATAAATAAATACTTTTCCCATCATGTAAAAGAGACACTGGTTCTTTGGAGATAAAAATTATGTAACTGAGCCTTTTTTGAGACATTCTGGTAAAAAAAATTTTCTATTAGAACAGTAATACCAAATATAATTATTGCCACTGTGTCAAAAAGACCTAAGATAAAATAGAATTTTTCCTCCATGTTTAGATATGTTGCTTCCATCCGTGACAGGCATCTTGATATAGGAAAGAAGTTCAAGTAATCCAAACAGAGGAAGATCTGATTTTCATTGATTTCTCTTCCTTAATAAGCTGTTTATATTCTTTGAAAATCTGAAGAGGGTTAGGTAATCCTCTGAAATAGTGAAGGAGAAGATACCAAGAAATAGTGATCATTCTCTTGACCCAACCCCTAGTAAGCTTCACGATCAGAACTTCAATGAATAATTCCTTCAAGTAGAATTAAATGTTGGATCTCCAAAGAACCAAAATTTATTTTTCATCGTGCAGTTTTTTAAAAAACCAAAGTCATTATTAGATGTTTTTAATAAATTAAAAGATTTGAATTGGATCAAGACTAATTTGTTATAATTAAATCCCACTGAAATAATTGTAAAAGCAATGTCTAATTTAGTGCAAACTAAATGAGACAACTGGTCTTGATCCAATTCTAAATCTGACATCCACTATTAAATGATGCTGGACTGTTACATTTATCCCAAAGCTTAACTTCCTTTTGATATGTTACCATAACAGCCACAGGAAATCATATTGTAGTTTTTGATTTTTGTGTAGTAAGTATGTAGCATGTATTATAAGCTGAAACATTCATTTTTAATGCCGCAGGGGTGTTAAAGAACTGTTTTTGTATTTAGGTACTGTTCAATAGATTTTGGAAATATTTTCTGCTTAGTTTAAACTTGCTTGGGTAATCTGTCAAGAACAGAACATGCTGAGATTTTCTTCTCTCTCGGCAGGACGTTTAATGAAATAAGTGCATCAGAACAATACAAGTTATGTCAAGAACTCTGCAATGACCTTGCTCAGGATTTGAAAAAGGAAGGACTTAAAGTAAGTAACTTTATATCTTCTGTATTTCTCCTGTTTATTAGCAGTCACATCTTCTGTATTTATTGGTGTATTGTTTTGGTGGGAAATACTTTTTATTTGTCTGCATTCCTCTCGGTCATAGGAATTTAGATAGAACAGAATTTATGCTAAGGGTGAAAATGATTTGTTAGATTTGCAGGCGGTCACTGGGTTAAAAATGAGTTCAGTTCCTAATTCCGTCTTTAACTTACATTTGTATATAAGATGGAATGTGTACTTACAAATGGACTCTGCCTATTGATAAAAATAGTATATGCCCCCCATTTTCCTTCATTGAGCTGATCTTCCTCTTCACCTTTATTGCAAGACAGTTCTCAGAATATAACCACTTCAGAAAAAATGTCTATTGTTTTTAATAGGCTAGAACCATAACTTTAAAATTGAAGAATGTGAACTTTGAAGTGAAAACAAGAGCTAATACAGTACTTTCTGCAGTTTCTACTGAAGATGAAATATTTGCTATTGCTAAAGATTTGCTTAAATCAGAAATGGAGATTGTGGCCCCAGAACCTTTACGTTTAAGATTAATGGGTAAATATCATTTCATATAATTATGCTGAGTACTGGCTCATACAATTATGTCAGTTATTGCTAGTTATTTGAACGAAATGAAAATTTTGATCTGTATGCAATTGCTGTTAAACTTTGTTCTTATACACTTCTATTATACCTTTACAATTAAATGGTTATTGAAAATTCCTCAAATCAAAATTTCTTTATTATTAATTGTTAGAATATATGTTTAAAATATGATTCCTCTATTGTCCCCTTCAAAAAACAGATGCACTTAACACTTTCCCATCATCAAAAGAATATTTGGTGCTTCATGTATTTAAGCATGTGAAACTTTGTCTCCATCCCCAGCATGATTCTTCTAGGGGTGGGTTGTGCAGTGGGGAATCATAGGAAGGCAAGGTTGTATGACTAAGTTATTTATATTCTTATTTAAATATATTTATATGGCTGTCTATCTATATTTATAGTTATTTATGTACTTATTTAAATATATTTATATGGCATGACTTTGACAACAAAATGGATTAAAAGCAGCAACAAAAATAATAACAGCACAATAATAATACAATTACATCTGTAGACAGTTTAACACAGGCCATATGTTCACAGTAGCATCAACAATCATACAACAAGTTTACCTAAGAGAATATCCTAATCTTCAGGGACTTATGAAATGCCATTAGAGTCAGGGTCAAGTGAATCTCAGGGGGTATGGTGTTCCAAAGATACAGAAGACATGCTTTCTGGTCTCATCAGATGTCTTAATGGATAGAAGCCATAACATGCCTACTAGGAGAGGGGATGGGACCTGAATGATATTTCCAAGGAGATCTGTGAAGTGGAAAAAAATCCAGTTCCACTGTATATGTTAAAGCTAGATTGAAACCAGTATGCACAAGAGAATTGTGGGCAGAAGTTAGTTGACTCATGTCTAAATTTGAATTGATTTAAGTAGGAATTAAGTAACCTTATTATGCATTCCTATGTATGTCTATGTGACGCAGACTACAATTCAGCATTCATTGTTTTGATTATATTTTTAAACACTTACCTCTTTGTGGCTTGTCTGTCATATTCAGGTGTAAGAGTATCTGGTTTTTTAACTGAAGAAGAAAAAAAATACCATCAGAAGAGCATTGTTAATTTCTTAGGACCAGGAAAACAAGCCTGTGCTTTTAAGAAAGCTGTCAACATTTTCCCAAAAGTATCTGAAGGAGAAAGCTTTTTCAATAAAAAGAGAGCTACAAGAGAGCAAACCAATCAAGGGATATTTTTAAATGAATCTTCAAACAAGAAGAGTCTACCAGATACAATGTCAACAATAACTTCAGGAGAACAAAGAAAGGATGATGAACATCAGATCTTTATTTGCCCTATTTGTTTTGAAGAGCAGCAAGATAGCACTTTAGAAACATTTAATAGGCATATTGATATGTGCCTTAGTGGAACAAAAGAAAAAGAAAATGCAGAAATTACCGATAACAGCAAATCATGGAAAAATGATCCTCCTGTGGATATGGGAGGAAAAGAAGAGATAAAAGTTAAAATAAGTAAACCACCAGTAAATGAGCAGTCAATAAATATACCTGATTGTGATTCTGCAAGTGGCAAAGATGTTTTGCCTAAGTGCCTAGTTCATAAACAGAATGAGAATGGAGGCGGTCCTTCTAATGCTTCGGTATCTGAAATGCATGCTAAAGATGATTTATCTTCCGGAGCCTTGTTAATAGATAAAGAAGAATCAAATTGCTCAGGAAATAATTTGCAAAGTTTTTCTGGCATTACTGAAAATATTTTTGTTTGTCCAGTTTGCAACACAGAACAAAAAACAAAGGATCTCACCTTGTTCAATAGGCACGTGGATGTTTGTTTAAACAAAGGCATCATCGAACAGCTAACAGAAAAATCAGGTAATGGTGAGTATTTTACCAATCATTTAAATAAAAAAAAATTTAACTCATATTTTTGGAATGTTAAACGAAGTTCAGAATGCAAATTTATATGAGGTTTCTATAAAGGAGTTGACTGCTTCTCCATTTTGTGTAGAAAGAGGCTGATGTTTCTTTCTGTAGAAAAATAAAAGTTATTTTGTAAATTGTAACAATTTAGTTTTTAAATGCAGGAAGAATAAACATTGCTGGGCTCTTGTCATACACAGATTATGTAGGAGCTATGCAACAGTCTGTCCTATAACTCATTTGTCACTTGTCATTGGAAGAAGTATAATTGTTAAAAGGGCAAATATTTATTTTTCCTTCCCAAGCAAAAATGATATAAATAGCTACAGAAAAGTCATGGTTTATATAAGAGTTTATGAACAGTTTAAGTGGAGAAAGAGAAGAAAACAATAGTAGATTTCTTGTTAATTCCCATTTGTTAATCATAATTCTACTGGAATACATTTTTTCTTTCAGTTTAAAAATTTTAAATAATTTTTTTTCCAGAAATCTTAGATAGAGCACAATATAATACAAACTTTTCAGCAGGAACCAAAAGGTAAGCTCTGAGTGAGTGTTAAAAGAATTATTTGAATATTTAGAATATATTAATGTCAAAACATTTTGTTATTGTGGCTGTTTCATTAGTAATATGTGGTTTTTTTCCTTTTCAGATCTGGAACAGTAATTCCCCAGTCAACATCCAAAAAAGTCAAATCAGGCAATACTAGGTGCACTATAGAATCATTTTTCAAATGAACACAATGAATTAATTTAATTATTGTCATGGTACAGAGACTCAGAATGAAATATGTCACTTGAACCTTATGTATTGTGTATAAATTATGTAAGATTAAAGAACTGTATAAAATATAATTATATAAACTTAAAGATTATATTACTTATATATATTGCATATATATGATTTTATACCAGCTAACCCATCACTTTATTTCAGATGCACAGCCTCATATTTTAAAGAATGTACAAAATGTACGGAAGCTGACTTTTAAAACTGATAAGCATATTGTTATTTATTGAGGAATGTCAAGCACTTTAAAAGCCAGTTCTCCTTTGAAAAACATGATGGTAATGGCTGTTATCTTCATAACTCTTAGATAGGAAGGGAAAAGAAAATAATTTTGATTTTATTTAAAAATTAAAACTTGTCCTTATAGATCAGGCACTATTATGAAATTTTAAGATTTGATTTGCTTTCATCGATTCTGTATAAAAATATTAGAAAATGTGGAATATTTAGCACCCAAAATTCAGACACAATTTTTGTACTATCGTGTAGCACTTCTAGCCTTTGTTAATTGAAGCAGGAACTTCCTGACTGTCCTTTGGTAAACAAAACTTTATGTACTACATATAATATATGATATTAGTAAAAGCAGACTAAATAAACTTACATATCCTGAATAGAGCTACTGTACTGGAACATCCATCATTACATGAATCATTACATGACTGTTCCTGATTTTATGACTGTTGCCAAAGCTGTTATATGAGTCTGGCTTCCCCCAGACTTCTAACTTTGCTTGTCAGAACTGGCTGGAAAGGTCACAAATGGTAATCATATGACCTTGGGATACTGCAACTGTTGTTAAATACATACCAGTTGCCAAACTCTCAAATCATGATCATGTGACCATAGGGATGCTGCAATGGTCATAAGAGTGAGGACCAGATGTTAGTCACTTTTGTCAGCACTTTGAACAGTTGCTAGACTAATGGTCATAAGTTGAGGACTACAATGGTACCTCGGTACTTGAATGTTTCAAAATTCATTGAATTTGGTACTCAATACATTTTGACATGAAAATGTCCCAGTAATCATCGTTTGTTTGGTACTCAATGCACTGTGATAGGAAAAGAGGGAGACTCACAGAGGGCAGATAGGAAGTCAGCCATGCTGGGAAGGTTGCTGCTAAAGGAAGAGAGGGATGGCCACATAGCAGATGGGAAGTCGGCCATGCTGGGAATATCATTGACATAGGAAAAGGGACAGAGAGAAAAGTCCTTCCCAGCTGAAACAAAAGGTCATGTGGTAAGTCATGGGGGTGGTTTGGCACTCATCATTTTTAGTACTCATCGTACCTCCCAAAACCAATTAAAAATGGGTACCAAGGTACCACTGTACTTGCATTTACTTACATTTTAAATTGTTTCCAAAAATAAATGGCTGTTATATAATACAGATTTATATGAAGTTCAAATTGTAATTGAGCACAAGCTGAATATGCATCATCAGTGTGATGCAGTTGCAAAAAAGACAAATGTAATTTCATGTTGCATTCCTAAAAATCTAGTTTTCATTTCAGGAAAAAATTGGTCCAATTTATTATGTGTTGGCCAGATTCAATCTAGAGTATCTCCCTTGTTGCCCAGGTGTCAGACAAATTCGAAGAACATGGAAGAGATACAGAGAAATGTAATGAAGATAATCAAATCGGAAAATGAGCCTTAAGAGGTGAAATGGAAATGGAGAGAAGAAAATATATTGCGTGAGTGAGAGGGAACAAATTCAGTTGCACTTTTGAAGTACCTGAAGGATGTTACACAGAAAATCAAGATCTATGTATCAGAATGCAGGACATAGCATAAATGATCAAAGTTATGGGAATTCAGATTCCTGTTAAATGGTGAGATAATTTTCTACAGTATTAAGAGCAGTTCATTGAGGGAGTCAATTACTAAGGGATCTAGTGAATTTGAACTCTCCTTTAAACAGAAGCTGGGCTTTATTACTTTGAAATCCTGCACTGACACGTACTCCATGGTCTAAATGAGCCTGGCAACTTTATGATTCTTTGGAGTTTGTATGCTTTAAAATAATTTCATTTGTAATTTATTCAGTGTAATTTATTTTGCGAAATAATTTTAATCTATGATGCATTTTCCTAAAAATTGTGATACCATTTTTTTTAAATTGTAAAACTCAAAAGATTTTAGCAAAACAGCACAAAACGTGTGAAATAAATACTCATTGATGAAACTGTAGTTTGCATTTTCTGTATTAACCATAAAGATCATTGCTTCAGTTTTTCCAATTCTTGGAATTGGAATCTGGTTCATGCTATAGTCTATTTTATTTATTTATTTATTATTTATTAATTGGTCTTATATGCCGCCCTATCTCCCAAGGGACTCAGGGAGGCTCACATAAAAACACCCAATACAAAAGTTAAAAGAATTAAAAGATAGTTAAACTAATTAGACCAGATACAGTGTTTAAAACCCAATCAACACGACATTTAAAACTAAACCCCCACCCCTCATTCCAGGCCAGTTTGTTCAAATAACCAAGTCTTTAGGCCGCAGCGGAAGGAGCGGAGGTCAGGGGCCAATCGTAGCTCCAGGGGAAGCTGGTTCCACAAAGTGGGTACCCCCACAGAGAAGGCCCTCCCCCTAGGGACCGCCAGCTGACATTGGCCAACGGTACCCCAAGGAGGCCCTGTCTGTGAGCGCGTACCGGGCGATGGGTATTGGATGCTGGCGGGAGACGTTCCTGCAGGTACCCCGGCCCTAAGCCATGTAGGGCTTTATAGGTAAGTACCAGCACCTTGAATCTCACACAGAGGGCAACTGGCAACCAATTCAACTCGCGCAGGAGGGGTGTAACATGGGAGTATCGGGATACCCCCATCACAACCCGCACAGCCGCATTCTGCACCAGCTGAAGCCTCTGCGTGGTATTGAATTTATGGTCAAAGACTAAATTAGTGCCTTACTGCCTTCTTGGATGAGAAGCAAAAGAAGTTTCTTGGATGTGATGCAAAATGCCTTGAAAGAAAAACAAGAAAGTCCAGTTGCCTCTTGAAAAAAAAAAGCACCTTTGGGACAACCATGACCTGGATGACTGAGAATCTCAATAGACGTTGCCTTGGCTTTGGTGGCACAGTGGTTAGAGTGCAATACTGCAGGCTACTTCTGCTGACTGCCAGCTGCCTGCAATTCAGCAGATCGAATCTCACCAGGCTCAAGGTTGACTCAGCCTACTATCCTTCCAAGGTGGGTAAAATGCGGACCCAGATTATTGGGGGCAATAGGCTGACTCTAAACAGCTTAGGGAGGGCTGTAAAAGCACTGTGAAGTGGTATATAAGTCTAAATGCCATTGCGATTACTACTCAAAAGCGGAATATTGTGTCCATATGTGGCTTAATAGAGACTACACCCAAATGGTTGATATCCAACTCCACCAGGCACCCGCTCCTACGCACTGGTTACCATACTTAACAATATCATACTGCCCCACATTAGAAGACAACAGGCTTTCATTTGGCTATGTCAAGGATGCTGATCAACAGGCATTTTTTCACCAGAACAATGCACAGTCCATCACGAGATTGAACTCCCATAGGCCAGCATGGAAAACACCTATTCACTTAATATCTACCCAGCTTAATTCCGGAATGCCTGGAGAGAGGAATGAGCCAAGGTACTTTCTTATGGCTTACCCATTAGTGATCCCGCTACCAAGCCATTTGGTTTTGACCTGTCTCACTCAGTCTGCACAAAATTGAACAAAATTAGGTGATACTGGAAGAAGTGCCTCTGCCCTGTATCAGTGGGTATGGAAAAAGTCCCCTTGTTCGGATTGTAGTGCTAATATGCAAACTATTAACCATATTGTGCAAGATTGCCCACAACATGCATTTTCTGGTTCCCTGGAAGATTGGCAAGAAGCAACGCCAGAAGCGATCACTTGCATAGCTGAACTGGACATCTAATTGTGAGGCCACTGCCATAGCCCCATAGAGGTTTTTATATATAATTACATGGATTGTGTGTATATGTTTACTTCCCTTCCGTCATGTTCTCATCATACACTAATAATTATATAGGCAGCCACTTTCATCTATATGGGGCTGAGCAATAACTTGAATGTGAACAGAATGCCTGAGTCTGGAATTTTGTTGTGAATAATAAAAAAATTCTGAATTTTTTGAATTTATAAATAATCTGAAATGAGGTAGACCAGGGAGGACACTAGATAATGGCATGGGACACTACTGTCACTTGCATTTGCACTCAATGCGATGTTGAGGACCAAAGACTGATTGATTGGTTGACTGATTGATTAAGGGATTACACAGTTGTAAAAAGGGTGGGTTTTTTTGTAAAGCTCTAGATCAGTCAACTAGCCAGATCTCTTAAAAATAGAAATAAAATTAGCAAATTAGACACACTAAACTTCAAGCACTCACTGTTAGCTATAGGCATCAGAAATTGCACGCAGGGGAATTAACAAGTGGCATAGATTTAAGATTCAAGGAGCTGATCAAATGGTTAACAAAATATGCAGCATCTGAGCAATGCATAGAGATAATCTACAGAGTCTTTCATTCTTACAATTAAAATAACTGAAAAATGGGCACTATCCAGTTTTAAATACATTATGTTTTGCTGCTTTTGCCCAACTGAAAACAGATCAATTGTAATTCTGTATGCCCTGCATGCTCAAATAAATATATGTTTATTGGAAACATGCATCTATTTTATAAAACTAGTTTTATAAAAATGGCATTAAAAGTTATGGTTAGTATTTAAAATGATTTAATAAATAAACAATTAGGAACAATTAGTCTGAATGAATTCCCTGAAATACTATTTTCTATTTGCTTTTTCAGAATGGTCCTTAAAACAACCCTACTGTATTTGATTTAGTGGATTCTAAATGTTTTTACATTCTTTAAAAAGCATAAATTAGATAAATGAAATTTTTAGCAGAAAGCATACAGGTTGCTGCTTAAACCTTTCCCCCAAGGGTGGGATTCTACCGGTTCTGTCCACTTCTGTAGAACTGGTTGCTCTGAAAAGCAGCAAACAGAGAGCATACATAGAATCAGTTCTATGTTTGCTGCTGTTTTGGCCCACCCGCCTACCCGGGCTCTTACCTGACCTTTATTTCCTGCGTTTTCAACTGCAGTTGCTTTGTGCAACACAGCTGTGGTTGAAAAAGCAGGAAAAAAGTGTTTTTTCAACTGCGCACCCGTGCGCAGCGCTGCTCAGCTGTCCAGGCAGCTAGCTGATGATGACATACATGCACGGACAGCGTGCGTCAGGCATGTGTGTGCACTAAGTGCGCATGCGCACGCAAAGTGTAAAATCACCGAACTGGTAGTTACACTGGTCGGATCCCACCCCTGCTTTTCCCCAGATGTTTTCATTTAGTTCAACCTTCCCATATTTTTCATATATATATATATATATAAAGTGGAATACAATGATATGAAAGTTTATATATATATATTATATATATTTGTTGTAAGATATTTGTAAGCATAAGCAACAGATTAAAAAATTAGAACTATCTAATAGTTTTAATACAACTGTTTCCTGGATAACTATTTTTATGTTACAAATATGACTCATTCACAAATGTATTTACTTTCATGCTGAGTCATTTTTGTCAACATTTATTTAGAAGGCGGAAAATTAGCAGTTTTATTCACTAAAACGATGCACGGAACTTAATTTCAACCATGAAGTAGTCCAACCTTGGGTCAAGAGCAACTGATCTACAGCCGTAGTAGTAGTAGTAGTAGTAGTAGTAGTAGTAACAGTATGTTCTAAATATATTTTATTCTGCAGTTTAAATCCCAATCCCATAAACAGTCCATTAATCTTTTGGATTTACAGTCTAATAACTGTAATACAAAAGGAAAAGGACTGAGAGAGAAGAAGAAATAAGTGAATACAGACAACACATATAAAAAACTTTCCAAAGTGCAAACAAAAGGATTAAAAATGGTCAAAATTGCTTTACAATGAGTAAAACCTGGAATCAGAGTCAGGGAAATCCATGCTCTTCAGTTGAAAAGTCAATTGTGGTCATGAAGATGTCATCGACGTTCCATCCATTATGTGTAATGCATATAATTGTGACCATCTTGACTGTTTTTTTCATATCATTGGGACATCCCTCAGTATTGTACTTTTTTTAGTCTGTTGATTCACAGAGTAAATATTTCAGTAGTGGCAATACTTTAAATTGTGGAAGAGCTAATAAGAATTTGGAAAGGATTGACAGACTGGAAATGCTCTCAGCATCATTTTCAACATCTGCTTACTAATAAGTTTGACATTGTGTGGATTTTTTGCAATTCATTGTTAATTAGTTGATGCTGATCAAGCAGAATAATACTAACTACATTTTAGGTAAATGCACAGGAAGAATGCAGATTTAGGAAAATATTGGCTGTGTAAACTAAATAAATATCTTAATTCCATTAACTGGACAGTTTCTACTGGGTTTTTTTGTGAGTCAAAATGTCCTGAAGTTGTAGATTTAGGCCAGCCTCTCATTAGGATTCAGGTCTGAACAATGAGTGCTAGCAGGGGTATAAAATAAAATTCAAAATCCAAGATTGGGATATATTTATTGGGATGCACTGAGACGCCACAGAAGTATGCAAGTTTTCAAGTTTTTGAGGAACTGTCATCAAGTTTAATATGAAAAGCAGGCTAATCCAGAAAGTGTTTCACTAATCCAGAAGTATTTCCCTCTCAAATCCATTTCTCGCTCGCTCTCGCTCTCTTAACACACCAGGTTGTGTCTGGCAGGTGCTTGGCGGGAGTTGTCCCTAGAAAGTGACACCCGCCCTGGTTTGGGTGGCTTCCTCAGCCGGCCGCTCTCCAGAACGCTGCTTCGGCAGGAACCGCAATGGAGGAAATTCGGAGCCGCACCGTGAAAGGCCTCGCTGATCTGAGGGGCTTTATCAACCTGACTCCGAAGGAAGGCGACAGCTCGAAGGCGGCAGCCACAGCAGAAGCGGCCAACGCGGAGACTTGTGAGTGTCGGAGAGAGGGAGGCGGAGGGTGGGTCTCTCCAAGCCTTGGTTTGGGCAAGACCGCCAGTTTGTGGGGCTCTTCCGGCACGCAGCTCTCTTCTTGGAAGCGTGGAGCACAGCCCAGTCGCCCCTTGGGGATTGCGAGGCGATGAACTAGTTCGGTTGGATGTTTTTGTCTGGCCCTTTTTGTGCAGAGGTTCCATGATCCCGAAGAGTTCAAAAGCAGGCAAAAGAGCACAGCCGCCCCGGAAGAAATAATCCTCCAGGCAGGGAGACGACTAGGGCAGCGGTTCGTTTCCTATACGAAATTTCCAATTGAAATCCTCAGACATTTGAAATCCAGTCCAGACCACATTTGAATTTGAAATTCTCAGGGCTTTCTGAAAACTTTGAATAATCTTTCTTTGAATTACTAAGTGTTCAAATAATCCTTTGAAAACGTTTGAAGGAAGGGTAAGCTTCCAATTTCCTGGAGAGGGATAATTGATATATAGTTCTTTCTAATTTCAATCATGTCACATGTGGAGTCTTCAGATAGGTAGTTGCCCAAGGTTAAGCAAATTTCATATTATATGGCAAGCATTTAAAAAAAATCATTTGAATTCAGAGGAAACTTAAAAATACAGGATTTTTAAAAATTGGAGAGCCAGTTTGATGTAATGGTTTAAAAGATCAGGTTAGAAAAAGGGAGACTGAGTTCTAGTCTTGCCTTAGGTGCAAAGTTAGTCAGTGACCTTGGGCCAGTCATTCTCTCTCAGCCCTAGAAAGGAGGTAATGGCAAACTACTTCTGAACTCTAATGAAGAAAACTGCAAGGACTAGTCCAGACAATTGCCCAAAGTCAACTCTTGACTTAAATAACAAAAATCGTCCACACCTTCAACACCCAAAGACATACTCAAACAAAAAAAATTAAAATTAATCTGGCCAAAGTATTAGATTTCATAATAGAAAATGGAAACTCTTATTTCATAAGGCTTATGAATATCATGTAGCATCATTTTGACTGGTAGTATTATTTGATGTATTGCAGCTTTTTTCATGATAGCCACAGCAAAGGAGGTAGGCTTGCTCATTCACAAAATTATTTTTGTAAATATCAAAACAAGTAAACTGTCTCCTCTGCTAGTTCCTGTCCTTTATTGTAATTTCTTAATTAACTCATTAAACTATCCCCATGTTGCTCTTCTACGAACAATTCAGAGTGACATACAGAAAAAAATATTTTTCTTCTTGATCAGTTTAAGGCAATATACATACATGGTATATAACTTTGAGCCAGTTACTCTCCCTTAGCCCAACCCACCACACAGGGTGGTTGTTATGGATGACAGGAGCCAGGAGAATGTCTCAGCCAGCCTTCATGCCTAAGAGAGACCTAAAACTCACTAGTCCAGTATGTTAGCCCCTACATCAGTCTGTGAGCTTTCTATAAGAACAAACTGTGCTTCACAAGGGGAATGTGGAGGGCATAGGGAATGGCTTTGAAGGAGGACAGGAGGAACTGGTACCAAAGCAACGGTCAGATAAGAGAGGTGTAAGCCCTGTCCGAGAAAACAAGATAAGTAAATATTACAGATCAACAGAGTTGGAAGGGACCTTGTAGGTCATCTAGTCCAAAATACCGCAGACAAATACCATTCTTCTTCCCACAAAGATAAAGTAAGGGAGGGGAAGCACATTCATACTTGCAAGAGTCTGTTGCTATAGCTGTTATTGTTAAGTTTGCATGAAGAGACAGACTCGGAGTGCTTCAAGCTCTTTGTTTATTAGTGACTACAGCTCAGAACGACCCCCTTTTTTTTTTAATTACATTTATATGCAGCCTTCTCCGAAGACTCAGGGCTCACAATTTTGGAGCACAATCCAATGTGCTCAGCAATAGCCTTCATTCCATTGTATATGCCTGCTTATTACTAAGCGGCATTTTTACAAGGTCAGCTAATTGCCCCCAACAATCTTGGGTCTTCAATTTACCTACCCCGAGAGGATGGAAGGCTGAGTCAACCTTGAGCCTGGTGGGATTCGAGCCTACAGTAGTTGTAGACAGCTGGATCTTAAGAGCAGGCATTTACAGCCTGAGCCACCAAAGCTCCTTTGGCTTGGCTGCGGCTGCTACTTATAGCCAGCAGCCGCAGTTGCCAGCCAATCAGAGTGCAGGGTTTTCCGACTTTTAAACCAATCATTTCTTACATTTTACAAGAACAGTTCAAACTAAACCAATGACTTTAAACCTGCATACATAACACCCCTCCCTACTAGGTTCAGTCCATACTCAAACCCCAGCCTATCTAATGTATTCTTTTAAAAGGTGGGGCTTTTACGTAATGCTTGAGACCTACGTGGTTCAGATGTTTTAAGGTTCTCACCTTGTGAGGGAGGAAATGTGTCTGCTGACATTTCCTTACTAGGACTTGTAGTAATGGTAGAACCTGTTTGGTTACTACAACCTGGTCTCTCCTCCCAATCCATCTCCAACCCAATGTCAGCACCTAAATCAGGTAATGATGTGCAATCTTCCATTTGTGAAAATGGTTGTTGGTATTGTGACAGGTTTTGGGATGGTTCCTGTCATGTTAGCTCGTTACACATGGGGTTGATTCTTGCTTGTTCATTACACTCATGATCCTCCCTTCCCCTAGAAGAGGTAGTAGGTATGGGAACCAGAGAGGAGCAAAAGCGATGCTCCTGAGGCAATCTGGATCTAAGCTGATCAATGTGCCTGCTCCAGAGGACACCATCCTCTGTTTGTACCCTGTAAGATCGAGGGCCTGTGATTTGGGTTATCTCAGCAGGAATCCATAAAGGTTCACCCATAAGGTTCTTAGCATAAACAGAATCACCCACAGTGAACGTGCAAACTTTGCTAGTGGAATCTAGTGGTGCGTTGGGTGCATAAGTGGGATGAAGGCGGTCAAGGGGAGACCTGAGTTTCCTACCCATCAACAACTCTGCTGGGGATAAGTTAGTTGATGGGTTAGGAGTGATATGCTGGACACTGAGAAGTTTTTCAACTCTCTCAGTGATATCCCCAGGACCCAATTGCTGAAGTTTTTCCTTGGTAAATCGTACCATACGCTCAGCCCGGCCGTTAGCCGAAGGATGCCCAGGGGCTGTCAGGGCATGTCTGATACCCTGCTGTGCTAGATATGATTCAAAAAGGTTGGATGTAAATTGAGGACCATTTTCAGAAACCAGTACATCAGGTAACCCGTGAGTTACAAAAAGCTTTTTAAGCTGTTTGATAACAGCCTCTGCTGTGGTGGATGACATGGGAATAACCTCTAACCATTTGGAATATGCATCAACTATAACAAGGAAAGTGTGCCCTCTGGTAGGGCCAGCAAAATCAATGTGAATCCTGGACCATGGGCCCCTAGGACATTGCCATTCCTGTGTGGGGGCGAGAGGTGGGGCAGGCCTGACTACCTGACAGTTGGGACAAGATGCAACCCAGTTTTCAACCATTTTGTCAATACCTGGCCACCATACATAACTCCTGGCCAATCCCTTCATTTTGACAATACCTGGATGACCCTCATGTAACATTTCCAAACCCTCTTTCTGCAGTTTTGCAGGAATAACCACCCTGTTACCCCACAAAATACATCCTCTTAATACAGATAATTCAGTTTGCCTGGATTTAAAAGGTTGGGCAAGTTGAGGTAGATCTTGAAGAGGCCAACCTTTCTTAATCCAGCCTATAACAGGAGCCAATAAAGTGTCTTTGGCAGTCTCTCTGGCAATTTCAGCAGCATGTACTGGAAGCTTGGCAACAGTTTCTAGGAAAAAGGTGTAAGTCTCAGGAGCAAAGTCCTCAGTGTGAGAAGGAAGTGGGCAGCGACTCAAAGCATCTGCATGCCCAATGTCTTTGCCAGGCCTGTGGATGAGTTTGTATGAATAAGCAGCAAGAAATTCAGTCCACCTCAGCATTCTTGGTGACAGGATAGTGGGTGTAGGTTTGTCTCCTGCCACAATGCCTAACAGAGGTTTGTGATCTGTGACAATGGTAAATGTTCTCCCATATAAATACTCATGGAATTTCTTGACAGCTGCAACAATTGCCAAGGCTTCCTTGTCCAGTTGGCTGTAGTTCCTCTCTGCTTTGGTCAAGGTGCGAGAGTAAAATGCAATAGGAGCTTCCCTCCCACTGGGAAGCCTGTGGCTCAACCCCCCCCACTCCAAAGGGGATGCATCACAAGTCAGTACAACAGGCAAATTCTCAGAGAACTGTATCAGTACAGCATCAGACGTGATTAGTCTTTTAATATTGTTAAATGCAGATTGTTCTTTTCTGCCCCAGACCCACGCAGACTTTTTGTCTAATAATCTGTGCAGTGGTTCTGCAATGGTTGCCTTCTGAGGTAGAAACATGTGATAAAAGTTAATGAGTCCAAGGAAGGCTTGCAAATCTGTTTTACATTTTGGTCTAGGGGCTTCTTTGATTGCCTGAACCTTGGCATCTGTGGGGTGGATACCATGCTTGTCAATCATATAGCCCAAGAACTCAACCTTGTCAGTTCTAAGAGTGCATTTTTCTTCCTTGACTTTTAACCCCGCTTTTTGAATCTGGTAAGGACTTCTCTGAGTCTTTCTTGTAACTGAGTGTCATTTTCAGCAGAGATTAACACATCATCAAAGTAAGGTACTACCCCTGGCAGTCCTTGGAGCATCCTTTCCATAAGGCTTTGGAAGATGCCTGGTGCCACGCTTACTCCAAACTGTAACCTTTTACATTTGAAAGCACCTCTATGAGTCACAATGGTTTGGGCCTCTGCAGTGGCATCATCAACTGTTAATTGTTGATATGCCTGGGCCAGATCCAATTTGGCAAAGACTGTACCCCTGCCAAGTGAATGTAGTAAATGATGCACCACTGGAACTGGATATGCGCTCTGTTGAAGCGCATGGTTCAATGTCCCCTTATAGTCTCCACAGATTCTCACTGACCCATCAGCCTTGACTGGTGTGACTATGGGTGTCTCCCACCTGGAGTGGTCAGTGGGCTCTAAAACTCTTTGAGCTATTAGTTTATCTAATTGTGCATCAATTTTTTCCTTTAAGGCAAATGGGACCCTTCTGGGCTTTAAGCGAATTGGTGGCACCTTGGGATCTAGATTGAAAGTGATAGGGGTCCCCATATACTTGCCCAATCCTTTGCTGAAGACCTCTGGAAACTCAGACTTCAAGGCCTCCTCCCATTCAGTGTTGCTCACGTGATTGATGCCAGTCACCTCGATGCCTAGTGGATTGAACCACTCAAGTCCCAGCAAGCTTGGGCGATCCTTGTCCACGATGGTCAGGGGCAAGCATTTGGTGTGGCCTTTGAACTTCACGTTGAATTCTCTTGTTCCAACTACTGGAATCTTGTTCCCTTGGTAGTCTTTAAGAGTCAGTGCTTGCTTCTTGAAATGCTTCTTCTGAATGTTTGGTAGTAGTCTGTGAATAGTGTCCCATGACACCATAGATAAATATGAGCCTGAGTCCACTTCCATTTGGCAATGCCTTCCTTCAATTAGTACCTTGACATGCACTTTTCTGTTATTGATAGAAGAAGAATGACCAATAGTTACTGTCTGATGAGTTTCATTCTTCCCCCTTGCTTTTGTGCTGCGCCCCATTTTCTCACTGAGGTTGTTGGGCTTGAATTCTTTGGCAGGAAACTTCCTTCTGTTGGGTGGAGTTCTGGATGATTTGCAGACTCTTACTGGGTGTCCTCTTTTTCACGACGGAGGCAGATGGTATCTAGGAACTTGCATTCAGTGCGGGGGTGGCTTCCCCCACAACTTCTGCAGTAGAAATCTTGCCTCTTTCTTCCCAGGTCTTTCTTTTTCCGCTCCATTCTGAGTCTATAAATTCCTTCCTCCACCTCACTACAGTCTGACTCAGAATCTATTTGCTCACAATGTGTTGTTGTGGACTTTTCCACATCAGGATGGCTTGTGGCCTTGTTAATTTTGTTCATGGCTGCTGCTGAGGACTTAGTAGCTTCTGCTGAAGAGGCCTCTTCTATTGCTTCCTTCAGCGTGATCTTAGGTCTTAGTAATAACTTGCTCTGAAGCACCTTGTCTTTAAGGCCCAGAACAAATCGATCGCGCATGGCCTCTTCTAAATTGTTAAATTCACATGCACCCCCAATGTCTCTTAAACTTGCCACAAAGTCATTTACGTTTTCGCTTTCCCCTTGATCCCGACGGTAAAACTCGTGTCTCTTAATGAGGCACGATACTTGTGGGGCGTAATGGGCTCTTAACAACTTTTCTAAGTCAGGCCATTCCATTACCTTCATGTCTGCAGCTCCCGCCAATGCCTTCGCCATCTTGAAAACTGCCGGACCACAGTGCGTGAGAAAGACAGCCCTCTTCCGCTTCTCGGAAATGTCGGCAAGATCGTTTCCTTCCAGATACATTTGGAAACGATCTGCATACGTCTCCCAGTCTTCTGCTGTCGGATCGAACGGGGCTGGGGGGGTGTTCAGCGCAGCCATCTCGCTCTCTTCTGTTCCGTGTTGCCCTCTTCTTCAGGGAGATCCCACCTTCGTCGCCAGTGTTAAGTTTGCATGAAGAGACAGACTCAGAGTGCTTTAAGCTCTTTGTTTATTAGTGACTACAGCTCAGAACGAACCCCCTTTGGCTGGGCTGCGGCTGCTACTTATAGCCAGCAGCCGCAGTTGCCAGCCAATCAGAGTGCAGGGTTTTCCTGCACTTTTTAAACCAATCATTTCTTACATTTTACAAGAACAGTTCAAACTAAACCAATGACTTTAAACCTGCATACATAACAGTTATAATAAAAGTAGTTGTGATCTACATGGCTTTGGTTTCTTAGTTTACCTTGTAGAGCTGACATCAAGCCACCCTGGAAAATATCTTACTTCAGGGGTCCCGTAGAAGATGATCTTATGGAGATGGGCTTTTCAGTAGATGGGGTTGTTCTCACAGATCTTACTAAAAGCACACATTTGTTTCAGAGTAAGTAATCCAGGAGATAATCAGCTTCTGGGTTTTGTAGAGTTTTAAACACATTAAATTAATTTTTAAATGCTTGATTGTAATTATATTTAGGGATATGTGGTCCTGTAGAAAACTAAGGAAACAATAATAAAAAACTATACGTACCTTGCTTAATAGAAGTGTGATATACTAGATTTAGATTCTGTACTAGAATCAGAAGGGTAAAAGTTCAAATCTAACACAGATGTAATAATCACTAGATGTTTGTGGCTACTATAACCCAGACTGCCTCATGGGAATATTGTAACAGAAGATTATCAAGGGAAAAGTAAAGTAATTTGAATTTAGACATCTAAGATTATTATCAGAATTTCCTTAGTGTCACAGAAGTTGTGCTTTGTTTTGCAGTGCTTCCAGATGAGAAAGAATTTCAACATGCTGCTAAAACTAATAATCTGGACACTATGGAAAGATTATTTAGGAAAAAAATTAATATTAATGCTGTAAATGTTGTAAGTATACAAGCACTCTCTGTACTTAATTTATCTAACAAGTAGATTATGTTTCTTCATTATTTCATTTAATTTAGGAAAAAAATAGTATTTATTCTTTAGTCTTTGGGATTTTTATTTGGCTTTCTCCCTGCACTAGATGTGTGCAGTTTTGAGAATGGAGGTGAGTAGAAGCAAGCACAGTCTTGCTATACCGGTCAGTTGGTCCATGGATAGGCTGAACCTTTTGGCCATGCAGTCAAATTGGGCCCAACATTGAAAAGAGACACTGTGTTGACAATATGAGACTGGGAGACCAAACTTAGGGAATATGCAGCAATGGCAAAATGAATAGTACATATCCAGAACAGAACTTTGAGTAAATTAAAGCAATAATGGCTCCTCTGTATATTATATATTACATAAAAAATATTTATTTATTTATTTTATATTCCCGCCTATTCGCCCATCATGACTCAAGGCAGCTTTTGCAATATATAATGTGCTACTTATACTCAGTCATTTAAGTATAGTAGTATAGTATATATGCTACATATACTCAGTCATTAAAGAATCTGGCTTTTAGAGGAAAAGTAATTGGTGTAAAGATAATTAGGAGCAGTTTGAATGTTTATAAAAGTTAAATGCAACCAGAAATATTTTTATTGGGCATTCTACCAGAAAAAATATTATAAAGAGATTATATACTTGATTTTACATCTACTAATTGCAGTTAGAATTGAATATGCACAACAATGGAAGTGTGATGAGATCCGACAGATGAGAAGGTAATTAAGAAAATATTAGAATGTGCAGAAATGGATAGACTAACACTATCAAAGATAAAGAAGAAACTAAATACTTTTTGACATGGGACTTATTTTATTGATGGCTAGACAATGAAAACACAAGTTAGAAAGAAAGGGACATAAAAAGGATAAATGTTAAAATGGAAATTTGTTAAAATGGACAAACAAAATATTATCACTACAGTATTCATGTTACTGTGATACATGTTATTGTAAACACTCTGATTATGATTTCCTAAAATAATTTTACCCAGACAATTATTGTTTGATTGAAATGGGTTTTTTATATATTATACAAATAAAACAAATAAAACTTTAAAAAAAGTTAAATGCAATCAATCACCGTTAGATGTAATTGTAAGGGATATAGAACTTAATATTGTTTTTATTCTTTTCTTTGTTTTATTAATTTGTTTTATTTATTTATTTTATCTTTTTCTCCTCCTTTTCTTTTCCTTTATATAGTTTGCTTCTGGAACAATAACAAATAATGGCAATATCACCATTAATATTAATCTTTAAAGTTTTATAGAAACTTTTCTTAAAATGATATAATGAACCACCTTTTATACATTTAATTAATTAAAACAATGAATTTGGAATTTTGTATAATGGTAAATTATTTGCTTACTAAAATTTTACTATGTCTTTTTCTATCTTCTACCTACATTATTAATTTTAAAATAAAACAGAAGCTACACCTTTCCTTGAGCTTATACTGTAGGTGTGGAGGTTTACAAAATGTGGTGTTTTGGGGGAAGCGTTAGGATGATGACCCATTTAATGATGACCCGTTAAACAGGCTTACTTATTAGCCATAGTTTAATTAGATCAATCTAAATGCTTCCTATGTCTAACTTTGCATTTGATTTTCTGTGTTTATTCCCCATGATTTATTTCATATTTTAGTTGAAGCGCACAGCCCTCCATTTTGCTGTTGCAGGAAATCATATATCTGCAGTTGAGTTTCTTCTCCATCACAAAGCTAGAGTTGATATTGCAGATAAGGTATATGCAACTGATTTCTTATTGCTATGTTTATAATAGCTGAAATAGACTGAGGGGCTCTTTTATGGAAAAGAAGGAATCTGCTAGTATTTTTTTAGACTAACATATTTTCTTTCAAGGTATTTTAATAATATGTGTGAGTCCAGCAGTTCCCAACCTTTTGGGTGCCAGGGACCAGTTCTGTGGAGAGAGGTTTTTCCGTGGGCTGGGGAGCTTCATTTGTTTGTGTGGCCCAGTTTCTGGCATGCTGTGGATCAGTGGCATGCCACAGACTGGGAGTAGAGGACCTCTTTGTTTAAAAAGAGGCTACCAGATTCATTCTGATCTTTAGCTAGCATAGACTAAACATCTCTCCTCCTATAATGCATTTATTGAAAACATTACTTTTAATATATCTGTTTAATCATGCCCAGGCTATTAGAAAAATTGAATTAATAATGTGTCATTTAGGGTTTTCCTTCTAAATAGATAAGAAATAAAATGATAGAGCCATTCTAAAGGTGGCTAAAGGCAAAACTGAAGTGCTGTAAGATTCAGTGGAAACACTGAAGATTTAGACAAGGGGATAGAAGAGAACACATCAAATTTGCACACAACACCAAGCTGGCAGGAATAGCCAATACTCAAGATACAGAAGGTTCTTGACAGATTTGAACACTGGGACCTATCTAACAAATAAAATTCAATGGTGAGAAATGTAAAGTTCTACATTTCAGCAAGTAAAACCAAATGCATAGATATAGAATAGGTGGTACCTGGCTCAATAGTAGTAACTGTGAGAGGGATTTTGCAGTCCTAGTGAACAATCACTTAAATATGATCCAGCAGTGTGTTGCAGCTGCCAAAAAAGCCAATGTAGTCCTAAGCTGCATTAACAGAGGTGTAAGAATCAAGATCACACAAAGTGTTAATACAACTTTATAAAACCCTGATAAGACCACACATGAAATACTGCATCCAGTTTTGGTTGTCGTAATGTAAAAAAAGATGTTGAGACTCTAGAAAGAGTGCAGAGAAGAGCAACGAAGATGATTAGGGGACTCGAGGCTAAGATGGTTGCAGGAATTGGGTATGTCTAGCTCAGAGGTCTCCAAACTTGGCAACTTTAAGACTTGTGGACTTCAACTCCCAGAATTCTCCAGCCAGCATAGCTTAATGAAAAGAAGGATTAGGGATGATATGATAGCAGTGTTCTAGTATCAAAGGGGCTGCCACGAAGATGAATGGGTCAAATTGTTTTCCAATAAAACAGTTTTAAAAGACTAGTTTTCAATTTCATTGTCTCTTCAAAGTTTATATTTACTTATTTTACTTACTTTTAAAGCATGGCCTTACTGCCATTCATCTTGCTGCATGGTCTGGTAATTTGGAAATAATGCTGATGTTAATTAAAGCAGGAGCTGATCAAAAAGCAAAGAACCAGGTATGTTATTCCAAGATATAAGCCAGCAACAACAATGTATACAACAGAAGGATTTTTAATTCAGTTTTCAGTAACTGTTCTTTCTTTTTCTTAGGAAGGCATGAATGTTCTACATTTTGCTGCTAAGAACAATGGTGTTAGAATAGTGAATTATTTTATTCGAGATCTTCACCTGATGGAACTCAATAAACCTGATGAGGTATTATGAGTGCAGAGAATACTACAAGCAATTAGACAATGGATATTAGTAATGTTTCTGTGAATACTTTTATTTAAAATACTGCACATGCTTATAAATATGGCTTCCATTATTTTTTTATCTATATTTCATGAATATTGATAGAACAGGCCTTTGTTTTATTCAGTGTTGCTTACAGAGTGAGTCAAAACTGGCAAAGACAAGACCCTCATGACAATGTCCCCAATCTGTCTTGTCCCTTGGGCCTGAAAAGTGTGTTAATATTACATGTACATGTATAAGAGACACAATTGTATCACAATACTATGCCAATCTTTTTTCCATCTTAGATACACACACACACACACACACACATGCCTACCCTATAGATATTGCTAGGGTTGTATATTTCAGGCTCCTCTTGATTAACCATATATTATGAATTACATTAACTGATCTTACATATATTCATATTCTCTGCAGTAATTCTGAGCATGCATCAAGATACCTGGCTATTGCTGGGCTAAATGCTGCACTTGGCCTATAAATTTGGGGGCTATACTCTGAAAGGCTTGGCTCAAAAATCTAAATTCAATTCAATTTAATTTTAATTTAATAAAAATAACATCCAGTTACTCCAATATAATCGATATGCTTGACTTCCATTTACATTATGATTTTCTTCTTTTGTTTCTTTAAATATTGCAAACTGATAGCTCCTTTCTGATGGACTCTTACAAGCTTCGAGGGGCTATGTGTGGTCCTGAGGAATTTAATCTAAAAGATTATGCTTATACTGTGGGTCACATCACATATATAGTAATACAAGAAGATTTAAAGATTTGTTTTCTGATTTGAGCAGCATTTAGAAATCTTCCCATTAAAAAACCCTACAGAACTAGTCTTCCTTTAGCATCACTTTAAAGAAGTTAGATCAGGGGTCCCCCACCCCAGGGCTGCTGCCCACTATGGGGCCATGAGCTGTTTGAAACGGAGCTGTGGAATGCACTCCATTTGCACAAGCAGCGAGCGCATGGAGCTACATGCTCACATGCGCTTGCTGGCCACTCACGTTGAACCATCCCTTCTCCCCACACTCCTGCTGGTTTGCAAAGCCATAAAGAATGGGAAACTCTGAGTTATATAATGGAATTGGAAGGCCATTGCTACATACTGAGTCAGATTTATTTAGATAAAATATCCTTCTGGTGTGTCTTGTTCAGGTTCATATGGCACTTGTAGCACTACCAGAAGATATTCATGCAGAGTTTGAGCGTCATCTTGCTCAGCATTCTTGTAGATCACCTGTAGATAATTTTGTAGTTTGGCTGGGGATCACCTGCAATCCAGAGGGACAAATTACTTCCAACTGGGCTAAAACTTTTGGTAATTAATCTTTGAAGAACCAATTTTCGTCCCTAGTGTCTTTCAACTTCACTTTTCTCCCAGAAAGGGAGAAAGCCATTCCTCTTGGCAGCTGAAATGGGCCATGAAGAAATGATAGATGAGTTGATCACCCTTAATTTATTCACCTCAGAAAAGGATAAGGTAAGCCTATTTATAAAGAAGTGTTATGTATGTAGGTTTGAATGTTATTGGTTTATTTGAACTGTTCTTGTAAATTGTCAAATGGTATTGGTTTGAATGGTGCGGGAAGAAACCCTGCACTCCCATTGGCTGGCAGCTACGGCAGGCTATAAGAAGCAGCCGTAGCCAAGCCAGGACGGGTCCATTCGAGCTGTAGTCACTAATAAACTCTTTGCTGGAACTCCTCGCGTCTGACTCTTCATGCAAACTTAACAAGAAGGTTCTTTGATTTTGTATGTCATATATTTAATTGTGAGAGGGTTCTTTTGGGAAATGGTGCAGACCACCAATAGACTACTGCTATTGTCCCTGCATTTCTAGAGAGATTTTTTTATTATATTAAAAAAATAAATGTATTTCTGAATTTTATCACACATGCCTAAACCTATAATATATGCTGTGCCAAAGTCCATCTTATTTAAAGAGTCTTTATAAACAATTATTTTCTTTTTTGTTGAGCTATATACAGTTATTGTGTCTTTAGACATCATGTACAGTGCCCATCTTGAAGTTGGTTTGCTTCTGTTGCTGTCAGCTGCTTTTCTGAACTGCTGAAGTGGCTTTTGCACTATGTTGGTGAGGGTGCGAACAGCTGCTATATGTTTGTAGTTTATCAGCATCTTTGGTGGAGAGAAGCAGCTTCTGGGTTCTGCTTCGTCTTTCAGTTCCTGTGCTGGCTTGCTGGAATCCATACCTGCTCCTTCTTCACACTTCTTTATTAAGCTACATTTCATCATGATATTTTCAACTGCAAATTCTTCCTCTGCTCTGTCACATGATGAGAATCTTTCTCCATCGCACACACTGGGCCATGAGTCTAATTCTCTGTTTTAGTGCATATGAAGCATCTCTTATCTTCTACTTAAAGCACTTCCAGAGAAAGGGAATCCACCACTTCTCCAGTTATTATATCACTGTTCTTACTATTAACATTTGTCTAACAATGCAGTATTGCAGGCTACTTCTGTTGACTGCCAACTGCCTGCAATTTGGCAGTTTGAATCTCACTAGGGTCCAGGTTGACTTAACCTTCCATCCTTCCGAGATCGGTAAAAATGAGGACCCAGATTGTTGGGGGCAATATGCTGACTCTGTAAACTGCTTAGAGAGGGCTGTAAAGCACTATATAAGTCTAAGTGTTATTGTTATTGGGATGTAGAAAAAAATCTAAAACTAAAATCAGCAGATAGATTTTTTTCTCAGGTAAAGCCACATTTTCTATTTCTTGATGTCTAGTGAGCATTGAACGGGCACTGATGCAGAGACAGGGATCCCCAAGCCCTGGGCCGCAGCCCACTACTGGGCTGTGAGCCATTTGGAACCAGGCCACAGAAGCTACATTGTTTTTTCACTGTCTTACATTTGTATTATGTCTACCAGAAGTGTGATTGCATTTTCTGTGAAAAAATCAGTAGAAAGTCATATTGGTGTTATATGCAGTGTGTCAATCCTGAGTGGCTCTGGGAGAAGGGATCATTTAAAAAGTGAATGGAGGGGAGGGCTTTGTGGCCCACAAGGCAATTAACTCTCTGCTGCTTTTTACTCCCCCCCCAGAATTTAATTAGCCAACTAATGAAATAATTTGCAAACATATTGAACAGTGTATATATTTTAAAAGCATATTTTATTTGAAATGGCAGATTGCATACTTATCAAAATACCAATGTACCAAACACCTGTATGCAGTCTCTAGCATTATGTTTATTATTCTTGGTTCAAGAATGTTTGTTTTTAGTGATAATTCAAGCCTATATTCTTAGTTGTCTCTGTACATTTTTGTAGGAAGGAAACACTGCCTTGCATCTAGCAGCTAAAAATGGCCACAGAGATGTGTTAGAGATTCTTCTTCAACATTGGGAAGATATCAACGAACTCAATCAGGTAAAAATACAAGAAATAGACTGAAAGATGCATAAAGAAAAATAAAAATAGCATCTTTATTTTTAAAAATAAAAAAAGCAACTCATGCTCAAAATTCAGACAGGCTTTTACTCCATACTGACTGCAGAGCAATGGGGTCACACAGGCATAACAGAGCATGTCCAACACCACCCACAGCACTGCATTTTGGACCAACCATTTCTCTGGAGTAGTCTTCAAGAAGAGCCCTATGTGGAGTTCATTACTGTAATCCATGTAACTATATCTGCTGTGGATGTTTTGTTTATAAATGTTTTATTATTGACTGTTTGGTAAATTGTCATTATTTGGTGTCATGTATATTGATTTGGTGATATACAAATAAAATCAATCGTTGTGTATGATCACTACTAACGTTACCATTATTTATATGATTTTTCTTTTGCCAATTATTAAACACGAACCACCTTTGAAAATAAATAACTGCTGAAATGCAGGCATACATATTTTGCAATCCCATATCAAAAGTGTCAATAGAAAAATTACCTTTAACAATCTTCCATTTTATAGAAATTATCTGAAAAATATTCTTACCTCCTATGAGCCAATATTGGGTACCTGTATATAAGCAGCTGTACCTGACATTAATGACATATTTCATTTTGTATTGTTCTTCAGAATTGTGAAACACCATTTTATATGGCCGTTGAAGGAGGCCATGAAAAATGTGCTGACCTCTTATTGGAAGCCGGAAGTGACATCAATATTTTGAACAAAGTATGTAGATACATGTGGTGTTCTTCATTAATTTACTGAGATAATTTTTGTTTGAATTTTTCTTGTTGTGAATTAAAAACCAGATAAATTACTTTTGTAAAATTTGTATTAAAATATAGTAAGGCTGCCAGATCTGGATGGCAAAATCCAGATGATCACCAGATTTTAAGTTCTCTATATGTCATTTGATGGTATTCACCTGGATTTTTATAGCCCCAGTTAACTCATCTCCATCTCACTTTTATATCTTCTTTATTACTTATTTTTGTAATAAAAAGGAACTTGATGCGACATTAATATAGAAGTTCAAGGAAACTGAAAGAAACAGTAATAAAATTATTAATAGTATCCCTTAAGCATCCCACTAATTCAAATTAAGGATATGGAACAGCTATTTGGGAAATTGCAATCATGATTTTTTAAAACTTGAGCTTTGGTGGCTCAGGTTGTTAAATGCCTGCTCTTAAGATCCAGCTGTCTACAATTACTGTAGGCTCGAATCCCACCAGGCTCAAGGTTGACTCAGCCTTCCATCCTCTCGGGGTAGGTAAATTGAGGACCCAAGATTGTTGGGGGCAATTAGCTGACCTTGTAAAAATGCCGCTTAGTAATAAGCAGGCATATACAATGGAATGAAGGCTATTGCTGAGCGCATTGGGTTGTGCTCCAAAAATTGTAAGCTGCCCTGAGTCTTCGGAGAAGGGCGGCATATAAATGTAATTAAAAAACAACAACTTCATTTTCTGCTTTCCATATCATCCAGCAATAATCCAGTACAAATTTTCTGAGAAGTAATTTTGTTTACTATGAAGAGTATATACAAATGCAATTTTAGCTTGATAGATTTAGCTAAGGTGGCATGATTTTGATTTGGTAAACTATATTTTTTCCCTTTCTCAACCATTTTCCTTGTTTCATATATCCACATTTCACAGAAAACTTTGTGTCTTAAATCATATTTCCTCTGTTTGAGTAGCATTAGAAACTATGGCATAAGTTACCAGAGTTTCTCTATCAGAACTAAACACATAAGGAGATGAGGAGATAAGGAGATGAGGTAGAAGAGAGTAAAAAAAACATTATTCATGTATTTGATGTAGACTTTGATGAAACATGAAATAACTGTGGCAAAAGATAAGGAATTATTCTCCAAATGTGTTTTCTGGAGATTGGTCTAATTAGTTTTTCTTAAACATTTTTTGTTATTAGCACAACTGCACATATCTTCCAAAAATATATATTATTTTCCCTTCTTTTCAACATATTTCTTTCAGCAAAATGCCAGTGCATTACATGTTGCAACTCAAAATGGACACACACCTTTGGTCAGATTTCTTATCAGTCATAATATTGATCTGGATGCTCAGTCTCAGGTGACTTTTTGTTATTGTTGTTTTCTCATATGTTATATCCCTGGCATTTCTTAACATTCTCTGAAAGTGGTGATAGCTACAACTATGCATAATTCAAGACATAAAAAGAGAAGAACCACAGTCTGCCTAAATCAATTAAGCATTCTATTTTCAGTTTTGCTGAGTGAATATTAAAATATGCCAGCTCTGAAATAAACATAAGTAAAATAAAGATAAGTAAAAATGTTCAGCTGGAGAAATTGTCCATTAACATTTTCAGACATATAATATATGTATCTCATACATTTTCAATGGTTGCAAGAGATTCCTTTGCAAAAAATTTGGGTGATGTGCTTGCACCTGCTTTAGCAGTACAGCAAACACTTGAATCAAAGTGCTCATCCTCCTGATTCGAAAATTCATCACAGAATTTAACTATAAAAAGGTGCAGGATGAAAGTTTTGTGCAAACAGCAGTAGCTGTGATTTGAAAAAAGGTTGAATGAAATTAGTTTTTAAAAAACCTGAATTTGAAAAATAGGCAGAGCAAAATTCAGCAGAATTTCTTAATAAAATGAAGTAAAAGTTGTAAACACTACATGTCAATGTGTATGTGTGACGCAATAGAGAATCTGCAAATAATTAAGAGATTTTCTATAATTTTAACAAAATTGCAAAAAAAAAATCAATTGCAATACTGGTCTTCTAACAGAAACATTAAAAAGACTTTTAGCAATCTATATATGGCTATGTTACTTCATAACTAAATAATCCTAATTTATTTAGGACTAGGCAAATAGTCTGTATCAGAGCTGTCTACAAAGAGGGCTCAAAAAAGTCAAGATGATGGCCAGTCATATGATCAAAACCTTGCCTTGTGCTTGTGTTGCAATGGATATAAAAAAGGGTGTGCTTCAGTTATATAGTTGTGATTGCCATCTTGACTTTTTTGACCTCTTCCTGGAGGACAGACAGGCTTGGTCTATGCTGTTATAAAAGCTGTACCATCAGCATGAGAGACATACCTTAGGAGAAGTTTGTTGAATATGTGAAATTAAAACATCTATGATCAAGAGAGAGGTATTTTAATATTCTAACACGTTTGAAATAAAACAAGTGTTGTAGTGGATGTAGTACTCATAAAATTCAATTAAAGTAAATGCATAAACTAGCCATTTGAATATTGGCTTTTAGTGGGATAATGGAAATCTTGAATAATCTTATTGGAATAATATATTTGATTGTTAACAGATAACAGATAATCAGAGTTGGAAGGGACCTTGTAGGTCATCTACTCCAACCCCCCCTCACCCAAGTGGGAGACCCTACACCATTTCTGACAAATGTTAATACAGGTTTTCATCATATGTTAAAACTTTTCAACCTGGTCAAGCATGATTTCTTATGAATAAATGATGTTTTTCATGATGTTATTTCTCCTCTCTTTACAGAAAAATAATTCTCCTCTACATTTGGCTATCACAAAAAACAACTTATCAGTGATAAATAGTTTAATAAAGGCAAACCATAACATAAATTGCCTAAATAAGGTAAGAAATTATTGTTAGGATCATTTGAACATTGGACACAATATTTTTGTGTGTTTGAGTGTATAAATATTAAAACGCTGATATTAACATATCAGCATTATGATTTGATTTATGGTTTGGCTGCTCATTGTCCAGACTACTGCCTTTGACTTCAACTCTCAAATTTCCATGAAACCAATGCAACCCTCTGAGACAAAATTACCAGGGAAATAATCCTTAGATTTTTAACAAAAGTAAAGAGAAAATCTCCATTTTAGACGTTCAGCTTCTTAGCCCCTGAGACACCCAGCTACTTTTCCTAATTTCCACATAAATATATACAGAGAAGCAAACAACAACATTATCACATTTATTTTTAGAAAAAGCTTGAATAACATGTTTATTCTGATTTTTAAAATATTCCAGAATATTTTAGGCAGAAATTAATACATTTAAAACAATTATGATTAAAAAAATAGATACAGATTTGGATGGATACACATTAGGAATTAAATTGGATGGAAGAAAGGGGACTGCCATTGAGAAAGTGCACTGCCTGGTCTATATCTCTCTATATTTGCAAGAAGAGGAAACTTGCAACAGGCCCTGAGCCAAACTTATTCATTGCCATATTAATTCCATTCTTTGCCTGGTGCGGATATTCTTTGTTACATTTTTCTAATGCAAAAGATTCCTGAACAATATTATCCTTTACATCTACAAGAGACATCAAACACCTTTACATCTGGCAGCAGACCTTGGAAATGTGGAAATAATAGAAACGCTGCTAAAGGCAGGCTGTGACTTCAGCATGGTAGATAAGGTATTTATGATTCTGTTAAAATGCATTTCTCCTGAATGTCTTGGTTTGGTTTTCAGATTATCCCTTATTAAAATAGAATTCTTGACTTAGATTAAAACTTGCAACAGGGATAATAGAATAAGACCTGTGGTATCAGACATAAAATAACAGTATTTGTTCTTTGTATTTGTGACATAAAGTAGTACAGATCCTTGAGTTACAACTGTAAGGGAGCATGCCCATTATGGTTGAAATTTGGGAGGGCAGTTAAGTGAACCACCTATCTTAACGACATCCCCATCTATGCTCTTCCCAATGCATTTGTTAAATGAACACATGGGTTGTTAAGTGGAAAATCAGGCTTCTAAATCTAAGTAGCTGAATTATTTAGTTATAATTCTATAGTCCCATTACAAATACCATTCTTAACATTTTGGTTACATTCACACAATATACTTAACTGGGGTACTAAGTTGTTGGATTTCCTGGGATCACACACTACCTTAAGCACAAGCTAATTAAACATGTCAGGTTGCATTACACCAAACCAAATAAAAAATTTGGCAGCTGCAAGACAGAAATTCCTAGAAATCAGACGGTTCCATTTCTCTATTCTCTTCGGAGGCTTCTTGGATTTTTTTGTTTCAGAATGCATTCAGCAAGAGGGAAATTATTTCACAAGTAAGACAGATAGTCTAAATATTTTTCAGTTTTCAGAACGAGTGCAAAAAAAAAGAAGCCAGAATATTGGTCAAAGTAGCACAAAGTCTTTTTAGGTATGTGCAATGTCATACTGATATTAAAAAGAGGTGGAGCTTTGATCTGTTGGATCCTGTGGCTCTGTATCATTGTTAATAAGACTGGTTAGACTATCTGCAATGGAGGCAAATTATTGTGCAGTGATAGATGGATTTCCCTGATGGTGGAAAACACAAATCACTCATTTCTGTCTAGCATGAGCTGAGGCTGAAGTTGGAGAAGGAGCTAAGTTGTAACAGATGGCTATATTAGAGATTTATCTCTGTTCAGAGCCTCATAGACAATCCACTCTTGCTTTACTAAGATTACCCATTCTGGATTACTTGCAGCACCTGATCCAAGAAGTTTCCCTTTCACGCCTCACTTGATTTGCCTACATACCTGCCACCATTCCATGCATAAGTTGGTGTTAGTGCTGGTTGAAGCAGGAGGGCACAAATTCCAGTCTGATGACATAATGCATGATCTTCTCACTTCAGAGTGTGTACCACAATATGATGTGCCAGCAGCCATGTTGGCAATCTGCTCATTAGGCACTGCTCCTGCAGGACCACACGCCACAACCATGCACACAATCTGCTAATGTGACTTGCAGCACACCATGCATGCAATCTTGGAGTGAAGTGTAAATGGGATTTCAGAGAGTCGTATCTTTCAGCTGACAGCTTTTGCCTGTTGGCCATTACCCACTGAAAGTGACCAATGTGTACTGGGCAGATTATTAGCTCAATTACTACCAGAACACTCGTGTCATGTGTAAGGTTTTTTTTTGGTAAGCCAAAAAGCCCTAGTAATAAGCAGGCATATACAATAGAATGAAGGCTATTGCTGAGCACATTGGGTTGTGCTCCAAAGATTGTAAGCCGCCCTGAGTCTCCGGAGAAGGGTGGCATATAAATGTGAATTTTTTTAAAAAAGGTTATTTATTGGGAGAAAATGGAAAACATCAATTTAAATTAGAAAAAAGAAGTGTTTTTTGTTATGGGGATGGGAAGAAAACTGTATCATGAAGGTGTCCTTCAAGAACTACTATCCAGACAACATTGAGCCAAAGTGGGGCATGTAAATGTACCTACAGCCACTCTTTTTTTTAAGTCTACTTAAAATTCTACAAATTTAATAGGTTGGAAATACTTGCACTTTTACATGGAATGGTAAAAGGCAATACCGGTAGTTGGCTGGTTTGCAGGATTTTTAACTTTTTAAGAGGGAAATAGAGAATCCATGGAAACATTTTACCTACTTACAGAATTATATTTAGATTGCTATAAAAATTGTTCGTTGCTGGCCAAAATGACTTTTAAAAAAAACACTTAAGATACCGGTACATGGTGGTGAGATTAGAGAATTTTGCAACATATTCTGTACCTTAGCACAGATTTTGTGTGTGTTTGTACCTTTAGTTTAATAACTGACAATGTTTACATTTTAGCAAGGAAAAACCGCACTTGCTGTAGCATCCAGAAGCAATCATGCCTTAGTTGTAGACATGATTATAAAAGCAGAGAGATTCTACATCTGGAAACAGGTAGGACACAACTTATTTAGCTTTTCTGGTCAAGCATGTTTCTCCATTATATTGAATTTCATGAGAAAAATAACTTATTTTTAGTTCTGGAGTTTGAAGAACTGGTAGGAAATCTTAGATCAGAAATATGCCATTTCTTTCTTTTCCCTTTCCACTTTGCCCAGCAGCCCTTCCTCATGCCATCATATTAAGAAGTTAAATTCTTAGGTTGCTTTTTAACTTCTTTTATTTACTAACGAAGTCTTGACTTTCCAGTTTTCTTCCTTAGATGATAGTGTTAAAAAGTGACAGAAGAAATAATTATATTTGTAGAATTGGTAGTTTCCAAATATAATTTTCATAAGTGTAATCCAAAATATGTCTACCTAGATATGTTGACTGCTGTCAGGTATGAAAGACCAGGTCCATATGTGAAGATCCAATAAACTGGTTTATTGCTGTCTGTGCATAAGAATATTCTCAACTAACAGTACCTGCTTGGAATTAGATAAGAGTCCACAGAATTCAAGGACTTAGTCTGTGGCTACATAGGGATTCTAGGCTGATCTCCCTTTTGATTCCAGTCTCAGGTTCTGTCACTTTCTACATTGTGCGTATTACAAACCAGAAAGCTAGATAAGGCAACAATCATGTAGATAAATACCAAATACATTCATTATCACCAGCCTTCCTAATCTAGTCACTAATTACCTCCTTGAATTAAGGTGTCATCTGTGTCGATGCTAATGCAATATTTTGACAGCTTATTGGTTGAACCTCCCTCCCACTTCTCTGTGGTCATTGTACCTTTCCCATTCCAGTAATATGGGACCCTGGACTTGTTCCATGTTCCAACCCTAGCTGCCTCTTTCCTTGACAGTCCTGGGCAAAGGTCTGTAGAACAGGACCCACAGATATATGGCAAATTTATTCAGCCTTTCACTGTATAAACTTGTAAAACCTCAATTTTTGCTGAAGAGACCAAGGCAAGGTTCTACCAAGGTTCTACTGTATGCCATTACTTTCTCTTGCTGAAAACAACTGAAGATAGAGGACAGAGTAGGAGTTGCAAATAAAATAGATTTAATTTGGACTACCTGGTTATGTTAATGCTGTGTGATATTAACTATATTGATAGGGAAATACACATCTTCCCAGTTATCTTATGTGTAAACCTGATAAGGGTAAGATTTTTTTTAGCAACTGTTTTGTACCATAGGGAATAAAAGGGACTGCTTTGGAGCCTAAATATACTAATCTTATTACAAACACAGGCAAAGGAAAACGATATTTAATTACAAAGAGTGGCCAAAGAAAATTTATTTATTAATTCGACTTATATGCCGCCCCCTCTCCAAAAAGGACTCGGGGCGGCTCACAGCTAAAAATACAATGATAAATAAATTAATTAAAAGTATATTAAACAAGTTAAGCCGAATTGAAAATTAAAACCCATAGTTGAAATAGGACCAACCCCAGAGAATCAGCACAGCCCAGATTGTAAAAGAGCCAAGTCTTCAAATCGCGGGGAAGGTGCGAAGATCGGGGCCAGGCGGAGCTCCAGCGGAAGAAGATTCCACAGAGTGGGAGCCGCCACAGAGTAGGCCCTCCCCCGGGTCGCCGCCAAGCGACATTGAGTCGCAGACGGCACCCGAGGAGACCCGTCTGTGAGCCCGTACAGGGTGGTTAGTATTTGATGTTGGGAGGAGCCATTCTCGTAAATAACCTGGACCCATGCCATGCTGGACTCTGAATGTTAATACCAGAACCTTGAATCTCACCCAGAGGGCAACCGGAAGCCAATGCAGGTCGCGCAGGAGGGGTGTAACATGGGAGTATCGGGAAGCTCCCATCACTACCCACGCGGCCGCATTCTGCACCAGCTGAAGCCTCCGAGTGGTATGCAAGGGCAGTCCTAGGTAGAGAGCGTTACAGTACTCGAGTCGGGAAATAACGAGCGCCTGAGTGACTGTGCGCAGGGCATCTCGGTCCAGGAATGGGCGTAACTGGCGAACCAGCTGGATCTGGGCAAAGGCTCCCCTGGCCACGGCCCCCACCTGCTCCTCCAATTTGAGCCGTGAGTCCAGGAGGACCCCAGGTTCCGTGCCCTGTCCACGGGGGCAACACCTCCTCCCCATGACCAAAGATGAAACATCCAAACTGGACCGAGATGTCGGTATGCACAGCCACTCTGTCTTGGCTGGATTGAGTCGAAGCATGTTCCTGTCCATCCAGATCCGTACCGTCTCCAGACAACGGGACATCACAGAGAGAGCATCACTGATGTGGCCTGGGGTGGAGATGTATAACTGCGTATCATCAGTATACTGATGATAACTCACCCCAAAGCCACGGATGATCTCACCCAGCGGCTTCATATAAATGTTGAACAGGAAGGGCAAGAGGACCGAGCCCTGGGGCACCCCACAAGTGAGAAACCTTGGAGTCGACCTCTGCCCCCTGCCAACACTGTTTGCGAACGTCCCGAGAGGAAGGAGAACCACTGTAAAACAGTGCCTCCCACTCCCAACCCCCCCGAGACGCTGCAACAGGATACCATGGTCAATGGTATTGAAAGCCGCTGAGAGATCTAACAGGACCAGGACAGAGGAAAAACCCCTGTCCCGAGCCCTAGAGAGATCATCAATCAGCGCGACCAATGCTGTCTCCAGGCTGTACCCGGGCCGGAAGCCCGATTGGTACGGATCCAAAATAAGAAGAATTGATTTTTGAGCAAAGAAAGTGCCTCCCTATAAATGTTTGTTACAGGCAAACAAGGAGAGCTCGCTCCCACAATATTCTCTATGATGTTATAAGCTATTTCCTTATCAGTGGAAAATAACTTTGTGCAGATAATATATAACAGAAGTAGGACACTTTGGGGGAAGCAGAGTACACTGCATACATTTTTTAAAACCCCAAAGCATAATTTGTGAGCAGATTTCCTCTGGTCTTTTTTATTTAGTGTATGGCATGTATAGCCAGGGATCACCAAGGTGGCTGGCTGCGTCTGTGAAATGAATTTTTTCAGGCGATGTTATCTTTACCCATGGGACGCCTGAATGCCGGTAGGCATTTGGGGGAGATTCCTTTCTTGTCCCTATGCGGTTTATTCACTCACAGGAATTGAACTGCTGAGCTACCGACCTCAGCAGTACGCAGGCCCAGAAACTTACCACGTGAGCCACCGCGGCCGCCTTCCTCTACTCCTCTGGTCTAAGACAGTAATAAACCAATTGATTGATTGACTGAGCAGATTTCAGCATTGTTGAGCCTCTACTTTTACTAGTACTCCCAAGATACATCAGCCAGAGCCTGATAAACAAGGGATATAAGACTGAAGAAATGAATACCTCTGAAGGATTTGATGTTCAGTACCATATACCTGAGAGCCAGTTTGACATAATGGTTAAAACATCAGGCTACAAGCTGAGTTCTATCCTGCTTTTGGCACTTGAGCCAGTTACTTTCTCAGTCCTGGGAAGGATGCAATGGTAAACTATTTCTGAAAAACCTTGTTGGACATAATTCAATTGGACATAGTTGAACAGAAGGAAAGAAAAACATGTATCCGACATTATTAACGTTTGTAAAATATTTAGAATAATATCCAAATATTATAGTTCTTTGAGAGTGAAAGCAAATTATTGAAGAATACATGATTTAATCTCTGAAATTTCCTTTGCAGGACCATCACTGTAATGATGTGTCAAATATTAATCTATCTTTTAAACAAGATCACGACATGCAGACCAAACAGTTCCGTGCATCTCTTTGGAATCTAGCATATAACAGATTAAAAATGCGAGAATGGGTAAAACTGGCAGAGTTTTGGAAGTTTACAAATGAACAAATCAAAGCAATAGAAGAACAGTGGACAGGTAACTTGCTGATTTTTTTTAAAAAACCCATGTTCCCATTCCAAATACAGGAAACTTAACTAAAATCTAAGTATTTCTGATATAGATTTCTTTCTTTATAAATCTCAATCCTTGCAGTGTTTTTAAAAAAGAACTGAATAGGGAAGAAAATTGGAATAACTACTGGATATTCTTGCAAATGTTGTTGCTAAGCTAACATAGAAAAATTGATATGTGATTGTATGTGTGCTTAAAGAAAAATGAAGTGCAATTTCATTATAGTATGCTGAATGTATTAAAGAGACTAGGACTTAAGATCATTAAAAATCCTCCTCCTTTCAGTTTTAATGAGACTGTCACTGTAGCTTTCATTTTGTGAAGTTTCTTAAAGGTGTATATCACATAGGCCAGTCAAAATTCAAGGCACTTTAGACCCCACCTTTATGAGCTTCATCACTCAGTTTTCAGTATATGTTATATCAGGTATCTATTTCAGTATTTACATTTCTTCAGAATAGATTAAATAAAAGGCATTTTGGAAATGGATGATTCTTTTAGTTCTTGCTGCAAACAAGACAGGACTGCATTGTAGACAGGCAATAGGTGGTGTCATATACCTCTCACTCTACTGAGGGAGGACTGTTCAGTTCTAACATAGATGGAGTCTTTTACCCTCTTTCAAACTACCTATCTACAATGGAGTCCTTTCAAAAGTTCCAAGAAGATTCCACAACCATTTGTATTCTGATTCAGGTGACCCTGAGGACAGAGAAACCCCCAAGTGGCCTTAAAGGCTCTCCCAGAGTGCCAACATCCAGATGATTGCAAAGAAATACAATCCTTCCACCAGCACTCCACCATCCTGTCAGAACCCATCCTTCCATCCTCCCACCATTTAATGTCAACTGTCAATACTTACTGTATCCTTCCATCCCCCCACCATCTAGTCACAACTGATGAAGCTTCTTGGATGAGAAACAAATCTACTTCTTCCTCAAAAAGCACCCCAGTTGCCTTTTGAAAAAGCACCTTTGAGACAACTACGACCTGGATGACTGAGAATCTCCCGAGACCAGGGGTGTCAAACTCGATTTCATTGAGGGCCACATCAGTGTTGTACTTGACCTTGGGGGGGAGCAGGGTGTGCATGGCCAGCTCGACATCACTCATATCGGGGGCACCTGTGGTGGCCCGAGCGTTCTGCCAGAGAAAACGGGCTCCCTAGCTCTGTTTTTGGCTGCCACAGCCTCCTGCAACCCTCTGCCAGCAAAAACAGAGCTCGGGAGGGCCATGTGCTGTCCTCCTTAGCTCCATTTTCACTGGCAGAGGTACCACGGGCCAGCCCTTCACTGTTTCCAGGGCGGCCCCATGGGCCAGATCTAAAGACCCCGTGGGCCAGATCCAGCCCCTGGGGCTTGAGTTTGACAATCCTGCCCTAGACAATTATATTCCTTCATCAAGATTTCATAAACATCCAATTAGTATATATGAAATACGGACCTCATTCCATTACAATACGTGAAAAACTATTTCTTCTACTTGATTACTCTCCAACTATATGGTTGGACTAGGCATAAACACTATAGAGGACTATTCCTCCTTTACTGTTGAAGATCTAGGAACCTCCACTGATAAAAACAAAGCATCTTTATTGCTTGATAAAAACAGAATACAAACTTTTCCCCTTGACTATGATCTAAAAAAAGCTACTTTGCATCCTCACTGATTGTCCTTTCAGCACCTGTATTTATTGATTCCCCATACCAGCTTAAACCTGCAATATTTTATTTATATCTTAAGAGGAGGACTTTCTCCAAGTGCTTTGGTAAGACAAATGCATTAGGAAGAGGTACTTTCTATGACATGAACATACTCTGATCTTTCAAAGGAGATTCAATTTTAACTAAAGAATAAAATGTTTTGATTGCCCCAGGATTTTGTTTATATGTTGATGTCCTTTGTACATCTTTCAGCTGGTTGAATTCTGTCCTATTTAATATTGTGGGACAGCTTAGAAGCTTATTATTTTATATTGTTGATATTTTAAACTTTAGCTACTGCCCCGGAGCATACTTTCTGATATGAAAAATAACTATTTTTGTTTTGTTTCCATAGAGCACTAAAATACCTAACTACGAGGAGAGGGGCAATAGAACCCTCCCCAAATGAATATTCAACTGTAGATGGGAATGCCAAAGCTGTTTAATCCTTTCTGTTCCTGTTCTTATTTTCTCAAAATCATACTTGTCAAAACCACCCTCTCACCCACAGAAAGATACAGAATCCCCATAACTTTCATCCTAGATAGCAAAAACAATTAAGGAAATAACATTTTGACTGCTAATGTGGTGAGGTGGAGGGGGGGGGGCTGAATAACAGCCTCCCAATATAAAAAAAGACAATGTCATCAGTTTTTTATGTCTCATTTGTGTAATATCGTCCTCAACATTTCTGTCTTTGCAATCTCTACAGTAGAAGATCTCTTCATATTTCCCTTTAAGAATTAGTGGAGGGAACAAGAGGCTTAATAAGGCTTGATCTTCATTATGCTGTGCCCCTACTAATCTCTTCCACCTTCCCTTTCCAACAAAAAAGTTTAAGAATCTAGGTAAACTCTTGAAACAAATCTTTGCAGCCAAAAATGTGACATAGAAGCATTTCTCCAAACAGTAGGCTAACATTTTGTGTATTATCCTCTAGGGGAAAAGAGCTACAAGGAACATGGACACAGAATGTTTCTTATCTGGTTACATGGTGTTCTGATAGCTGGCCAGAATCCTATTAAACATTTATATGAGGATCTGATAAGCATGGGATTTCAACAAGTGGCTGGTGAGCAATTGTTGTAAGCATCACACTTAGAGCCTGTTAGAGTAGTTCACCTTTCCCTTTTGGGAAAGATTCAGGACAAAGAAAGTTAGATTACAGAGAGCTGATTTACAGGCATGCTCTTACCTGGAAGGGTCTTCAAACAATACTTTTTAGTGAGAAGCCCCTTAAAAACACTTGAAGCAGCTTGTTTCCACATGATGAACCAAATGACATTATTCACCTAGTTCTTATTATCCAGTCCTGCTCCAGCAGAATAGCTTGCTATGGTAAAAGCCAGAAGATTCCATATTTCAAACAGGGAGTGATTCTAGACCAGTGTTTTTCAACCTTAGCCATTTTAAGACATGTGGACTTCAATTTTCAGAATTCCCCAGGCCAGCATGACTAGATGACTTGAGGCTACTCACTTTCTCAGCCCAACGTACCGCACGGGGAGTTTGTTATGGAGGGAAATAGGAGGAGAGAGCACTGGGTGTGCTGCTGAATGAAAGGGGGATAAAAATCAAATAGAGAGGCAATGCAGAGAGGAAGAACATGCTCTTTTAAGGAAAAAAAAGGCAACATAAGTATGCTGGACAAGCAGAAGTATAATCAAACTTTCTAACAAATAAAACAAGAACCTGCAAATACAGGTAGTCCTTGACTTATGACCATAATTGAGGCCAGAATTTCTATTGCCTAGTGAAAAATTGGTTAAGTGAGTTTTGCCCCATTTTACCACTTTTCTTGCCACATTTGTTAAGTGAATCACTGCAATTGTTAACTTGGTAACATGGTTGTTAAGTGAATCTGCCTTCCCCATTGACTTTTGCTTGTCAGAAGATTGCAGAAGATGACCTGGGACTCAGCAATTGTCATAAATGTGAACCAGCTATCCAGCATTTAAATGTAAATCATCTGACCATGGGGATGTTGCAGTGGTCGTAAGTGTGAACAGTTACCTTTTTCAGTGCCATTGTAACTTCAGTCGGTCATTAAATATATTATTGTAAGTTGAGGACTACCTGTATAATTATGGATAATTATGAATATATTTCTAGGCAAAACCCATGCTCAGTGTGTTTGATGGAATTATTTCTAGGAAAGCACAGAATTGTAACTGAAAAGCCTGTTGATTTTGTAAGCTTATAAGAAACAAAGTGGTAGTAAGCGGGTCAATTTCTTCCTAGAATAAAAGCGAAGAAGCCAGGTTTATTTTGAGACAGGTTTGTTTCAGCTTCATAAATAGGTAATAATTTTAGTTTAATTTTAAATGGCTACATGTATATTTTGTTTAAAATTGCAGCAGATGGTTTTGAGTGGCTACTAAGCTTTGAATATTATGTCTGAATCTATTTACATCTCAAAAAGATTAAAGGCATGTTGTATTTTCTGAATTCTAACAAGAATATATCCTCTTGCAGAAAAGTTCAGAGCAGAAAATAATGCTGGCACAGAATCCAAGAAATGTTCGGTTTCATGAAATTCAAGGGAATCTGAAGCAATGAAATAGGAGAATAAATGAGTATTAAAATATTATTTATAATCAAATTCTCCAGTGTTTCTCTATAAAGAAAGCTTATCTTCTCACCACTTCTGTAATATCTCCCACCCCATCACCCCTTCTGTAATATTCCCCATCCCCATGCTAACTAGGACTTCTCCACCTCCATTGGCTCTTTCCAATCCCACTTCACCATTCAAAAATTTCCAGCTTTCTGATACATTTTTAAAAACCTTGAGTGGTTGTATCCCACTCAGAAGGAGTGACCTAATTTGGAGGTGGAAAAAGAATATGGGGTTATGTGACTTCTTGGGTTCCAAAGTGGGGAAATGAATGTGGCAGTGGCTGAAGATCTGCTTGAAAATAATTTCAGTCAATGATAGATTATTATTATTTTTCCTGTGTATGGCTGATAATTCCTGTAGGAATCCACTTGCACCTGAGGGCATATTAGCAACTCTGCCATGCAATCTGTACATAATACTCTCAGTTAATTTTTTGCAGAATGAAACATTTCTTGAGATGATTGCTTCCACAAGTATCATTCTTTTTAGATATTTGATGTTTTAAATAAAGTATTTTCTAAGAACCCTCATGTGAAAACAGTAGCATGTTGTATTACGAACAAAACAAATGAAGTAGGATTTAAAGGATGAGACAAACTCTGTCTTCAAGCACTGTCATCTCATAATCAAATGCCTCTGACTTTGTGTTTGAGAACCTTTGAGTAGAAATCTGTACAGGGAAATATGACAAACAGCCATACCAAGTAAAAAAAGTGCATCCTTGAATGTAAGGTAATAATTATAAGGTATTTAAATTGCAATCCTAGGCACATTTTTCCGGTAATAATATAGAATATAGAAAGAAATGCATGAACAGAAAATTAGGGGAAAAAAGCAGAAGAATTTTGGTTGGATGATGCTGATGAGATCCTGAAGTTTAATGGACAGAGGCAGTATGAATCGGTGGATGGGTGCAGTACAATACGAAACTGGTGTGCAAGGATAGAAAATATGGGAAAACATAGATTTGTTTTTCACTATTTTCTGCCTCAAACTTATTTTGCTTATTATTTATTTCTTTTGCACCCACAAATGAGAGTATCGTGTGTATGTGTGCATGTGTGAATGCAATGGGTAATGATAAAGTAATTCATGCTATTGTTCATGTGGTAATCGAGAGCCAAGCTCAACTGAGGCAGACCGTATAGTCTTATCATATACTGTACCTTATGTTAAGAATCTGAGGCAAATAAACATAGTGTTTAGTATTCCTAGTGTAAATTTAAAGCACATTTGCCCCTTTATCAACAATTATTGCATGTAACAAACAAACAAAAAAACTTCTCAGTAAATATGGTTTGGTCCTGAACAGACACACTTATGATACAGCTGAAGCCATTCAGATTTGAAGGAGAAAAAGTGATTTGAGTGCACAGAACTGTTTATGTAATAACTTCAGCTATGTTTTTAGTTGAGATACAAAAAAATGCATCTCAGGTGCTAACATGACTAAATATACCCCGATTGCATTTTCTTTTTCAGTCTGAATAGCTACATGGCCCAATCCATAGTATAGTACTTGTCTGATATCACTTTCAATACATCTGCTTTATTACTTAAGCTCCTGCATCCATTTTACAAACCCAGATTACCTCCTCATACTGCAGTTAGCCGTTTAGTAGTAGGTGTACAAGTGATGTATATACTTAAGAATTACCTTAGGGAGAAGCAAGTTGATGTAGCATGTTGTTTTCCCCCACTGGCACCCCTATTTGATCACTAGGGTGGGCAATATGACTGGAAGAATCCTGGCAACTGCTCTCAGATTGAGAGATCCTAGTTAGTATAGCATCATTAGCACACCACAGCCACCGCTTTCTTCACTGCTGCTTCTTTGTCTTCTTCTAAAGACTGACATCAGTCCTGACATTCCATTATGCTTACTGAGGTCTCCTTACAGTAGCATAAGAGAGAGCAAGGATGGAAGAGCCTTTGGAGCTAAAAGATAAAATCCATGAACACAAAACTGCAAATCTTCATTAGTCCCACTGCAAATTGCAATGGGAAAAATTGTTCCCAGTATGGAGAAGACTCACAGCACTGTTAATTTACATAAATGTTGGTCTTTATTTATTCATCTAGATTTAGGGTATTACGATATCTAATGTCACATTTCTTCCCCCACCACCACCACCACATTCTTAAAAGCTACACTGAAGGAATCTGTAGAATAATCGGTGCAAGTACAAATTCGGTTGAGATGTCAGTGAATATTACTAATGAAAACACACAACTGGAGTAAACAGCAACAGCAATAAGTTCTTAGATTTATATATGGTTCCATAGTGAAGTAAGACTAATAAACCACTTTTATGTTGGACAAAATGAAATTTCTCTGTAATGTTCCTGTTCTATGAATGGCTGAAGATAAAATATAGCAGAACCAAAAAAAAAATTCTGAATGTCAAGTCTGGTTATAGGGACAATTTAGATAGCAATTCAGAATGTGGCAAAATGATCTGTGATCTTATTCACATATAAAGCAGAAATGCCTTTTAGAGTATACAATTTCAATGCTTCATTTTTATTAAAAACATTAAATAAGCATATATAATAAGTTTAAGAAAGTAAAAATTTCAAGTATACCTTATTTGCAGTTACACAGAACTACATTGTGCCATCTTCAGTGGCACACTTTTTACATTTCAAAATATCTCTATATGTACAATATTATTGAGAGGAAAAACATGATGCTTCTTGGGTTATTATTCCATTAATCTGTAAACATCAGGGAACACATTTTAACAATAACCTGGAAAAAATTTTCTATGGGCTTAAAATAAAGTACAGGCGTTTCAACCAGCTAACCTACTCCACTACCTTTATTGACTGGATGCTGTGAGTCTGGCCAGGAGTTTTGCCACTGTGTCCCAGATGTCTCGCCCCAATAGCATTAGAAGACTGGTGTACAGTTCGAGGATATTTAGCAGCAACAGCTTGAGATACAGTTTGCTGAAAGATATAAAAAGGAAGTTATTATTTATTTTCTATCCAATTTTAACAATATAAAAAAAATTGAACACAAAGGACAAACATGGCCAGGACTTGCAGAAGTTGTTCCATAACTCAGGCAATACCCTCAGATTTTGCTACGCCATCCAATTTTTTTAAGTAAACCAGTTAAACCTGTTTAGTAAAATAATATCGCTGAACAGGTTCCAACACTCCCATTTAAAACAATAAACTATAGCCTAGATAGTCTGAGAACCTGTATTAACAGCTTTTCTCAAGATATTCTTGAAACAAAAAGGAACCACCACCACAAAAAATCAAAAGTCCTCTGGGAAATTACACAGCAGCCCACTACAGTACAATTTTCTGTCTCGTTCTGGGCCATTTTAGATGTGGGTTTTGTGGCTGCAGCTATAGGAAGAAGTAATTATCACTAGCACCTAGTTAGGCAATGAAGCAAATATCCCCTGCTTTCATTTGGAAATAGAGTGGTAATAATCTATTGCAACCATCTCCCATACTTCCATGTGTCAGCCCATAGAGATGCAAAATTTACAGCCTTTTCACATAGCTGCAGCTCTTTTGTAGAGAATCTACAAATGAGCATAAGATTCTTCTCAAATGAAAAATGTCGGCCCTCAACTACTAGTAAATCTCATATCTCGTTGGATCTAACAATAAAGGTTGTATACTGTACATGTTTCAAGTGCTTTGCTGAGTTGCCATGGAAGCATAGAAGAGGAAGGAATTTCTTCTGGTCTTTGCAAACACAGTCATGAGTTCACATCCAGTCTCCCAATAGAAACATCACAGCAAGGGAAAAGCAAACATGGGGCTACCCTACAACCAGCTTCGTCTAGCCAGAGAAATGAGGGAAGCTAGGCCTGCTGTACTGAACTCAATCCATCAACAGCAAGAAAAATTTGCCTGATCCCAGATGGTAAAAATAATGCTAGTTTATAACATGTCACAAAGTAATGCCCACATGTGTTTATTTAAAATGAATTGAAGAGATATTGCTTTCAAAAGCTTTCTCTGATTTTTTTTTCTTTACATCATCATTTTAAAGGAAACTGACAGAAAAGAAACTAATTAACATTCAAATCTGTGAATATATCAAAAGGTGAGGTGAGCAAAAAGATAGATACCACACATGAAAGAAGCTAGAAAATTCTGTTTAGCTTTTGATGAAGAACCAGCCATTTTTAAAGATAATCAGAGGAAATGCTATTGCATATTGGCACACGACAGTATCATCTTGGCCAGTAGTAAACAGGCCTTCCCTTAGGTGGTGCTTGTACTCTGGTGTACCATTATACAATAAAAAGATACTTAAGGTTTAGTTGGGATTCAGTGCCGAATTCTAATTCAGATCTTAAATGAAGAAGTATCCAGCCTGTTGGCTTCCACAAGTTCCATTCATTTTCTTTAGTCTTGCCCCTCTTGGAAGATGTTTTTCATTAGTTTTCAATTGTTTCCTATATCAGTTGTGACATGAGAGCAAATTCATGAGAGGGTGGGCTTTCTTCTCCCTCCAGCAATTGGTGCTCAACTCTTCCATTTAAAATATCTAAATGGCAAAAACAGTGTAGGAAGACTGCATCACCAGTTCCCTATGTTCTCATCTGAGTTTGAGAGACACTACTCTTTCTTAATCTACATCATGGAAATCAAACTGAAAATCAAGGAAAATGGAAGTATACATTTACTCTGGAAGTAGAGCAACTATCCCCATTGGTATTTCTCTCATATTAAATCAGACACTTGGTTCCTCTGTAATCTCCTTAATAACTGGAAACATTCCAGACCAGCATTTTTTTCTAACCACATTTGAAAAACCTCAAAACTAATTTGGCACCTTCCATATGTTCCTATTTCCATATTCCAGTTAACAGAACAATCTCTGCAGAGTACTATAGAGCACTAAGATATATTCTATCCAGTCTCCTGTTTCTTGCTTCCAACTGACATTCCAAATTCAAGACTTCCCAGCAATCACACAAACTATATGGGGTTCCTTCCTATTTATTTTTATGAATCTTAAAATTTACAAAATATATAGTTTTGAATATCGAGAAATGAAAAATGTATACCAAAAACCAATACAGATAATGCTGATTTATTTCCAATTTCATAAATCCCTCCTGAGCTTCAGACAAACGTTGAAGAACTGTATACATGAACAGTATTAGTTCTACCTGCTATTAGGAAACGGGTGTAGTATAGTTTAAGGTGAGTTTTGCAGCTACATGAACAGTATTTTATAGTTTCTAACTTTGTTTTTTATATATATACTTAATTCCTTTCTCTCCCTGTGGATGGTAATGTCTTCTTCAATCTTGGACCCTCTGCCAAAGGCAGGAAATTTGATGGTTCTGTGAAGTATCTTAACTGTTTCTCGCACTGCTCTCTCTCAAAGTTCTGGTGTTGATTCTGGGCTCTGATGGAGCCATTTGCCTAGCTTAAGAGCCCCAGTCCCAAATGCCCCTACCAATATTGAAATCATTTTGGGCTTTTCTTTCCAATCCTCTCTAATTCGTCTTTCAGACCCTGATGCTTTTCCAGCTTTTATATACTCCTCGCTCCCACAGATAGGGCCTCCTTGGGGTGCCGTCGGCTAGACAGTGTCAGCTGGCGACCCCCAGGGGTAGGGCCTTCTCAGTGGGAGTGCCCATCATGTGGAACCAGTTGCCCCTGGAGCTGCGGTTGGCCCCTGACCTTCGTTCCTTCCGTCACAACCTGAAGACGTGGTTTTTCCAACAGGCCGGCCTGGATTGAGGGGGGTAGGTTTTAATGGGTTTTTATGTGTAGCGTCATTTGGGTTTTAGATATTTGTTTGGGTTCGAGATTTAATATTTTTTAAATAATTTTTTAAATTTTGCATTGTTTGTTTTTATTGTTGTGAGCCGCCCTGAGTCCTTCGGGAGATAGGGCGGCACATAAATCCAAACAAATTAAATAAATAAATAAATTTAAATGCTGCTGTCACTTAACCCTGCTACATCTATCGCTAGTACCATTTTACGCTCCTTATGTACTATCACAATGTTTGCTTGATTGGCCAGTACCTGCCTAATTGTACAAATAGAATTCCATCACATGCTAGACAAACTACAGTAATCCCAAAGAGTAGACAAATTCATTCAGTAAGCATTTGTAATCTGAACTTCCACAATAACTCTGATAAAAATCCTAAAGCAAAAGTCACCAATTAAAAGGAGACATAAAATGCAGAAGTTATTCATAAACTCATTATTTACCTGAGTGACAGGATGATGTTTCTCCACCACAACAGAATTCATGGGGGGCGAAACACCCAAGACATCTAAGTTACTGCAAATACGATTCTTTGCTGCAAAATCTGAACGACCGGTGATTTTTGCAGTGACTGTCCTTCCAGCCTTTTGTTGACCTGATGTTACCACCCTAGTCATGGGCTATGGCAAACCAAATAAAAATCCTAATTATACAAAGAAACACATAGCACTTCTCAGAGCAGTTTTAAATTATAAGCCAGATTTCTTAATATTATTTTTCCGTATCTTTGGCTAGGAAAACTGAATATATAAGTTTTTGGTTCCTGGACCATTAAATCCTAACAGCATATTCTTACAACAATGGGGCACATTCTTTCTATAGCCTTGGTAATTGGAAATACAGTCCTATTTGTAAATTATGGATTTGTATCATGACATAAGCATTTCTTTAGAAAAGGTGACTAGAAGGTTCCATTGTAGCCCACAAGCTTTACTTCTATGTAAACAAAAAACCCTAATTATTAGAGCTGCAGAAGTATTGTTTTTGAAATTTTTTGAGCTAGAAAGGAAACCCTGGGGACAATAGCCTTATGAAAGCTTCTGGTGCTCTCTTCACCAAAAGTAAATATTTCAGAAACATTCACGCCTTCAGGGTCCTTTTCCTTATCATTCTTTGAAGCAGTTCATTGATCTAATTTCTTGTCTGGAATTTCACTTTTGAGAGATTCCAAATATTTCATAGAAAGGATAGCATTAAATCATTTCATAATCATTGATTACCTGATAATACAAGGAAACTGTTGTTGAGTCAACACCAGTGATTCAACAACAGGCATTTTTTTGTCTTCCCCTATTGCAAGAACTGACTGATGTAGGAAAATGGACATATGGGTAATCCTTCACCTCTGATCACTGATTCAGTGACTGAAGTTAAGATGATGCTGAGCAAATGGTGGTTAGTTCCAGCAATCCCAGCACCCCTCCACGATCATGTGACCGCAATTTGGAGCTTAGCAACTAATTTGGACTTATAGCCAGTTGCAGTGCATTGCAATCATGTAACCACTATTTGCAACCTTCTCTTCCGGCTTCTCAGAAAATCAATAGGCAAACTGACAGGGAAAGTCACATGTCCCTGGAGTAAGTCTCCTCCACATGTACATCCTCTTCTTCTCTTCTCTGCATTCATGCTGCACCGGCCATTCACCACCACCTGACACCCACGCCCTGACCTGTGCTGCACTCTCCCCAAACCATGCCAACCTTTGTGTAACCTTGATTTGTGCCACAATCCCATGCATCCTTCCCAACCCACACCACACCCTGGCACAGTCTTCTCACACCTCATCTTTAACTTCTCCATCTGGCAGCAGCCATGAACCTGTCTGCTTGGGATTTGCAACTTCTTGCCGGCTTCCCCAATGACTTTGGTTATGGAAAGCCGACAGGAATTTGCCTTGCCTAACAACTATGGAATTCAGTTAACAACAGGACTGCAAAGATTGCCATAGCTTAGAGATGCAGTTGCACATTATGACTGCATTGCTTAGCAATGGAAATTCCGGTCCCAATTGCTGTCATATGCCGAAGACTACATGAATGGTCACTTAGTATTTTCACACACTTGATTGAAAAATGGCATAAAAATGAAGTATGACATTTTAATTAAACTTGTAGCTTCCAGATACAGATATATATATTGAAGTTCCAGTTCCAATGAGCTCTATAGAAAAATTTCTCATGAATCATGTGGAGAACAAAAATAGTTTAAAAAAATTAAAGTGATGTTGTTGCTTGTTGTTTTTTACCAGTTTTGAAATGTACATTGTGCCTGATCCTGTAGGAGCACCGCAGGTTAATGCAGCAGCAGAGTCTAATCTGGTTTGAGATGTTATTGCATGGCCTTGGTGGGAAGAAAACTGCAAAACAGCAGGAAAAAAATGGCAATAGTCTGATTTAGGTTAAATACACACCACCCATTTCCTAATTCAAAATATTAATATCAGCATATTGCCTTGATTTTCATGCCCAATAGCTCTGTAATGCTGATTTAATAACTTATCCTCATTTATTAAACTTTCCTAAGATTAATTCAATGGAATTGAAATCTGCTACTGACCAAGGTTGTGTTAAACGAACACCTACCAGATCTTCTGCAGGAGCACAGCCAGCTGTCGTTGGAGCAAAATGAGGTGGTGGTTGTGGCAGTGAGGAAGTAGATGGCATAGGCTGATCATACTGAAATGAAGAAAATTTTGCTGTAGGTCCACCAGTGCCAGCACCAGATTCTGCTCTTTTTTCTGATAGATCAACTACTATAAACAAATTAACAAACATTCAGAACTTAACAAAATAACAAAGAGATAAATATTGCTAATAGTTAGATAGTATATATCTTATTTTGTTATGTAACTATGTATCTGTATAATTTGCAAGCAAAGCTGGAAAGTACAGAGTTGTATACAATTTTTAAAAGCTGTATAATTTGTACTTCCCAATGTAGAGACTTAGAGACTCAGCCCTATTTGTTGCCATCTTAATTTAAAAATAGCCCTACAATATTTAATATGATATGGTGGCTGTCTTAAAATTATCTATTACCTTTGTACATGATAGTTTATTCAGATAAGTTCTAAGGTTCAATAGCTAACCTTACTAGGTCTTTGCCAAGAAAGACCATAATCTAAATTCAATATAGGGGAATAAGAGATATAGAGTTACCCTGTGGTAAGATGATAAGATTGGGTCTGTAAATTTTAAAATAAATCAATAAATAGGCAGAATATATATAGATTTTGCTCTCTGATCCAGTATAGTTGGAAGCTAATCAAGTCCGAATAGTTTTTAAATGTATATTTAAATTGAAAAAAACTCATTTTCCTACCATAGAGAGTGGTTTGGGCACAAATTATAAAGACATTCTAATTTATCCTATAGACTGCATATCAGAGAAAACAAAACAGCACCTGTATGCATTTATGTATTTGTGTTGTATTTCACCTCCTTTTTATCGTTGTTTTTAATTCTGTCATTTTGATACAGAATTTGTTCTTCACACACACAAATATACACAGTTTTAAGGGGCGGCTGTTGGGGCAGGAGGGAACTGATTTGGCCTAAAGGCAGGAGACATACACATAATGAGTGGCCACGGTTAAAAATGCTATGGTTTTGTTTCATGGAGAAGTGGATAAGATTTAAGGTTCAATACAACTTCTTTCCAGATGAGATGTATTTGAGATTAAAAAAGAAAGGAAGCACTACTCAATATTTATTGAAAGATCAAGGAATGGCCATTCCTGAGAATGCAAAACTATTATGTAGGAAGGAATGTAGGGACATAAATCACGTACGTTTTATAAAGGTGCCATTCAACATATTGCAGTACATATAATCCTTGACTTATGATCACAGCTGAGCCCAAAATTTATGTTAACTGAGACATTTGTTAAGTGACTTTTGCCCCATTTTACAATCTTTCTTGCCACAGTTGTTAATAATATGGCTGTTAAGTGAATCTGGCTTCCCCATTGATTTTACTTGTCAAAAGGTTGCAAAAGTTGATCACACTTATGACACTGCAACTGTCATAAGTGCAAACCAGTTGCCAAGCAGCCAAATTTTGATTACATGGCCATGGGATGCTGCAATGGTCATATAAGTGTGACAAACAGTGAGAAGTCACTTTCAGTGCCGTTCTAACTTTGGTCACTAAATGGACAGTTGTAAGTCAAGGACTTCCTGTCCATCACTTGAGACTTTCAAGAAGAGATTGGACTGCCATTTGTCAGAAATGGGGTAGGGTCTCCTGCTTGGGCGGGGGAAGGGAGGTTGGACTAGATGATCTACAAGATCCCTTCCAACTCTGTTTATCTAATAAGACACTGGGCAATTGGACCTCGATGCTGGTAGGAGGTGCTCCTGCAAATACCTCAGACCCAAGCCATGAAGGGCTTTATAGGTTAACACCGATACCTTGAATCTTCCCTGGAGGGCAACTATCACATAGCTTTGTGACAAAAATTCGGTCCCAGTTGAGATCTTTAAGTTGAAAACTACCTATATACACCTGTTGAATTCTTGCCACTGAATGTTATGAAGCATTGGAGTGCCACCCTGTGGTCAAATAATAATTTCAGGTTTTTTTTTTTAAAGCCTTCCCTTAGGAAGAGAAATAAAAAAGAAAAGCAATGATTCAAAATATGGGCTCCAATATAAGCTATTCTGAGCCATCCAGGCCAGAGACTCAGGAAGGGAAAGGACAGCCTCCAAATTCCCCATTTGCCCATCTCTGCCTCTTTGGTCAACCTGCAGCTTCCAAACTATGTGGCTCTGGGGCTCCTTGCCAAACACCCCAGGAAGCTGCAGCTGCCTTAGCTCAGTTACCCTGGCCACCCCTCTACTCTTAAGACCCCTCCATTCCACCAGCCCAGCTGACCTTCACCGTCTTCTTGCTCCTGCTGCTGCTGACGAAACATGTTCGATCTGGCTGGTGGGCCAGGATGAAGCTGACTTCGCACTGCAAAAAAGAAAAGCTAAAAGCATCCTGAGCCTCAGTGCTTCTTTTTTTTTTTGCCACCCTACACTCAAAGATCCCTGCAGCCCTGCATTCCATCAACGCAGCTGACCTGCACCGTCTACTTGCTCCTGCTGCTGCTGCTGAAACATGCTTGATCTAACTGATGGGACAGGCTGAAGCGGATTTCTCCCTGCAAAAGAAAAAAAAAAAGCTAAAACCAGCTTAGGAGCTTCAGTGCACCAAAAGACTTTTTTCCCACCCTTCACTCCAAGACCCCTGCAGCCTTTCGTTCCATCAACCTAACTGACCTTCACCGTCTTCTTGCTCCTGCTGCTGCTGCTGAAACATGCTCGGTCTGTTTAATGGGCCAGGATGAAGCTGATTTAGCCCTGCAGAAAAGGAAAGTGAAAAGCAGCCTATGAGACTCAGTGTACCAAATCACTTTTGCCACCCTCCACTCCAAGCAGCCTTGCATCCCATCAATCCAACTGACCTTCGCCATCTACTTGCTCCTGTTGCTGACGAAATACGTTCGATCTGTTTGATGGGCCAGGATTTCGCTGATTTCGCCCTGCAAAAAGTAACAGAAAAGCTAAAATCAGCCTATGAGCCTCAGTGCACCAAATCACTGAGCCACCCTCCACTCCAAGACCCCTGCAGCCTTGCGTCCCATCAATCCAGCTGACCTTCACCGTCTACTTGCTCCTGTTGCTGATGAAATGCATTCAATCTGTTTGATGGACCAGGGTTTTGCTGATTTCGCCCTGCAAAAAAGAAAAGTGAAAAGCAGCCTATGAGCCTCAGTGCATCAAATCACCTTTTTGCCACTCTACATTCCAAGATCCCTGCAGCCTTGAGTCCCATCAACCCAGCTGACCTTCATTGTTTACTTGCTCCTGCTGCTGAAACATGCTTGATCTGTTGAATGGGCCAGGATGAAGCTGATTTCTCACTGCAAAAAGTGAAAGAAAAGCTAAAAACAGCCTAGGAGCTCCAGTGCACCAAAAGACATTTTTCCCACCCTTCACTCCAAGACCCCTGCAGCCCTGCATTCCATCAACCTAGCTGACCTTCACCGTTAACTTGTTCCTGCTGCTGATAAAACATGCTCGGTCTGTTTAATGGGCCAGGATGAAGTGGATTTCTCCCTGCAGAAAGTGGAAGAAAAGCAAAAGGCAGCCTATGAGCCTCAGTGTACCAAATCACCTTTTTGACACCCTACGTTCCAAGACCCCTGCAGCCTTGCGTCCCACCAACCTAGCTCACCTTCACCATCTACTTGCTCCTGCTGCTGACGAAACACACTCGATCTGGTTGATGGGCCTGAATGAAGCTGATTTCTCACTGCAAAAAAAGAAAAAGTTAAAAGCAGCCTGTGAGCCTCAGTGCACTAAAGTGCGTTTTTGTCACCCTACACTTGAAGAGCCCTGCGGTTCCATCAGCCCAGCTGACCTTCATCATCTAATTGCTCCTGCTGCTGACGAAATACGCTGGATCTGGTTAATGAGCCAGGCTGAAGCTGACTTCGCACTGCCAAAAAATAAAAATAAAAAAAAGAATAGAAAGGCTAAAAACAGCCAGAGCCTCAGTGTACCAAAGCACATTTTTGCCATCCTACACTTTAACACCCCTGCAGCCCTTCATTCCATCAGCCCAGCTGACCTTCACTGTTCACTTGCTCCTGCTGCTGACGAAATACGCTTGATCTAACTGATGGGCCAGGCTGAAGCTGACTTCGCACTGCAAAAAAGAAAAGAGAAGCTAAAAGCAGCCCCTGAGCCTCAGTGTACCAAATCATTCTTTTGCACCATGCTGGGTCTGGCTTCTGAGTCAGGTGGGGGCTGGTTTCATATTTCAAAATAGGAAAGAAAAAAAAAAAGCTAAAAGCATCCCCTAAGCCACAGTGTGCCAAGCGTTCAGTTCTTGAAGGAGAAAGTCAGAAGTATGTAGAATTATGCTGAGAGCGTAATAAACTCAGTCACAAATGTATGAAAAAAATTCAATATACTTGAAAATAATGTAATTCCTTTGGAACTGAGGTAAAAACACTTTTTTCTTTCAAGAAAGCAAAAGATGATAGAATGGTTTTTAAAAAGGGGACAAAGTATTGATTTGGTCTCTCATTATTATTTGTGGAAGTTATAATTCTCTACAGATACATCCCACAAAATTTTTAAAATCCATTTATTTCCAGCACAAAAGTGAAACTTAGAATATACCTTATATCTCTCTATTTCTTTCAGTGGCCTCTTAACCCCAAGGCAATACTGTTAATCCTCCAGAAAGTACTGTACTTTTTATGGTTAGAAAACCTGAAAAATTTACATCAGTTCAGTCTTTTCAACTTGCTGAGGAATTCTAGGCACTGTTATCCTATCACATCTGAAGGGCACCACATTAGGGAAATCAGCAGAGATTACTCGTTGACATAAAGCCAGCATGCTAACAATCTTTCATTCCCCTCATAATACTAACCCTGGTCAAGTTTGAAATCTTTGCTCTGAAACATGCTCATTGCCTCTAAATTCAGTGCACAGACACCCCGCATGAAAGCCTTCTTCATGGCATCTTCATAATCTTGTCTTTGGTTCTGCAGTTCAATAATTTCAGATCTGGCCTCCTCAAGCGCACTATTTACCTAAACCAAGAAATAAAAACATTTAATTAATGACAATCACATAGCATATTTGATAAAAGATTGAGGTGAGAGTAAATTGCAGTTAATTGGGGCTCCTTTAAATAAAAGAAAGAAGTAAAATGGAATCAGTACTGAGTTACAATATTTTTTTGTTTCTTGACTGCTGTAAGGGAAGGGTACAATATTCAATGTTTTTAAAAAAAGAAAGAGATATTATGTATATTACAGTAATGGTGTGACTACAATGATAAATGGGATGAGTTCAAGCAGAATGGCTCCTTCCCAAAACTGTATATCCTTTCCCACTTGGGAATGAGACTCAGTCTTGCACTCAGAAGGAAACCAGAAGTTTAGGTTGTTTACTGTTTCCTTGTCCTTTTGCTATACTTTATGGAGCAGATAATCAAAATGTCACCTTTGCCTACAATAACCCTATTTAAATTTTCCTGGAAGTAAATCCTATGGGTCCTTTCTCCTAAAGTGAAGTATTGTCAAAACCAGTTTTTGCCTAATTTAGATAACACCCTGGAGTGCTATCATATCAAACTTCTTTCCTCAAGGCTAAATATTCTCAAATATTCCAAACTCCTTACCGTTTGAAGTTTGGCTTCATACTCATTGCTGAGTGCCGCACGCATAGATTCCACACTTGACTGAACTGCCTTTTCCATTCTTTCTTTCCCTTTTGTATTCAAGCGGGATCGCCAAATCGCCCAGGCTTTCTTCAACAAGCCTAATTTATACAGCCGATCAGCCAGTTTGTTTGCGTACAACTGGAAAGAAATGTCAGCAAAGCAGGCCTCAGTTTCACTACACCTTATTTAACTCTTCCCAAAACAGGACTCTATGTGTACTATAGTTGTACCACACCAAAATTTGATGAAGAGTATAAAAAGTATTAAGGATATACTGCAGTATCTGTAAAACACTTCTATACTGTATAAACTATAATACAATTATAAACAAACCCTAACTTTCAGCATGAAATCAAACAAAAACTTGAACTGACGTTGGCCATGTTAAAATTCAGATCTTATGTTTTGTTGGCATTATAAACCAGAAGGGATGAATAATGTAACAAGATGAAGGATTCCACATAAAACTGTTAATTTTATCATTTTTTTTAAAATATAGTTTTTCAAATGGGATTTAAAAAAAAAATCTTGATTAACATGAGCAAATCCATATATACCTCTTCTCTGGCCTTTTGTTTGCCCAAAAAATGCTGAAGTCTCCATTTTGCAAATTTTTTCATTAACTCTATTCTGTCCTTTTGTTTCTCAATTGCATTTGTTAGATTTGCAATTACCTGAACAAAAAGAAATTAGAAAATGCATAAAGAACATTAACTATGCAATTAATTTGTTTGAACTTGGTCATTAAAATTAAACACATAGACCAGGGATAGAGAAACATTGCTCTCCAAACAATTATTTGCTGCAAAGGCAATCCTTAACAGTAACCAATAAGGGAAATGAGGACCATGCAGAAATTCCTCCTGTAAATTAGAACTTGTTACCTCATCCTTTCTCCCTAAGGAAATCTCGTATGTATGTAGCAGTTCCTTCAAGTTCTCCATCTGATTAGTCAATTGTCTCATATCAGCTGCATGCTTTTCTCTTTCTTGTCTCATCTCTAAGGTATGATGTTCAATAAAATGAAGTTTCCATTTCCTCAGCTCAGTCAAAACATTAGTCTTAAAAGAAGTGAAGGAGTTGTTTAGTAGAGAAATAAAGATCAGACTAAGTTTTTAAAGGCTGCCTGAGCTTTTAAAGGCTAAGGACACATGTGTTTTTTTGAGTAAAACATAGCACATATTCAATGCTGCACCTGAAATTTTGAGAAACTTTCCATGACAGATATTAATTATCAATGCTATCCTAAGGAATATGCAAAAAAAGAATATAGTTTTTTGCCTTCCTCTGGCAAGCAGTTTGTGAGGAAAGTATTCAAATAACATATTTAGGTCCCAAAACAAGATGAATGAAAATTAAGTAACAACATTCTTTAAAATAATACTTTTCCATAATTGTCTGTGCTCAGTTAAAAAAAAAGAACAGCCTGAAAAATTTGTTAGGTTAAACAAAATATTATTTTCTGAAAATAGAAAGTAATTGTTTTTAAGCAAGATGTAGTTAGGGTTTAGATGGGAATATTATACACAGTATAATACAGTATATACACAGTATACACAGTATAAATACAGTATTTTGGGATTTTCTTCAAGGATGGAAATATCCATTTATAAAAGTTGAGGTTATTTTTAAAAAAATCTAGTACAAAAACATGTTATTTGAAAACTTATCATATCCTATGTATATATTTGTTAAAGTAGAAGGGAGATTTCAAATTCTCATACAATGGCATTTTTCTAATATCTGCAAAATAAAGATATTAAAACTATTTTATCTCCTAGAACAAAGGAACAAACCACATCCAAAATTAAAACTTTTTAGCAACTGGCTCTAGAGAATGGCTTCTCGGAGATGGAAATTCTTTCACTAGTTATCTCTGTCTAAAGTTAATTGAAAGCAACTACTCTTCTAAATTAAATAAAAGCTTGAACTTTGCCATCAGAAACATATGGCAAAAAATTCAAATGCAGTAATTTTATTACAGGGGAGCTAAGTACATATGGAGAGCCAGTTGGTATAGTAGTTAAGGCATGTGATTAAAAACCAGGAGACTATGAGTTTTAGTCTTGCCTTAAGCACAAAGCCAGTTGTGTGACCTTGGGCAAGTCACTCTCTCTCAGCCCCAGAAGGAAAGAAATGGCAAACTATTTTTAAAATTTTGCCAAAAAACTCAGGCAGTTGCCAGAATTCAACACTGATTCAGAGATGCATACACACATAAAGTACAAATAATTTCAGTTCCAAGAAAATAGGCCTCTAACAATCTTATGTTTGGAATGACCAACTGGTGCATTGAGTTAGGGAAGTGTTTATTAATAGATAGCAGGAACGCTGCCTGGAATAATATATCTTGACTCAAAGCATTTTTCAAAGTTATCCATAACCTAATTAGCAAGCTAAATTAACATGAGCTGGATAAAATAACTAGCAACTACGTTTCTGGCTCAAAAATCATGCTCAAAGAGTATATTTTTTATTTTATCAACAGAAATATAATTGAATGTCATCATTGGAAGTAATAGTTCTATTCCATTGTGCTCATGAAATCCCACTTCAAGCATTATGTCTGCTTCTAGGCACTGCACTTTTTAAAGGAGAGAGAAATTTGAAATTTGTAGCAGGGTAATATATCTTAGGAAGAAAGACTGAAGTGCCTAGTATGTTTAGCCTTGGTCCAAAGCAGCTATAGAGAAATACAACTGCACTCTTTAAATATCTGAAAGGAAGCAGGTGAAAAAGAAAGTAAATAAATGTTCTGTCTTATTCCAGAATGCTGAGCACAAGTTAGGAATTCAAATTATGGGCAGAAAGGTTCCAATAGTTACAAAATACTTCTTTAAAGTAAGAATAGTAACCACGTAGATGAAGGTGGTGGCTCTATTTCATAGTTGCTACACATTACGGTATCAAATTCAAAGCAAGGTGAAATTCAATTTATTAGAATAAAGTTTTTTTCTATTTAAAGTATGGACTTACTGTACATATTTATTTAAATTTATATTATGTTCTGTAGAGTTTCAGGTCATATATGTAACTGCTAAGCATAAAGTTACTTTAAGTTACTTGAATGTAACTTAAAATGAAAGCATTTTAAGCAATTTTAATTCCAAAAGTAGCAAGGAAGGATCTGGGCCTTCTTAGACATCTGACATCCAAGCCATTTAACAGTTTAGATCAACAATTTTCCACATAACTGCAATCGATGGAGAAACGGTATGTAGCTTCTCCCTCCTTGTTCTATATCTCATATAGCCTGAATTATTTTTTTGCTATTTCTTAAAAGAATCAGATTGTGATGAGTCATATGAGATCTCAGCAACATTCATCCCATTTATACCTAGCTTTAAATTTAAACATAAATATATTAACTTTGATTTTTTAAGATTTATACACACACACACACACACACACACACACACACACACACACAATGGCATAGGCACATAGTCAAAGGAGACTTCTTTGAGGGTATAATATTCCAGAAAAAAGACTGAGGAAAATACGATACAACGAACCAGGTTATCCACAGCAGAATTTAACATATAGTAAACAAATTACCTACTTTAAGGCTGCCACTCCATAGGTCAAGAATGCTCTCTATGTGGGTCACTCTATCATCTGAAAGGCTCATGTCAGTTACGTATGTCCCTTGAAGATCTCTTTGACAAGATGAGGACCCTGGTGAAGAAGTTTCTTCTGAATGGATTGGGCAAAGTCCTTCCATATCCATAGGAGCTGACTCCTTTACTGAAGCTGAAACTTTAAAAACAGAAAATCAACTAAGTCTCTAATATTGTATTACTGTACTAGATTTGCTGGATTTACAGAATATAAATTGAAAACAAAACTGTGTAGAAAAACCAATGCTTCTGCAAAAGCCCAATGCTATCTTGTGGCTTCTTACCAACTTAAGCTACAACAAATTTGCTAATCTTTAATGGCCTAAAATATTCTTTTTGCTATAGCAGACTTTAACATGAATGGTTCCAATTATTTTAAATAACAGTAACTCTTAAAAAAAAAGTAATGCATTTTAACATCTGGCAGTTTCTGTAAAGAATATACATCTTTTTGTTTTATGTTCTCTCTTTAAATATATGATTTGTGTTGGGTTAGAGAAATGTCTTTTAAATTCTGCTATAAAGGAGAGCAATAGTAATATGTGTATATTTATTTAATATCAATATCTAAGGGGTGTGTGTGAACCTATTCTCCAAAGCACCTGAAGGCAGGACAAGAAGCAATGGATGGAAACTAATCAAGGAGAGAACATACCTAGAATTAAGGAAAATTTTCTGACAGTTAGAACAATTAATCAGTAGAACAACTTGCCTCCAGAAGTTGTGTGTGCTCCAACACTGGAGGTTAAGAGATTGGACAACCATTTTTCTGAAATAGTATAGGTTTCCTGCCTGAACAGGGGATTGGACTGGAATATCTGCAAGATCCCTTCCAACTCTTCCTATTATTTACGTATGTGTTATGGAATAGAAAAACTATATATGTAATAAGCTTCTTCAGTGTTATTTTTCCTTTCTTTTAAAAGGGGAAGGGTATTGAAGAATATTGTACTTATTTTTAAAAGCTTCATATTCATTAGAGAAGCTACTTTTGAATAAAAAGCTAACTTATAACTAGATAATAATTGTACACATTGACAACTAAATACACTTGAAGACCATAGTGGACTTGATTTAAGTGAGATAGTATGGTATAAAAGACATACATTAATTCAGGTGTATATGGATACAAGCAGGTTATTAACTATGAGGATTTATGTGTAAAAACTAAAAGAAATTATCATCAGATTAGGCTTATATGTTAAGATAGCATAGGGGTATCAGACTGGATTTTTTGGAGGGCCGGATCAGCATTGTAGTTGTGGGCTGGCCAACGGAGTGGGGGGAAGATGGGACGGATGGTTTCCTGCAGCACTCTGCCGGCCAAAACGGGGCATGGGGGGAATGCCGTTTTGGCCAGTAGAGTGTTGCAGGAGGCCATCCAGGCCACAAACAGGATGTGTGGGGGCAGCCCAGCCCATTTTTGCTAGCAGCAACACTGAGGCTGGTCCTTTGCTATTTCCAGGCTGGCCCTGTGAGCTAGATCTAAGCACCCCGCGGGCTGGATTCGGCCCGTGGGCCTTGAGATTGACACCCCTGAGCTAACATAAAACCTCTAAAACTATCCTCTTTCTCATCCTAGTACCTGCTATCCTTGTTGTTCGACTAGATGCTGCAAGTTCTGGGTTTCTTCCATGGCATCTCCATTTCACTCCTGCACTTTCATGCCTGTAGTCACTCATTCCTGGACTCTTTCCTATTTCAGATAAAAAAGACTAGCTATATTTAGACAGGCAGAATCAAGTACTCAGCTCTGCACTGTTCACGCCATTGATCCAAAGACTTCTGTTTTAATATTAATGCTAGCAATTAGTAATACCTAACTGAACTATGCCACCTATCAATAGGTACAAACAAAGAGAAGAGAAGCTGGCTATAAAAGGAATTTGACTCTAGGGAAACAGAACCACAGACTTTTATTACTTGCAGTCAGAGTGAAATACAGGCATGAATAGAAGCAAGAAGTAGCAAGACTGCAATCAGGTAGCAATACTTACATGAGGAAACTGTATCTTATTTTATCTACTAAGTTTATATGAAATGAGGATACAAGATTAAGTGAGACATCTCACATGATTACTCTGAATCAACTACTCTTTCCTGAATGAAAAATATTTCTAATAGTATTTTGCAGTTTAAAAAAAAACAATTTGAATAAGTGCCGGTTTATAGATAATGGCACCATCACAAGTTTGATAAAATACTTCAGAAGAAGGTCAATTCACTCAAACACAAGTGCCACTTACTGGAATATCATCACCTTGCTGAGAAGCAATACAAAACAGCCACACATGTGCCACTGCTCCACTGTAGCTACTGTAGCCTTACAAATTTTGAGATTTAGTTAACTACATTGATTAATACAGGGCAGAAATTAAACTTCAATGCTAAAACATTCAAATGCAAGATTGAACATCATGGCATACTTTATTCTGATTTTCCCCCCATCAAAAAACAAAACTTCTTTCAAACATAATTATCCTTAAATCTAAATTCAAGGGGAGGTTTTTGATTTCAGCCACCTGTCAAAATGAACTGCATCTAATCTATAAACTGTTGTTTTATTCAATTTAAATTTTTGAAGGTATCAATTTCTCTACACGCTCAATCAACTAGAAGGTCTGCAATCTATGATTTACCTCATGAAATGAAAAGTACCAGAGAAAATCAGGCAGCAAAACATGATGGCATCCCAATTTTCCAAGCCATTTTTAAAGGTAAAAACACCCTGAGATGTAAGGGCTTCCTAAAATTGAAAATATAATCAGTTACAATGCAATCTACTTACCTACCTGGGATCTTTTCGAAACTATGATTTTCTACTTTCTTTCTTCTTTCAACCTATCTACATTGCTCACTTTTTATTCTTAAAGCTTTTCATGGCTCTTCCTGCGCATACATTTGTGTGGGAGCACAAATGGCATTTTATATTATAAATGCCTGATAAGAGAATATGGCTTTCCTGCTTAGGAACCTAACCTATCACTGATGGATAACACTATGCCACCCAGAATCATTCACAAGCATAAGAGACACCAAAATCAACAAGAGAACATCCTGTATATCTGAATGTAACAACATACATTTGGTCAATGTATTTTATGGTAGGCTATTTTGCATTCAAGCCTATCATTTCCAAAAACAAATAACGTCCCCCCCAACACCTAGAATGTAGCAAACCTGATGAAGGAAACCTGATGAATATAATGATTTTCTATAGTTGGTCCTCTCAAAATACCTATTTTATTACAAAGATTTTCTGCCTTCCATAGGCTACACAGCTTCATCTACATTTAAGAAGATTCAGTCTAAACTTCTCTGGACAAGTATTTAACCAACAAAGACTGTGCTAGACTCACCCAGAAGAATGGTAATTAGTCCTCAATATCACCATTAAAGCAGAAAAGTATTGTTACCTCTAGTACTTGAAACTCTTCAGCTACCTCTCCAGATGATATCAGAGGAGAGAAAATAGAGGAATGTTTGGCAGTATTTTGTCATAATAGGTTACAAATTAAATATGAAGCTGATTAATACTACCTTTGCAAAATACTGTTTTTCTCATTAGTGTCAATACGTCTTGACACTGTTCTTAGAATACTCAGAATTCTAGAATCTTCCCATTATTTGAATCTTAGGAGTTTCTGCAATATGCTATTAAGAAGCTGCATTTCAACAGCCATGCTAGTTCCTCATTCAGCACTCTATTCCTAAAGTTTTCATATATGCAGTTATGTGGAACATTATTATTAACTTGACATAATCTTAAGAATTCTTTTCAAAAAATGCAAAATTTTCTATTTTACTCATAATCATGTTAAGCACTGAATAAATGTGAGATGTCTGCAGATTCAATATGTGAAGGGGAGAATAACTGGGAACAGTGAAAAATTTGGTACAATCTAGGAACTAGGTTTGTGTGGAAATCAAAATACCAAGCTAGGTCTGGAAGAAGATAGATTTCAAAACCCCGTTCAGTCATGGAATTTACAGGGTAGCTTTGGGCCATCTGCCTTTTGTCATCCTAGACTCCCCATGGTTTTTTGCTTGGGTGGAGTAAATGGTATCAAAAATTAAATTTCTTGAACAGAAAATGAGTTAAAATATAATATACAATAAAAAAGCAACTACTTAGGTATAAGGAGAACTAAGGAGGACTAAGAGTTTGAGCTGGCCAAAATTTGTGGCAGCTTTGTCCTTTCCCTTCCTCCTTAATACAATCCTTTTATATACAGTATATTTAGACATGAGTTCCCTTGTTCAAAGAACATTTGCTTCCATTAGGTATGTAAATGAATAGAGACTTTTGTCATTAATTTCATACTGTTTCTCTACAGTCAGTCATAATCAATGCTTTTCTTTTCTTTTTAGCTCCAGATTAGGGGACTTGTTTTGGGTGCAGGTTGTGATTCCCTAATTATAAATGGACATCTGTAATCACCTTCTTACTATTTTATTAGTGGGAACAAACAAAATTATTGCCAAGTCAAGACTTGTTTCTATAACAGATATATATGGCACTTAGAGCATAACAGCCAAAAAAGCTAACCTTCTGTGGGTAAAAGACAGTTTCATAGTTCCAGAGAATTATGTTGGCACTAGTTGTGAGATGTCACAATCATTTTTAAATTGGGGATGTTTCACATTTTTTATGTTTTTAATCTAGATTTTTGTCAACCACCTAGAGTGATTTAAGATGGGCAAATGTATAAATCTGCAAAATAAATAAAGAACCATGCACATACATGTTTTTATAGAGGATAGGTTCCTTGGAGGAAGTGTTTTTCTTTAGGCTTATTTTTTTATTACCTGTACAAACAAAAAGGTTTTCTTTTTGTGAAAATCTAAATTGTGAACCAAGAGCAGAAATGGGTCAAACTGATGTTAAACATTATGTCCATTTGAAGTATACAGCAGATGTTACACAACCGTATCTGTGGAACAAACATTTTATTAAGGCCTACTGCATCTTAGATTCTATGCCTGTATGGACACTGAAAACCATTCCTTTGCCTTTTCTTTGCAAATTTAATAAAAAAAATAACTGGTGTTATTTTAAACAAAAGGTACCTATAAACTTTAGAACTATAATGATGTAAGGTATTTTGAATGTCATTAGATAAATTATAGTGTTTAACATTTGAGAAAAGTAAATATTCATAGAACTGATACTTTTAGAAATGCCTCAAAAATGATTTGCTGGCTAAAAAACATCAATTTATGCAAGTTACTAAATATCTATCTTTCATGTAAATAAACTATCACATTCACATTGTGATTTAATATGAAGAATTATATATCTAGCTTAACCAACAATACTTTATCTAGGACAGGGGTGTCAAATTCGTGGCCCACGGGCTGGATGGGTCATGTGCTGGCCCCACCCAGCCCAATTTAACGAAGGGGAAAAAAGTCCTGATACGCCACTGACGCCACTGTGATGATGCAAGTTTGACCTCCCTGATCTAGGATATTTGTAAAAAATACAGGACATACACAAGCTGTCAAACTCTGCCACAAAACCTCTTTGAGGTAAATTTTACTATAAATTAACAAAGCATCTTACTTTGGATGTCTTAGCAAAGGAAAATTACAAATAATTGTATAGGATCATAGAAATTGTATCATAGAAGTTGTGAGAAAACAACATTGTAATTAAGTTATGGAAAGGACCTACCTATAGTTGGGTGATAAAATAAAAAATATCTCAGAATAAATACCAGGACTCATCAAATTCCAATTTTCTGGACTCACCAAATCCTGAAGACTTTCAGTCAATCATCACAGATGAGACTGAAGCAGATGAACCCAGGGCTTGATTTTGTTTAAGTTAAGTTCAGAGTAATGGCTAGGTCAAAAGCATACATATAACTCTTAAGCAATAAACTATATAGTATAATCCACATACCAAAATAAAAAAGCCTTCAGCCTATTCAAAAAGAAACCCTATTTTTGCCATGGATTCTCAAATTTCAGCATGGGTGGTCTTGCACCTTTAATTTGTTTATAAAATAAGCCGGCCTTTATTCTTTGAAAAAAGCTCAGTTTCAAATACGTTACCTGCAGGTATCTGATGAACCTCCATGTGATCTGATTGTCGTAATCCACTTGGCTCAAATTTAGGGGTAACTACTGCATAACGAAGCAACTCTTCATATTCATCCTAGCACAAAAAGATAAATATTTGTTGCTAAGTGAAAGTAAACATTTAACAACACAATTGCATAACTCGTTACAGACAGTTCTCAACAGTTCATTTAATGACCAAAGTTACAACGGCACTGAAAAAAATGACTTATGACTGTTTTTTACACTTATGACCGTTGCAGTATCCCCACAGTTACGTGATGAAAATTCAGATGCTTGGCAACTGGTTCATAATTATGATGGTTGCAGAGTCCTGGGGTCATGTGATCAGATTTTCCAACCTTCTGACAATCAAAGTCAATGGAGAAGCTAGTTTCACATAACAACCATGTTACTAACTTAACAACTGCAACAAGAAAGGTCATAAAATGGGGCAAAACTCATTTAACAAATGTCTCACCTAATAATATAAATTTTGGGCTCAATTGGAGTCATAAATCAAGGACTACCCGTATTAAGGATATGCAAAGGTTCAAAAATTGTTTGAAAGTGGTTTGAAATTTATGTAGCTCCTCTCTGTAATTCTTTCCCTATGATGAACTCTACATAATCTCAGGAAACAAAGTAGCTACTTTAAAAAGCTGAAGGTAAATACAGTCTCTGGACTCCAAATGTTATTTTAAGGAACAAATGCAAAACATAGCACTACTTTACACCTTACTACCAAGGCAAGGAACATTCTTGAAATGATTTGTTTCAGAAATAAATTTTATTAAAGGTGACAATATCAGAGTGATTATGTTCATGCTTGGAAGCTCAACAAAGTTATTCTTCGGGGTATTTGGGGGACCACAGGGAGTATTGGGGCCTTACACAGAAGCCTGAAAATTGACTTCTTTTATGAATAGCAGAGATGTGCTAAACTCACATGAATGCTAAAGGACTTCTTCCTAATTATTCTCAAAATGCATGGAGCCCTATTTGTATTGCACAAACCACAATTCTTTAAACTCTGTTCAGGTGTTCAGAAAAAAAAATGATAATAGTAGCATGAGTTGCTATACTCATGCATTGAGTCTATGACAATTCACCATGGTCAATTCACTATGGCCAACTTGCCACAGCCAACTTGCTGCAGGACAACTCACTGCGGGACAAGAGTTGCACTCATATCAAAGAAATGGTGGAATAGAACCATTAAGGAAAGGATGCAAAAAGAGGGGTAGAATGAAATGTGAATTGCAAAAATTAGAATATTTTTTATTTATTTTAAATAATTAAATTGAATTGCTGAATTGTCCATGGCGAATTGGTCGTGGTGAGTTGGCCATGACAAGTTGGCTGTGGCAAGTTGTCCCATTTTGTCATGCATGCTCTGAACTCTTTTTGAACTGAATCCAAAACATTGCATTTCATCTATATTCAGATAGTCCTTGACTTATGAAAGGCTGATATCATTGTTGAAATCAAGTGCAACTTTATCTTCATGAAGTTATTACAAATATATTCCTTGTAAATTCAGAATGTGTAATTGCCTAGAGTGAATTATATCAACCTATTACCAAACTGCTTTGTCCTTAAGAGATACTGTACCAATACATCACAATAAAATTTAGATTACATATAGTTAAATTATAGCGCGCGCGCGCACACACACACACACACAGTACAGTTTAGGTAAATCCAGAAAATCACAGAAATCTTGGCAGAGAATTGAAAAAATAGATATCTCAAAATGCTGCTTCAAAATAAGTTATTCTATGCCATAATGTGATTTATTTATTCTAGGTTTAACCTTGTACAACATACCATTACCTGTACTTTATCCTTTAGGTTGAATTCAACTTTGGACTACAATTCTAGTCAATATTTATGTAGTTTTATTTAGCTTCTTTTAAGTTTAGGGAACACTTAAGCAGATTCCCCAGCATGAAAACTACATGAATGCTTCATTGTTATCTTCCATGCTAAAGTATGTATTAATGGCAAAATAAGATATACTTTCATCTTTTTGGTAACATAAAAACAGGTGCAGACATTGATTCCAGCATCATGATGGGTACATAGGAAAATATGCCTTACAGAAACACATAATCATAGTCAGGATATGCACATACACAAATATGTAATAAGATAGGTCATGCATATGTGGTTTGCTTCCATCTAAGAACTAGACATGAACGGAAGGAAAAATACACAAGCTACATTGTGCTATATTATTTCAGCATTATTACTGTTGAAATATAAAGAGGCAGGAATGTTAGCAAGTCAACAATAAGCAGAACTAGCCTCAAAAAAAAAGCCACATGAAAAGCTTCCAAGGCAACAGTTGTTGACCAACTAGGCATTGCTAAGCCAAGCCTGAAATTTAGCTTCAGTTGTTATTCTTGGCTGAAAATCTAGAAGCAAACAAAATGAAAAGGCAAACCCTAAACGTTCTTTTTAATTTTCATCTGGCTTGTATCCACACCTAGTAGGAGCTACGATAGTAGCAGTACAGAGAAAAATAAGTGGACTGCAAGCTAGGTTTCCCAGTTGGTGATAATTCATCCTAACAACAACCCTGTGTGAAGATTGATTGCAGGTAGGCAGCAGAGACCATCCAGCAACTAAAGTGTACCTGTCTAAGTTCAGCTATTAGAGGGAAAAAAAATCTTATTCTGCAGAGAAAGGATACACCTTTTTTAAAACTCTTTTCTCACAGTACTCATTGTGTTCATTCACTGCACTAAGAATATGGGTTTTTAAACCATGATTTATAATTAGCATGTTATGCTAATGCAACTGTGAATTCAAAATCTATGGTCTATTAAGAATTTGTTTATTTAACAGCTTAATTTTTATATTGTTTCGTCTATACTGTTGCATTTGCAAGTTAATTGGATTTATTAAAAAAGTCATTCCGATATAAAAATAGCAGGTTCTAATAAAATAATTTTTAAGATTGACATTTACAACATATTGTACAAGCTCCAAATAAATAAGAAAAAAATCATTCATTTTGGGCCTACCTGAAGATCAGAAGAGACAGAACTGCCTCGATCAGAATCTTTTGGTAGAACAGGACTTGCACTTTTCTCTTCAGATGATGACATCTTGCATTAAAGTACTTCCTGTAAAAAGTTCCAGAAGTTGAACTTTACTTGCAATCATTAACTGGGGTGTTTGGCTTGTGTTTTCCAAATCAAGACAAGAAAATGGAACTCAACTGTTTTCTGAATCTGATTTGCTAGCGATGAATAAGCCCTTGTTCTTAATTTATACATTAAGATTGACTCAGCCTTCCATCTTTCTGAGGTGGGTAAAATGAGGATCCAAATTGTTGGGGGCAGTACGCTGACTCTGTAAACTGCTTAGAGAGGTCTGTAAAGCACTGTAAAGCAGTATATAAGTCTAAGTTCTATTGCTATTGCTACATCAGAGTAACCAAACTACAGAAAAATGTTCTATGGTATGTTTAGCCACTAAGCCAAAAACCTGCTGGTACTACAAAAACTGAACTTAAGGACCACCATCAGTGAGCTGTTGGACAGTATTACTTGGTCTGTTGTATGGATGCTTGTGTGTTTTTAGGAGGCAGGGAATTTAGGAGGTGGGTGGGTGAAGTGTGTGGGGATTGTTATGTGTGTGTGCATATTAAATCTGATCTCTGGGTGTTATGTGAATTTCATTATGTATACTGTGTATATATGTACGATAACAATAAAGATTCAATTCAATTCAATTCCTAATTATCTGTAAGTTAGAAATCTGGAGAATTCTATTTAGTTGTACTTTCTAGCTCCATCATTGCAAAGAGCGTCTTCTAAACCTCAGGAGAAAAATCTGCAACTTTGACTAAACAAATGACTAACTCACTGACCTTAAGGAAGCCCTACTCAAATGCAAGAATAATTAGTAGTCTACAGCCTCCACAGCTTCTCTCTTTCTCTCTCTCTCTCTCATTTAAACTTTAGCCTAATCATCTATATATCGCTTAAAATGGATATAAAACAAGTATAGAAATGAGAAAGGGCATCATACAAAACATTTTGTCTAGCACTTTGAAAAAATATCAAATTCAGAATGTTTACATTAATAACAACCCTGGAAGTAAGCTTTTAGCATTTTTCCCCCCAGGCTTCAGATGAGTAACCAAAATGGAAAGGAAGCCACTTGATTAACAATTTTTAAAATGTTTTTATATTAGGATGGGCCTTTTTCCTTATGATTTTTGTGATGCAGTATTTCTTTATAGCATTCATTTTCTTACCTGAACTATAAATATATTAATAAATGCTGATGCTTATCTGCAATAATATTTGAATCAGACTTATTTGACAACCATTTTTACTAGGTTAAATGAATGTCCTTAACACTTCTCTCAAAGAAAGTCAGTTGAGAAAAGGGAAAATTGTGTTTGAGTAAGATAGGTCACTTTGGGAACTGTCTCAACAGGTGAAACAAAGTCATGGTTCTACAAAGGCATTCTGCACATGAATCGATACATTATCAAACAGCATATTTTGTCTGAGAATTTGAAATCCCCAATCAATACAGCCATATGCCTGACTATATTCTTGTGAAAAACTTGCACTATACAATATTTTCTTGCTGTGTTCTGAGAATTTCAATTTAGATGAAGTGGATTCCTAGTCTTACTCATATATCCAGAGACAAAGAATGATATGCTTGTGAATAGCTGGACTACAGTTCCCATCATTTGTTTTTGGCTGTGCCAGTTGGTACTATAGGTAGTCCTCAACTTATGACCACAATTGAGCCCAAACTTTCCATTGGCAAGACAGTTGCTGAGTTTTGCCCCATTTTACAACATTTCTTGCCACAGCTGTTCAATGACTCACTGCAGTTGTTAAGATAGTAGCATGGCTGTCAAATGAATCTGATTTCCTCATCGACTTTGCTTGTCAGAAGGGTGCAAAAGATGGTCACAGGACTCTGGGACTCTGCAACTGTCATAAATATGAACGTGCCATAAAGCATCTGAATGTAAATCACATGACACTGGAACAATCATAGGTACAAGCCAGTTGCTACAATGATCATTAAGTGTGAAAACTGGCCATAAGTCATTTTTTCAGTGCCACTGTAACGTCAAACCATCGGTCACTAAACGAATGGGTGTTAAGTTGAGGACTACCTGTAATAGGAACTGGTTGGTGCTCAGGGTCTGGAAAACCGTGGCTTTGTTATACTTGCTCTTATAGATTGGCTTACATCTAGAAAGAAAAGGTTGACCTGATCAGGAAATCATCCTTCCCAGCCTGATGCCTCCCACCCGTAAATGTAGTTGTGGGTCAGCACATCTACAACGGCGCCCTTTCGTTCGATGCAATCTGAACAATTCCACGAGCGAACTGCGCCTGCGAGGAAGTGCAAGAAGAAACTGAAAAAAGATTCCAGGTTTAGGAAGATACATGCTAAATGCAGGAAAGTCTAGAATGAGAAGATGGTCCCTTGTCCTACCTTCTGCACTCCAGTTAAGTTTTCTCTTCTGCACCTCATTCGGGCTTCCCACTTCCCTAAGGTGGCAACCAGACGGCCCCTGCTCACCGCTCTTCTTTTCCCCAGCAAAAGCCTGGCAGTTTCAAACTGACTTTACCGAAAGAGAGAGCTACCGCGATTGGTCCCAGTCCTTTTGTTAAAGGCCCACTGACAGGACAAAGCTTTCCAGCCGCTCGCTTACCAATCGACAAGCCGGCAAGAAACTCGGGGGCAGGGCTTCGCCGGTGACGATAGCCAATGAAAAACCACGGAACGCCCCAACTGCAGACTGGGATTTTTCAGGAGTCCCGGACAAAGATGAAGTCGTAATAGAATTTGCCCTAGCGCCGTGCTGATTGGTCCGTTGATTGGAAGCCCGGGCTCAAGAGGCGGGTAGCGAGGAGACAGTTTAATGGATGTCACGTGATAACGGCAGAGACGGGGGTCTACAGGATTCGGGCAGCATGGACGGGAGTTCGGCGACTTGTTAAAATTATTATGAAGGAGATAGCTGAAATATAATAATGATTGATGACGCTAACAATAATTAATAATAACGGCTGTTTTATTAGAACAAACTTTCACGCCGTCCTCTTTCCTGAAAGAAAAAAAACCCACCAGGCGCCTCCAGAAACAACGTGGCGTAAAAAAGCTGAGAAACTCTTTATTTTCTTTACTCTCAGTTTATTATCAGCAAAGCAAGTCCAGACTCTTGTTTGGGTGTATGTGTGGATACGTGAAAACCAGCATGGCATTTTGGCAGAGAACAGATTCATTACGTTCACTTTTGTAATAAGCCATTAATAACCTTAACAATAAACAAGCTTACTTATTTAAAAAACATAGGCCACTGTAATTGATGATGCTAAACAATGCATATAAATATGTCAAATAGAATAAATATTACTTAAAAATAAAAAGGAATTTGTGTTCTCTATAACTGCCAGACAGCTCCTGGATAAACTGAACAACTTGTATGATTGTTGCATTTTTTTTTTTTGCCAGGAATTTACATCACTTGTACAGCAGGTGGCAACACATCATAATGTAAGGCACCAACAAATTGACAGGTGATCACTTGGAACAAATAAAGCGATTGGAATGCATAATAGACTGAGGAAAAGCAAATGTAAACTGAGGGTTACTGAAGCAGTGATGATAAAGATTTTATATCACTACCAAATAGGTTTTGTTCTTGTAATAAATGCAAGTGTGAGGTTCCAGAAGATATAAAGAACAGGAACAAATGAATAGCAATAAAAGGTACACAGCTGTATTTAATGCCAGTGAGACTACAGTCAGTTAAAATAATCTATAAAATTGAGAAGTTTGTGACCAGATAAATACATCATAGTATATATTTTTCTCTTCATTCCTCTAATATGGATATATTGTATTTGTAATGTTTAAATCTACTGTACAAAAATGTTACTTGTTCCTAATGAATAGGAATTAATGCATTGATATACTTGTAATAGAAAAAGACCCTAATAAAATAGGTTTTCTCAAATGCCTATCAAATCATCAGGGAGTTACGGTAAGGTTATAGGCTGCAAACTAGGAAAACAGAGAAAATGTAGGTCTGAATTTTTCTGCCTTGTACTCTCCTTGGTTCTGTCATCTTCTGCAGTGTTTTGTGGTCATTTGATTGCAATTTGTGACTTTTCCTACTACTCACAAGCAAAGTCAATGGGGAGGAAGTTGCAGTTGCTCACATTCCCACTGTTTCTCCTGAGAACCCCATCTCCACAGGTGAGCAGGTATATGCCCAGCCCCACTTGCATTGGGCTGTAGTGCTCACCTACAGTTCCCACCCTTGTGCCTGCCTATATTCTGTAGTGCTCACTTGCCCACCGCTGGCCTGCTTGTGAACCACCTAAGGCTTGTGACCATGGCTTGCAACTTCCTGTTGGTTTCCCAATTGATTTTGCTTGTTGGGACCTGGCAGGAAATTGCAGGTGGTGATCATGTAGGTCTTCTCTTAATGACCCAAAATCCTCACTTAATTAGGGCAACAGATTGTGAGGACTACCAGTATATTTAGCACAGTAGCAAGTGCTATTGATTGTGCCAAATTTCTTTCCCAAATAAGTATGTATTTGAGAGAAGCAAACTTAAGAAATCACTAAAGCAAAACAAACTGCTCTGCACTTTTTTGTTCTCTATATAGAACACTAAAATTGCAGCAAACAACATATATGTACTGTGAACTTCCATGTTAAAACAAGCAGCTGGTTGGGATGTGTAGCTTGGGTCCAGTCTTGTTCCACAAGAGAGAGGAACTTCCATTATTTCCAGTAAGCATGATCAATGTTTTTGGAGGACACCAGCTTCTCTTTATACCATTGCATCATTTCAGAAATAGTTCTACCCCTGCTGTGCTTTGCAACCAAACTCATTTAGTTTAGCATACCTAATATAGCAGAAAAAATGATTTTTTCATTTGGAACATTGAAGCTCTGCAGACTTGTGGGTGGCCCATTTCCCACTTGATGGGGATTTGCCTGCCTCTGCCTCCTGCCTCTTGGATTCAGGCAATTCTCTTACTTTCTTTTCAAAAGATTCAGCAGCAGTGGTATCTCATTGCAGTGCCATACTTGCAATAGAGAGAAAGTGCCTTAGTGGGTTTGTAAGTCATAACTACTATTAGGGATAGGGCTTTATATAAATAGGCCATCTAAATATTCATAGCCAGAAAATAATGGTATCAGAACATTCTGATTGTTCTTAATTGACAATGTTTTTGTTAGTTTCTTTGTGTGTGTTCACTGCCCAGAGCTACACTCTTGTGAGATTAATGGCTATATAAATAAAATAAATACTTCCCTGTACAGTATTGAGCCGGAGACACTTAATTAGGTATTTTTTTATTTTAAGTTCAGCTTAAAAACCCTGGAACTAGTGCCTGGATTCACACAACTTGCTAAATCAAAAACCTAGGTTATCAAAACCTGGCTGATGCAGTTTTCATAGAACATGCAATGCTCAAAACAATCCATTTTTAAATGTGATGGTTTGATTCCAGCAATACAGTGATAACAGTGGCTGGATTCCCACAATACACTGAATAACACCCCAATGCCATTGTACCCTAGCATAGTTTGTTGTGCAAATCTAGCCTGTATGACTTGCAGCGTTGCAGATGAAAGGAGCAATGGACTGTAGCTTACATACTAATTGTAAATGTGGCAAATGGGAACAAGAATGTTCCCTTTGTCCCCTCCTGGTTTTCCCTTGCTTCTCCAGAATCATTTACTCCAAAAATTTGATTTTGCTGCTATCATTTACTCTTTCAAATTACAATGCAGATAATGTAATAACTACCGATTATGACTTACTTAGGCTTCACTGTTGTTAATTAGCAGCTTTTTCTGGGCATGGTCATTGATGTATATACACTAATTCTATTACAGATGCATAATGTACAATTAGACTGGCAAGTAATGATGATTAGGCAGTGCGGCATTCTGGCTGTAGCTTGTAGGCTGCCATCCTTTCTTTCTGAGACTGCAGTTCTCTTTCTCCGGTCTGATTCATTCTGAGTCATACGCAACATCTTGTTGAAATGGAGCATCAAAGGGGACTGTCGTGCCTGTTCTGCACCATTAGGTAATTGTATTTCTTCAAGAAATGTCTCAGGCTAGAATGGGGGAAGAAGTCTAAAGAAGAGTAGCCATTAGTAAGGGAGACTGCAGGCTCAAGTAAAAAAGAAAATAGACCCCCTGGAACAGAGAAAACCTCAACGTGACTAGGAATATGACAAATGCAATCATTTGGGTTGTCATGTTTTATTAGCACAAAAAGCTCTGAGAAATCTCAGTCTTGTATGGGAAGAGAAGGGAAGGAAGGACTTCAAAAAAAGCCATTTTGATAAATTATCATACAATAATAGCAACTCAATTTTTCAAGTGCTGGTTGTATTATGCCTAAACAATACCATTCATGTCTGGGACTGACATATTTGCAAGCTTGAAAGAACTTCAAGAAATCTAGAAGGGCATAAATAGAAAAAGAAAGACCTATATTCTGCCATGGCTAGATTTACACAACACACAAAACCTGAATTAATAAAACAAAAGCTCCATTCACATAAGGTGCTATGCCCAAATACATATGGCTCATTGTGATGCCTGGTTCACACAACATGAATAACTGCTAACAACTGAATTCCATTTAAGCCTAGTTCATTTTAGTCTAATCTTTAGTCTATCATTCCCTGCAAATTCCAAGAGAATTGTTTAGTGCAGTGGTCGCCAACCAGTGGGCCAGGGACCGCTAGTGGTCCATGAGAAAATTTTGGTAGTCCGCAGAGAAATGTCACTCCCATAGCACCCCCCAAAGTAATTAATCTAGGCTGCGCAGGAACACAAAGCTGCACCGCCACATGGCCCGTGGGAACACAAGGCTTGCGTCACTTGCATTGTGAACAAGAGGTAGTGAGGGGAGGGGGGAAAGGGCAGGGTGGGAAACTTGCCCCACTCACCTTGCGTGGCCACCAGGCTGCTTCTGTCCGCTTTTTTCTTCTGCTTTGGCTGCACACAAGGAAAGCAGCTAAAGTCTTTCTTTCTCTCCCCCAAATTCTGTCAGAAATGAGTCTTTGAGATCCTGCAAGGCATCCTGCTCCAAGAGGCTGCGTCGGTGTGACAAGTCTCACAAAGACTCATTTCTGGAGGAGTTTGTGGGAGAGAAAGAAAGACTTCTGCTTCTGATGCTTTCCTTGCATGAAGCCAAAAGTCTCTCTCTCTCTCCCCCTGAGATCAGAGCAGGAGACTGTATCCTGCGATCCCAAATAAAGAATGATTGATTGGTAGGAAAACGGGGTGGGGAATTTTCCTGCAGACTTTTTTGGGGATTTTCTCAGGGTCTCTGGTCCACGGGATTTAAAATTATAAGTTTGGTGGTCCCTGAGGTCCAAAAGGTTGGCGATCCCTGGTTTAGTGTCTATGGAGTGCTGGATGACTTCAGTGTGGAGTGGGTACAAAAAAGGGTAGAAAATGGAACACAATTTCTTGGAAGAGAGTAGATTCAGCTGCCTGGCATCCCACATAATAGCATTCTTCATGGCAACTTGATGTTGCAGAAACTATTTGTTTTTCAGTGACATCAGTATGGATTATTTGTAATAAAGGATCAAGTTTATAACCGGAATTGGGCCCAGAATCTTGGTAATTAAGCAAAGCGGTTAAGTGTGATATTACATGACCACTTTGTTCAATGAATGCAATCCTGGCTCACTTAATTGCAATAATTAAGTGCAGCATGGGGTACTTTGGACTGAGGGAAGCCTGGTGGTCCTAAATGCTTTCAGGCTGCTAACTACCCAGCCAACTGCTATGCATGGGAGCCTTCAGACAGTTCAGGGTGTACCAGCATGCACAAAGCTGCTACGGCCCTGGAGGCCTTCTGCCTGCTCCCTATCAAGCCACCAGGAGGTGCCCTTGGCCACCACCAAGGTCCAGCAGCATGCAATTTACCTTTCCATTTTTCTGGAACTTCTAATGGAGACACTCAGCTGATGCAAGGTGCAGCCTTTCTACAGACGTTACCTCGTTCCATTCTACAAATGAGCACTATTTTTGTGATTCTGTAGAGTGTAGACCCTTTTCAAGCGACTCCCTTTTTGGGTGTGTTACCATTTACATCATAAATGAAACCAGGTTGCCAATCACCCAAAATATGGTCACATGACCATTGGGAGCAGTGCAATGTTTTACAGCTTCTGGAAGTGCTTTACGGGCTGTAAAGCATCTATCTGAGGCCATTGTAACAACGCAAAGCAACTGGTCATAAATTAAGCACTACCTGTAGAGAAATAAAAGAATATCTCAGTGGGAAACAGTACCTGGCTGACTTTATCAGGAGTGGAAAGTTAAGTAGGACCAGGCCTTAGTTAGACCACAGTACCAACAAGTACCAGGGCTTTAAGTTAGATGAAGAAATAGAAAAACATCACAGAAAAAGAAAATGGCAAATTATTTTCATTCTATTGCCAAACAAACAATGGATATAGCCCTGAAGTATGTGTGTGTGTGTATGTATGTATGTATGTATGTATGTATGTATGTATGTATACACACACACATTTCTTAAGATGACTTTTTAAGAAAATAAATTATATGAATGCAAAGTGAACTTATTTTTCTATTGAAGATACTCAGCTGAAAGTCTGTAATTATACTGCAAGTTGATCCATATCTACACAAATATAAACTATTAATGGACTTCTATTACATAAATGTTTATGCAGTGTCAGTCATAACCTATTTTATGTGGCTATCAACATAGGTTGCATCTGCTGCCATCATGTAAACATTATTAATGGACACAGCTAGCCAAAACAGAGAACTGATTCCTAGTAATTATCCTGAACCAGATGGGTTAAATTCATCAATCCACTCATGAATGCTGTTGGATTGCTTCCCACAAAATGGTTTGCCACAAGCCGTTTTTTCTTGATAACACCACAGGGAACATTGTGGTGTGGTTTCCACGAGGATACATCAATTTATTGGGCAACATTCTTCAGTTTTAGTAACTGGCTGAAACCAGATGGTTACTCAGAATCTGTAAAAGATAGGAGCTGTCTATTTTGTTAGTATAACAGACAGTTGGAGAAATAATGACATAATGAGCAAAAATATAGAGATTATTTCTTAGTTGGATATTTGGTACATATTATCCTTTGTTTTGACTCTTATGTAAAGCAGATTCAGAGTACAAATAAATAGAGAAGTCTGGCTCAAAGATGGAGTTCCTGCCAAATTCAGGAAAACTGATCCAGAGATATCCAAAAGTGTTTGATTATAAGGAAATACTTTGCAGAAATAACTTATTTCAGAGCAAAGAAATAACTATTTCAGAGCAAGCCCTTGCTCCCACCTAAACTTTTAGTTTTTAGGCATTGATGAACATTAGTGACCCTTACATGGATCTCTAAAAGAAGATATATAAATGTCTTCATATGAAACCAAAACATGGAATGCTGAAATAATGGCTATTTCACCACCAGTGAATTGACTTTAGCAGCATCTAGCCATTTTAAGATAATATAAGACATATTCTCCTGTTATTTTGATACAAGAAATACTTGAGCAACTCCAGAAAATGCTATAAACCACTATTGGGATCCTGTCAATAACTATATCAGCCAAATTGTTACATTCTGCTCCTGTTGCCTAGCTCCTGATCTTGGGCCTCATTCTTCTTAGACTAGAGGTTGTCCTCACTTAACTGTCACTGAACGACTGTTCAAAGTTACACCAGACCTCCCCAGAGTTACTTACAACCTGTTTTTGAAGTTCCAATAGCCACCACAACCACCTGTAGTCATGTGGTATTGCATTTTGAGCATTTGACAACAGACTGACATTTACGGCAGTTTTTGGTGGGTTTGTTGGTTTCTAATTTGTACTTTTCCAGAAAAAAAAAATGCCCACTGGGGAAAACAGGTTTGCTTAACAACCACCGTGTTCACCTAATGACCACTGCAAAAAGGTTGTAAAATTGGTGACCTGCTTAACAACTGCCAAGACAGACCTGCAACCATAATTCTGGGCTCAATTACAGTCATAAATACACTTTTTGCACACAACTTGGCACCACTGATGCTTAATTTCTGTAATTATTTTGTTACTGATTTTGAACTGTCTGCCGATACTACTTCTATACTTTGTCCTTGGAAACAATTTGTTATTGATCTCTGATGTGACATTGCTTAAACCTTGACTTGATATTTACAAATCTGAAGCTTCTTGGGCCATATTTGATTTCTACTTCCTATCCTAGAGAGATCTGTACAATGACAAAATTCCAGTGAAATAATTCATAATACATTATGTTGAAGAATCTGCATTGCATTGCATTGCATTGCATTGCATTTTATTTATTTATTTATTTATTTATTTATTTATTTATTTATTTATTTATTTATTTGGCTTATATGCCGCCCTATCTCCTGAGGGACTCAGGGCGGCTTACAATTAATACAGTCCCAATACAATTACATAAATGATAAAGGACATTAAAAACCAAGGTCTCCTTTGTCAATTAGAATATTTTAAAAATATATTTAACACCCTCCCTCAGTCCCCATCAGTCCAGGTAGGCTAGTTGGAATAGCTACGTTTTTAGGTCACAGCGGAAGGAGCGGAGGTCAGGAACCGTCCGGAGCTCCAGGGGAAGTTGATTCCATAGGGTGGGTGCTCCCACCGAGAAGGCCCTACTCCTGGGAGTCGCCAGTCGACATTGTTGTGTCGATGGCACCTGGAGCAGGCCCTCTTGATGGGAGTGCATGGGACGCTGGGAAGCTGTTATCGGCAGCAGAGTCTCCCGCATGTATCCTGGTCCAATGCCATAAAAGGCTTTATAGGTCAATGCCAGCACCTTGAATCTCACTCGGAGGGCAACCGGTAGCCAGTGCAGCTCACGCAGGAGGGGTGTAATATGGGAGTATCGGGAACCTCCCATCACAACCCGCGCTGCCTCATTCTGGACCAGCTGAAGCCTCTGAGTGGTCCTCAAGGGCAGCCCCATGTAAAGAGCATTGCAGTAGTCCAGATGGGAGATAACGAGTGCATGAGTGACTGTACGCAGGACATCTCGGTCCAGATAGGGACGTAACTGCGGCACCAGGCGAACCTGAGCGAATGCCCCCCTGGCCACAGCTCCCACCTGTTCCTCCAAACTGAGCTGTATATCCAGGAGGACACCCAAGTTGCGTGCCCTATCTACGGGGGGTAACACCTCTCCCCCCATAGCCAAAGATGGAATCTCCTGGACAATTCGAGATTCCGGTATGTACAGCCACTCGGTCTTAGCTGGGTTGAGCCGAAGCCTGTTCCTTCCCATCCAGACCCATACCGCCTCCAGACATCGGGACATCACGTTGAGGGCATCACTGGGTTAGGGGTGGAGATAAAAAGCTGAGTATCATCAGCATACTGATGATACCTCACCCCAAAACCACGGATGATCTCACCCAGCAGCTTCATGTAGATGTTGAACAGGAGGGGCGAAAGAACCGACCCCTGAGGTACCCCACATAGGAGGGGTCTCGGGGCTGATTTCTGCCCCCCTGCCAACACTACTTGCATGCGACCCGAGAGGTAGGAGGAGAACCACTGTAAAACAGTGCCCCCCACTCCCAACCCCTCGAGGCATTGCAGTAAGATACCATGGTCGATGGTATCAAAAGCCGCTGAGAGATCTAACAGGACCAGGACAGAGGAGTAACCCTTGTCCCGTGCCCTCCAGAGATCATCCACCAGTGTGACCAATGCCGTCTCCGTGCTGTATCCGGGCCTGAAGCCCGATTGATACGGGTCTAGATAGTCGGTTTCCTCCAGAAACAGTGGGAGCTGCTGAGCCATCACGCTCTCAACAACCTTCGCAATAAAGCGAAGGTTGGAGACCGGACGAAAGTTGTTCAAATTAGCCGGGTCCAGGGCAGGCCTCTTGAGGAGGGGCCTCACCACCGCCTCTTTCAAGGTGGTGGGAAAGACACCCCCACTCAAAGAGGCATTGATTACTGCCTGGAGCCAGCCTCGTGTGACCTCCCGGGCGGCATAGACCAGCCAGGAGGGACACGGGTCCAATAAACACGTGGCAGCACTCAGCCTCCCCATGATCCTGTCCACCTCATTTGGAGTCACAGGATCAAACTCCTCCCAGATGGTATCTCTAAGACCACTCGTCGCACTCCCGCCAGACTCTGCCCAGTCGGAGTCCAAGCCTGTCCGGATCTGAGCGATCTTGTCCGTCAGATGTTGACTAAACTCCTTGGCACGTCCCTGCAGTGGGTCCTCCCCCTCCCTCCGATTAAGGAGGGAGTGGGAGACCCTAAACAGGGCGGCCGGGTGATTATCTGCGGATGCAATGAGAGCGGAGAAGTATGCACGTTTGCGCTCTCATTGCAGCAAGTTAAGATCTAAAATAAGATCTTAGCTGCGCTCGGTCAGATTCGGACCTGCTGGATCTCCAACAGCTCTCTAGGCCTCTCTTCCGTCGCTTCATCTCCTGCAGCTCCGCTGAAAACCAGGGAGCTAATCGGGATCTGCAGCGAGTAAGAGGCTGCAAAGGGGCAACTCGGTTTAGCGCCCCGGCGGCAGCCATTTGCCAGGCGTCCACCAGGGCATCCACCGAGCTGTCGGCTAAGGAGGCCGGAATTGACCCAAGCACCGTCTGGAACCCTTCTGGGTCCATTAGGCGCCTGGGGTGGAACCATCTCATTGGTCCCACCTCCCAGCGATGAGGGGTGGCATATTGGAAGGCCAGTTGAAGGAGAGAATGATCCGTCCATGGCAGGGGTTGTATAGTTGGAGATCCCCCCACAGATCATTTCCCCACTGTCTCGAGATGAAAACAAGATCAAGCATGTGTCCCCCCTCATGAGTCGGCCCTTGTATTACCTGAGTCAGGTCCATGGTCGCCATGGAGGCCATGAACTCCTGCACCACCTTCGATGCTCCTCCCAGTGATGGCAGGTTAAAGTCCCCCAGTACAATAAGTCTGGGGAGCTCCACCGCCACCTCCGAGAGGACATCCAGCAGCGCAGGCAGGGCTGTTGTCATGTAGCTGGGAGATAGGTACGTAAGCAACAGACCCAACTGACCTTCAGGGCCCAATCTCAAGAGGAGAGATTCACAGCCGCCTATCTGCGAGACAGTGGTCTCCCTCGGACATAAGGCCTCCCTGATTATAACCGCCACCCCCCCACCCCTACCCTGGACTCGAGGTTGATGTAGCACATGGAAACCTGGTGGACACATATCCACTAGAGGGATCCCACCTTCTGGGCCCAACCAGGTTTCCGTGATGCAGGCCAGGTCCGCGTTTTCCTCCTCAATCAGATCCCGGATGAGGGGAGCTTTGTTAACCACGGACCTGGCGTTTAAATAGACCAACCTGAGTCCAGGGACTCAGTCCTCTAAGCCCCCAGGGATGCGAGAACGAACCGACGGGTCGGAGTGCACCACCGCCCGAAGATAGCGGGGACATGCTCCCAGAAACCGATATGGCCCGCCGTTCTTACCTCTACTGCCATTCCCCTTCACCGTGGGGATTGCTCCCCCCACCCCCTCCCCCAGCATCCCAGAAAGCCCCAATGCCACCCCTCTCCCACCACGACCCATTTCCAACCCGGACTGAGGAGATCCCAATGACACCCCCTTTCGTTTTAACTGGGCCCGATCATCCATCCCCTTCCCTAACCCTCTTAAATAGTGATCTAAAAATTTAATTAACGAAGCCTTGGAATCCCTCTTACTATGCTTTCCCAGATCCTGCCCCACACCCACGCCATGCCACCTCTCTGGATTCCAAAATCCGTCCTCAAGGTAGGCCAGAGAAAGTCTGGCAGGCCATGTCCAGGATAAAGGTGTATCCCTTAAGGCCCATTCCGCAGCCAAGTAAGACCGCATAAAGCATCAGATGTATTCCTAATGAGGGAAAATTGGTCTATAGATGGGAAATGTCCAAATGGTGATAGTTCAGTCTCAGCATGGGACTAATCATTTGGGTAGTCCATGTCCCAGGTGCCCTCGCACGACAGCCCAGGAGACTGGTGGTAAAGCCTTCAGGACTAGCCACTGTGGTCTCACCGTTCGTGGAACTCCAGTGGTTGTTTAGCCAGATGATGTTAAGGCAGGTGTCTTTGCCAATCAGCAGGAACAGTGTACCCAATCCAATTGTCCTCTCACCACAATAGATTGAGTGTATCAACAAGTTCCTTGCCACAAGTCCAGCTGGGACCAGACATAAAGGGAGGGGGAAGGATCCCCATCAAGCATTGGATAAACAAGATCCTGGGTGGCAAGGGGGAAAGGCCATCCAGTTGTCCATGGTTCGAATGAAAATGGATTTGAGTCTATGGGCCAGTAGGGGTCTCTTCCATGGTGTCATAAACATCAGGGGCCGGAATTGTGCGTGTAAGCATGACAGCCTGTTCAAAGAGGGGGGAAGAGAGACAGGAAAGGCAGCCAGAGGATAGCACCAAACAGACCAGTTATAGCAAACTACAGTGGTGACTATTCCAGAGCCAGCAGCGGCCTTGGGCTCATTTTTAAATCTCCAAGCCCAGTTCCAGCCGCTGCCAGGTTCACAGTTTGGTGTTGTTGTCATCGGAGCAGCCATCAGCATTGCCATCAACCAATGTAGGGCTCCAGCCACCCGAGCTGAAGCTGCCGAAGCCATCGGAGCCACCAGAGCCGAAGCCTCCGATGTCATAAAAGGCTCCGAGGCTTTAAAACTTTAAAACTGCCGGTGCCTTTGGGGCTGGTGCTGTCCAAGCTGTTTAGCTGCTGAAGCCGTTAAAGCCATTGTAATGTAAAGCGCCACTGCCGCTGCCGCCTCAGCAGGCTTAACGGCTCTTATCAAGATCGCTGATATGGATCTTGTGATTCTTCTGGCGTGGCTCGGTCTAGTTGGTATTGATTGAGTCCCCAGGATTTCCCTCGCTAGATTCTGGGTCGGGAGATGGAAATGGCCCCTGAAACCTCCCTCAGGACAAAAGACCAAGGATTCCCTCCTGCGGAGCTCTAGGTGCGATCGGCCATCTTGTCAGGCATGCGCGAGAATCTTTGTTCAAATAACACCTGATAATAAAACAAGGGTTCCATTTCTATACCTTTCAAGGATCTCAGTGTTAATATACTCCATGCTCAGACCAAAGGTTTATTTCTGCCCTTCTTCATCTTAAGTCCATCTGATGTATTGGACTGTAGCTGTAGAACATCCAGCCAATAGGCTAGTCAGGAAATAGGAAAGTGTATTTCCACATCTGGCAGGCACATATCAAGAAAGTTGATCTATTTAGGCTAGAATTTCTCTCTTTGCCTTGAACTTGAGAAAAACATGATGTAATGACATATTTTGAATGATTAATTTGGACAACAATAGGTATCAACCAGATAGAACTGCCTTTCAAATTACAATGTCTTCTTTGAATTTATTGGCTGAGGGACAATTGATTTGCCTCATTGTGAAATCAAACAATTTGTGACGTATATAGGAAGTACTCCTTCAAAAAGCAATGTGAAGTGAAATTAACAGAAAATCCAAACATAAAAATATTATAGCTCACCAAAAAAAATCATATACAGGATTTCTTGCATGGGAATAAATCATAAAGGAAAATTAGCATTATTCTACTTAAATCTTAAAAAGGCAAAAAGTTGGGGATCTATTTTAAAAAGATAAATTATGAGAACATTTTTATAGCTTGTAGTAGAATCTGATCAGTCCTTTGTTTGAATTCAGTTCACATTGTCTTCTCATGGGCTATAAAGAGGTACGCTTTGTTCCAGAACAGTAATCACAATCCATTAAATTCTACTCCCTGTAGTCTTTGTTCCCAGTTACATTTCATACGGTAGATCTGTGTGTGTGCGTGCTGCAGAAGCAGAAATTTGTTCCCAAATGTTCACATAAGAAGCTGGCAGAATTATTACAGGGGTTTTACTTCTATTTACATGACACTTTGCTTAACTATACTTGTTTAATAAAAACTAAAAAGATTTTACTTCTCAACTAAAGAAAAACAAGCAAAAATAGATAAACATGATACTTTAATGAAGTTAGTTCCTCAAGAAGATGTAAACTTAGTAGCATGCAAAAAAGTTTATTTTGCTTGGGTTCACACACAATATGATTAATGGATCAATGGCAGGGCAAAGGTATTGTGCAAATATAATAGAATTAGCAGTGGGCAAGAGAAGATTAATTTTCATTTTGTTTGGGGGTTAAACCACTTTTACTTAGTGGTCTGTATTGTGAACACCATCATTCAGCCCAAAGTTGGATAATGCTAAAATTTGAGTAATCATTCTTCTAAGAAATTGAGCTGGAGATAAATTGTGTATGAAAAAGACAGATACCCATTTAGAACTCACTGGCAGATTCCTCTCAATTTCAAACCATGCCTGCTTATCAATAATTACTTGCAACATTGCACTCATGTTGCCTGCTTGTGCACTGGAGAAGGTGTGAGTGCTGTAGTGAAGCCTTGTAAGGTATTGAGTTATCTGATTATTAGTTTTTTAAGCAGATCTAGTATTATCACAGATTCACCTTGTCCCCTTGAGCAAACAGCAGAAACTATGCCTGACTTTTATAAAAAGATACAGTGGTAACCAAATGGAATTATAAAAAGAAGGCTAACCTCAAGAAAGGTAGAAAAGGCAGTTAAGTTGGAGTAAAAATAACACTGAGCTGGCCACAGTAGGTGAAGACAAAGGGGGAAAGAGCATAGCATGATGTCTTTCCTCATTGGGAAGATGAATGTGTTCTGATAAAATGCCGCAGATAACTTGACAATATATACACACAGAATTGAATATTTTTAAGGAAAAGAGATGGTTGTTGAAAAGTGCTTGTTTTACTGAGATTTATTGGAAGAAAAGGCATATGCTTTATTAAAGCATTTAACTGTTTCATGAAAATTGTAATTCTTTCTAGAACTAGGAAAAAGTATGCAGGGACATTTGACAACAAAACCTTTATTGATTACAGAGCATTTTTCAGATTTCATAAGTGCAAGCCAAAAGAGCAAAAGCCCATTTGCAGCATATGCAACTGAATTTAAAAAGCTGTCTAAACACTACAGATTTGGTGAAAAGCTAAATGATATATTAAGAGTTTGACTACTTTGTGGAATTTTGAAAGAAAGCATTAAAAGAAGATTCTTAATAGAGATAAATGTATCATTTAAAGTGGTTATCTCCAAGGTAACTGCTAATAGACATACAATAGAACCACATTGAGGATTTTTTTTGTTACCTCATGCATAGAAATAGAGGAAAATTCCATGGTGTTTCTCTCTATAACTATGCACAAAGGTTTATATTGTAATAATACACTTATTTTTGCAGTAGACGTTTGACGAAGAGTCAGAGACCAGGTACTGTAAGACTGGCCAGGCACTCACTGCTCTTTAAGTTACACAAGTATCACTGGAAAACATGTTAACGTGCATTTGCAAAACCTCACACAATGTTCCAGAGAATGGTTGACTATGGCCTTCAAGTAGGATGCAACAATTATGAGTTCTTAAACCTACCACTACATATTATAGTCAAGCTATTGATGCACAATGTGTATACAAGCATGCAGAGAAATTTCAAACAATTATTATTACAAAAAATTTTAATACACCTATGAGCTATTTTAGCAGATCCATTAGCTGAACAGTTTTTTAAAATAAGCCTATGATGCTTCATCCCTTGAATAGTTTCCAACAAATGTGAAGGGCATAGCAATGTTCAAAGCAACGCAAAAAAGCTTTCCCAGAAGCCAAAAGAAAAAAGTGACATCAGACACAGTACTGTGGTGTCTCACTATGTGGCACTTAAGTCGCATTGTGAAAGATAGCAGTGAACGGCCAATAAGAAGAAAAATAATGCACCAATAGGCAAAGAAGCTGAGGTTTGCTTTGAGTGTTAAATGCATGAACAGAAAGGAGTTTACTCTCATCTACTACAGTCCATATTTGATCCACAAAAAGATATTCTGCTTACACCGTCTGCTCAAATATCACATTAGGCTTTGCTTTTTTGAAGGCAAAGATACAAATAATATTCAAAAGGACGCATAGTCAAACAAATTGTTTGCTGCTGGAGGGTAAAAAAAATGTGAAAAATTCACATTAGATTAAAGAAATAGTACCTGATATAGTTGCATCCTTAAATTTAATATCTGAGTTATCTCTAGTAGCATATCTCCTTAAAATAGATACCTGAATGGTGAATGTTTTATAGTCTTCAGTACCTCCAGATGCACCAAGTGTTCCTATTTGTAGTGACAGACCATATCCTATCTGCATACAAAAGCCACCACAACATTTTTTTTTAAATAACAAAGGACAAGGCATACAAGATATAACAGGCTCTGCATCTTGGTGTGGAGGGTTCTAGTGTACTGTATCAGATTATTGTTGTTAGCAGTTGGTTAAGCATGACTGCAATTGTACATTGTTGCTCAATTATTTTGGACAGCTCATTAGACTCATTAGAATTAGTCCTTTTAGAAGTTTCAGCAAAGCAAGCAACAGAAAAGCTTATATTTTGTTTTATCAGTAGGAAAGACAGAACATCTTGCCAGGTAAAATAGCTGATGAGATATTACACAATTCCTAGGCAAAAAATAATTGGGAACTTTTGACCCAATTAATGTGATTCTGTTTTGCTAGAACCATTGAGAAAAAGCTCTGACTGGATTAAGGTCAATGTGAATGATGGAACTAGAGCTCTGAAATTTTTTTTCTTTTTCTTTTTGTATATTACGAATGTTGATCTCAGAATGGGACTCTCAGGCCTCAGTCAGCAGAAGGAGTACAAGGGGCCACGTATACAGCAGGATTGAGCACAACATATAAACAACATATAAACCATTATTTTCGTGCTATGTTGTCAGCTATTTTCAGTACTATTTTCATGATGACTGATTTCATGTGTGTCATCGGCAATACAAAGTCTTACAACTGTGCTTTTGTAATACCTGTTATAAAATATACTATAATTATTTCAGTTCTGACTATAATTGGCCAACATTAAAGAAGAGAAACTTTGCAAATAGTACTTTGATTGCGTTTCTTTAAATTAAAGCTTTGACTGCAAAGCAGTTAATTTGTGATTCTTCCATACTGTGAACTTGAATACTTTCTTAGTCCTGATTACGACTTTCTTTTTTCTTTTTACCATATGGGATCTATTCAGCCATGAGGTAGGTATGCAAAAAAATATTTCAGTCATTTATTACAGTAGTGCACCAGCTGTTTCTGGGAAAATAAAAGAAGCATGTGTGATCTCAAGCATGGATTTGATTCATATATCATACTAACCCATAATTGGTTTAACTATTTTTAATTGAATAAAATCCAACTGGCCATAAATCATTGTTTGCAAACAATACTTAGTAAGCAACAGGCTACATCATGGTATGCCATAGTGTATTAATTCCATTGTATTGGATCAACCAGAAAAAAGAAGAAAAAGGTTGCAAGTTGTATTGTGTGATGTCAGTCAACCACAATATTTATGGTTTTGTGTTCTATTAAAGGTTCTTAACAAACATTGGCAAATGTATACTTCCCATATAAGACAGGCACACACAAAAACTGGTTCAAAGGCTGAAAATTTTGCTGTTTGATTGGTGATAAGACTGACTATTCATAAGCAAAAACTTTTAAAATAGCACTGTTTCTCTCAAGAGAATTCAGACATTGCTGCCTCCTATATTTTTCTAACAATTCTGCTTTGTATTATTGTTTCAGGAAAATATAGTGACCAATGACTGTTATCAGCATAAAGTCTAATAGCACCTTGAATATCAAGGTATCTACATAGTAGGATACATCCTGGAACTATTCTACCTTTTTCTGTCTGTTTCAAGGCTAACAATTAATTTTCCCAAGGAGCTGCATGAGAAACTGGGACTGTTGTGGAGGGCTGGTGACGCTCCCATTCCCTGCTGCTGCCCTGCCTCACCCCACCTCCAACACCCTGCCCCAATGCCTTGCCTTTGCCAATGCTGCCTCTCCACCACCTCCAATGCCATGGGTCTGACAGGGACAGTCAATGGGCCAGATGTGGGATGTGGGCTGTAAAATGCCCACTTTTTATAATTGTCCTGCCTTTCCCCCTTTCCTGTTGGAGAGCAAAATTGGAATTCTTCATACTACAGGTGGAGAAATGCAAGTAAGAAATGGACAAAACAAGTCAGGCCTTCCAAGTATTGTTGAATTCCAATTCTATCAGCTGTAGCCATCAAGTCCAATGATAATAGATGAGGGAAGATAGTCAATTAACGTGTAGATGGCCACAATTTTGTGCACCCTGTCACACAGTACTTTTATGTGTACCACCCTGCATAGTCAGATAAGAGTGGGGATTTTCTCTAGATTTTCAGCAGAAGAATCAAAGATTTATGTAGAAACATTTTCCAAATACCGAAGTCCTATGAGTTGGGCTTCAATCATAACTTCAGATTGGATTCACCCATCATACTAGTGTTGGAAGAATTGTCCTTCTGGATTCAGTTCCAAGTGGGGAAAAAGACACTGGAAACCTGGAGGCTGTTTGGGAAGATGGTTTAATGGTGGACAGGACCACATGACTTAGAGCTCCAAAGTGAAAAGGATGATCACATGCTTCAAGGTGAGAAGAGAAGGTCAAGAAGGACTGAGATATTGAGAGTGCCTGGGTTTTATAACCTTTGTTGGGATTTGAATTGGAGCTTGTATTCTGATTGGTTGTCAGACTCCCATGGGGCCATGCAGGGGCAACTGTGTAGGCTGTCCTGAGTTCCAGGCTTGGTTGAGCTTTGCTGGATGATGATACACTGAAAGGGCTCTTGGGCAATTGCTATAGCTTTATCTGGAGATCTTTGTTATGTAAAGTATTCTGGTCCAGGCCTTAATGGCCCACCCATTAACAAAGGTGGGAGTGAGCTTCTGCTTCTGAGGTGCTACTGCTCTTGAGTTTCTACTCTTTTTAGTGGAAATATTCTGCCTTTTTAATATTTCCTAGAATATTTCAATTTTCTAGGAGAGGGGTGGATGCTAACTTCCTACACTAGGACACAGTTCACTGAATGGTATTGTATTGAAGAAAACAAAACAGGCTGGGTCAATTTGACATGCTAAGTCAAAGCATTGTTTACAAACTTCCACAGATGGCTTTGCATAACATATAAGCATAACCAAACAAATCATATTATGGCTTAAACTGTTGGCCTGTATTTCCTTACTAAAGGACCAAGTACCAGTTTGTTGTTGTAGTAGTAAGCTAATGGTAACATACCAGACCTGGGTTACAGAAAATTGGCCAACAACTTGATGGTAGAAAAAAAACCACAGAAACTCTACTCCTCATTGCCATTTCATGGACATTTTTGTAGCCCAGATCTAGTAGCCTTAAATGAACTCCATATTGGGAAATTACCCTAACCCTAACCCTTAAGAGGTTTCATTTTACATTTGGTAAATTGTTCTCTAACTTTCTAGGGACAAAAAAAAACTGTTTGAAATTTAACTTCACTCAGAGACAGGTTTGGTCTGCTCCTGAGTCATAAGAGAATGCAAAGTGTTTTTCTTCACAGCAGTGATTGCATATTGTATGAGTTACGATGAATCCTGTTACTGATTGGCACAGCATGAAACAGTCTGAAAGAACAAAAGCTGCCTTCCCACTGCTTGCAAGTTTCTGTTCCTGAAGTTAACATTCCTATAAAGAAAAGCTATTTAACCCACAAATCTCATGAGTGAGATGGATTGCAGCAGCACAGGCTTATCTCTTAACTAAACCCACAGTTCTAATCAGGATTTTTCTTTTTAATTCTAATCTTGTCCATAATCTACTGTTTGAAGGTATAGTAAAACCACCTATCACTCTTCAGCTGTATTGGAATATTTCCTTCAATCCCAAGCCAACATGACTATTGGCAGCATGAAATTCTATAGTAGAAACTTATGCCTAACAAACATGTATGAAAACTACTCACTCTAGGCCTGTGAATGGGACAGGTGGAGAGAAACAGCACAAGCCGGCTGGCTGGAAAACTGGCCAGAAAGATAGACATACAGTGTGTGGTTTTGTAGAAGATTCCTGTATTAGGCCTTCCAGCTCTTGCTGGTGATGAAGTATTGCACTGTAAGATATGAAATATTTATTACATGTACACATTTTGCACAGCTTTTCTTCAGATACTAGTACAGTCCTTTGGATCTTAATTTCTATAGAAGGTAGCAAATGGGGAATACTGGTATTCTTTAAGAAAAAAGAATAGACTTTCTACTTATATAGATGATTATATAGATGACAGCAGTTTGGGCATATTGTTGATTTATGCTGGTGGATTTTTTTTTGAGAAGATGTTAAAAAATGTGGCCCAAGGACAACAGGTGATCTGCGGAACCAAATTCTTTTGCAGCCTCCAGATCCCTCTAAAATAGGTCCGGCTAAACAGTTTGGGCCCTGTTCTGTCTTGTACAAAACAGATAGATAAACTCCACAAAACATCCATATAAAGTCTTTTTTATTGGTTCATCAGGCATCCTCATTAACTCACAGTCATGATGAGATTCTTCTTAATGTCCAACCCTTTGCATGTCTGTCTTTATAGGTAAAAGATGGTTATCTCTTTCTTCCCATATCGTAGAAGCAGGGGGTAGACATGCTACCATGAGGCTGTGTTCAGGCAAGAGTGAAGAAACCTCCCCCAACCCACCAAGGGTCAATTCAGTGACCAATCATGGTTACAAATGTGGCCACACGACATGTACTACATTTCCCAGGATACCTTAAATACATTTACCATGATGCATTCCCTTAAGGGGACAGCTCCCAATTCCTAAGTAACTATCCCAAATCCCATTAACTATGACTGGCTGGGCAGCATAGGCCCCCTTTTCTATTTTTTGGTGGTTTAAAGTACAAAACAAATACCTTAATTATTGTAAAGTTTAAACTTTAAAAAACCCATCCATCCAACAATTAGTCCAATATCAGCCATCATGTAGAGTCAAGTATGGTCCTTGTATACTTGACTTTTGTGTTCCTGGATGAGAGGAGTAATCTAACTTATAGAAAAAGAAAATCTGGATCTGTTACATTAATCAGGTTGACTGTTGAATGAGGTTGAGTTGAGCCATCAGGTTGAGGATGGCTGTACAGGAATATTTTGATGCTGGACCTCTGGGAAGACTGGAGATGGCTAAGCAACAAGTGGAGCCAATGACTGTAGTGGAATAAGAGTGAGTGAGGAGACATAAGGTAGTGATCTCTGGAGGATTTATAACTTTCTAGAGCTTTGGGAGACAAGGGAATAACCATCTTGATTGCTATTAGCACCTTTGAAAAGGCAATGTGTTTGCATACTTCCTTTTCTGTTATAAGAAACTTTTAGATCAACAGTTTTACAGCACTGGATGAGTTTCCTTCAATCCTTAGCGAAACAAGGATTTAAGTTCAAGTGTAAGAACTTTTAAAAAATTGAATTAACAGCAAAGGGATGATTAAAAATTTGATTTTAGAAAGTTATACATGAACTAAGAATCCAGATAAATTTGAAGATTTTGGAATTAATTATAAAGAATCTTTCCCATGGAAAAATACTTTGGTTTTGATTTAAAGAACAACAACAATGTATTATTTTAAGTATTGAACACAACAGCCCTTATTCTTAACACTGGTACACCACAGGGTTGCGTGTTGAGTCCCTTACTCTATATTCTTTATGTGCATGACTGCATTCCCACTCACACTAGTAATACTATTGCTAAATTTGCAGATGATACAACAGTGGTGGGACTTATCTCCGGGGGGGATGAGTCTGCCTACCGAGATGAAGTGGACCGGTTGCTTTTGTGGTGTGGAGACAATAACTTGGTCCTCAACACCTATAAGACCAAGGAGTTTATAGTGGGTTATAGAAGGAACAGATCAGACATCCAGCCCTTGCTTATCAATGGAGACTGAGTGGAGCAAGTGGCCAGTTTTAAGTTTCTGGGTGTTACCCTAAAAGAGGACCTGACCTGGGGTGCCCACATTGCAGCCCTGGTCAAAAGGGCCCAGCAGAGATTATACTACCTGAGACTTCTCAGAAAACAACAACTGAATGAAAAACTGCTGGTGACCTTCTACCACTGCACCATAGAGAGCATTTTAACATACTGCACCTCTGTATGGTTTTCCAATTGCACAGTGGCAGATAGGAAAGTACTCCAGAGGGTTAATGTCATTGCCCAGAAGATTATTGGTTGCCTTCTCCCCTCTTTGGAAGAGCTTTATAGCTCCTGCTGCCTTAAGAAAGTTAAACATTCTCAAATATCCATCTCATCCTGGGAACCCTTTTTTTGAACTATTACCATCTGGCAGATGGTACAGAATAATAAAAACAAGGACAAATAGGCTGAAAAACAGCTTCTATCCCAGGGCAGTAGCTCCTTTGAATTCTGCTGTATAGTGCAGTGTTGGTGTGGTGTTGGGGGTTTCCGGTTCAATGTGTGAAGGGTGAAGGATGTGTGTTTGTGTTTATTTTCATGGTCATGGTCATGATGTGCACTGAAGATGGTGTTTGATTTCATTGTACGAGGTGCAATGACAATAAAGTAAAGTAGAGGGAACTACAGGGAATTAAAGATTACAGTTAAAGGGGAAAAACACTTAAACTTTATTTACAGTTACAGAATGAAGCAAAATACTTCAACACTGGATATATTGAAAGGTATTTTTGACCAATGGACTGAAAGGTTAATTTTAACAATTATTTATGTTTAAAAGATGTTATGGAAGAGGAACAGGTTCTACCTGACAAGATTGAAACTGAGTTGGAAATAGATTTAAAAATGGCAAGCTATAGGAAAAAAATGGAAAACAATGTTGCATGGACATGCAAAACAAACCAGTTGATGCCTTAATAATGAAATGAATATACGACTTCCGGGTTGAGCCCCCTCGCTAATGGGCGACAGTTTGCGATCGTCCGCAACCGCAGCCCAGCTCTTTCATCTGAGAGCCCCGATCCTTATGGTTCAGGGCTGAAGCTGCCTCATAGGGGTGGCGGAGAAAGGGAAAGCTGCCAGACAGAGTGAGGGGAGCCGATCTCCCCTTTGAGTCTGGTCTTTTCCCTCCGAAGACGACAAGAAGCGGTGGTCAATATGGCCACCTTGAAGAGAAGGTCTCAACTGGATTAAGATTTGTGCAGGAGGAAAGAAGAAGTTGACAGCAGAAGAATCGGGAGTATTGGAAGGTAAAATCAACAAAGGTACCCCGGGACTAAGATAAAAACGAGCTTTTTTAAAAAAAAAGAAGCGGCGCAAGTATCAAGTGAAGGAAAAAATAGTAAAATATTTTTGACAGCTATAAGGGGCTTCAAACCGGGAAAGGTAGAAGCTGCTGTAAGAATTTAAGTTTGAGGCTCGAAAAACCCTCAATATTAAAACAAAAGGAAAGGGAAAAGATTTTGTGTGACAGAAAGTGCCACTCAGTGGATAAAAACTGGAATTTAAAGAAGAAGGAAAATATCTTGTTCCTTTGTGGATTGGAATTGTTACAATTTTAAACAAATATTGAAACAAAAAAGCAAGAACTACAGAAGGTGAAAGTTTGAACTTAAATAAAAGACAGACTGCTGGACTAGCTGGTGACATTGATACAGACTCTGGGTTGAGATTTTAAAAATTTAAAGAAGAAGAAATAAGGAAAATAAAAACTTTTGTACAAGGAATTAAAATGGAATCAAAAAGCATGAAAGAACTGCTACAGGAAGTGACTGAATTAATTTGGCTCTTGGTCAAAGACATGGAAATGGCGAACAAAGAACAAGAAGAAGGAATCCTGGAAAGGGAGGAGTCAGCACAAGGGAAAGCCATTTTAAAGAGACAACTAACACAAAGATCACTACAAATAAAAGGGAAAGGAAGGGTCCAAAAAATGAAATCTAAGAAAGCAATTAAAAAGGGGAACATTTATGGAATTAGGCAAGGTAGAAAGGCCCAGAAGAAAAGAGAGCAGAAAGGTAATGAGAGAGAGAGGGATTCAAATTGGATGGAGAAGGGATATAGCAGAAAGAGGAGGAAGGGGGACAAGAAACAGGAGCAGAAGATAGAGAAATATGGGAATTATATAATGAAGAAAGAAACTCGTTTAATGGCTAAGGTATTAAGAAGGGGGTTCTGCATGGAGAAGATGGGTAATAAGAATATACCGTAATTATTAAAATATAAAACAATAGAGGGGCTACTGACAACAATTATTTTTAGATGAAGGTACACTCTCACTTTTACTTATAAAAAAGGTAAATGTTGATTAGATAAATTGAATTAATTGAAATAATTCTTGAAGATGTTTAAAAATGAGACTTGTCAGTAACCAAGGTTAATTATTTTTTACTATTACTTTGAAATTATAAATAAATTTTAAATTGGGGGATATGTGTTGCAGAACCCGACTGAAAAGATATATAATGTTATGTAGCTTTTCTTCTCTTTTTTCTTATTCTATCTTTTGCCTCAAAGGGAATGATTATTATAATGTTATTATGTTAATCACTGAGGTGACACTTTCAAAGTAGTAAAGGGGGGTAAGTCTAGGGTTTTTTTATATTCTTTTTTGTGTTAAAGCTTGTATTGATTTAGAATTATGGAAAGAATACATGATGAAAGGGCAAATCTGATGGATAAAAGAAATATGTAAATGATAAAAGCGTTAATAATGTGAAGATAGTTTAAGGATAGATATGGATAAACTTTATTCTTTATATGATAAGCAAACATATTGTTATTTTTAAAAGAAATATAAATGCTTAAGAACTATTTATAATAATTTGAAATGAAATGGGGTTATATAGATTGAGATTAAGATCTGAGACTAGGACTAATTTGTTTGGCTCTTTGTTTGCAAAAAATGGAATGGAAGTAAAAATGGGATAAAATATGAAGTTAAATGTTAAAAATACTATAAAACTATTGTCATATTTGCATGTAAAAGTGATGACCCGGAAATATGCTGTCTACTGAAAAGAGACTTATTTAAATTGTTAAAAATTGAATAAAACTTGTTTGAAATAATGAAATGAATATACAAACAACAAACCATCATGAGTAATTGCTCCAAAGTATTTCCTTTATTGTTGTTTGCCTAATGGACAGAATCTTGCTAGACTGAAGGACAGTCTGCATATGATGAATGCTGTGATGAATTAAGGAGGATCTTGCATAACAACAATTCAAATCTCTTTATCCCTCCTTCCCGTAACTCAGTGCCAAATTCCACCACACCATCAGAGTGACCTTGCTAATTTTCCTATATTGGATTTTAAAAAGAAGTTTGTTAACATTTTGAAAAGCTTTTGAAAAGTGACAAAGGGAAAAATAAAATAAAAAATCAAGTTCTATAACATAATTTGAATGGAGTAAAGATTGATAGAAATAAAAGGTAGGAATATAAAGTTAGTTTATTTGATCAAAGTTAAAATAGATGTATTGTTATCTCTGATAATAATAGTCTCTTGATGTCATCAGGACTGAAATAATGATGCTTTATGGATTATGGAAAGATGGGATGTGGTAAGAAGAGATTGTTGTATTTAATAAGAGCCATGGTGGCGCAGTGGTTAGAATGCAGTGCTGCAGGGTACTTCTGCTGATCACCAGCTGCCAGCAGTTTGGCAATTTGGGTCTCACCAGCTCAAAGTTGACTCAGCCTTCTATCATTCCGAGGTCGATAAAATGAGGACCCAGATTATTGGGGGCAATATGCTGACTCTGTAAACTGCTTAGAGAGGGCTGTAAAAGCACTGTGAAGTGGTATATAAGTCTAAGTGCTACTGCTATTTTTAAGATGTGGTGATCAATTACTAAAATCATTTATTCTTGTTGTAAAGGTGGGAAATCACTTCTTTAAATGGGCATGTGGGTTATCCTGAGTCTCCTCTCCTTGTTCTGAGAGAAATTCTGAAAAGATGTTTCATATGCCGCCTCCTTGTTCCACCATAATAGTTGGTTCTGCTCTCAACAGAGCCATCTTCATTTCTCTATTGCTGCCACATTCAGTTACGCAGCCAGAAAATTGAAAAATGGGCTTTTAGGCCTCACTTTCTCTGTCTCTGATGTAAATACTGTTCTGAAGGTCAGATCTAAACCAGTAATAAGGATAATAAAATAGGCAGATTAAATCAATAGGAAAGATTGATTTAAAAACAAGGATTGAGAACATTAGAGATATAAATTCAAACATTTTCCTAATTTGCATTCAGATGCTTGGATAGATGCTCTTATAGTTCTTGTTTCTTTTTTTATTTTCTTGAAGCAAAACTTTTTCTTAGTTGCTGACAAAAGAAGTGTAATAACAGGGATGGAGGCCTGGGAGAGAAGGTTCTGATGGGGGAAAAATCAAAGGAGTCAGGAAGAAGATTCCTGCCTCAAATAGGAGAAATTGTTCTCAGTTGAAGTTATAATATTCAAAATGTTAATGCCTTTAGTTCCTGATATTATTTGATTTGAAATTGAGCTCATAATCTGATTTATGTGTGCCATGCTTGCATGAAAAGAACTACATGCCTTTCTCAAGATGGCTGAGAATATAAACTGTCTTGAAAAATTAAGCTTTCCTTAAAACTTGGTATGCATTAATAAACAGCAGATTCTGTGGATAAGTGTCACTTCTTTCTCAGAAAAATAATCATTTATCCCTGAGCTTGCTTGCAGGAGGAAGTTGAGTAGAAAGACCCAATAAAGAATTATTTATATTCTTTTCCACTCAAGTCTGAACCGATGCTTTTAATTTCTTTATGTTGTAATAAACTAATAAGCCATAATAAGTCCTCATGGCAATGTTTTTCTAAGCCACAATCTAGAAATATTCCAAATATTCCCCAAATATTCATTTGATAAAGAGCTAAATAAAAATTAGACATAACAGAATCCTGCTAGTGGCCTTCTATCTTGCATAGATTTGAAGACTGCCTTTCGCCAATTGTTTATATGCATCCAGGACATGCAGCAAAGTGGATTTACTTTGGGGCAACTCTGTTAAACATTGTCATTTTACAGGATTGCAGAAGTATGTCTTTCTGTCTTCCCTCTGGATGGAAGAACATCTTTCTAGGGTTATGGACAAGGTCTTGTCTCCTAGGATTCTGGAAGACCTGCCTTACTCCCAGGTTTGGGATTAATATGTTATTAATGATTAATATATTTGTGTGGCCTTTATCATGCTTGTATTGTTATTTGTGCTTTCAGTGCTTGTGTTTTCAACTGTTTTGTGATTTTGAAAAATGCCCAGAGTCTATTGGAATGGACAGCCATAACAACTTTAAAATTAATCATCATATCTACATGGCAAATATGCAAGTGATAATCTTCAAACCACTGTAATTAGTCCATGTCTCTCCTTATAGTTGAAATGTTGTACTGGCTAAGGGATAGGCTTTAACTTACAGCAAAACTGAAGGCCATCATTCTAGGATACATGGCAGCCATTATCTTCAGTGTATGCTTGTCCCTGTCCAATACATTTGTATTTTTCCTTACTGTCCTCTATTTATGATATTTATTATGTTTTCATATTGAAAAATACAACTTTTTTTCATATTCTGATAACAAAAGTAGCTGGTTACTGTCAAATCTAACATCCTAAATATGCATAGTCACACCTGCCAGCTTTATAATTAGATTTCAGTGGGCTGCCATTCTTATAGTGTTTGCATTGTCTTTACCAATGTTCAAATCCCATTTGTCTTCCTGAATCATATCTGCTAAACTTAGAAGCCAAATTTCAAGTTCAATCAGGTAGATAAGAATTTATCATTGAATTTATAGCTTTTGTTTAAAGACTTTGGCTTCTTTTCCTGTATTGTAACACTGTTTCACTGTGAAAAATATGTTACGGATATGTTCGCAATATACTTTTAATTTTTATCCAGGAAATGAAAAGTCAGTGTAAGACATTATTCTATATGACATGTAATATTTTGAAGAGATGAACTTCAACATCATGCATTTATACACTGACAAATTGATTGTCATAGTGTTTAAGAAACTTTTATTCACAATGAGAACAATATGTATATAATTCCTCATTCATTGATTTGAATCTTCAGTCTGGCAAATTCTACTGTGAGTCAAGTTCAGCCAATGTTTTTACTCTTCTTTCTGTCGGTGTCTGTCAATATTGATGTTACAGTCTAGATCTCAACTAAACAATCACAGAGGGGAACTAATGGGTCTGGGTCTTAAAGACTCCTACTACACTGCCAAATTCTTTTAGCTGCTATAGTTTTTCACTTAATATTACAGTTTGTTGTTTTAATTAAGATGTTTTAATCTATCTTTTGCTGTAGTTAGCTCACATGATAAGCAATAAATAGATATCAGAAGCAAATATTTTACAAAAAACTTGGAATATGTTACCATATATGTCATGAATATCTGCAGAAGCACTTAGTAAGCTGGTATGAGAGAAAACATTCTTGAAGTACCTGGTCCAATGCAAAGCTTATATAAGTGTTGGAAGAAAAATCCAAGGTCTAATTCCAAGCTGGGAATAAAATGGAGGCTGATTGGAAAGAAAGATTCTGTTTACTGATGAGCAGAACCACACATACAGTTCTGGGACAGCTGACAAAATGGAGTTGAGAGTGGGTGGGTTTTTTATACCTTCTTGATTCTTATGGGGTCATGTAGGAGTCATGGCTGGCTCTATAGGCAAAAGGGGAAATGCAACTCCTAGGTGTTTGTCTAAGCTAATCTTGTCAACCTTTGGCTTGCCCAATTGTGTTGCTTATCTGGAGTTTCTGTCTGACCAGTCTTTCTGAATGGATTACTAAATCTGAATTTCTAAAAGCTGGCCTCCTCAGTTTCTGCTTGGGCAGGGAGACTGGGGCTGGTTTCTGCCTTCCTTAAGATTTTTCCCCATTTTTCCCTTAGGAGAAATATTCTATTCTCCCTTTTTAATATTCCCCAAAATATTTCATTCTTTAGGAGGGTGGGTGGGTGCTGACTTTCTATATAAGTATGTAACAGTAGTTTTATTTTGACTTGGAACATCAGAATTGTACTAGCAGAATAGATCTCTGAAATAGAATTCCAAGGGTTTAAATAAATTGGCTCATTGCTTATCCATTATCCTATAATGTAATATTAAATTGCAATAAAAAAGGATGGCCTTGTAAGACGAATGAGTGTATCCATTATTTTTGGCAAATGATTACAGTACTTTCAGGCTGGTTAGATATATTTTTTCTATATCAACCTTTCTCAATCTTTTTACCTTAGAGGAACCTGTAAAACAAGAACTGTAACATTGTACTGCACATGAAGCTCAAAACAACAATGTTTTTCTTTCCAGTCCTAGTCTCTTGCATTAATGATCTCTCACAGATACCTAGGGTTCTCTAGAATCCCAGCTGAAAATGAAAGTCCTAGAGTCTTTCAAAAATCATACACAAGATCAACTAGTTTCAGTACCATCTTTTTGTTTAGCATTCCCCAACCTGCGTGATTTCCTGATATGTGGACTACAATTCCCAGGATTCTTTGCAACAGAAATGCCCAGTTCATACATCCAAGTATCTATGATAGGGCAGATTATGAAATATATATAAAGTACTTGCAAGATTTCTATTATAGATTTCACAAATTACAATCACTTCAGTTTTAATGAATTCTTTTAATTCTCTTCAAAACATCTGTAATGTTTTTTTCTATCTTTTCACATTGTCTGAGTTCTATAGTCTTATTTAAAAGTACTCAATAAGAGCTTTGCAGTGAGTTGACACAGTATTTCTTTAGTTAATCAGGTTTGCCATCTTACTGCAAGATACAATTTTGCTTTTCTTGTCAAGTGAATTGTTTTCTATGATCAGTGGCTTCCTCAAGGACTAAAAAGGACATTAATCCTCTCTTTTGTGTATACGTTAAGTTGACATTCTTCTCAAGACGTGTATGAATCACACACCTTAAATATATCAAGCTAATTCTTTGTCTATTCAGCAAGATGAGATTGTACAGGGGCAAGGCAGATCTATCAATAAAAGTCAGATCTATCAATATGATAAAAAAGCACATCAAAATTAATCATTATAAAGTAATGTTCATAGGAAAAGTTATAGTTAGTGGCGGGATTGATACACTGCAGAAGCCAAGTTTATGGTTTATTTAGATTAGTTTGTAAATGGATATGGTTTGTAAATTTAAGGCATAAAATATATGTGACTCATGTAATTATAGCTTTATGAACAGATCATAATTAAAGTGAAGAAACAACTATTACAGACCTCTGTTATAGACTGGAAGGCTGCATCTCTGTCGCTTCCAAGTTGCCTGGTCTTGTCCCTGCTCCACCATGCTCAGAAGGCCTCACTTGGCTAGACCCAGCAGTGCATGGGCCTTCTCCCTCCACCCACTTGACCTTTTGACTGATTGTGGGGGGAAGAGGAGACCTGTGTTTTGCTGTGTCTATTCAGCTGAGGCCTTCTAGGCATGGTGGCACAGAGCTAGGCCTCTTGAAAGTGACAGAAGGGGAAGGAGGAGGCCCCTGTGCCATTAGATTTAGTTAACCGAGGTCTTCCAGCCCATGGTGTATAGGGAATTGTAGCACTCCCATGGTTGTAAGGGTAGGCACATTGCCAAGCATTGGAATTTTGATCAATCACAGTGGGGGCACTGCAATAGTTGGAACTTCAAGCAGGGTTATAAGTCCCTTTGTTCAGTGCCTTCATAATTTTGAATTGTTGTGGAACAAATGGTTCTAAGTCAAGGACTACCAGTAGTGGAGTATTTTGATTAAACTATTCTATATAACTTTTCCTTACCACTAACTGATTAGGACATTGACATTCTGTTGATGATGTTTAGAGGTTTGGACAGCATGGCTGACCAGGAGAAAATTAGATTCACAATTAACATTGAACTCATATTGTCCTAGGCTAGGGCATACTGGGATAGTGAAGCCACCTGATATGCTCCCAGCATTGACTTGAATACTGTGCTTTGTGAATCCAACCACCTGTTGCTGGAGACAGCCGCTACTTAATTTCTTCCTGAATACTTCCTATATATATATTTGGTTGGTCAGTGTGGTAAATGGGATGCTGGAATGAAAATACCTTTTGACAGCCTTACCAGGTAGACCAGACAGGAAACACGACCCAATAAGCTCACTCTACTTTATTATAAAGTTACATTAATATAATTTTGCAACTCTGAAAGTAGAAATCTCTTGCCATCTTCTTTACAACCTGAGGAATTAGAGAGGGCCCCTTCTGAGCCACCTGCTTTGCCCACTATCCAGCAGCAGGCTACACCTTCTCTGATCTGATTAATCCTAGGCAGCATCTCTTCACCCCACCTTGCAAGGTATATCCCACATAGCATTGCACCAGAGGTGGTATTCCTCAGGTTCTGACCAGTTCTGGAGAACTGGTAGCAGAAATTTTGAGTAGTTCGGCGAACTGGCAAATACCACCTCTGACTGGCCCCGCCCCCATCTATTCTCTGCCCCCCGAGTCTCAGCTGATCAGCTGGGTCTTCTTTTGTTGCCCTGCATAGAAGAACAGAGCTGGAAAGCAGATTAGTGGGGTGGGGAGGGAATGGGATTTTACAGTAACCTTCCCCCAGGAGTGGGGAGGGAATGGGGATTTTGCAGTATCCTTCCCCTGCCATGCCCATCAAGCCAAGCCACACCCAGAGAACCAGTAGTAAAAATTTTTGAATTCCACCACTGCATTGCACCTTTAAATTGAACCAACAATCCCTTAAATTTATGAGACAAAAAAGGGGAGGGTTTAAAAAAACATAAAAATAAGGCTTGCATGTTTGGCTGCCAAAATCCAGATGATCACCAAATGGAAGCAAAATAAAACAGAAAACTCTCACGCTGGATTTTGGCAGCCAAAATAAAGGGGCAGAAGCCTTGTCCTTGTTTTGAAGGATGTGAGAAACACCAAAATGCCTTTATGTGAATCCTTTACTGGATGGCATTATTCTAGAGAAGCTCTGCACTGTTTTCCAGATTTGCAGGCAGCATTAAGTCTACTAGCACTGTAATTAAGATATAATAAAAGTATGAATTCATGTGTTTATGGTCTGGAGTCAAAAACAGATTTTTACCACTTATTACATATTGGAGCATTAGCCAGTAAACTAGCCTTTCTTATTCTGGTTTCCTGAATCTCTGAAGGAAAAAATATTGACGAGGCTTAAGACATCTAGATACAGTACTTTTTAGAACAGAAAAACATACACGCACTAGGATTCATTCATCCAGTGTCCTTTCTCATGGAGGACTTTATTTTACAGGTAGACCTAACTTACAACCATTTGTTTAGTGACTGTTTGAAGTTCTAACAGCACTGAAAAAAGTGACCTTTGACCGTTTTCCCACACTTATGACCACTGTAGCATCCCCACAGTCACGCGATCAAAATTCAGACACTTGGCAAATGGGATACATTTATGACAGGTGCACCTTCCTGGGGTCATGTGATCACCATTTGTATCCTTCCCAGCTGGCTTCCGACAAGCAAAGTCAATGGGGGGAGGGAGTTAGATTCATTTAATGACCGCATGATTCACTTAACAACCGCAGGGATTCGTTTAACATCTATGGCAAAAAAAGGTTGTAAAACAGAGCAAAAGTCACTTAAACTGCCTTGCTTAGCAATTGTGGTCATAGGCTGAAGACTAGCTGTATAGAAAACCTCCTGTCCATTAAATATATACTTCGAATCCATTTTATCTGACAATAGACATTTATCAAATATTTTAAGGTTCATACAATGTTAGTATAACATAAGCACTGTAAAACATACTTCAGTACAATTTTCAGTTGAACACTGCATTGAATACACTGAAGTGCAAAATCCAAAGTCTTACAAACTCGTGATGTATAGTACATCAATAATTTGAAAGCTACAAATTAAGTCAATTTCCTTTGAGTTCAGAAAAATAGAACTCTTTATGTGCTTCTGGCATTTGTACTCCCCTTTCCCATATACTGTATGTAGATAAAGGTCCAGGTCAGGATAGCTTTTCATTTTGATCCTCAATATATCTTGCTAAGTTTAATTACATTCAAAACATGTAAATGTTTATCCTCATTTTTTAGGGCATGTTAATGGGAATTTGAAGCAAGGGGTAATACTGAGGGGTAATACTGAGTTTAACTAATATTCATTGGAAAAATCATACAACGAAGAGGAAGCATTACTCTAAAACTCCCATTGGTTGCATTGCACAAAAAACCTAGGCAGAGCTTTGATCACACCATCTTGACTGCCACTGTGACTTACTTTTTTTGCCATATCCTATGGACACTCCTGACTCTTACTGAAAATGATTGAAGTTGTTGGTTATCAGATCTGAAGGCTGTAGGATATGGAAAATAGTTTAACTAATCCATTTTTTCCCTGCAACTCCTGGTTTACAATACCTGACTCCCAAGTTACTATGAAACAGAACACCAATCCTGAAAAATGGATAGACAGCATGTGCTGTCCAGCCAGTTTAGAGTTAATGGGATTTGGGATAGGTAGTTAGGAATTGAGAGCTGTCCCCTTAAGGGAATGCATCATTGTAAATGTAGTTAAGATATCCTGGGAAATGTAGTCCATGTCATGTGGTCACATCTGTAACCCTGACTGGTCACTGAATTGACCCTTGGTGTGTTGGGGGAGGTTTCCTCTCTCTTGCCTGAACACACAGCCTCGTGGTAGCAGCTATGCCCCCTGCTTCTATGACTATGGGATGAAATATAGGGATGAGAGTTTAATATCTTTCTACACCACAATTCAGAAATGCAAAGGATTGGACATTAAGAAGAACCTCATCATAAATATGAGTTGACAGGATGCCTGATGAACCAATAAAAAAGACTTTGTATGGATGTTTTGTGGAGTTCCTCTGTCTGCTTTATACCCATCCAGAGCATAGTAAGCAGAACACAGCAAAATAGCTAAAGAAAGGTACCATTTCCCCAAATCTCTTTTGCTTAGGGAGAGAGAACAGATAGCACACCGAGTAAGCCTTTTGTTTCCTCTGTGCTGATCTTTTCTTCTTAAAGGTTGCTGCAGATTTTCAATTACAGGGAAAGCATTTTCTCTGCATTATGTGCAAGTTAATGGTGTGCATCAATGGCAGCTGTTACTGGGAGCATTTTAAAAAATTCTTATTAATGACTATCCACAGAACTATAGGCAGGAAAAAAGAATACCTCCTGATACAGGTTTCTGTGCTTTGTCTCTCCCTTAACCAAAATAAAAGTTGAATGTATATGTATAAGAAAAACAGAAATAACCTTACTGATGATAAGCTAACGGTGACACTAACATATTTGTTCTACAGCAGCAATAAATCAAATAGCACAGCACCCACTTATGGGGAGGGAACATAGTGATTTTTAGTTCCCATAAAGCAAATTCATGGAGCATTCAAAGCTTTTGGGACAAGAAGTCATCAATTAGAATATGGATGAATGCATTATTCAGTGGTATGTGTATGGAAGTAAAATGGAATTTGTTCAAGCTCTGGATCTTTTCAGAATATTGTAATGGCATCATTTCTGAGATAGCACAATTATTGATCGGCAGTCCTTTTTAATGTAATGCAACAGACAGATATCAAAGGCAGATGAAACTTGCAAATAGTTGTATTGAAAAAAACATTGCTATCAATGGGGCAGTTTTTTGATTAAAAAATAAAACTAGACTGGGTGTAGCAGGATAATTCACTGAAAATCGGACTTGATTGAACACAAAGGAAGAAAACAAACATGGTAAGAAGAAGGAAATAAGCAAACTGATGCCAGCTTACTGAACAATAATCCAGATGCCTAGAAAATGTATAATTTGCTGATGTAGTCAAACAGTTGCTCAGTTATTCTAAAAAATCAGCTCTTAGTAAGTTATATCAGGAACAGATGTGATGTTTGCTCAATCACTTCTGGGTAATATATACTATGAACCAGCCATTAAGAAATGCTGGTATTGGCTCTGTCTTAGCTATCAGAATAACCAACACATTGTTCCCAAGTGGGACAATTAACCCTCCTCTCACATTATTGTGGAGTCTGTTTTGAGGGAAAAATGGGTCATGAACATGGACCCTTCATAATATCAGAGTTTTGATAATGTCACTTTTCTCTGCTCTTCATGCCTTTATCTGGGCACCCTAACATTTTATACTTACAACAGTGTTTAGTCCAATCATTACATAGAAGATATAATTGATCCTTTTGCCTGTAGGAGCAAGAATGTAATAATTTAGTGGGCCTCTGTTCTGTAATGACAGCCTGTCATTTTCTGTTATTTTCTAGAGATTATGAAAAGACAATACATGCAGGCTGGATACAGTTGCTTGGTAACCGGCTTTTAAAACTTTCTTAATTGTAATTGCCTCTGTGCCAGAAAAGCATTGATCAATTAAATTTCCCTTAATGTTAAGGTAACACATTTTCACTTAATCTTTCCGAGAATTTCAATAAATAGAGAGTGCCTTGTTCAAAATTATTTAATTTTCAGAGTGGTTTCAACTAACCTAACTAGTAGTTGGAGGTGTAGAAAGAAAGAAACTTAGCCTTTTTGAAGAAAATCAGTCCCTTATGTTCGGTGAAAGTGAATACCACAACTGTGTGATCAAAGCTCGGCTTGTTTTTCTGCATCCATCACTCTGCAGATGGAAGCAGCAGAAATGTGCTCACCTCTTGTCTGCTATTTTTCCATCTTAATACTGTTCATGGTGGCTCAAATGTCACCTGAATTTAGAGAATTTGCATAACCCTGTCCATTTTGTAGCTACTGGAATGCTGCATTAGAATTGCTTGTTAAGCAGCTGTTAAAGTAGTACTTAGCATTTGTCCACCTGTTTTATCCATATTCAAAACTCCACTTTCTGAATCATCTTGGATCAATCAGTCTAACTCCATGTATATCATAACTTAAAATTTTATCATGGGATATCTTCTGCAGGAAGTGGTGGCGTGAGAGAATCTGATGCTGAATCATGACAGGAGATGATGAATGGATGAATGGATGGATGAAAAGAGATGGAAAGATAATAGAGATAGAGAGATAGATATGAAAAACACAGAGCCATATTTACTGCTATATAATATGGGGCACAACTTATTTGTTATTGAGTTAATCCTGATAAAAAATAACAGTATGATAAATGCCTTTTCAATACTGCTCAGATTTTTAAATGTAAATGTTAAATGTATTTTTGTCTGCTGCATTTTTGTAAAAGTCACTATATAGTACAAGTTTGCATTTTTTTTTCTGCTGCATTTTTGTAAAAGTCACCATATTTTTTTTTAGAAATAAGTTCCCTTGGCCTCAACAAGATTCTAGGTATTCCAGGTAATGTAGTATTAGTATGGTGTTATATCAAAAGCCCAAGACATATCTGGAATACCATGAAATAAACTGTTCTTAAATGAGATTTCATAGTCAGTCATCCATTATCATCTGAATAATTCAGGATCTATGTATTTATATCTATATTCCTATCCTTACTTAACTGTTTTTCTTTCTTACTAGAACAAAGGATGAGATTTGACATTGTATCATTGCTCTTCTACATAACTGTGGACAAGATGAATCATAAGTGCAAGACAAGGGAGATTTATGATCAATTAAAATTGCAAACGTATTGAAACACATGCTGGATACAAGCCATAATTTTTTCTCATTCTGGTAACCAGCTATTCCTTTCCTCTGGATAGGCTATATAGTGAATGTTTGGATGCAGCATGAGAGAAAATATGCTACCACTGTGATACAGCCTTTTTCTATACTTGCATACACCATAGGGCGTGCTAGTTTGGTCATAGGAGACTATGAGTTCTAGTTCGACTTTAGACACAAAGCTTACTTGACCCTGGGCAAGTCACTCTCTCAGCCCTAGGAAGCAGGCAATGGCAAACCAATTCTGAAATCTTGTAGAAGTTCTATTGCTAAGAATCTGCAGATTTAATTTACAGTGGGCAAAAATGAAGAGAGATGGCAGTTATTGGAAGCAGTATAATACTACCAGTATTGCAAGTACTACATAGTTATTGAAAACCTCTATTTTACTTCCATTAACATAGCTATAATTTAATGTGTCAATGTTTGTACTGCAAGTACAATGTATGTTTCCCTATATGCCTTGCCATACATCTATTGACCAATAATGGAAGAAATGTTGTAATTGCAACAGTGACTTTCAGAAGAAAAGGATTCCAGCTCAGCGTCAATCGACCTCAGAGTTGCTCTGTCTTTTTCTAAAATTTCCATCTGCTGTGCCTACAAAAACAAAAACAAACAAAATCCCAAGGAGCTTTATGTCGCACACAGCAATTATTCACATTATTCTTAACTTTTATTTGTCATGATCAGTGCTTGCAGTCTGCTGGAACATTTCTCTGAGCTTCCATCCTTTGCAAAATTCTTTTTAGAGCTGCCAACTTTTGTCTAGAAAGTGCTGCAGAGATTCTGCAGAAAGTGGGTGGATTCTTTCAGAAACAAGTCCCAGTTGGAAACTGATTGCATTTGGGATGACAACATAGAAAGATCCTCCCTAGAGGCTGCTTGTGGGTGGAATTAACAACCACTAAACTGAGTTTAATTATATGTACTATTATTTCACTCGGTACTCTGACAGACACTGCAGCATATCAGCATATATTTTCAGTTATTTGAAAGTTTGACTCTTCACAGAAAAAAACACACATAATGTGGTGGTAAAGGGTGGTGGGTGGGTTATGCAAGATTTTCTTTTGTTTTGAATTGGGTTTTCATGCTTTCATATGCCAGGCATCACAATTCCATGACAAGAATATTTAAAGCACGATTATTTACCAATTGTCCCAATCTCTAATTGGATTTATTACCAACAGAACTTTAGTGTAGCCTTCAAAAACTTCTATATCATATAAAATACTGCAGTAATCCAATCTGAAAGTAAATTAAGCATGGCATAGGATGTTACAGTCTAGGCATTCCTATGTATAATACTCTTTTATACCACATCTTATTGCTTATTTGTTGCCCTTGCATATTTAGTAATATTTATGTAGGCAAGCAGGAAGTTCAGAAATATGCATAAAATATTTAATTGGGTAATGAAAAGAGAGGGAGGAAGAGAATCATTTTAATTTTCACTAGATAAAATGTCAGAACTAATAACACAAGACTGACAGAAGAAAAATGTGATGACCCTTATTCCTTTGCAGTTTGATTAAACTGAAATTTGCCTTGGGTGGCAGCTGGCTGCCACCCAAAGCTGCCATTATTTGAAATCAATAAGAAACCTTTCCTTTCATTCAGATTTTCTGGAGGCAATAAACTCCATAGGTCCTCAAGCTGTCCCATTTTCTGAAGTAACATGGACGGTGAGCTGCACATTGTTCCCGTTGCACTTTATAATTAGAAACAAAGCAAGCAGGAAGACTCCTTGCAATGCTCTTGAATGGACTCCAAGTGGGCCAATAGGGAAGATGCTTGCTGAAATAATGCAAAACTTTCAGATGTGTTTAGACACTTATCATTTCTATCATTTTTAAGAGCCAATTTCTACATTGTTCATTGAGGTGGCAACTTTGGGAAAGACACACATTTTAGTTAAGATGGATATTAAAATAATATTACAGTGTTAGGTCTTAAAAACTTAGTTGGTGAAATATTTTTTCAGACTGTAATATGCAACAGATCTTTTCCCAATACGTATAAATGCTAAAGTATTAAAGCTATTACATCTGCTGAGCTTTTGATGGCCATTTTGACACTATTCATCTACTAACAGTGAATTGTTTGTATTAGCAATACCATTAAATTTATCAATGGCTTTTGATCAGTGTTACTTCTCTACTTGTATCCTCTGAAGATTATCTTGAAGCCAACCAGGATCAGTGTGTTGCAATAATTAAAATGTTGGACTAGGAGTGAATAGTCTTAAATTCTAGTTTATCCTAGCCAGAGAAGCTCACTGAGTGACCCTGGTCAGTCATCTCTCTCTCAGCGTTACTTCATGGAGGTATTGTTATGAGCAAAGATAGGAAAGATCTACATTGAACTCCTTTATGAAAGATGGTTTGTACATCTAATAAACAGTAACACTTGATATATCTTGATATATCCCTACAGCTTACTCTCTCCTCCCATCTGCTTATTCTTTCACAGTGAATAATAACTGTTAAGTTTGCATGAAGAGACAGACGCAGAGTGTTTCAAGCTCTTTGTTTATTAGTGACTACAGCTCAGAACGGACCCACTTTGGCTGGGCTGTGGCTGCTACTTATAGCCAGCAGCCGCAGTTGCCAGCCAATCAGAGTGCAGGGTTTTCCCGCACTTTTTAAACCAATCATTTTTAACATTTTACAAGAACAGTTCAAACTAAACCAATGACTTCAAACCTGCATACATAACACCCCTCCCCACTAGGTTCAGTCCATACTCAAACCCCAGCCTATCTAATGTATTCTTTTAAATAGGTGGGGCTCTTACGCGCTTGAGACCTACGTGGTTCAGATGTTTTAAGGTTCTCACCTTGTGAGGGAGGAAATGTGTCTGCTGACATTTCCTTACTAGGACTTATAGTAATGGTAGAACCTGTTTGGTTACTACAACCTGGTCTCTCCTCCCAATCCATCTCCAACCCAATGTCAGCACCTAAATCAGGTAGTGATGTGCAATCTTCCATTTGTGAAAATGGTTGTTGGTATTGTGACAGGTTTTGGGATGGTTCCTGTCGTGTTAGCTCGTTACACATGGGGTTGATTCTTGCTTGCTGATTACACTCATGATCCTCCCCTTCCCCTAGAAGAGGCAGTAGGTATGGGAACCAGAGAGGAGCAAAAGCGATGCTCCTGAGGCAATCTGGATCTTAACTGATCAATGTGCCTGCTCCAGAGGACACCATCCTCCGTTTGTACCCTGTAAGACCTGGGGCCTGTGATTTGGGTTATCTCAGCAGGAATCCATAATGGTTCACCCATAAGGTTCTTAGCATAAACAGAATCACCCACAGTGAATGTGCAATTTTGCTAGTGGAATCTAGTGGTGCATTGGGTGGTAAGTGGGATGAAGGCAGTCAAGGGAGACCTGAGTTTCCTACCCATCAACAATTCAGCTGGGGACAAATTAGTTGAGGGGTTGGGAGTGATATGCTGAACACTGAGAAGTTTTTCAACTCTCTCAGTGATATCCCCTGGACCCAATTGCTGAAGTTTTTCCTTGGTAAATCGTACCATATGTTCAGCCCGCCATTAGAAGGATGCCCAGGGGCTGTCAGGGCATGTCTGATACCCTGTTGTGCTAGATATGATTCAAAAAGGTTGGATGTAAATTGAGGGCCATTGTCAGAAACAAGCACATCAGGTAACCCGTGAGTTACAAAAGCTTTTAAGCTGTTTGATGACAGCTTCAGTTGTGGTGGATGCCATAGGGATAACCTCTAGCCATTTGGAATATGCATCTACTATAATAAGGAAAGTGTGCCCTCTGGTAGGGCCAGCAAAATCAATGTGAATCCTGGACCATGGGCCCCTAGGACATTCCCATTCCTGTGTGGGGGAGAGGTGGGGCAGGCCTGACTACCTGACAGTTGGGACAAGATGCAACCCAGTTTTCAACCATTTTGTCAATACCTGGCCACCATACATAACTCCTGGCCAATCCCTTCATTCTGACAATTCCCGGATGACCTCATGTAACATTTCCAAAACCTCTTTTTGTAGTTTTGCAGGAATAACCACCCTGTTACCCCACAAAATACATCCTCTTAATACAGATAATTCAGTTTGCCTGGATTTAAAAGGTTGGGCAAGTGAGGTAGATCTTGAAGTGGCCAACCTTTCTTAATCCAGCCTATAACAGGAGCCAATAAAGTGTCTTTGGCAGTCTCTCTGGCAATTTGAGCAGCATGTACTGGAAGCTTGGCAACAGTTTCTAGAAAAACGGTATGAGTCTCAGGAACAGGGTCCTCAATGTGTGAAGGAAGTGGGCAGCGACTCAAAGCATCTGCATGCCCAATGTCTTTACCAGGTCTGTGGATCAGTTTGTATGAATAAGCAGCAAGAAATTCAGTCCATCTCAGCATTCTTGGTGACAGGATCGTGGGCTTGGTTTGTCCCCTGCCACAATGCCTAAAAGAGGTTTGTGATCTGTGACAACAGTAAATGTTCTCCCATATAAATACTCATGGAATTTCTTGACAGCTGCTACAATTGCCAAGGCTTCCTTATCCAGTTGGCTGTAGTTCCTCTCTGCTTTAGTCAAGGTGCTAGAGTAAAATGCAATAGGAGCTTCCCTCCGCTGGGAAGCATATGGCTCAATACCCCCACTCCAAAAGGGGAGGCATCACAAGTCAGAACAACAGGAAGATTCTCAGAGAACTGTATCAGCACAGCATCAGACGTGATTTGTCTCTTGATATTGTTAAATGCAGCTTGTTCCTTCCTCCCCAGACCCAAACAGATTTCTTGTCCAGCAACCTATGTAGGGGTTCTGCAATGGTTGCCTTCTGAGGTAGAAACATATGATAAAAGTTAATGAGTCCCAAAATGCTTGCAAATCTGTTTTGCATTTTGGCCTGGGGCTTCTTTGATTGCCTGAACCTTTGCTTCTGTGGGGTGGATGCCATGTTTATCAATCATGTAACCCAAGAATTCCACTTTATCTGTTCTAAGTGTGCATTTTTCTTCTTTGACTTTTAACCCCACTTTTCTGAATCTGGTTAAGACTTCCCTGAGTCTCTCGTGTAACTGAGTGTCATTTTCAGCAGAAATTAAAACGTCATCAAAATAGGGCACCACCCCTGGCAATCCTTGTAACATTCTTTCCATAAGGCTTTGGAAGATGCCTGGTGCCACGCTTACTCCAAACTGCAACCTTTGCATTTGAAAGCACCTCTATGGGTCACAATGGTTTGGGCTTCAGCAGTGGCATCATCAACTGTTAATTGTTGATATGCCTGTGCCAGGTCCAACTTGGCAAAACTGTGCCCCCTCCAAGGGAATGTAATAAATGATGCACTACTGGAACTGGATATGCGCTCTGTTGTAGCGCATGGTTCAATGTCCCCTTGTAGTCTCCACAGATTCTCACTGACCCATCAGCCTTGACTGGTGTGACTATGGGTGTCTCCCACCTGGAGTGATCAGTGGGCTCTAAAACCCCTTGGGCTATTAGTTTATCTAATTGTGCATCAATTTTTTCCTTTAAGGCAAATGGGACCCTTCTGGGTTTTAAACGAATTGGTTGTACCTTGGGATCTAGGGGTCCCCAAGTACTTGCCTAATCCGTTGCTGAAGACCTCTGGAAACTCAGACTTCAAGGCCTCTTCCCACTCAGTGTTGCTCACATGATTGATGCCAGCCACCTCAATGCCCAGCGGGTTGAACCACTCAAGGCCCAGAAGACTTGGCCGGTCCTTGTCCACGATGGTCAGTGGTAGGCGTTTGGTGTGGCCCTTGAACTTCACGTTGAATTCTCTTATTCCAACTACTGGAATCTTGTTCCCTTGGTAGTCTTTAAGAGTCAATGCTTGCTTCTTGAAGTGCTTCTTCTGGATGTTGGGAAGAAGACTGTGAATAGTGTCCCATGACACCATAGATAGGTATGAGCCTGAGTCCACTTCCATTTGGCAAGGCCTTCCTTCAATAAATACCTTGACATGCACTTTTCTACTTCTTAAGGATGATGAATAACCAATGGTGACTGTTTGATGAGTTTCATTCTTCCCATTTGCTTCTGTGCTGCGCCCCATTTTCTCACATAAATTGTTAGGCTTGAATTCTTTGTCTTTGCTAGTAGCAAACTTTCTTCTGATGAGTGGAGTTCTGGATGATTTGCAGACTCTTGCTAGGTGACCTCTTTTATCACAACGAAGGCAAATGGTGTCCAAAAACTTGCATTCAGTGCGGGGGTGGCTTCCCCCACACCCTCTGCAGTAGAAATCTTGCCTCTTTCTTCCCAGGTCTTTCTTTTTCCGCTCCATTCTGAGTCTGTAAATTCCTTCCTCCACCTCACTACAGTCTGACTCAGAATCTATTTGCTCACAATGAGTTGTTGTTTTTTTGAAAAAGTTTTATTATTTTAGACAAACATACAGAGAAAAAATATATGGTATGCCGGTAGGTTAAAGCTCCTTGTACATCTTTTCCATTCTCATCTGTTAATTATTTTTATATATTCTCACATACAAAATATTCTGTATTTTTGGATTAATTTATCTTATAACACTTCGTATTATCATCCCAGAACCATTCCGCAAACAAATGCATACAGACAAATATAAAAACAAAAATTCTTTTTTTTGAGAACAGTGTCTTACCAGACCCTCCCTTCTCCATGCGACTATAATTTCAATTATACACTCATTTTGTATATTCTATTCCATTTTTCATAGCAAATTCCACTATTTTCCATAATTTCCCCCTTTCTCTAGCTTCTATAGTCTTGCTTCAGTTATTTCATCATTCCATCATTAATTACATTTCTTTTTCCAATTTTCAATATCTTGCCAATCAATATTATTACACTTTTGTCTATCTTGTTTAGAATTTTATATTATCTTATAAAACATATTTTACCCTGTAATTACTACCCTAAAGGATAAGACCTCTATCTCTTCTAACCAATTATTGTTTAACTTTTATATTTCACCTTTACCATTATTACCTCTGTTACCCTCTATTTTATATCATCTAGCCATTATTAATCAGGTTCTGCTTGGTACATTCCTACAAATATCCATTAGTTTCATTACAAGAGAAAAAGAAAAATAAGATTATGCATACATATAACAATAATAATTAAAGTAATTATTTCTTTTGAAGTTCAATTCAGCCATTGTTAATATTTATCTCCTTCATTCATTTCTATTTAAGATATTTCCGTTTTATTACCATTTAATATCCATATCACTATATTTCATCATCAAGAAGAAAAACAGTATTAAAACGTTCCATACTTCTTATAATTTCCATACTTTCTCTTTAAATTGTTAGAGGCTTTATTCTCTTTCCTTCTTTACCTCCTTTACTTATTAACAGAAAAGAAAAAACACTATACTAACTTCTTTCTAACTTAACCATATTTATCTCTGTACCCTTGCAGAATCCTCTCAGTAACTTAAATTAACCATTGTCTAACTGTTGATTTTAATTTTATTATTTTCTTGTTGCTCATCTTGGTTCAATTTTTTACCACTTTCTTCTTGTCAACTCCCCCTCTTCTTCTCCTTCCATTTTTCCTTTTATGTCCAATTTCCTTCTGAAATCCTACCTTATGGCTCCTTGCAGTATTATAACTATTTCCCATTTTATACTTTTTTTTGATTGTTGCCTCAATCTTAGATTTTTAACTCTCTTTCCTCTTTTCCCTTTTCTTCCCTTTTCTTAACCCATTTTAGAGTCATTTGATCATTGAAGATGGCTTCTTCTTTGTCCTGCCCTTCTTGTTCATCTGATGCTTCCTGTAATTTTCTATATTTCAGGATCTCCATTTCTATCATTTTTACCTCTTCTTTAATGTCTTTAAATAGTGTTTTTAGTTCTTCAAAAGTGATGACATTCTGACTTCCGGGTTGAGCCCTCTGCTATGAGGCGGTGGTTTGCGATCGTCATGACCGCAGCCTGGCTCTTTCGATCTGAGAGCCCGATCCTTAGGGTTTGGGGCTGAAGCTGCCTCGAGGCTGGCGGAGAAAGGAAGCTGCCAGACAGAGTGAGGGGAGCCATCTCCCCCTTTGAGTCTGGTCTTTTCCCTCAAAGACGACAAGAAGTGGTGGTCAATATGGCCACCTTGAAGAGAAGGTCTCAACTGGATTAAGATTTGTGCAGGAGGAAAAAAAGAAGTGACAGCAGAAAGAATCAGGAGTATTGGAAGGTAAAATCAACAAAGGTACCCGGGACTAAGATAAAACGAGCTTTTAAAGAAAAAAAAAAAAGAAGTAGGCATAGTATCAAGTGAAGGAAAAATAGTAAAATATTTTTGACAGCTATAAGGGGCTTGAACCGGGAAAGGTAGAAGCATGTAAGAATTTAAGTTTGAGGCTCGAAAAACCCTGATTATTAAAACAAAAGGAAAGGGAGAAGATTTTGTGTGACAGAAAGTGCCACTCAGTGGATAAAATTGGAATTTAAAGAAGGAAAATATCTTGTTCCTTTGTGGATTGGAATTGTTACAATTTTAAACAAATATTGAAACAAAAAGCAAGAACTACAGAAGGTGAAAGTTTGAACTTAAATAAAAGACAGACTGCTGGACTAGCTGGTGACATTGATACAGACTCTGGAGTGGGTTGAGATTTTAAAATTTAAAGAAGAAGAAATAAGGAAAATAAAACTTTTATGGCCATACAAGGAATTAAAATGGAATCTAAAAGCATGAAAGAACTGCTACAGGAAGTGACTGAATTAATTTGGCTCTTGGTCGAAGACATGGAAATGTTAACAAAGAACAAGAAGAAGGAATCCTGGAAAGGAGGAGCCAGCACAAGGGAAAGCCATCTTAAAGAGACAATTAACACAAAGATCACTACAAATAAAAGGGAAAGGAAGGGTGGTCAAAAATGAAACCTAAAAAGCAATTAAAAAGGGAACATTTATGAAATTAGGCAAGGTAGAAAGGCCCAGAAGAAAAGAGAGCAGAAAGGTAATGAGAGAGAGAGGGATTCAAATTGAATGGAGAAGGGATATAGTAGGATAAAAGGGAGGAGGAACAAAAACAGGAGCAGAAGATAGAGAAATATGGGAATTATATAATGAAGAAAAAACTCGTTTACATAGAGATAATGGCTAAGGTATTAAGAAGGGGGTTCTGCATGGAGAAGATGGGTAATAAGAATATACCGTAATTATTAAAATATAAAACAATAGAGGGGCTACTGACAACAATTATTTTTAGATGAAGGTACACTCTCACTTTTTACTTATAAAAAAAGGTAAATGTTGATTAGATAAATTGAATTAACTGAAATAATTTTTGAAGATGTTTAAAAAGACTTGTCAGTAACCAAGGTTAATTATTTTTTACTATTACTTTGAAATTATAAATAAATTTTTAGGGGGGATATGTGTTGCAGAACCCGGCTGAAAATTTATATAATGTTATGTAGCTTTTCTTCTCTTCTTTTTTCTTATTCTATCTTTTGCCTCAAAGGGAATGATTATTATAATGTTATTATGTTAATCACTGAGGTGACACTTTCAAAGTAGTAAAGGGGGGTAAGTCTAGGTTTTTTAAAATTCTTTTTTGTGTTAAAGCTTGTATTGATTTAGAATTATGGAAAGAATATGTGATGAAAGGGCAAATCTGACGGATAAAAGGAATATGTAAATGATAAAAGAGCATTAATAATGTTAAGATAGCTTAAGGATAGATATGGATAAACTTTATTCTTTATATGATGAGCAAACATATTGTTATTTTTAAAAGAAATATAAATGCTTAAGAACTATTTATAATAATTTGAAATGAAATGGGGTTATATAGATTGAGATTAAGATATGAGACTAGGACTAATTTGTTTGACTCTTTGTTTGCAAAAAATGGAATGGAAGTAAAAATGGGATAAAATACGAAGTTAAATGTTAAAAATACTATAAAACTATTGTCATATTTGCATGTAAAAGTGATGACCCGGAAATATGCTGTCTACTGAAAAGAGACTTATTTAAATTGTTAAAAATTGAATAAAACTTATTTGAAAAAAAAAAGTGATGACATTCTGAAAGAGATTTTTTCCCTTTTAAAGCAACCCCCAGATGACTTTAATCCTTCACTAAGATCCTCTAGCCAGGAGTTCTCCGATAATCCACAGCTGTTTCTTATTTTCTTTTTCACTTTCAGTTTTCCGTGGCTTGGCTTGCACGGAGCTTCCTTTACTATGTACTCTTTTCACGTCTTGTTGTGAATCCACTCTCAATACAATTTAACTCCAGGTGGTATCCTTTGTTTCCAGACTCCACCCTATTTAAGCTCTTTTCCCCCCCTCTGTTTTCTATCTTTGACTCTTTTTAAAAGAATTCTTTAAAGTTATTCAAAAGTCTTTATCACATGGTACTTTATTTTCAGCTGAAAGCAGCCTATTAATATCCAAGTGAATCAATGTCCAATTCTTGTAAATCCTTTCTTGATATTCCAAGCCAGTTGAAGCGATCAGTATTTGAGGGGGAAAAAAGAGACCAATTTTCCCCTCTTAACCCTTTCATTCGCAGCTGTAAAAGTCTTTTAGAGATAGCATTGTTTTTAGCTGTTTAAATTCCGGATACCTTTAATAGTTGTTTTCAATTGCAAGCCCGGTATATCACACTTTCTCCTTCAAGCTTCCTCCTGCACATTCTTTTCCGTCCGAGTTCTTCTTTGAGGTGGCCATTTCTGACCAGCCGCTTCTGCCGCCTTCGGGAAAGGGAAAAAAATAGCTGGGGAGAAGAGATGCGGCTCTCTTCAACCCTGCTGGCAGCTCCCCAACCTTCACCACCTCTACGGGTGGTTTCAACCCCAAAGCCAGCCGGCTCAGGGTCTCCAGTGGTGAGCACAGATCAAAACTGCGCACAGTCGCAGATTTTGGTCCATTCACGAAGAGGCTCAAAACAGGAAGTCCCCTCACAATGAGTTGTTGTGGACTTTTCCACATCAGGATGGCTTGTGGCCTTGTTGATTTTCTTCATGGCCGCTGCTGAGGACTTGGTAGCTTCTGCTGAAGAGGCCTCTTCTATTGCTTCTTTCAGAGTGATCTTAGGTTTTAGTAATAACTTGCTCCAAAGCACCTTGTCTTTAAGGCCCAGAACAAATCGATCGCGCATGGCCTCTTCTAAATTGTTAAATTCGCATGCACCCCCCAATGTCTCTTAAACTTGCCACAAAGTCGTTTACGTTTTTGCTTTCCCCTTGATCCCGACGGTAAAACTCGTGTCTCTTAATGAGGCACGATACTTGTGGTAATGGGCTCTTAACAACTTTTCTAAGTCAGGCCATTCCATTACCTTCACGTCTGCAGCTCCCACCAATGCCTTCACCATCTTGAAACCTGCGGACGCAGTGCATGAGAAAGACGCCCTCTTCCGCTTCTGGAGATGTCGGTGAGTCGTTTCCTTCCAAATACATTTGGAAGTGATCATCGATTCCCAGTCTTCTGCGCCGGATCGAGCGGGGCTGGGGGATGTTCAGCGCAGCCATCTCGCTCTTCTGCTTGTCTTCGCATCGTCTTCTCTTCAGGGAATCCCACCTTAGCCAGTGTTAAGTTTGCATGAAGAGTCAGACGCGAAGAGCTTCAGTGAAGAGTTTATTAGTGACTACAGCTCGAATGGACCCGTCTTGGCTGGGCTACGGCTGCTACTTATAGCCAGCAGTCGCAGTTGCCAGCCAATCAGAGTGCAGGGTTTTCCCGCACTTTTTAAACCAATCATTTTTAACATTTTACAAGAACAGTTCAAACTAAACCAATGACTTCAAACCTGCATACATAACAATAACAAACTCTGATTAACTCTAGAATAGACTGTATATTGCAGCAGGATCTAAGCAACAAACTTTCTGAGAACATGGATGGGCCTGGATAGGAACTTTATTGCAATTCAGGAAAGGAGTCTATAACAAGGAAAGGAGGCTATAATTTACAATCTGGGACCAAACAGAAGAGATTATGCAGAGTCTCTTCTACAACCACACCTCCTCTTTTATGCTCTTTTCCAAGCCTTCTCCTATGTAAAACTACTTTGCCCTTCATTTTTCCACACTTCCTTGGACTATTCTATTAAAGCTGTTGTGGATTTACATTCTCCTCATCCCTGCTCTGAGAATCTTTTGCTTCTAACAAAATCTGATAAATATAATGTAGGTATGGAAGACCAGAACTCACTACAACTGATACTTGCTTCGGGTTTTTGTGCCAGTGGAATGAATAGTACGGTTAGAAGCTTAGTTCTGAAAACTTTTAAATACTTGGTTAAGAAATTACTGATCGTGGTCTACAAACTATGATGGCTGCATTCACATGACATATTAAGTCAAAACTACATTATCACCTTTATGTCCAATCTGTTTTCAAGAGAGAAAAGATCCTTGCCAAGCAGGATGCCTCTTTGAAGTTATATGTGCATGTAATATTTATGATGCTCAGGAATATAAAGAAAAATTAACATGACCATTGGAGAAAGGGTTTATTTATTTCAATGACTCTGCCCACATCCACACACAGCTACCTTGTCATGCAGGGTTCCTATACACCAAAGATAGCACAAAAAAGAGAAAGGGGGAAAAAAAAGCAAGGGAGAGATGTTTATAAAAAGAGGCATCTTTGGTGCATATTACAGAATAAGGCAAGTAAGCATGGGCAAAACATTCTTTCTACATCCTTTATGTATCGGTATTTCTAAACATGGGGAGCTACTTAATACTAAATTGGGTCATACATGTTAAAATACACTATACTTTGCTTAGTTTGGCTTTGAGCAGATCCATGCTTCCTACTTGCTCAATTACCAGTATGAGTCACGCACAGCTTGTTGAGTGAAGGAATGGATGACATCATCTCCTACCCTGTATCCAGCCCAACATAAATATGCCCCTTACTCATTTTTTATCACAGGGGTGTCAAACTCACACGTCGTGTTGTCATCACGTGACGTATCACGACTTTTTTCTCCTTTGCTAAACCGGGGTGGACGTGGCCAGCACGAGAGGCATCCGGCCCATGGGCCATGAGTTTGACATCCCTGTTTTATCACCTTCAAAATTGCTGCTTTCCTTTATAATCCATTTTAAGCCTTCCAGTCCACATCACTTCTTTCCAATCTGGTAATAGCTTGGTTTCTATTGGCTACACCCCTGACTTGCCCACTCCTCTCCAGTGTCTGGTTGCTGTCTTAGAGTCATTTCATCCTGGACTGCTGGGCTCCTATGTCCCCCACTGGCTGGCAGATGCCATTTCTTAATTACCTTGTGGCTGATCAAACACGCCCCATTAAGCCAATGACTTTTCTGTGCTCTGGGTTTCCCCTACCCCACCGAAGGTCATTGCTCCATTCAGCTCTTACAACTCCCAGGGGACAATTTCTGCCTAGGATCTGGGTGAAGCATGTTTCCTTTGCTTTCCCACCCCCAGCCCCCAATACTGCAGTTCTTTCCTTCCCTTTCTTCCATGTCCCTCCTGCACAATCTTACAATCGCAGCATAGGTAGGTTGGACTTAACATTCAGTGTAAACTGTTTTGTTTCTGTGGAGCTGAATCATCTGATCTTCCTTGTTAGAAAGTTTCCATGAATCTACAGAACATAAGAATTGTTATGTATGTAGGTTTGAATGTTATTGGTTTATTTGAACTGTTCTTGTAAAATGTTGAATGGTATTGGTTTAAATAGTGCGGGAAGAAACCCTGCACTCCCATTGGCTGGCAGCTACGGCTGCAGGCTATAAGAGGCAGCCGTAGCCAAGCCAGGACAGGTCTATTCGAGCTGTAGTCACTTAATAAACTCTTTGCTGGAACTCCTCGCGTCTGACTCTTCATGCAAACTTAACACTGGCACGAGGGTGGGATTTCCCTGAAGAGAAGACGAGCGACGAACAAGCAAATGGCGAGATGGCTGCACTGGAACACCCCCCAGCACCGTTCGATCCGCGCAGAAGACTGGGAATCGAGCGCGGATCGTTCCACATGTATCTGGAAGGGAACGATCTTGCGGCATCCCGAGAGACGGAAGAGGCGGTCTTTCTCACGCACTGCGGTCCGGCAGTCTTCAAAATGAAGGCATTAAGCAGCAGAGCTGAAGGTGTTTATTGAAGGAAGGCCTTGCCAAATGGAAGTGGACTCAGGCTCTTATTTATCTATGGTGTCATGGGACACTATTCACAGACTCTTTCCCAACATTCAGAAGAAGCATTTCTAGAAGCAAGCACTGACTCTTAAAGACTACCAAGGGAACAAGATTCCAGTAGTTGGAGCAAGAGATTTCAACGTGCAGTTTAAAGGCCACACCAAACGTTTGCCCCTGACCATCGTGGACAAGGATCGCCCAAGTTTGCTGGGACTTGAGTGGTTCAAGCCACTAGGCATCGAGGTGACTGGCATCCATCACGTGAGCAGCTCTGAATGGGAGGAGTCCTTGAAGTCTGAGTTTCCAGAGGTCTTCAGCGAAGGACTGGGCAAGTATATGGGGACCCCTATTGCTTTCAGCCTAGACCCCAAGGTGCCCCCAATTCGTTTAAAGCCCAGGAGGGTTCCATTTGCTTTAAAGGAAAAATTGATGCACAATTAGATAAGCTCATTGCTCAAGGGTTTTAGAGCCTACTGACCACTCCAGATGGGAAACACCCATAGTCACACCAGTCAAGGCTGATGGGTCAGTGAGAATCTGTGGTGACTATAAGGGGACACTTAACCATGTGCTGCAGTAGAGCGCATACCCAGTACCAGTTGTGCATCATCTGCTCCATTCCTTGGCAGGGGTACAGTATTTCAAACTGGACTTAGCTCAGGCATATCAACAATTAACAGTTGATGATGCCACTGCAGAGGCACAAACAATTGTGACTCATAGAGGTGCCTTCAAATGTAAAAGACTACAATTTGGAGTAAGCGTGGCACCTGGCATTTTCAAAGCCTTATGGAGAATGTTGCAAGGACTGCCAGGGTAGTGCCTTATTTTGATGATGTGTTAATCTCTGCTGAAAATGACACTCAGCTTCAAGAGAGACTCAGAGAAGTCCTTACCAGATTCAGAAAAGCGGGTTTAAAATCAAGGAAGACAAATGTACACTCAAAACAGACAGAGTTGAGTTCCTGGGGTACATGATTGACAAGCATGGCATCCACCCTACTGATGCCAAGGTTAAAGCAATCAAGGAAGCCCTAAACCTAGATGCAAGACAGATTTGCAAGCCTTCCTTGGACTTATTACCTTTTACCACATGTTTCTACCTCACAAAGCATCTATTGCTGAGCCTTTACATCGCCTGCTTGATAAGAAAGCTGTTGGATCTGGGGGAAGGAACAGTCAGCATTTAACAGTATTAAGAGACTAATCACGTCTGATGCTGTGTTGATACAATTCTCTGAGAATTTGCCTGTTGTTCTGACTTGTGATGCATCCCTTTTGGAGTGGGGGTTTTGAGTCACAGGCTTCCCAGTGGAAGGAAGCCCCAATTGCATTTACTCGCACTTTGTCCAAAGCAGAGAGGAATTATAGCCAATGGACAAGGAGGCTTTAGCAGTTGTTGCAGCTGTTAAGAAATTTCATGAATATCTGTATGGCAGGTCATTCACCATTGTTACAGATCACAAACCTTTATTAGCCATTGTGGCAGGAGACAAACCTACACCTAATATCCTGTCACCAAGAATGCTGAGGTGGACTGAATTTCTTGCAGCCTATTCATACAAACTGATTCACAGGCCTGGCAAGGACATTGGACATGCTGATGCACTGAGTCGTTGCCCACTACCTTGCCACAAGGAGGATTTTGAACTTGAAACTCACATTTTTTTCCTGGAGACCGTTGCTAAGCTTCCAGTCCATGCTGCTGAGATTGCCAGAGAGACTGCCAAAGATGCTGTGTTGGCACCTGTTATGGGCCGGATTAAGAAAGGTTGGCCTCTTCAGGATCTACCTCACCTTGCCCAACCTTTTAAGTCCAGGCAAACTGAATTATCTGTATTAAGAGGATGTATTTTGTGGGGTAACAGGGTGGTTATTCCTGCAAAACTGCAAAGGGAGGTTTTGGAAATGTTACATGAGGGTCATCCTGGGATTGTAAGGATGAAAGGTTTGGCCAGGAGTTATGTATGGTGGCCAGGTATTGACAAAATGGTTGAAAACTGGGTAGCATCTTGTCCCAATTGCCAGGTAGTCAGGCCTGCTCCACCTCATGCCCCCACACAGGAATGGGAATGTCCTAGGGGCCCATGGTCTAGATCCACATTGATTTTCAGGTCCTACAAGAGGGCACACCTTTCTATTATAGTAGATGCATATTCCAAATGGCTAGAGGTAATTCCCATGACATCCACTACAACTGAGGCTGTCATCAAGCAGCTCAGAAAATTGTTTGTAACCCATGGGTTACCAGATGTCCTTGTTTCTGACAATGGCCCTCAATTCACATCTAACATTTTGAATCCTTTCTAGCTCAACAGGGTATCAGACATGCCCTCACTGCCCCTGGGCACCTTCGCCAATGGCGGGCTGAACGCATGGTACGCTTTACCAAAGAAAGCTTCAGCAGCTGGGTCCTGGGGATATCACTGAGAAGCTTGAAAAACTTCTTAGTGTTCAACACATCACTCTAGCCCATCAAATAACTTGTCCCCAGCAGAGTTGTTGATGGGTAGGAAACTTAGGTCTTCCCTTGACCGCCTTCATCCCACTTAGCACCCAACGCACTGGATTCCACTTCCAAAGTTCGTTCTTTTAGTGTGGGAGATTCTGTATATGCTAGGAACCTTATAGGTGAACCTTTGTGGATTCCTGCTGAAATAACTCACATCACTGGCCCTCGTTCTTACAGGGTACAAACAGAGGATGGCCTCCTCTGGAGCAGGCACATTGACCAACTTAGATCCAGGTTCCTCAGGAACATTGCCCTGTCTCTCTCTGGGTCCCTCACCTGATGTCTCTTCTAGGGGAAGGGGGAACAGGAGGAAAATCAACAAACAGGAATCAACCCCGTAACGCCATTGCACAGGAACCATCCGAACCCTGTCACAATGCCAAGATCCATCCTTAGAAGTGGAGCCATTGGCAGGAACCATCCCGAACCCTGTCACAATGCCAAGATTCATCCTTAGAAGTGGAAGATTGCACACCACCACCTGACTTGGGTGCTGACATAGGAATGGAGATGGGTTGGGAGGAGAGACCAGATTCTAACAGTCTAACAGGGTCTCTTTCACAGGAAGTCCCAACAGGGAAATGTCAGCAGACACATTTCCTCTCACTGGGTGAGAACGTTAAAACTTCTGAACCACGAAGGTCTCAACGCATACGTAAGAGCCCCACCTATTTAAGGAATACATTAGATAGGTTGGGGTTTGGTATGGACTGAACCTAGTGGGGAGGGGTGTTATGTATCTAGGTTTGAATGTTATTGGTTTATTTGAACTGTTCTTGTAAAATGTTGAATGGTATTGGTTTAAATAGTGCGGGAAGAAACCCTGCACTCCCATTGGCTGGCAGCTACGGCTGCAGGCTATAAGAGGCAGCCGTAGCCAAGCCAGGACGGGTCTATTCGAGCTGTAGTCACTTAATAAACTCTTTGCTGGAACTCCTCGCGTCTGACTCTTCATGCAAACTTAACAAGAATAACCTTTTTTCTTTTGCTTTAATTATTATAGCATCAGTGGAAGGATGGTGTAATAATGGCTGAAAAAAAAAGAAATAAAAGATTTATATTAGTGTCAAAGGACAAAATCTAGGAAAAGGGTAATGACATGGATTGCTTTTCATCAAATCCACTTGATAAACAGCTGCCATTATTTCTCTGTGTTTTTTAATCTGATCTAATAGCTGTCACTCTTGCCTTGTGGTCTGGAGTGTTATGTGTTTAAAGTGCAATATGTAGTATCTAAATGTCTAAGGTTCTTCAGACTATTCAGGGCATGCGACTGGTAGACAATATCGTTATTCAAAAACCTTGCTGCGCTTTTCATTTCAGTGCACTTTTAATTCCCTAAATGGAAAAATGAAACGATCATTGAACAATGACTGAATGGTTAATCTGAAATGTCTTGTCTAAATATATTTAACCATTTTTGTATGACAAATGATGTAATCCAGGAGAGGCTATTTGCATCACAAAACTAATTAGTAGAGTCACTGATTCAAAGAAAAATACATTAGAATCATTGGTACAGGTAGTCACAATTGAGGCCAGAATTTTGGTCATAATCATTGTGATTGTAAGTCAAGTCATTATGTGTCCAGGCTCAATTTTACAATTGTTTTCACAATAGTTGTGAAGCAAATCATGTCATTGTAAATATGAATCCAGCTTATCCAGTGGTCATTTTCTGCTGGAAAATAGAAAAAAATGTCACCAAATACAATCACATCACCACAGGATGCCACAACTGGTCATAAGTGTGAGCTGGTTACCAAGTGCCTGAAATACAATCATGCGATTATGGGGCAGTCATAACTTCGAGGATGGGTTGTAAGTAGCATTTTTTGAGTCTGTAATGTCATATGGTTCTTAAGCAACCGATTGTAAGTGGAGGATTATCTACACTCATATCAGATCTTTGAAATCCCTTTGAAATCCCAAGGAGGATCAAGAGGGAGAATGCAGAAATGTACTTTCCCTACAGAATCCCAAGTACCCATCCTTGGCAACTTTTAGACTTGTGGAATTCTGGGAGTTGAAGTCCAGAGGTCTTAAGATTGTCAAGGTTGGACATCCCCAGCCCTAGAATATCAGCACAAAGGATATTTTTGCACTGCACTATCAAGATGTTTCTACCAAGTGTTTATCTAAACTAGTTTTAAAAAAATTCTGTCCAGATTGGGATGCATCAGCAGCAACTTATTGCATTTCAGTCAGATTGCTGGCTGCCACACACTCAAAATCCCTATAACCACTGGGCAATTCTTCTGCTGATGTAATATCCCAATTTTCAGTGCTGTTTCCTTTACTTTCTATGGTGTTTTACTGAAGAAATATCCTTTTTGAAACATGTAATACTGTTTACAAAGTTAACACATCAAAATGCACTTGCACGTGGGTACAGCCACCAGCTTCAAAAACCAAAACCCATTCTCACATTTTCTTGACTTTGGCTTTACCAGTCTGCTGTGCCTAATATTGTGTTGTTTCTGTAGTGTGGCAGTTGTAATATTTGCTTGTCATGCAGAGGAACACTGGTTCAAACCCTAACACATTTTTTCGTTAATTACAGTTTTTGTTTCCTGGAGCTACCCATTTAATGCAGATTTTTAAAATCAGTTTCCCAGTGTGCACCATTTGTTTGTTTCTCTCCTCACTTGAGTTGGAAGGGTTTATTTATTTATTTATTTATTTATTTATTTATTTAATTTGACTTGTATGCCGCCCCCTCTCCAGAAGGACTCGGGGCGGCTCACAGCTAAAACATAACAATAAATAATTACCTAAAACCAGATTAAACGAAAACAAGTCAAATACAAAATTTAAAACCCCCAAAGTTAAAACAACCATCAACCCCCCCCCAGGAGGTCAGCACAGCCCAGACTGTGCAAATAACCAGGTCTTTAAATCGTGATGGAAGGTGCGGAGATCGGGGGCCAACCGGAGCTCTGGCGGAAGCTGATTCCATAAAGTGGGAGCCGCCACAGAATAGGCCCTCCCCCAGGTCACCGCCAGACGACATTGAGTCGCAGACGGCACCCCGAGGAGCCCCCGTCTGTGCACTCATACAGGGCAGTTGGTATTTGATGCTGGCAGGAGTCGTTCTCGTAAATACCCCGGACCCATGCCTTGTAGGACTTTGAATGTTAACACAAGAACCTTGGGTTGTATTGCAGTTCCCAAATAACCAAATGAGTAAATACTTACTTGCAAGGGATTTATGACTTCATTTACCCGGGGCTGAGTTTAACAAAAAAAAAAACAAGCTTCAGCATTTCTAAAGACATATTGGCATACTATTTGTTATGTATGCAGGTTTGAATGTCATTGGTTAAGTTTGAACTGTTGTTGTAAAATGTCAGAAATGATTGGTTTAAAAAGTGCGGGAAAACCCTGCACTCTGATTGGCTGGCAACTGCGGCTGCTGGCTATAAGTAGCAGCACAGTCCAGCCAAATCGGGTCTGTTATGAGCTGTAGTCACTAATAAACTCTTCACTGAAGCACTCCGCGTCTGACTCTTCATGCAAATCTAACACTATTAAAAAGTTTCCAACAACAATAGAAAAGTAAGTAACTCAGGGAAAGAGAGCCATTTATTAGTATAGACTTCTATGGTCAATATCTGTTAGGCAGTGTTGAGCTTCAGGGTTTATTGGCTATTATCTAAACAACAGATTTCCGAACATTTTGCCAGCAACTGTGGCTGACATCTTCAGAGGTAAAGTGATCTACTACACAGACCACAGACCACAGGCAACTGAACAGGGACTCACTGCACTCCTGTGTTTAAACCAGGTGTCCTGACTTCTAGCTGGTCTTTAGCTAAGCAGATTGGTCTTGAGACCAGCTCTCACCAACTTGCCTCACTTAGAAACCAGCTAAACTAAAGCCCAACCAGAAATCAGAATACCTGTCTATAAAGATACCTCTATAGGAGTTCCTACATGGAGTGGATAAATGATACCACATTTAATGCCAAATCTACCTGACTCTGTGGTTTCTTCCCCAAACCCCAAAAACTTTAACCTTAGACTGTTACTATTGACCTCACCCCTTTCCTAAGAGGTCTGTAGGGGGCGTGCATAAGCGCACCAATGTGCCTACCGTCCCTGTCCTAGTGTTTCTTTTATTTTTTTTATATGTATTCATTTCATGTATTCATAACTATGTTTATCCTTATCCTTATTATCTTGTAAGCGATTGACAATAAATAAATAAATAAATAAATAAATAAATAATCAGATGCCAACTTATTGTTTCTGCTCTTATTAAAGATGATCCATTTTTGCGATTTTAATTTATACCTATAGATCTGTAGGACTTGTATCCCACTCCTACAATATGGTCCACTTAGATACAAATGGCAGACCGAATGCTGAATGCCCACACAACTGGAGCTTCCTTGGTCTTTAGAGTTCAGTTCCTAGTTTATGGCAGATTTTCTAGAGCAAGGGTGTCAACCTCGCATTGTCACGGTGTCATCACGTGACATATCATGACTTTTCCCCCCTTCCCTAAACTGGGCGTGGCCAGCATGTGGCGCATCTGGCCTGCAGTCCGTGCGTTTGACAACCCAGTTCTAGAGGGTAGGATAGGAAAACACTGAGATAGTCAGTGAATGAAGTAGAAATGTTAATTGATTACAAAATTAACTAATTCATTACCAGATCTACAATGTAGAGTTTTAATGAAAACTGACCTCCCTATCTGGAGGGCAGGGAGGAAGTTTGCTTCCCTTTCTAAAATAACACGGCAAATCTTCTCACGTTGTTTTTGTGAGTTTTAGCCAGTTTTCATTCCCAATGTAGTTAGAGTATATTTCACCTGATTTAACAGCAATATAAAGTCTGTTTGCCTAGAAATTGCCAGAATGTTAAGATTCACTTCAATGCTTAGGGTATAATCATGGTTTTGCCACAGCAAAAGGTTAATTTATGACAATTGTTGATAACTAGACAACCTGTGACCCATTGGGTCATCCTTTGAGAGAAAAGAAACACAGTCCGATGTGAGCAGAATGAATATTAAATTTTCCTGAATTATATTGCTATTGCTTTGGTTCCCTGCCCTGACATCTTTCTAGACTGACCATGTATTTTTACCCCAATGCTGGATGGTCCTGTTATCCCATATTCAGAAGAATATGCTTATCACATTATATTGTTTGCAATGGCTGCAAGGAAGATACAAAACCACATCCTTATTGAACTTATATGGATTACTACAATTTTATATGAACTTTACTAAAACTTATGGTTGCAAATACATGCCTCAATGGATATCACATACCCGCAACAGCCAGAATATTGCAATGAAAACTGGTTTGAACAGTGTGGAAATTTCAGTTCCACAGGAATTATGCTAATTTTTAATGATATTCTTATCTTAGCAGATTTGAGGTACTTTGACTGAAAAATTGTTGCAGTATACCAGGGCTGTCAAACTCACGGCCCGTGGGCCAGATACATCACACACTGGCCACGCCCATGCCCAGTTTTGTGAAGGTCACAATACATCACGTGATGACACCATGACAACACGACTTTGGCACCCCTGCAGTATACAATGTACTATGAGCTGGAGCAACTTCTGACTTCTGGCTGGCTTCCCCATTGACTTTGCATATAGTCTTTCTAATAGGAATCCTATGAAGTAAAAGATTGTTTTAAAGAGGATCTTTTTAAAAATATGATGCTAAATCACAAATATATTCAAAAAGGGCCCATGCAAAGAAGGTCAACACCTGCACGATATTAAGAGAAACCAGAGCCTAGAGCAGGAGGGAAGGCTGCTTTAAAAGATATTCAGGCAGGTGCCTGAATATCTTTTTTTACTTCATGGAGCATATCAACAAATTGTAGTTGGTCCATACTAACTAATGCCAGAAGAGATAGAAGACTGAAAATAATACACATGGAGATTTAAAACCTTTTTGCAATAATTCATTTACTATCTCAGAAGTGGTTCCTTGACATTGCCTTTTTTCCAGTGACTGGCCCAAGGTCCTTCAACTGGCTTTGTGCCCAGGCACTGCTAGAACTCACAGTCTCCTGGTTTCTAGCTTCGAATCTTATCCACTGCACATAATGGGTATCATCTGCACAGAGAGTTTCAAAATTAATAGATTTTTAATCTATCTGCCAAACTAACTTTATATAGACCCTTTCTGTATAAAAATCTAATTTACATTTGGGCATCAGCATGGGCAATGTTAAAATCCCTTGAATAAATAAAAACACCTTCACAATATTTTAATGTAAACCAGGGTATAGATGACAAGCTTATCATTGTGACCCATGATGCATTAAGTTCTAGGTCATTGTATGTAGCACATGCACTCCAATAATTCAACAACTGAGAGACTATCATACCAGAGAGATTTTAACATTAGCTGATTAGAATTTCTAGATGGCACATCATCATTATCCACTATCTGCAAAAGCAGTTTTCCAGCCAAACCTTAACTGCCAAAAATGAGTGATTTCCAAAGCTTATCTGTGTATAGTTGATTGTCAGTTGTAGGTTAATGAGAACAGCTAATTCACCAGCTGCTCTACCTCTGTCCATTTACCTAATAATACAAAACACTCTAGCTTGAAGTATTTAAACAGGGATTTTAGGTTCTTGGATCCAGGTTTGTTTGATATGTTAAATGAGGGATGAGGAAATACAATCCACATTTTAATGTGTGCTTACCTCATTAATCCTTCCTGAATGTAAATAGGCAAACTGACCGTTGTATGTTGTTATGCACTTGCCTAGGTATTGTAAACCCTCCATGTATCAAAAAGTATGCACTAAAAATGTATGTTTTAAGGGAAAGTTTACACATTTCACACAAAAACAGGCACAAAAGGCATGCTATGAAAAATGTGCAAGAAAATTCACAATGAGGCAAAACTAGAAGGGATTATTTAAACTGAAAAAAAATTAGAAGCAAGAAAGAAAATGAAAATGATAGATTTTATAATCTGTACCTAAAATGCAGTTTTAAGAGTAAAACAGAGCTTTCGATACCTTTTCAAGGATTGCTATTTTCTACTAAAGCATTTTAATATCTTTATAGCCCATAGAATTAGAATAAAAAGTGACACAGGTTAATGGGGTCTGTTAAGAGATTGCAGAATTTATGACAATAGATGCTTTTTTTTAATACGATTGATCATAACTGTTAAGGCTAATTCTGGAATATTCAGATAGCTTCTATTTTTCAATTAAAGTCTTTCAGACAGCAACACCGGAATCAAATTATACTTACTGATGTCCTTAGAATTGCTCCTTGCAGTCCTATATGCCATCAAAGATATCAATCTTACTTCTTGCATTTGTCATTGATTAATAAACAACATGGTCTCCCCAGGAAGGACATATTACTCAATTATATACTTTTTTTTAAAGTACAAACACAAAGATAATAAGAGACGGGATGAAAACAATTTTTGCAACATGTAAATTAGCTCAGAAAAATAAAAATAACAAATGATTATAAGAGAAAGTTCAAGGAAGTTTTCTCAAAATACTTCACTGATGATATTTTTATTGTTTCACTTAAATGATTGATGAATATTGGAGAGTGTTATTGTTTTGGAACACCCAAACAAAATACGTTGCCAAACATCTGAATTTTGATCACATGATCATGGGGATATTGGAAAGGTCATAACTGTGAAAAATGGTCATAATTGTGAAAAGTGCTCATAAGTCACTTTTTTCAGTGCCACTGCAACTTTGAGTGGTCGCTAAATGAACTGTTGTAAGTCAAGGACTATTTATATTCGTTTATATTAATTTTTATCTTCTTTCTTACAACTTTAATAAAATTATACTAAAAAATAAAAAGAGTCAATTTTGCTTTTTCACTAGGATTATCTCTGGATTAGAATAAGTTTGCCTGAGTATGGAATAAATCACTATGTTCAAAGGCTTTCATAGGAACTGGTCTCATGAACACACAATGTTCCAACTATTTTAGAAATGTGTTTTACAGCTCTGTACAGGTACGGTAGATTTTTACTTTTTAGATATGCCTCTATACACACAGATAGTGAAAGATGGGATTCAAGAAGCAACATGGTCAAGTGTTTAAAAGAACCTTGGTGGTGCAGGCTGTTAAATGCCTAGCACTTAAGTTCCAGCTGCCTGCAATTAGTGCAGGCTCGAATCCCACCAGGCTCAAGGTTGACTCAGCCTTCCATCCTCTCGGGGTAGGTAAATTGAGGACCCAAGATTGTTTGGGGCAATAAGCTGACTTTGTAAAAATGCCGCTTAGTAATAAGCAGGCATATACAATGGAATGAAGGCTATCGCTAAGCGCCATTGGGTTGTATCCCAAAAATTGTAAGCCGCCCTGAGTCTTTGGAGAAGGGTGGCATATAAATGTAATTTTTTTAAAAAAAGTGTATTGTTTCCTTTTTCAACTCATACCATTGTGCAAGAATTTATGAAATTTATTGTGGATTATATAACTAAAATCACTGCATTATGTAAAAGCTATTACAATTCTTTGAATCTTCAAGGTAAGGCATCCCTACAATAATCAATAAGTGTTATGCCATTCCAATTTTGATAGGAAACAACTTACATTTAGTAAATATACTGATATAACATGCCAATACTTGATTAATTAAATCATGATCCACTAAGGTTTCTATATCAGGGCTGCAAAAGTTTGAATGACTATTGGATGGCAGCAAAGCTACAGAAAACTCAACTTATTGTTATTTAATGAATTTTTTGTAGCCTGTGGACATGATAGTCCTAGAGTAAATTATTTATGTTGGTTGGGTTGCATAGTACACTGAAATATAAATCAATGTCACTCTCAGATTTCATGCCAAATATTGGCTGAGTTCTGATGTAATGTTAGTCTATGCTAAAGAGTAGCCATATACTGTGTTTCCCCCAAAATAAGACCCAGTCTTAGTTTCTTTTGGGATTGAAAATAAGCACTCAGGCTTATTTTTAGGCGGTCTTTTTTTAAGTGCAGGAGGTGGCGAGTGTGGGAGCCGATGGGAGTGGGAGCACAACTTCTGCTAGGCCTACCCTCTCTGTCCCACTGTCTGCTTGCACGGATGCAATGGGCCAAGCTCTCAGCATGCCCCAGCCTCCACCCACCCCGCTTGCTGGCCTAGCTGTTGCTGGGACACTTCTCAGCTGCCACCAAGCGGCTGCCCATGCTGCTGCTAGCCTTGTGGGAGCTCTTCGCCCTCCTGGCATGGCAAGTGGAGGCCAGGGCATGCCAAGAGCTTGGCCCTGATTGTGGCTGTGGGCAAGCAGACAGTGGGATGGAGAGGGTGGAACTGGTGGTAGCTGTCCAAACATTTTTCACCCAGAGGGAGATGAAGCATCGTTTGCTTGCAAAGGGGATACTTTGAAATGGAGCTAATCACTCCATTTCAAACCATCCCCATTGCAAGCACATGAAACTTTGAGTCCCCGTCATTTCTCCCTCCAGGCAAAAAGTGTTTGGTCACCAATGGGGTGTTTGGGAATGGAGAAAATCACTCTGTTCCCAAGTGCCCCATAGGCAGCCAAACACTTTTCGCCCTGACGGAGAAATGACGGAGACTCAAAGCTTCATGCACTTTCAAAGGGGACGGTTTGAAATGGAGCGATTAGCTGTGTTTCAAAGTGTCCCCTTTGCAAGCAGACAATGCTTTGTCTCCCTGGGGGTGAAAAGTGTGCAGCAGAGCCAGGCGGAGGCAGAGGCAATCCCAAGACACCACCCACTCCATCCCACTGTCTCTCGGCTTGCTTGCAGCTGCACCAATCAGGGACCCATGCAGGGCATCAGGATTGCTTGCATCCCCCACCCCCCCATGTCTCTGCCTCCACCTCCTGCCAGTGCCACCGTGCAAACCTCCCGTGAGTCAGGCAGCCATGCATTGCCTTTCTACCACCACCTCTATTTCCACACTCAGACTTAATGGTATTTGTGCTATGCCAAGGGGCTGGTGGGCTGCAGTTGTTGCCAGGTGCAAGCAGTCTGGCCGATGTGATCTGGACTGAGTTCGATCCTGTTTCCGAGGATGAAGTGGACAGGATTATGCGGCGTCTGAGTTCCACCACATGTTTGTTGGACCCGTGCCCTTCTTGGTTGGCTTATACCGCCAGGGAGGTCACCTGCGGTTGGCTCCGGGCAGTGGTCAACGCTTCATTAAGGGAGGTTGTCTTTCCCTCCGCCCTGAAAGAGGCGGTGGTGAGGCCCCTCCTGAAGAAGCCTGCCCTGGACCCGACCGTGTTAGACAACTTTCGTCCAGTCTCCAACCTTCGTTTTCTAGCGAAGGTTGTGGAGAGTGTGGTGGCTCAGCAGTTTCCACTTTTCCTGGATGAAGTGGACTACCTAGATCCGTACCAATCGGGCTTCCGGCCTGGTTTCAGCATGGAGACGGCATTGGTCGCACTGATGGATGATCTCTGGAGGGCCCGGGACAGGGGATTTTCCTCTGTCCTGGTCCTATTAGACCTCTCAGCGGCTTTCGATACCATCGACCATGGTATCCTTTTGCGACGCCTCGGGGGCTGGGAGTGGGGGGCACGGTATTTCGGTGGTTCTCTTACCTCTCGGGGCAGTCGCAATCGGTGTTGACGGGGGGGCAGAGGTCGGCCCGAGGGTACTCACTTGTGGGGTCCCTCAGGGGTCGGTCCTCTCCCCCCTTTTATTCAATATCTACATGAAACCGCTGGGTGAGATCATCCGTGGTTTTGGGGTGAGATACCATCAGTATGCTGATGATACCCAGCTATACATCTCCACCCCAGGCCAGATCAGTGATGCCCTCTCCGTGATGACTCGCTGTCTGGATGCGGTACGGACCTGGATGGACGGAAACATGCTTCGGCTCAACCCAGCCAAGACTGAGTGGCTGTACATACCGGCATCTCGGTCCAGTCAGGAGTGTCCATCATTGACCATAGGGGGAGTTGACCCAGGGCGCGGAACCTGGGGGTCCTCCTGGATGCGCGGCTCCAATTGGAGGATCAGGTGGGGGCCGTCACCAGGGGGGCCTTTGCCCAGGTCCGGCTGGTCCGCCAGCTTCGCCCGTTTCTGGACCGAGATGCCCTGCGTACGGTCACTCATGCCCTTGTCACCTCGCGACTCGACTACTGCAATGCTCTCTATTTAGGACTGCCCTTGCATACCATCCGGAGGTTGCAGCTGGTGCAGAATGCGGCCGCCTGGGTGGTGATGGGAGTTACCCGATTCTCCCATATTACCCCCCTCCTGCGCGGTCTGCATTGGTTGCCGGTTGCACTCCGGGTGAGATTCAAGGTTTTGACTTTAACATTCAAAGTCCTACACGACATGGGTCCACAATATTTAAGGGAGCGGCTCCTGCCGATATCAAGTGCCACCCGCCCCGTGCGGGCACATAGGCAAGGACTCCTCGGGGTCCTGTCGGCAAGTCAGTGTCGGCTGGCGGTCCCCCGGCAGCGAGCCTATTCTGTAGCGGTCCCCGACTTATGGAATGAACTGCCTCTGGACCTCCGTCTGGCCCCTGACCTCCGCACCTTCCGCCGCGACTTAAAGACCTGGTTGTTCGACCAAATCGGGCTGTGATTACCTCACCTGGGCCATGGGATAATTTTAAGTATTTTAATTTGGTTTTATTGGGCTTAAATTGTTTAATTCTTTTTTAAATAATTACTGTATTGTATGTTTTAATTGTGAGCTGCCCCGAGTCTTCGGAGATGGGGCGGCATATAAGTCCAATAAAATAAAATAAATAAATAAATAAATAAATCCCCCACACTCTCACCACCTCTCATGCTGGCCACACCCATCCCACCAAGCTTATTTTTGGGATACGGCTTATATTAGACCAACCTCCCCAAAATCAGACTAGGGCTTGTTTTTGGGGTGGGTCTTATTTTTGGGGAAACATGCTAGTTTATAACTGAGCATGCTGTAGGAACCTAACCATTGACTTAGCATCATTCCTTCTGATTTTGGCATTCATTTTATTCCTTCTTCTGATCATCTGTTCAGTGGGAAAAAGCTCCTTAAATGGTTCTAAAAAGCGTGATCTCTTATGTCGGCTATGGAAACAGGCAGCATTCTTACAACAGAAGTATATGATAGCTAAACAACATTTTTAGGAATAGTCTATTTTTTAAGGTTCACAAAAGATTATGATGGGTATATTTTAAATGCTCCATTATTTTATTTTGTTTTCAGATGAAAGGCTTTACAAACAGTAATACAAAGACAAAGCCCTGGTATTTAATATTTGAGAAATTAAACTTTGAATTCTTGTGTTAATTGGACCAAAGAAAACAAATTTTGTTGTTATTACACAGTTCTCATTTTAAAATCTCTTTTTCAAAGTCACAAAAATTATGGAACTGTAGCATTTGATTAGTTTTATGGCACCATTAATAAATGCTTGACTTTGGATAAAGTGGTAATTTAGAAAATGATAAGTGGAGGCTGCCCAACCTATTATTTTGTTTGATTGCATTACAGTTGCTTTCATGCCATTGAGATCCAGCTGTGCATGATTACATTAATTCTCATAATAACAAATAATGCACTGGTACATTGCCAACACAACATGGTACCAAGCTAATATAGTTGTCTTAGTATTAAGCCACCATAATATTAGTTAACTCTAATTGGGGAGCAATGAACTATTTCCATTAAAATAACATAGTACATATACAGTTATCCTATATGTCCTGCCTATTTCTCTATATTGAGTCATTTATGTTAGATATGTTTGCTGTCTTGAGTCATTTATAAAAATAACAATGGTGGGATACAAATAAATAATAGTTTTGTCATGATCTATTTATGCCACCACCAGCCCAGGAGGAACCATGAAGAAAAAGACCTAAAAATAAGGTAGGGAAAGAACTTGGAATTTAAGGATAAGGAAGAGAGAAAAGGAGGAAGAGAAGCTAAATGGAAAGAAAGAAACTCAGCTTATTTTATAGACAATGCATCCTATTGGGAAGAGCCATTGTATTTCCCCAGTGCTTTGTAGAAGATTTTTGAACCGGGTTTGCAATTTCTAATTTACATCCATCAACCTCTCAATGCTAAAGAAAAAAAAAACAGTCACAATACTCTCCAGTTGATGCAGAGGATAGTACAAAAACGGGAGTTCAATTGTTGCTCCCCCAACCTATCACTGATCCTTCAAATCTCCTTACTCCTATTACGCACAACAGAGAAAGAGGATATTTCCCTACCCACTCTGCTTGTTTCTTCATGCCAGGATCATTTGTCTGACTGTAGGCAAAAACCCTGGAGTGATTACTACTGGAAATGAGCTGCTGAAGCCAGAGCCCTGGGGCTGTGCAGTGGAGAGAGGCACGGACTCTGCAAAAGCCGTCCGCCCGTCAGCTTCACAGCTTCAGTGATTTCAGATGGAGCAAAGCTGCGGTAGAAATTAATCAACTTGCTGCTCAATATAGACAAGAGGAGGAATTCGCCCAGGTGCAAAGATTGTGAAGTGGCACAAATACTCCAGAGAAACCTTCCCCCTCCTCAGCAGATGAAATCAAATCAGGCTTTATTTTTTAAAGATTTGGAATTGTCAGAATAAGATCCTTCTTTTCATCAGTAGATCCTACAAACCTGTAATGCTGTCTCTATTATTCTTTGGTTTTTGAAGTAACTGGCAGCAGGACTGTGAGGGTACCCATCGTTCTAAGAACAGATGTACATCTCAAAATTATATTTTGCCATTATGTGAGTGCTCAGCAGATATTGTCCTCCTGCCCTTCCATTCGTAAAACAAGAAGATGCTTGACATGAAGCCCTCTTAGTGAAGTTCCAATGTGCTCATGGGGAGGGAGTGTGTGTGTGTGTGTGTACCTTTGAGCCAGTCTTGACTCCTGGCAAGTGCCTGAATAAGTCCCTGCAGTTTTCTTGGCAAGATTTTGCAAGTGGTTTGCCATTGCCTGCTTCCTAGGATAGAGGGGGACAGATGGACTGGCCCAAGGTTACCCAGCTGGCTTTTTTTTAAAATTCACATTTGTGTCTATAACTCACAAAATCTTGGTTACTAATCTGATATCTTGATCAATACATCAAACTGGCTCTTAATTTATGTTTGTATGTGTGCCTTTCAGTCAGTGTAGATTCTTGGTGCCTGCCTGGACAAGTCCTTGCAATTTTCTTGACAATGTGTGCAGTTTCAGGAATATGATCTGCCCCTACTTTCATGCTGATGAACATTCATTGTGTAGCTAAAATTGGGAATTTTAGCTACATGCCACATAGACTTCCTCTCCATCTGAAGCTTTGAGCTTCATAAACTTCATAAAATTGCCTTTAGCCAGATCTGGTGCTTGTGAATCATTTTTGACAACAAGTCTGTCAGATGAAATGATCTGGAGTTCAGCTCTGTTGAAATGAAAATTAAATAGGCAGCTCCCAAAGGGTTTCAGTTTGCAAAACACACATTACTGTCTTCCAAGAAATCCTGAAGTCAATCATCATTGGAATCCTGGATGGCTTCCACATAAAGATTACATTCTGCTATCACATTTGTGATAGAAGTGAATTAGTATCATAATCCTAATTTCTTTGGAAGAAAAATATGCTTTTTTTTCATAGAAATAACAGAATAACAGAGTTGGAAGGGACCTTGGAGGACTTTTACTCTAACCCTCTGATCAAGCAGGAAACTCTATACCATTTAAGACATATGGTTGTTCAATCTTGTGATGACCTAGAGTGTAACACAAACGTAACAAAATCCAAAACGTAAATAAATGTCCTTTAATGCCTCCAACTTGGCCCCATTGTTCAATAATACTCAGTTGGAGAGAAAACATACTCAAAAATAGTCTTCAAAAGAAAGCAATACAGTCCAAATTTAATGAGCAGATAAAGGTGAAATAAAAAACCAAACAAACTGCAATGACAAAACGTCCACAACAAAACAGGAGAAGTATTTATCAAATTCAAGGAAATAACAAGGCACAGTCTATTGGAAAGACGCCAACCAAGATAACTTCAGACCAGTGGTGGGATTCAATTTTTTTTACTACGGGTTCTATGGGCGTGGCTTGGTGGGCGTGGTGTGGCTTGGTGGGCGTGGTGTGGCTTGGTGGGCGTGGTGTGGCTTGGTGGGCGTGGCAGAGGAAGGTTATTGCAAAATCACATTCCCTTCCCATCCCACTAACCTGCTTTCCAGCTCTGTTCTCCTGTGCAGGGCAACAAAAGAAGACCCAGCCGATCAGCTGGGACTCAATGGGAGGCAGAGAACAGATGGGGGCAAGGCCAATCAGAGGTGGCATTTGCCAGTTCTCCGAACTACTCAAAATTTCCACTATCGGTTCTCCAGAACAGGTCAGAACCTGCTGAATACCACCTCTGCTTCAGACAAAAAAAACCACGTTTGCTTCTGACAACCTGTGTTTTAACCGTCTCTCTTATATACTTGTCTCCCCAGCTGTAACCAATGAGGAGGATCACTGCTGCCTCCTCTCTTGCAAGCCAAGTTGTTGCCTTCTCCTTTCCTCCCTGCGTGTCCTAGGATGCAGAGGGGATGGGCCTGGTTCTTCCTCTGACTGCCCAGCTGGCCTCAGCCCTTCCCCAGCCTCCTCCACAACCTCCGGAGCCACATCTCCACTCCCTGTTGGCTGTACCTCCTCTCCCTCAGAGACTCTACCAAGGGCATGACAAATCTCTTCTTAAAAACTTCCAGTGTTGGAGCATTCACAACTTTTGGAGCCAAGTCGTTCCACTGATTAATTGTTCTAACTTCCAGTACTGAGCAGTCACTGATTTCAGAATTTACTTGCAAATAGTGATACAATCTAGACCAGGAGTGGGCAAATTACAGCCCGGGGCCCGGATCCGGCAGATTCGGCTGTTCTATCTGGCCCGCGGAGCCGAAAGAGCGGAGGGTTCTCTTGCTCTCCCAGAAGGCTACGTGAAGTAATCTAACTTTGAATTTATATTAGTTCACACAAACACTCCATCCATGCTTTTGTTCCGGCCCTCCGGTCCAGTTTAAGAACCCATTGTGGCCCTCGAGTCAAAAAGTTTGCCCACCCCTGATCTAGACTCATTTACTAAGAAGCTAGTCCTACTGAACTTTTATCTCTTGACCTTGACCAATCTTAAGATAAGCCTACATGAAAAAGCTACTTTCTCCTTGTATGCTTGGCCAGACACTAAAGATATTTTTCTCCCTGTTGCTCCAGACCATAATGCTTGGGATCTTCATTGAGGCCATTTTTTTGTACAATCTACTTTGCTTCACAGAACCAGTTGACCCTGTAAAAAATACTCTTAACAGATCTCCATTCCAATATTGTATATTTTCCATTATTTATTAATTCCTATCTCTAAGAAAGCTGCTAAATTTTGTTGATAAATTGCCATAAGATAGTTGCTATAGGAAACTAGTGAGTTTAAACTTGTTTAGAATTTATCTTTAATTTTAGCCTATTTTATTTGTTATTTTGCCTCATTGGTTCCTTTTAATTTACCAATATCTAACACAAATTCATACTATCTTTTTCTTTATAATTTGGTCTTAGATTGGATATTTAAATAACCCTGAATATAACCAACATACCTTCCTGCTTCTAGTTCCCCAAAACAACAACTCTGTGAGGTGAGCTGGATAAAAGAGGGTGACTGGCCCAAGGTCGCCCAGCTGACTTTTATACCTAAGGTGGGACTAGAACTTCCAGTTTCCTAGTTTTTAGGCTAGCATATTAACTGCTACACCAAACTGGCTCTCCACACCAAACTGGCTAATTAACCTAATCTAATGAAAAAACAAAAAGATACTCTTTTTCTGTGTTTCTCAAGCTATACAGTGAGTATGAAAGTCAATGTCTCTGGAGTGATTTCCATTAATCAGAAATTCCCAGATTTCTGGATCAGGCCCCTGTACTGGATGGGATGATCTCTGTAGAAGTCAAGTTAGGGTTTTTTATATGGTATCCTGTAAGATACTTAACAATTCTTTCTTCCTGTCATATTAAAAAGTTTACTTTTTTTCTCTTAAAAATACCTTTATTTCATCAATCATTTTGGACTAATACGATTTGTTACTTTGCTTCTTACCCTGAATTATTGATGTTGCCATATATAGTATTTCTTTTTACTATTATAAACTTAAGTATAATTTTTCATTCCCTTTTTTTGAAAAGAGATGAACAATTTCATTTTAAAGTTATTTTAAAATTATTTTCTAGAACATTCATTCACTCAATGAATTCTTTTTAAAAAGTAACACAAAAGAAAATAGTTTTATTCAGCCTGAAGCATTCAATATTTTTTGTTTATACATTGCTATTGTTGGGAACATGCAAAATGAATAATAATATCTCAAATGTCAAAAATTCACTCTACTTCTTACTGGCTTTAGGCAATACTGCTTATTTCTCCACAAGAGAACCAGCTTTGCTGTTGTTTCTCCTTTTCTCCCCATACATTAATTTATTTGAAATCATTGACTAAAAATGAATTTCTTGATGCAATAAAATTGTCATATAATGAAATGTCAAATAATAACACCAACTTCCCATGCAAGCACACAAAGCACAATTCACAGGCCTGTCCAATCTTTCTACCTTACTCAGTTTGCAATGATTTGATAGCACATGGCGCTTTACCAAACACCAGAACGACTAAACCCTTCAGTATAAGGATAAAATACGTAATGATAACCAAATATTGTGATAACCAATAACACCATGTAGAATGTGACTTGCATTTCCTCAGAGTTCTTCCTATTGAAAAACTGGGAGCCTTGTGTCCAGAAATAACCCTGCCGGCTGTTTGTCAGGCCAGGATGCTCACATGGCACATTCAAAGAACTGACTCCACATTCCTCTTGCCTGTCCTCCATCCCATTGACTTCTTTCCTTAAAGTGATTTTCACCCTTTCTATAATGTCTGTCTGGAAATAGTCCCAAAGTCCAGGTTTCTTGAAATAAGAAAAATATTACTGAGGTACCCTTAGGGGCTTTCCTATTCTCATTTAACAGAGCTAAACTCCAGATCATTTCATCTGACAAGACTTGTTGCCAAAAATGATTCACAAGTATCAGATCTGGCTAAAGGCTCTTTTATGAAGTTTATGAAGCTCAAAGCATTGGAGGGGAATTCTATGTGGCATGTTACTATACAAAGCTCAGTGTTGTTTTCCAATTTTAGCTACCCAATGAAGTAGGGACAGTATACTTTATTTGAAGGTGACAAATACCATGCACCTGAAAGTAGAGGAAGGAGGTCATATTCCTGGCCTGCATAACACTTAGCACTCTGTTGCCAGATTAAGTTTATAATATCTATCATATGAACTACTCCATTATCAACAATTATCCATAGTCCCTTCCCATTGAAAAAAGTGAGAAAAAAAAGTAGGAAGTGAGTCAGAACTCCATATGCAAATGCAAACTTCACCCACAGTGTCTCATTTCAAGGATCCCCCCAAAAGAGTAAGATCTTCTGACAACAATGAAACAGCAGGAATAGCACTGGTGCAGCAGGTCACTGGTGAGTGTCTAATGAGCACTCAGATTCCACCTGGAGAAAGCCCTATCCAAGATCTGGTTCAGTATTTGAAGTGATCAGAACTTTCATTCAAAGAAGAAAAATCAATCTGGTAAAATATAATTTTGAGGTTTTTATTTGTATTTAGGGAGGTAGGATAACTTCACACCCTTGTTAATTAGGCCAGCTACTTCAAAAACCAAAGACCAATGGAGAAAACATTACAGGTTTGTAAGATTTAGTGAGAAAAGGAAGTGTCTCAAGTGAACTTTCAGCTGATTCTGAATCTTTAAACATAAATCCTACTTTACAGTACTGTCATTTTCTGAGGAGGGAAGGACTTCTTTTTAGGTATTTGCATTACTCCAGAATTGTCTTCCATCCCACTGATTTGTCAACTATATTATTTTTGGAGAAAGTTTAATGGAGTAGACAAATTGACCAGTCTTCCTTGTTAGTCTTCTCTCTTTGCAGTCTGGACTAAGAAATGGAACTCCATGGATCAAGAATTTAGATGTATTGAATGATAGTATTTATTAGAAGGAGGATTTAAGATACAGCTCCACATTTTCAGCAATTTACTTTAACTTTCAGATGAGACACTTTTATGCAGGCAATTTATGGCAGCAGCAATCTTCTCTATTACATCCTGCTTTTTTGATGTGAAAGGATGGAAGCTGGCTTCTTTTGTGAAGGAAGACCTGTCTCTTTATTAATGTGAGAAACCACTCTCACATTCTTGTCGTTAAGACTATGAAGGGAGACTAGTAGACCCATGTCAGTTTCTGACTCCCAAATATCTGAAATCCATCAATAACTGCAGAAAAGCTTTAACACAATCATTTGGAGCAGAACCAGCAACATGTGTAGACTACTGCAATGCTCTCTACATGGGGCTGCCCTTGTGGACCACTCGGAGGCTTCAACTGGTGCAGAATGCAGCCATGCGGGTTGTGATGGGAGTATCCCAATACTCCCATATTACACCCCTCCTGCGTGAACTGCATTGGTTGCTGGTTGCCCTCCGGGTGAGATTCAAGGTGCTGGTAATCACCTATAAAGCCCTAAATGGCTTAGGGCCAGGGTATTTGCAGGAACATCTACTGCCAGTAACGACTGCCCAGTGTCCTGTGCACTCCCACAGACAGGGCCTTCTCAGGGTGCCGTCGGCCAGACAGTGTCAGTTGGTGACCCCCAGGGGGAGAGCCTTCTCTGTGGGAGTGCCCACCCTGTGGAATCAGCTGCCCTTGGAGCTGCGGATGGCCCCTGACCTTCAATCCTTCCAACATGACCTGAAGACATGGCTATTTCAACAGGCCGACCTGGACTGAGGGGAGGTTTTTTATTGGTTTTATTAGTATATATTGGCTGTGGCTGGTTTAAATTAATGTTTTTTGGGATTTCTATTTAATATTTTTTAAATTTAAAATTTTTGTATTGTATGTTTTTACTGTTGTGAACCACCCTGAGTCCTTCAGGAGATAGGGCGGTATATAAATCCAATAAATAAATAAATAAATAAATAAATAAATAAATAAATAAATAAATGTAGGTCTTGGTGTATTCGGGTCTTGTCCCGTGTAAGATTGAGAATACCTTGGCAACGTTTCGACGAAATCTCATCTGTCATCTTCAGGCTGGTGTCTTCAGCTTCGTTCTCCTGGGAGAACGAAGCTGACAAGCTGAAGGGATAATTTCAATTCTCAATCTTACCAAGACCAATACACCAAGAACCAAATCTATAAAATATATATATATATATATATATATATATATATATATAGTAAACAAGTCCACTAGTCTTGCAGAAGATCTTATTGTAACATATATAGAGAAGTTGCACAATGGCATTTTGTGAAGTGCAGGTCAGGAATAACAAGGATGGATAAAGGTTGGATGCTTCCATGGAAACCAGATGTCCTGAAGTCCACGTCAAAATAGTTATAGAAGGCAATATCTAAGAACTAGAAAGGAAGTGACCTGCCCATAGATCAGCCAAGAGGAACTCGGGGAAAGCTAATCTGACCATGCAGTCATTACAATTATGAATGAGGCATTTTAGAGTCTTGGTGTGCCAAGACTAGTGCTAAGGAAAAGACATAATGCTGTTTTAAAACTGGAAAAACTAAAGCTTAATTTAGGATTCCTTCACAGTGGACTAGGAGTGAGAAAAAGCTGCATTATGAGGACATGCCCTTTGAAAACAATGGGGAGGGGGGTATCTCTGAAATACAGTTACTGAGTCATGTGAGAGAACCTCAAGAGTTTATTTTGGAGATCAATTTATTGCTGGAGATGGTGGAAGATGCCACAGGGGGCATTAACTTTTTTGGTTTTGCTACTTTCCATGCTAACTGTCCATATTTTCCAAAGTTCAGTGGGGGCACTTTTCTCATGAACTGAAGCATGGTGAATCAGGAAGGTGATTGTACAATTAAAAAATAAACACCTTTTTAGGGGTGAGAGTGGGACCAAAAAAATCAAGATGGCAGCTGCAACTGCATGACTGAGCTCTGCCTCTTTTCCCAACTTGCATAACCTGATCTTGTTTCTCTTCAATTCTTGTTATGCATGTCTGAAATTGCCAGTTCACAATGTGGTTTTAATCTGTCGTGAACAATGGCTGGAACCTGTAAGATGAACTTCCAATTTGAGGAGAGCCATGGCAGTATTTCTCGGAAGGGCCTTCTATACTAATGAGCTTTAATAGAATTGCTTAGCAATGCTCTGAGCAATGCAGTTATAATTTTTCATCATGTCACTTGTATAGTACAATTTTAGAGAATGTCTATGTGTTTCCATTTAAACTTCATTATTATTATTATTATTTTTATTATTATTTTTATAAAAGATATGTACCACATTTTCATTTTTTTAAACATTTCTAAAGTAGGAAAAAATGAATTACATTTTTAGAAATAACTAAAAGCAGTTATAAATGAAAATAAATGAAAAATGAAGCATTGATTAAATCCACAATTGTTAATAAGTCATCAAGAATAGACTACGATATAATTCACAAATGGTACTACTGATAATATCATCAGTGCACAAAACACAAGGTTACCCAGTAGGGTAACAAAACAACTGCAAGTAAACAACCAAGGTCAGAGAGTACCAAGGATTCCAACATTCAACTCTGACCTACAGATATTCTTTTCTGTTGGGATAAATGGTATTATTCGTAAAAGTTACTGTAAATTAATAAAAAACCTTTCTGCATTGTATTAAGGGATGGTAACGTAGTTATTGGATAGTTGCTGTCATGGTGGTGTGATTCCACTAAGTTACTCATTTTGGCTAAAAGTGTTTAATTGGAAAAAGTTTGGTCTAGATTAGAAAGCAGGACGCCAGCCTTAGCCATGAAAACCAGCTGGATGACTTTGGGCTAGTTATTCTCTTTCAACCCCACAGGGTTGTTGTAAGGAAGATAGCAGGAGGAAGGTGTGCTGGGTATGTTTGCCACCTTGCATTACCCGTAAAAATAAAAAAGGCACAATACAAAGAAACAAATTATTCTAATAATTGTAATCTGTAATTAAACATGGTATGGTTCATTGTGTATTTTCCCAAAACAAGATAGTGTTACATAAGAAATCTATTTAATTTTTGTTATTGTGTATCAGATTTTTCTCAGAAAAACACCAGAAAATAAAAGTATGCTTTATAAATGTGGGAAATGGTACTGGATGAAAAGTTAATATATCTTCAAAGTATTTTGGAAAAAAATAATTTTGGCATTCTATTTTAATTATTAGTTTAATGAAAAGAAGGACTAGGGGTAACATCATAGCAGTATTCCAATATCTAAGGGATTGCCATAAAGAAGAGGGGTCAACCTATTCTCTAAAGGACCTGAGAGCAGGACAAGAAACAATGGATGGAAACTAATCAAGGAGAGAAGCAATCTAGAACTAAGGAGAAATTTCCTGACAATGAGAATAATTAATCAGTGAAACAACTTGCCTCCTAGAAGTTTTCAAGAAGAGATTGGACACCCATTTGTCTGAAATGGTATAGGGTTTTCTGCCTGAGCAGGGGGTTGGACTAGAAGACCTCCAAGGTCCCTTCCAACTCAGTTATTCTGTTATATTAACAAACAAAGTAAATAATCTTTGCCTCTAGAGGTAAATATTTAGATGGAATATTGGTTATGCTTGAATGCATTTTTTATTAAAATTAAACATGTACTTTTACATATTAACCAAGTATTTTTTTTGCTCATTTTTAGTTTTCATTAATTATTTCTATAGTCCCTTGGAACAAGAGTATGATCATGGTGCTATGCAAAATATATAACTATCTAACCGCTGAAAGAATCAACAGCCTGAGAATAAGCGTTAAGGCCCAAGGTACCAACATCTGCTTCAGGTTGTTGATAGTGACAACAGATCTATAAGACTTTGCTTTAACATAGAGGTCTCCAAACTTGCAAGTTTAAGACTTGTGGACTTCAACTCCAGCTGGCTGGAGAATTCTGGGAGTTAAAGTCTACAAGTCTTAAAGTTGCCAAGTTTGGGGACCCCTGCTTTAACACATAACTCATTTCAAGGTGTCTGCCTGGGAGACTGAAACTGTTTGTACCCTGTAAGAACGAGGGCCTGTGATTTGAGTTATCTCAGCAGGAATCCACAAAGGTTCACCCATAAGGTTCTTAGTATAAACAGAATCACCCACACTGAATGTGCGAACTTTGGAAGTGGAAGTGCGTTGGGTGTGTAAGTGGGATGAAGGCGGTCAAGGGAAGACCTAAGTTTCCTACCCATCAACAACTCTGCTGGGGATAAGTTATTAGATGGGTTAGGAGTGATGTGCTGAACACTAAGAAGTTTTCAACTTTCTCAGTGATGTCCCCAGGACCCAGTTGCTGAAGTTTCTCCTTGGTAAAATGTACCATGTGTTCAGCCCGCCGTTAGCGAAGGGTGCCCAGGGGCAGTGAGGGCATGTCTGATACCCTGTTGTGCTAAATAGGATTCAAAAGGTTGGATGTAAATTGAGGGCCATTGTCAGAGACAAGAACATCAGGTAACCCGTGGGTTACAAAAGTTTTTGAGCTGCTTGATGACAGCATCAGTTGTGGTGGATGCCATGGGGATTACCTCTAGCCATTTGGAATATGCATCTACTATAATAAGAAAGGTGTGCCCTCTGGTAGGGCCAGCAAAATCAATGTGAATCCTGGACCACGGGCCCCTAGGACATTCCCATTCCTGTGTGGGGTGAGAGGTGGAGCAGGCCTGACTACCTGACAGTTGGGACAAGATGCAACCCAGTTTTCAACCATTTTGTCAATACCTGGCCACCATACATAACTCCTGGCCAATCCCTTCATCCTTACAATACCAGGATGACCCTCATGTAACATTTCCAAAACCTCTTTTTGCAGTTTTGCAGGAATAACTACCCTGTTACCCCACAAAATACATCCTCTTAATACAGATAATTCAGTTTGCCTGGACTTAAAAGGTTGGGCAAGGTGAGGTAGATCTTGAAGAGGCCAACCTTTCTTAATCCAGCCTATGCCTAACATAGGTTTGTGATCTGTAACAATGGTAAATGTTCTCCCATACAAATATTCATGAAATTTCTTGACAGCTGCAACAATTGCCAATGCTTCCTTGTCCCATTGGCTGTAATTCCTCTCTGCTTTGGTCAAAGTGTGAGAGTAAAATGCAATAGGGGCTTCTCTCCCGCTGGGAAGCCTGTGGCTCAAACCCCCACCTCCAAAGGGGGATGCATCACAAGTCAGTACAACAGGCAAATTCTCAGAGAACTGTATCAGTACAGCATCAGACGTGATTAGTCTTTTAATACTGTTAAATGCTGATTGTTCCTTCCTCCCCCAGACCCAAACAGACTTTCTGTCAAGTAATCTGTGCAATGGTTCAGCAATGGTTGCCTTCTGAGGTAGGAACATGTGATAAAAGTTAATGAGTCCAAGGAAGGCTTGCAAATCTGTTTTGCATTTAGGTCTAGGGGCTTCTTTGATTGCTTGAACCTTGGCATCGGTAGGGTGGATGCCATGCTTGTCAATCATGTAGGCCAGGAACTCAACCTTGTCAGTTTTAAGAGTGCATTTTTCTTCCTTGACTTTTAACCCTGCTTTCCTGAATCTGGTAAGAACTTCTCTGAGTCTTTCTTGTAACTGAGTGTCATTTTTAGCAGAGATTAATACATCATCAAAGTAAGGCACTACCCCTGGCAGTCCTTGGAGCATTCTTTCCATAAGGCTTTGAAAGATGCCTGGTGCCACGCTTACTCCAAATTGTAACCTTTTATATTTGAAGGCACCTCTGTGAGTCACAATGGTTTGGGCCTCTGCAGTGGCATCATCAACTGTTAGTTGTTGATATGCCTGGGCCAGATCCAATTTGGCAAAGACTGTACCCCTGCCAAGTGAATGTAACAGATGATGCACCACTGGAAGTGGGTATGCGCTCTGCTGCAGCGCATGGTTCAGTGTCCCCTTATAGTCTCCACAGATTCTTACTGACCCATCAGTCTTGACTAGTGTGACTATGGGTGTCTCCCACCTGGAGTAGTCAGTGGGCTCTAAAACTCCTTGAGCTATTAGTTTATCTAATTGTGCATCAATTTTTTCCTTTAAGGCAAATGGGACCCTTCTGGGCTTTAAACGAATTGGGGGCACCCTGGGATCTAGGTTGAAAGTGATAGGGATCCCCATATACTTGCCCAATCCTTTGCTGAAGACCTCTGGAAACTTAGACCTCAAGGCCTCCTCCCATTCAGAGTTGCTCACGTGATTGATGCCAGTCACCTCGATGCCTAGTGGATTGAACCACTCAAGTCCCAGCAAGCTTGGGCGATCCTTGTCCACGATGGTCAGGGGCAAACGTTTGGTGTGGCCTTTAAACTTCACGTTGAATTCTCTTGTTCCAACTACTGGAATCTTGTTCCCTTGGTAGTCTTTAAGAGTCAGTGCTTGCTTCTGGAAATGTTTCTTCTGAATGTTGGGAAGTAGCCTGTGAATAGTGTCCCATGACACCATAGATAGATAGGAGCCTGAGTCCACTTCCATTTGGCAAGGCCTTCCTTCAATGAGTACCTTCACATGTACTTTTCTGCTTCTCAAGGGTGAAGAATGACCAATGGTGACTGTTTGATGAGTTTCATTCTTCCCATTTGCTTCTGAGTTGCGCCCATTTTCTCACTGAAGATGTTGGGCTTGAAATCTTTGTCAGGAAACTTTCTTCTGTGTGGAGGAGTTCTGGATGATTTGCAGACTCTTGCTAGATGACCTTTTTTTAACAACGAAGGCAGATGGTATCAAGAAACTTGCATTCAGTGCAGGGTGCCCCCACAACCTCTGCAATAAAAGTCTTGCCTTTTTCTTCCCAGGTCTTTTTCTTTTCCATTCTGAGTCTATAAATTCCTTCCTCCACCTCACTACAGTCTGATTCAGAATCTATCTGCTCGCAATGAGTTGTTGTGGACTTTTCCACATCAGGATGGCTTGAGGCCTTGTTAATTTTCTTCATGGCTGCTGCTGAGGACTTAGTGGCTTCTGCTGAGGAGGCCTCTTCTATGGCCTCCTTTAACGTGATCTTAGGTTTTAATAATAATTTGCTCTGAAGCACCTTGTCTTTGAGGCCTAGAACAAACTGATCGCGCATGGCCTCCTCCCAACTGTTAAACTCGCATGCACCCCCAATGTCTCTTAAGCTTGCCATGAAGTCGTTAACGTTTTCGCTTTCCCCTTGATCCCGACGGTAAAACTTGTGTCTCTTAATGAGGCACAATACTTGTGGGGCGTAATGGGCTCTTAAAAGCTTTTCTAAATCAGGCCATTCCATTACCTTCACGTCTGCAGCTCCCGCCAATGCCTTCGCCATCTTGAAGACTGCCAGACCGCAGTGCGTAAGGAAGACCGCCCTCTTCCGCTTCTCGGAGATGTCGGCGAGGTTGTTTCCTTCCAAATACATTTGGAAGCAATCCGCATACGATTCCCAGTCTTCTGCTGCCGGATCGAACGGGGCTGGGGGGGTGTTCAGCGCAGCCATCTCGCTCTTCTGCTTGTCTTCTGTGTCGTCTTCTCTTCAGGGGAATCCCACCTTCGTCGCCAGTGTTATGTTTGCATGAAGAGTCAGACGCGAAGAGCTTCAGTGAAGAGTTTATTTAATGACTACAGCTCGAATGGACCCGACTTGGCTGGGCTACGGCTGCTTCTTATAGCCAGCAGCCGTAGTTGCCAGCCAATCAGAGTGCAGGGTTTTCCCGCACTTTTTAAACCAATCCTATTTGACATTTTACAAGAACAATTCAAACTAAACCAATGACATTCAAACCTACATACATAACACTTAGGTCATTAGATATGAGTACTCCTAGGTCCTTGACAGAGTGAGGGTCATCAACAAAGTCAGTTTGTATTTGGTGTATTGATTTTTTTTACCAATGTGTAGGACAGAGCATTTGTTGGTCAAGATTTGGAGTTGCCAATTGTTTGACCATTCAGACACATAATCAATCTTCATGGATTCCATAATGGGAATGATGCAAGTGTTGTTAATCCTCTGAAATTGTACAGTTTTGGTGAGATGCTCCGTTCCTTCATCTCCTTCTTATGACAGCAGTACTGAAGCTCTGAATTGTCAATACTTTTCTATTTAGGAAAGATGTAATCCATTTTGCTTTCTACTGTGCTCAGAAACTGGACTTGTGTTGCTAAGGATACAAAGAGCAGAACATTCAGTTGCTGCTGCGCTTGGAAGATTACCTTGGTGATTATACTAGGAAAACAAGAATAATTTATTTTGTTGCAGTTTTTGAAAACCAGTTGTCAGGTAATTCACTGCAAAGGAAGACAAACTACTGGTATGCTAGTGCTGCAGGTTCAGTGAATTGCATAAAGCTAAAATACAGAACTAACTTATAGGAGAGAAAAACACAATTGAATTGAAGAGCCCAGTAATTATTCCTAATGTTCTTAAATGAGTAGCTATAAACCTTCACAGAATCAATGAACTAAAGTATATTTGTGGGAAGGAGATTTAGAATGCTGGACATACTCTCTTTTTTTGGTCTTGTATAATTAATTGTACTCATAATCAAATCTCAGTAGTTTTTTTTAATTAAATAGCCAAGACAAAGCATGTTCTCTTGTATTCTTATTTAAATGTCACTCAAGTGCTTGAAGTCAAATAAGTTATTTCTTTGGTGTTGTGATTCAAATATCTATAAAAATATTAGTAGGTTATGTCCATACAGACATATCTATGAGTGTTGCACCTGGTCAGGTTTGACAGCAGCTTGATCCTCCAATCTACTAGTCAGTAATGCCAAAGCTGAAGGCATAGGGACTACAAATTCAGCAGTCAATCAAATAACATACTCAAGTATATTTGTCCAAACAATAAAGATAGTCCTCAAATTACAACTACAACTGGGATCAGAAGTAATGTGATTGTTAAGCAAGTTACCATATGACTAGAATCAATTTTACAATAATGTTTACTGTGTCTGTTAAGCAATTCACATGGTCATTAAGCAATTCACATGCTCATTAAGCAAATCTAGCTTCCCCAATTGACATTGCCTATAGAAAGCCAACTGGGAAGGCCAAAGTTGCAACCACATACCTGTAAGACAACACAACTGTCACAAATGCAAGCTGGTTGCCAAGAGCCTGAATTGCAGGCATGGGACCATAGAGTGGTGCCCCCAATTATAACTTCAAGGATGAGTCATAAGCCTCTTTCTGAAGTTGTTGTGACTTTGAACTGTCATTAATCAAACAGTCATAAGTCAAGGACTATCTGTAGGTTAAGTCACTTAATCATTGAGTACACAGAGCAGGGTGTCAAACTCACGGCCCATGGGCCAGATTCGTCACGTGCTGGCCCCGCCCCCACCCGGTTTAGCGAAGGGGGGGAAAGTCCTGATATATCATGTAATGATGCCGTGACGACACGAGTTTGACATCCCTGACACAGAGGATCAAAACAGCCCCTCTCTGAGGGAGGGTAGGTAGTTTAAAAATGTGAAAAATAAATAAATAAAACAAATAAAAACAGCTACAATTTACCAGTTAACAACCATTTTGAAATATCTTAATTTTCAGATGTTGTTGGATGTAGTATTTTAAAAAGTAAATCATTTTTCATTCCATTCACTGGAATATTTAATTTTAAACTGCAACCACTTGTATTTAGCTAGCAAGGAAACATGCTGTAATCAACTTTTGTTAAACAGACACCTTGCAGATGTGCACAAATCACAAGTTCCAGAATTCCAGCTGTGCCCTATCTCTGATAGAAAGTAACAGGTTAGGAAAGGCAATGTCAACCATTCTTGTTGGAACATGGTATTTATGTCTTTGGGTTTTTTTATTTGCATCAGTCTAAATGTCAGCCCAGTCCATTCTTGGATCTAAACTACAAAACATGCTTTTCCTTGAATGGAAGCATGGAAGATTACAAAGCAGAATAACTGAATCATCTTTTACTGAGTAAACATTTAGTCATTTCCCCACTAACGATATAATATCTTCACATGTCATCTAGCCTTTGCCAAAGCAGTATAAAGTATGATCTCATTACTATTATACAGTATAGGCCAATAATGGTTGGATGACTCTAAAAGATGCTATAAATCATTAGTGCAGATCCTGCTGCATTAGACAATTTGCCTGATCGATTAATGTTTTATAAGTTATGAAGTTAATAATAAGCTTCATTAGCATATGGATTGCTTTATGCAAGCCAAGAGGTCTTTACTGGAATGGCTCCAATACAATGGAGAAACTTCACTGCTGTTTTCTATTTTTCTGAGCAAAGAACATCTTCAACATTCAATTTTAAATAACTCTCAGAACTTTCATATCTTATTATTGTCTCCTGGAAAGCATGCAAGAACTGAATGTTAAAAGCTTCCATTAGTAACTGATATTCCTATTGAAAAGTATTTTAGATCCATAATAGAAAAAAAGGTGGTGGAGAACAGTTCTACTATATAAAAAATTAACTTCAAATTCATTTTTACAAGATACCATATTAAAGGGAGAAAATGGGATGTATTTTTTCTAGGATTTTCCCCCCTTATTGCTAACCAACAGTAATACAAATGTGTTTTAAGCCAAGGCTAAAAAGAAAGATTATATTTAAGACAGAATACCTGGTAAGTGTCAGCTTGATGACAAATTTGTACTTTCTCAGTAATGTCACATTTGGCTGGAGGTAATGTGTAATGACTTTTAGCATCCTATCAGAAGGGCCCATGTAATTGCATACTATATTTTAGATCAGGAGTGTCAAACACAATTTCATTCAGGGCATCATCAGCATCATGTTTGCCCTCCAAGGGCCAGTTGCATGTAAGATTATGATGACTCACAGTGACCAGCTGGGTATGGACAGGGAGCATGGTTGAATGGGTGTGGCCTGGTGGGCATGGATGGGTGACTCTAAGTCAGTCACTGGGCATGGCTGGGTCAGTATGGAACAAGTCACACTGGCTAATACAGGCATGTCAAACTCAAGGCCTGCAGGCCACACCTGGCCCGTGATGTGGTTAGGTCAAGCACGCAGGGCCACCCCTGGAAACAGCAAGGGGCCGCCCCCTGCGGTCCCAGTCACCCCACCCAGTGCTCCCCCTGAGCATGCACATAGGAAGTGGCAAGCTCATGGGGGCTGGCAGTGCCCAAAAGCAACTGCAACTTATTGGCCCTACCAACCGGCCTCTCCATGCCATGCATGATGTCAGCTGGACTCGCAGAAGTGATGACAGAGGGTACGGGGGGAGGAGACGCCAAGCAACTTGCAATGACAGAGGTGTGCAAAAGTGATCACTGGGAGTGGGGTGGGGGCGCTGGGCAAACAGCAGAGGCTTTTGAGCAATGACTACAGGTTGACTGTCTTTGTCTTCTGGAGATAAAACTGTGTTAGGAGAACACTCCTACCATTAAAATGGGGCAAGCCATTGCTGCTGGCTTGCCCCATTTTAATGGTAGGAGTGTTCTCCTAACACAGTTTTATCTCCAGAAGACAAAGACAGTAACCTGTGTGGTGTCCATGCTGCTGAGGGAGAGCAAAGCCATAAGCAGATAGGCAGGACAGACTTTGGTTTAATTTTCTACCCAGAAACAATTCAGAGGCTTCTATTAGATCTCGCCATTCCTGCACACCACCAGAATCAGCTCTCACACTACCAAAAACATATCACAGGGGTGCCAGGGGGAAGGTGAGGCCAATGAGCTGCAGGGGCAGCCAGGCGCTGCCAGCCCCCATGCGTTCACTGCCTCCTATGACTGCTGCCCAGGGAAAACACACGGCAGGATCAGGCCCACCAGCCTTGAATATGACATATCAGACATAAGTGGATTTTACCCCAGTGGGATTTTCCTATGTATTTTGCCAGGAAACGGAGATAAGGCAGTCTCAAAAAGCATGCACCCGCCAAGCCATACCGCTGTGCTCAGAATCTATTGGCGGTGTCCATTTTCCTCTCCAAATTCATAGGGACCTAACCAGGGGTGGGATTCAAATTTTTAACAACTGGTTATATGGGTGTGGCTTAGTTGGTGGGCATGGCTTGGTGGTCATGTGACTGAGTGGACATGGCTTGGTGGTCATATTATTGGCTGGGTGTGGCCAACTCAATATCACTCACATCGAGCCATGCATCTCCTCCCCGGCCTCTCATGACCGTGGGGATGCTGCAACAGTCATAAGTGTGAAAAATGGTCATAAGTCACTTTTTTCAGTGCCATTGTAACTTTGAATGGTCACTCCACACAAGCAAGGTACCAGCAAAGGAGGGGGAAAAAACTCCAGAGACGTTCCTGAGACAGGAAGTCTAGTCCTGCCAAGAATGTAATAAGGGTTAATGGAGAGGCAGTTTCTGTAAGCAACACCAGAATGTTTCCTTCCTGCCTTCCTTACAGGATTAGGCCAGTAATTTCTTCTAACAACCAGTTCTCTGAACTGCTTAGAATATTAATAACCGGTTCTAGCGAATAGGTGCGAACTGGTAGAATCCCACCCCTGGACCTAACCCTAATCCTATGTGGATTTTGGCCCAGTGGGATTTCCCATGTATTTTGCCAGGAAATGTAGATAAGGCAGGTTCAAAAAGCATGCACCTTCCTAATGCTACTCTTGGGCTCCTAATAGATTGGTGATGTCCATTTTCTTCTCCAAATTCATGGAGACCACAACCTAAGTGGATTTTATCCCAAAGGGAGTTTCTGATGTATTTTATCAGGAAACCAGGATAAGACACGCTAAAAATGCATGCAACCTCCTAATCATACCCACATCGGATCTGAATCCATTGGGGTTTTCCGTTTTGTTCTCTGTATTCACAGAGACCAAACCCTAACCCTAAGTGGATATTACCCCAATTGGTTTTTCACATGTATTATATGAGGAAACATGGATAAGGCAGGCTCAGAAAGCATGCATCCTCCCAATCATTCCCTTGGCCTCCGAAACCATTGCTGTTGTCCATTTTGCTCTCCGAATTCATGGAGACCTACACACAGCCCTAAAATACATGGGAAAATCCCATTGGGATAAAATCCACTTAGGGTCTCCGTGAATTTGAAACGCAAAATTGACAACACTGATGGAGTCAGAGCCCATGAGTTTGGTTAGGAAGGTGAACGCTTTTTGAACTTGCCTTATCTTTGTTTCCTGGCAAAATACATAGGAAAATTGCATTGGGGTAAAATCCGCTTAGGGATAGGGTTAGGTTTCCATGAATTCGAAAAGCAAAATGAACAATGCCAATTGATTTGAAGGCCACGGGAATAGTTAGGAGGGTGCATGATCCTATGTATTTTATCAGGAAATATTGATAAGAAAGGCCCCAAAAGCTTCCACCCATACCTTTGGGCTCCAAATGCATTGGCAATGTCCATTTTGCTCTAAAAATGCATGGAGACTTAACCTTAACACAAAGTTGATTTTACCCCAATGAGATTTTCCCATGTATTTTGGCAGGAAACAAAGATAAAGCAGGCTCAAAAAGCAGAGATCTTCCTAAACCTTCCCTTGGTCTCCTAATCCATTGGTGATATCCATTATTCTCTCTGAATTAATGAACACGTAACCCTAACCCCAGATGTAGAATTTACAGGAATCGTGGATTAGTTAGGATACAAAACATGCAACTTTTTAACCATTCCCTCAGCCACTGAATCTATTTGTGTTTTACCACTTTGCTCTCCAAATGCACAGAGAACTAACCCTAAGCCCAAGGGAATTATTTGCCCATTGCGTTTTCCCATGCATTTTAGTAGGAAACAAGGCCAAGGAATGGATAGGAGGGTGGATGCTTTCTGATACTAAGTTATCCATGTTTCCTGGTAAAATACATGAGAAAAACCCATTGGGGAAAATTCCACTTAGGGTTAGGGTTAGGTTACCATGAATTCGGAGAGCAAAATGGACAAGGCCAATGGATTCTGAGACCAAGGGAATGGTTAGGAGGGTGCAGGCTTTTTGAGTGTGCCTTATCCATGTTTTCTGGTGAAATACATGGGAAACTCCCAATGGGTTTCATTGGGGTAAATTTCCACTTAAGGATATAGTTTATAGTTATAGTTTATTTGTAAATATGTAAATATATTATAGAGAAGATTGATGTGTAAGGATAAAAGATATTGATTAATAGCACGAGAAAGATGTAATGGTAAAGGAATAAGTAAATATATATACTGAAGAATGCAAAGAGATAACAAAAGATGTCTTGATGTTGATTACAATGTATAAAGTTTTTATTTTATGTTTTTAAAATTTCAAAACTTAATAAAATTTATTATTAAAAAAAATGACATTACTTTTTCTCACTCTTTGTTTAAGGTATAAGAGCAGCAATATCCTGAACTGACAGTTCCTTTGTTTGGCCTGAGAGTGTCTCTTTTTTGATATCAAATATGGTAGATATTGTAGGAGGAGACCTTATTAAAGCAGTTCACAAAAGCTTTAATAACATTTGTTAATCAGAAAAGATGCCACCAGACTACTTCAAATAAATCACTGCTGTTTTCTCTTTCAGAAGAAAAAGCTGCTTTTTGGGGGGTAGTTTGTTGAAGCATTATCAAATCATAGCAGATATATTGCTTTAGGTTTGCCTTTGAATTACACCCTTAAAATTATCCCCATTCACTAAGGTCCTTTGCCACACTAATTCTGCTTTTTCTGTTTGAAGCCAGACATGCTAACTTAATCAGCTGCAAAACAAAAACTTATCTGCCTAATGCATTGGAGCATATCTCTCTTTGGCTGGGATCCAGGTCTTGATGGCTGGTTTCTTCGGTTTGTATGCCTCCCTTTTTCTAATAAGACCTTGCAAGAAGAGATACCATTGGGTCAGTAAAACAGAATGAATCTCTTAAGAAAACAGAAAAGCTACCCTGAAAGGATGATTCATGTCCTGTGTACCTCTGTATTAAAAGGAAGGACAATCTATTTGGTAAATTACATTCTTGCCATGATGAATCAAATGGGGTTTGAACTAGTAACCTTAAAATGTTGGAGAAAGGGGGAATGGCATCACCATTTTATTTTATTTATTTATTTGATTTGTCAATCACTTACAAGATAATAGATAGAAGTATAAACATGAGTAAGAATACAGGAAATAGGTACGAATAAATGGGGACAATAGGACAGGGACGGTAGGCACGATGGTGCACTTATGCATGTGCATACCTCACGGACCCCTTAGGAATGGGGTGAGATCAATAGTGGTTAGTTTGAGGTTAAAGGAGTGGGGGTTAGAGGATGTAACAACAGAGTCAGGTAGTGCATTCCAGGCATTGACCACTCTGTTGCTGAAGTCGTACTTTCTGCAATCAAGTTTGAAGCAGTTTACATTGAGTTTGTATCTGTTGTGTGCTCTTGTGTTGTTGTGGTTGAAGCTGAAGTAGTCATTGACTGGTAGGACATTGTAGCAGATAATTTTGTGTACTACGCTTAAGTCCAATCGTAGGCGGCATAGTTCAAGGTTGTCCAAGGCCAAAATCTTAAGTCTGGTGAGATAGGGTATTCTGTTGCCAGCAGAGGAGTGTAGTACTCTTCTTGTGAAATACTTCTGGACTTGCTCAATTGTATTAATGTCCGATATACAGTGCGGATTCCAGACAGATGAGCTGTATTCGAGTATTGGTCTAGCAAAGGTTTTGTATGCTCTAGTTAGCAATTCGATATTTCCGGAGGAAAAGCTTTGTAAGATTAGATTTACAACTCTTAATGCCTTTTTGGCAATGCTGTTACAGTGAGCTCTGGCGCTTAGGTCATTAGATATGAGAATTCCAAGGTCCATGCTCATCTGTTTGAAAAAGGAAACTGCAAGAAAGTGTTTCTCAACCTCAGGAACTTTTAAGATATAGGGACTTCAACTCCCACAATTCCTAAAACAATCCCTGCTTTAAAGGCCAGCCAGTAAAATCAAGGAAGCCAGGAATATGCAAGAAATATTCAGCCCCACCCTGGTACCCTGGTAAAAGCTTCCTTTTTCAGATGTACTTCTTCATTTGACCAGTTAAGAAATTTGACTTACTAACTATAACTGGTTTTTATTTGTAAGGAAATTGAATTTGTTGGAATTTAAAGTGTGTACATGGAAAGACCAGGGTACATTTGCAACACAATAAGTCATCCTGACTAGATAAACATGTTCTGCTTAATTGAGCACAGCAAAATTGGCTGAGTTCACACAAAGCCAAAGCTACAGTGCCTCAGTTCTACTATTTAATGTATTGTACTAAAAACTATCTCAAACCAATGACTGAATTAGGGTGCAATGCTGCATGAAAAATTAAACTTAAAAATTAAATCAAGCATCTCCTAATGTCAAAAACAAAAAGAGAAACCCAAATGCTACCATATAAAAACAAATAACAGCTAAAAGCCTCAAACCCAAAGTCACATGCTTGCTTATTTGTTGTTTGTTGATTCAGTTTGTATAGCTGCTTATCTCAAACCAATGACTGGGTGACCAACAATCAGAAAAACAAAACAGTTTAAAACACAATAGAAAATCATATATATATATATATATATATATATATATATATATATATATATATATGGTCTTGGTGTATTCGGGTCTTGTCCCGTGTAAGATTGAGAATACCTTGGCAACGTTTCGACGAAATCTCATCCGTCATCTTCAGGCTGGTGTCTTCAGCTTCGTTCTTCTGGGAGAAGTGCGTGATCGTGGCTGTTTTTCCCTTTTAAACTCCAGAGTTGGCTGTGTTGTTACTTCTTGATTGGTTGATGGAGTTGATGTATGCAGATTGGATGGCTTTTTCCTGAGACCCTGTGTGGCTGAGGTGCTGGCTGTGTGTCTCTCAGCCTTTTGTGTTGTAACGACCTGGGTAATGGGCTGTGTGATGACCTTCTGAGTTCTATTGTTGTGACATCCTGGGTGTGGTGCTGTAGTCTCCTGGGTCGTTGTCTGTGTTGCAACCTCCTGATGTTTTGTGTTGTAATCTCCTGAGTTCTGTGATGTAGTATCCTGGGTGGAAGGCTGTGATGTGACATTCTGGGCCTTGGTTTGGCTCCGAGTTTGAGGTCTGGCTATGTGTTTATAGCGTGTGTCAGTTTGCTTAGTTTGGGGTTGGAGGGGGTGTAGCAGCTGGTGTTGCAGCCATGGTCTGGTTTCTGGATGGTGGTTGCCTTTCATCTGTGGCGTGGGCTTGGGTTTGAGTCTGGTGAAGGAGATTGGTGGTGGCATCATGTGTTATTTTGGGTCCGGTGTTGGTTTTTGTGGCTGGGACTCGTTTGTTGATTAGGGCTAGTTTCCAGATGTCTGGTAGGCAGGAAGTATCATCCCGTTTATTCATGTTATGGGGGTGTTTCTCTATTTCGATGGCTTCCCTAATTATTCTCTTGTTGAAGTGTTCAGTATTGGAGATAAGTTTGGATCCCTCAAAATCAATTTCATGTCCTGTGGCTTTAAGGTGCTGGAAAAGAGAGGAAGTTTTTTCTTCTTTTCTGACTGCGTTCTTGTGTTCTGCGATGTGTGCATTTATTCTCCTGTTGGTTTGTCCAATGTATGTGGCTGGGCAAATTTTGCACGGTATTTTATAAACTCCTTGGTTTTCTAGCTGGATCTTGTCTTTGGGGTTTCTTAAGATGTTGGCTATTTTTTGGTCAGTGCCAAAGGCTGTCCTGATTTTGTGTTTGTGGAGAATTTTGCTGATTTTATCTGTGGTGCCTTTGATGTAAGGGAGGAGGGCGATGCCATTGTCCTGTTCTGTGTCTTGGTTTTGGGGAGTCTCCCTTCGGATTAGGTTGGTGATTGTGCTTCTTTGGAATCCATTGGACATTAATACGTTAGTGAGGGTGTGTAATTCTGTTCTCAAGTGGTCTTTGTCAGCTAGGCGTTTGGTTCTGGAGATGAGGGTCTTGGCTACGGAGTTGATCTGTGCAGGGTGGTGATGGGATTGTGCATTTAAGTAGCGGTTAGTGTGTGTCTTTTTCTGGTAGATGGTGTGTTCTAGGGAGCCATTGGGTTTTTTGTAAATTAGGACGTCCAGGAACGGAAATTGGTTGTTGGTTTCTGTTTCTATGGTAAATTGTATTTTGGGGTGTAGGCTGTTGAGATGTGTGAGGAAGTTGTCCAGTTTTTCTTTCCCATGTGGCCAAATTACGAAAGTGTCATCTACATATCTAAGCCAGAGTTTGGGTTTTGTATTCGATTTGTCTAGAGCATTGGTTTCAAAATGTTCCATGTATAGGTTAGCGATGACGGGTGAGAGGGGTGATCCCATAGGTGCTTCTTCTATCTGTTTATATCTTTGTCCATTGTGGATGAAGTATGTGTTGGAAAGGCAATGGTTGGTCAGATCTAGGATGTGCTTAGGGGGTTGTATTTGTTTTGGATAGCTGTCAAGGCTTCTTTAATAGGTACTTGGGTGAAGAGGGATATGACATCGAAGCTCACAAGTAGGTCGCTGGGTTGTAGGTTTTGTTTCTTTATTGTTTCTATGAAGTGGAAAGAGTTTTGTACGTGTGAGGTGATGGATTCTGTGTAGGGCTGGAGTTGTTTGGCGAGAAATTTGGCAAGGTTCTGTAGAGGTGAGCCTATGGAGCTGACTATGGGTCTGAGTGGTGTTCCTTCTTTGTGTATCTTGGGAGGCCATAGAGCTTAGGGCATCTAGATGATTTTTCTCTGGGATGATTCTTTGTTGGATCTCTTCACTGATGGGCTGGCTTTTTATTTTGGATTTGGTGGTTTTCTCCAGATAGGTGGTGGGGTCTGTGTTTAGAGGTTTGTAAGCGGGGTCTTGGAGTAGGTTGGATAGTTTGGATTGGTAGTCAGATGTGTTCATCATGACTGTGGCATGCCTTTGTCTGCTGGGAGGATGATTATGTTGTTGTCTTTCCTCAAGTTGCTGAGTGCTTTTTGTTCTTCTTTGTGTAAGTTGCTTCTGGGTGGACTGCTGGAGCAGAGGACGTTGGTGACTTCAAGTCTGATTTTATTGGCTGTGTCTGGGTTAATTTTGCTTAGGCTAGCTTCAACTCCACATATGATGTTTTCAGTGGGGATGCGTTTGGGGGCGACAACAAAGTTGAATCCTTTGGAAAGGACATTGGTTTCTGCCATGGTGAGGGTTCTGTCTGATATGTTGTGTACTGTTTGTTTCATGCATTGTTGTGGGGTGGGGTTGGGCTTCTGGCGTTTCTCTAGTCTGTGGAGTTTGTTGGTGTGTGTGTCTGTCTTGTGAAAGATTTCTGTTTCGGCTCTCCAGAGGGCTAGTTGTTTGGATTTGTCCCAGAGTGCTGGGTGGATTTTGTTACTGAGTTTGAGGTGGAGGGTGAGTAGGTCCCTGTTGGTTTGGTCTAGTAGGAATCTTTTCCTGTGGAGTTTGTTTCTGATTAGAGCTAATTCAGTTCTTTTCAGGATCCTTTCAGTGGCTGAGGTTTTAGTGTGGAATTTGAGTTGAAAGCATGTGGGGATCACGTTTTTGTCTTGGCAATTGCGTAGGAATGTGAGGTCACATAAGATGGTGGCTCTTCGCACTTCGAGTTTCTCATAGATCCGGGTCAGCTGGAAGGTTTCCTCCCCGTAGAGGTAGGATATTTGTTTTCGTAGATTTTCACGGGTAAAGTTATGTAGGTCTTGGTGTATTCAGGCCTTGTCCCGTGTAAGATTGAGAATACCTTGGCAACGTTTCGACGAAATCTCATCCGTCATCTTCAGGCTGGTGTCTTCAGCTTCATTCTTCTGGGAGAAGTGCATGATCGTGGCTATTTTTCCCTTTTAAACTCCAGAGTTGGCTGTGTTGTTACTTCTTGATTGGTTGATGAACTTCCTCCCTTTTCCAGCACCTTAAAGCCACAGGACATGAAATTGATTTTGAGGGATCCAAACTTATCTCCAATACTGAACACTTCAACAAGAGAATAATTAGGGAAGCCATCGAAATAGAGAACACCCCATAACATGAATAAATGGGATGATACTTCCGCCTACCAGACATCTGGAAACAGCCCTAATCAACAAACGATCCCAGCTACAAAACCAACACTGGACCCAAATAAAACATGATGCCACCACCAATCTCCTTCACCAGACTCAAACCCAAGCCCACGCCACAGATGAAAGGCAACCACCATCCAGAAACCAGACCATGGCTGCAACACCAGCTGCTACACCCCCCTCCGACCCCCAAACTAAGCAAACTGACACACGCTATAAACACATAGCCAGACCTCAAACTCGGAGCCAAACCAAGGCCCAGAATGTCACATTTATTTATTTATTTTATTTATTAATGGGACTTATATGCCGCCCCATCTCCGAAGACTCGGGGCGGCTTACAATAAAACGAGCACAATAAATACTTAAAAAAAGAATTAAACTAATGGTCCCAATTAAATACAAAACTTAAAATCCATCAGAATCTAAAACCACCCCACCCATGGGTCACAGCCCGGATTGGTCAAATAACCAGGTCTTCAGGTCATGGTGGAAGGTGTGGAGGTCGGGGGCCAGGCAGAGCCCCAGGGGAAGTTGATTCCAGAGTTCGGGGACCACGACAGAGTAGCACGTCGTCGGGGGACCGCCAGCTGGCATTGCCCGGCTGATGGGACCCCAAGGAGTCCCTGTCTGTGACTTCGTACAGGGCAGTTAGTGATTCGATGTCGGCAGCAGTGGCTCCCTTAAATAATAAGGACCCATGTCATGTAGGACTTTGTATGTTAAAGTTAAAACCTTGAATCTCACCCGGAGATCAATCGGCAACCAATGCAGGCAGCGCAGGAGGGGGCTAACATGGGAGAACCGGGAACTCCCATCACGCCAGCGCCAGCATTCTGCACAGTTGCAATCTCCAGATGGTATGCGGGCAGTCCTAGATAGAGAGCGTTGCAGTAGTCGAGTCGCGAAGTAACAAGGGCATGAGTGACTGTACACAGGGCATCCCGGTCCAGGAGCGGGCGAAGCTGTGAACCAGCCGACCTGGGCAAAGGCCCCCCTGGCGGCAGCTCCCACCTGCTCCTCCTCAGCCGGGCCGTGCATCAGGAGGACCCCCAGGTTCTCGCCCTATCCACATGGGGCAACACCACTCCCCCTATGGTCAATGATGGACATTCTAAGCTGGACCGGGATGCCGGTATGTACAACCACTCAGTCTTGGCCGGGTTGAGTTGAAGCATGTTGCCGTCCATCCAGATTCGTACCGCATCCAGACAGTGAGTCATCACAGCCTTCCACCCAGGATACTACATCACAGAACTCAGGAGATTACAACACAAAACATCAGGAGGTTGCAACACAGACAACGACCCAGGAGACTACAGCACCACACCCAGGATGTCACAACAATAGAACTCAGAAGGTTATCACACAGCCCATTACCCAGGTCGTTACAACACAAAAGGCTGAGAGACACAGCCAGCACCTCCTCAGCCACACAGGGTCTCAGGAAAAAGCCATCCAATCTGCATACATTAACTCCATCAACCAATCAAGAAGTAACAACACAGCCAACTCTGGAGTTTAAAAGGGAAAACGCCATACGATCACGCGCTTCTCCCAGAAGAACGAAGCTGAAGACACCAGCCTGAAGATGACGGATGAGATTTCGTCCAAACGTTGCCAAGGTATTCTTTCAATCTTACGGACAAGACCGGAATACACCAAGACCTACCTACATACATACATACATACATACATACATATATTTGTTTTCATAGATTTTCATGGGTAAAGGTATGTAGGTCTTGGTGTATTCGGGTCTTATCCTGTGTAAGATTGAGAGTATCTTGGTGACGTTTCGACGAGATCCCACTCTGATCACGCTTTGCTGGCACAAGCACAAAGCCGAAGACACCAGCCTGAAGATGGCGAGTGAGATCTCATCGAAACATCACCAAGATACTCTCAATCTTACATGGAATAAGACCCGAATATACCAAGACCTACATATATATATATATATATGTGATGTTTCGACGAGATCTCACTCGCCATCTTCAGGCTGGTTTCTTCAGCTTTGTGCTTGTATATATATGTTAGATATTATATAGTCCATCAGTATCACTATAGGTAGGAATTAGGGCCCTTCACGCACGCACTTGGGGCCCCTCGGCCTGTGCACATAGCCTGGTCTTCAAAGTCTTCTGAAAGATTGAAAGGTTGGGACCTAATCTCAGGAGAAAGGATGTTCCCTGAGGAAGACATATGGGAGAAAAGGCACACACACACCCTGCTTCCCACTAGCTGACATTGCAGTCACAACCAATAGAAATATGGCAGTATTGAAACTATCTTATATTATTTTTAAAAATCTAAATATTACATATCTAGAATGCAATTGCAGCAGACAGGACAGAGTCAGTATCTACAACAAGACAACCACTGATAAATAGATATATTGATTCTGCTTAAATTGTAGAAGAAAGAACAGGAATAAAGAAACAAAAACCTGTATTGTACTCCATTATCTTGCCTTTGTAATGAGAACTGAAGAATAAAGAAATTGGGGAGACATGCTCCACATTCCACAGGTTGTCTTTGCCAGGCCTGATTGTCTCTACTTAGCTACTAATTCCAAAGGAAATATTATTTGTGCATGTTGCATTAAGCCTTTAGGAGTATGTAGCAGCTTTCATGCTCCCCTGAAAGGTGCTTCTTTTGTGTCAAAGCATCTGAGGAAACCACCTTTGAATGTCTTGCACAGTCCTACTGGAAATATTTCTCCCCAAAACTTCAAACAGTTAACAACTGCAGTGATTCACTTAACAACTGTGGCAAGAAAGGTGATAATATGGGCAAAAGACACTTAATAAGTGTCTTGCTTAGCAACAGGAATTTTGGGCTCAATTGTGGTCATAAGTTGAGGATTACCTGTAGTTTCTTGGAGAAGACAAAGAGTCAAAAATTAGTCTGGAGATTGCAGTTCAGACCACCTTGCATCAATTAGATGGCATGCGATTTGGAAAGTACCAGTGAGCTAATTAATATTTCTTTGTATGGGTCAGAATCAAGATCTGAGCTTTTGACCTCTGGTAGGCTTTGTGACATGAATGAAAAAATTTTATGTCCAATAGAATAATTTCTGGAAGAAAGGTTTTCAACTGTATTTCCCTATGTTCTGTTAATTTCAAAGATACAGATGGAAAAAAAGTGAAAGTGACACAATATAGTATCAACAAAAAATTCAAAGACATTCATTTCATGTTATAAGCCTCAGTCTTGGATTAATAATATGCATTTATGCTCTGCTTATAAATTGATCAATATTATTACTCCTGATTAAGATTCACTGCTGTCTTTAAAACTAAGATATCCAATTGTATTATTTTTCCCCTTTATGTTTCTTTCTTCTTTTTATATCTTTGTCCTGCACACAAAAGCTAAGTTTATATATTTTGTTTGGAGGAGAAAATGCACTGGATATCTCTGTTCATTTCAAATTTGTTTGAAACTTGAATGCAAGCTACAAAATACTATAGGAGCTGTTATCTGCCATTCATTCATTCATTCACCATATCCACAAGCTTTACAGTGGAACTGCACTACAGAGGTAATTGATGAGCAATAGACATACTTTAAAACATTAGTTGACCTCAGCATAAGAGATGGCTCACTTTCTGGTCCAGGCATTATTCCATGAGACAATGAAGACGTGTGTCTCAAAGTTGGACTCTCCAGCTATTTATGCTGATCACATGTTTGAGTGCATATGAATTTATATATCTGTATTGTTATATATACTATAGATATCATAGATGACATAAACCAGGAAGTTACTGAACACAGAAAATTCTTGCTCTCAGGTAAACATAAAGCTTCATCAATATGCTTTTGAAGTTAGATTAATTTTGCAGGAATGTAGCTGTAGATTTCCTTCTTCTTTAACTCCGTTGTTATTGTTGTTTCCACATTCAATACAAAAAACATTCATTTTGCAGTCATTTGGGAAAACATACTGGTGCAGATTTGGAATTTTATGGATTGAGCTCGAAGTATTTGATAAGCATTAGGCACAGTTCATATATATTAGATTGATATTAGGAAGTATTGAGAAAAAAAAGACCCAATATATTTTTCCTCTTTTAGCTGCAAGGGGAAAGAGATGGGAGAGAAGATTGCATAATGTTAAGTTTGCATAAAGAGTCAAATGTGAAGAGCTTCAGTGAAGAGTTTATTAGTGACTACAGCTCGAATGGACCCGTCTTGGCTGGGCTACGGCTGCTACTTATAGCCAGCAGCTGCAGTTGCCAGCCTATCAGAGTGCAGGGTTTTCCCGCACTTTTCAAACCAATCCTATTTGACATTTTACAAGAACAATTCAAACTAAACCAATGACATTCAAACCTACATACATAACACCCCTCCCCACTAGGTTCAGTCCATACCAAACCCCAACCTATCTAATGTATTCTTTTAAATAGGTGGGGCTCTTACGTGTATGTTGAGACCTTTGTGGTTCAGAAGTTTTAACATTCTCACCCAGTGAGACAGGAAATGTGTCTGCTGACATTTCCCTACTGGGACTTCCTGTGAAAGAAGACCCTGTTTGATTGTTAGAATCTGGTCTCTCCTCCCAACCCATCTCCAGCCCAATGTCAGGTAGTGATGTACAATCTTCCACTTCTAAGGATGGATTTTGGCATTGTGACAGGTTTTGGAATGGTTCCTGTCATAATGGCTCGTTACCAATGGGATGGATTCTTGCTTGCTGATTATCCTCCTGCTCCTCCCCTTCCCCCCTAGAATTGACATCAGGTGAGGGAACTAGAGAGGAACAAGTGCGATGTTCCTGAGAAAACCTGGATCTAAGTTGATCAATGTGCCTGCTCCAGAGGACTCCATCCTCTGTTTGTACCCTGTAAGAACGAGGGCCTGTGATTTGAGTTATCTCAGCAGGAATCCACAAAGGTTCACCCATAAGGTTCTTAGTATAAACAGAATCACCCACACTGAATGTGCCAACTTTGGAAGTGGAAGTGCGTTGGGTGTGTAAGTGGGATGAAGGCGGTCAAGGGAAGACCTAAGTTTCCTACCCATCAACAACTCTGCTGGGGATAAGTTATTAGATGGGTTAGGAGTGATGTGCTGAACACTAAGAAGTTTTTCAACTTTCTCAGTGATGTCCCCAGGACCCAGTTGCTGAAGTTTCTCCTTGGTAAAATGTACCATGTGTTCAGCACGGCCGTTAGCCGAAGGGTGCCCAGGGGCAGTGAGGGCATGTCTGATACCCTGTTGTGCTAAATAGGATTCAAAAAGGTTGGATGTAAATTGAGGGCCATTGTCAGAGACAAGAACATCAGGTAACCCGTGGGTTACAAAAGTTTTTGAGCTGCTTGATGACAGCATCAGTTGTGGTGGATGCCATAGGGATTACCTCTAGCCATTTGGAATATGCATCTACTATAATAAGAAAGGTGTGCCTCTGGTAGGGCCAGCAAAATCAATGTGAATCCTGGACCACGGCCCCTAGGACATTCCCATTCCTGTGTGGGGGTGAGAGGTGGAGCAGGCCTGACTACCTGACAGTTGGGACAAGATGCAACCCAGTTTTCAACCATTTGTCAATACCTGGCCACCATACATAACTCCTGGCCAATCCCTTCATCCTTACAATACCAGGATGACCCTCATGTAACATTTCCAAAACCTCTTTTTGCAGTTTTGCAGGAATAACCACCCTGTTACCCCACAAAATACATCCTCTTAATACAGATAATTCAGTTTGCCTGGACTTAAAAGGTTGGGCAAGGTGAGGTAGATCTTGAAGAGGCCAACCTTTCTTAATCCAGCCTATAACAGGAGTCAATAAAGTGTCTTTGGCAGTCTCTCTGGCAATTTCAGCAGCATGCACTGGAAGCTTGGCAACAGTTTCTAGGAAAAAGGTGTGTGTTTCAGGTTCAAAGTCCTCCTTATGACAAGGAAGTGGGCAACGACTCAAGGCATCAGCATGTCCAATGTCCTTGCAAGGCTTGTGGATAAGTTTGTAAGAATAAGCAGCAAGAAATTCAGTCCACCTCAGCATTCTTGGTGACAGGATAGTAGGTGTAAGTTTATCTCCTGTCACAATGCCTAACAAAGGTTTGTGATCTGTAACAATGGTAAATGTTCTCCCATACAAATATTCATGAAATTTCTTGACAGCTGCAACAATTGCCAATGCTTCCTTGTCCCATTGGCTGTAATTCCTCTCTGCTTTGGTCAAAGTGTGAGAGTAAAATGCAATAGGGGCTTCTCTCCCGCTGGGAAGCCTGTGGCTCAAAAACCCCCCCTCCAAAGGGGGATGCATCACAAGTCAGTACAACAGGCAAATTCTCAGAGAACTGTATCAGTACAGCATCAGACGTGATTAGTCTTTTAATATTGTTAAATACTGATTGTTCCTTTCTCCCCCAGACCCAAACAGACTTTTTGTCAAGTAATCTGTGCAATGGTTCTGCAATGGTTGCCTTCTGAGGTAGGAACATGTGATAAAAGTTAATGAGTCCAAGGAAAGCTTGCAAATCTGTTTTGCATTTAGGTCTAGGGGCTTCTTTGATTGCTTGAACCTTGGCATCGGTAGGGTGGATGCCATGCTTGTCAATCATATAGCCCAGGAACTCAACCTTGTCAGTTTTAAGAGTGCATTTTTCTTCCTTGACTTTTAACCCGCTTTCCTGAATCTGGTAAGGACTTCTCTGAGTCTTTCTTGTAACTGAGTGTCATTTTCAGCAGAGATTAACACATCATCAAAGTAGGCACTACCCCTGGCAGTCCTTGGAGCATCCTTTCCATAAGGCTTTGAAAGATGCCTGTTGCCACGCTTACTCCAAATTGTAACCTTTTACATTTGAAGGCACCTCTATGAGTCACAATGGTTTGGGCTCTGCAGGGCATCATCAACTGTTAGTTGTTGATATGCCTGGGCCAGACCCAATTTGGCAAAGACTGTACCCCTGCCAAGTGAATGTAATAGATGATGCACCACTGGAACTGGGTATGCGCTCTGCTGCAGTGCATGGTTCAGTGTCCCCTTATAGTCCCCACAGATTCTTACTGACCCATCAGTCTTGACAGGTGTGACTATGGGTGTCTCCCATCTGGAGTGGTCAGTGGGCTCTAAAACTCCTTGAGCTATTAGTTTATCTAATTGTGCATCAATTTTTTCCTTTAAGGCAAATGGGACCCTTCTAGGCTTTAAACGAATTGGGCGCACCTTGGGATCTAGATTGAAAGTGATAGGGGTCCCCATATACTTGCCCAATCCTTCGCTGAAGACCTCTGGAAACTCAAACTTCAAGGACTCCTCCCATTCAGAGTTGCTCACGTGATTGATGCCAGTCACCTCGATGCCTAGTGGATTGAACCACTCAAGTCCCGGCAAGCTTGGGCGATCCTTGTCCACGATGGTCAGGGGCAAACGTTTGGTGTGGCCTTTGAACTTCACGTTGAATTCTCTTGTTCCAACTACTGGAATCTTGTTCCCTTGGTAGTCTTTAAGAGTCAGTGATTGCTTCTGGAAATGTTTTTTCTGAATGTTGGGAAGTAGCCTGTGAATAGTGTCCCATGACACCATAGATAAATAGGAGCCTGAGTCCACTTCCATTTGGCAAGGCCTTCCTTCAATGAGTACCTTCACATGTACTTTTCTGCTTCTTAAGGTTGAAGAATTATTTATTATTTATTTATTTATTCGACTTATATGCCGCCCCCTCTCCCAAAGGACTCGGGGCAGCTCACAACTAAAATACAGTACAACAATAAATTACTTAAAAATTATATTAAACGAGTTATAAGCCGAATAAGCAATTAGAACCCCCAAGTTAAAAACAAAACCCCAAGAGTCAATAGCCCAGATTGTAAAAACAGCCAGGTTTTTAACTCGTGGCGGAAGGTGCGGAGATCGGGAGCCAACCGGAGCTCCAGCGGAAGAAGATTCCATAGAGCGGGGGCTCAATAGACATTGAGTCACAGACGGCACCCTGAGGAGACCCCGTCTGTGCGCCTGTACAGGGCGGTTGGTACTTGATGCTGGGAGGAGTCGTTCTCGTAAGTATCCTGGACCCATGCCATGCAGGACTTTGAATGTTAAAACCAGCACCTTGAACCTCACCCGGAGGGCAACCGGAAGCCAATGCAGGCCACGCAGGAGGGGTGTGACATGGGGGTATCGGGAGGTTCCCATCACTACCCGCACGGCCGCATTCTGCACCAGCTGAAGCCTCCGAGTGTGCAAGGGCAGCCCTAAATAGAGAGCGTTACAGTAGTCCAGTCGGGAGTAGTCCACGAGCGCCTGAGTGATCGTGCGCAGGGCAGCCCGGTCCAGATATGGGCGCAACTGGTGAACCAGCCGGACCTGGGCAGAGGCCCCCCTGGCCACGGCTCCCACCTGCTCCTCCAACTTGAGCCGTGAGTCCAGGAGAACCCCCAGGTTCCGTGCCCTGTCCACGGGGCAACACCTCCTCCCCCATGACCAAAGATGGAACCTCAAAACTGGAGCGGGATGCTGGTATGCACAACCACTCTGTCTTGGCTGGATTGAGTCGAAGCATGTTCCTGTCCATCCAGATCCGCACCACTTCCAAACAACGGGACATCACGGAGAGAGCGTCACTGATGTGGTTTGGGGTGGAAATGTATAGCTGCGTATCATCAGCATACTGATGGTAACTCACCCCGAAACCACGGATGATCTCACCCAGCGGCTTCACATAAATGTTGAACAAGAGAGGGAGAGGACAGACCCCTGTGGCACCCCACAAGTGAGAGAGACCTCGAGTCGACCTCTGCCCCCGCCAACACTGTTTGAACATCCGGAGAGGTAGGAGGAAAACCACTGTAAAACAGTGCCCCCACTCCCAACCCCCGAGACGCCGCAACAAGATACCATGGTCAATGGTATCAAAAGCCGCTGAGAGGTCTAACAGAACCAGGACTGAGGAAAACCCCTGTCCCGAGCCCTAGAGAGATCATCAATCAGCGCGCCAATGCTGTCTCCGTGCTGTATCCGGTCGAAGCCCGACTGGAACGGATCCAGGTAGTCTGCTTCCTCCAGGAAAAGTGGCAATTGCTGAGCCACCACATTTCAACAACCTTCGCTAGAAAGGCGAAGGTTGGAAACCGGACGAAAGTTGCTCAACACGGTGGGGTCCAGGGCAGGCTTCTTCAGCAGGGGCCTCACCACCGCCTCTTTCAGGGTGGCAGGGGAACAGCCCCCCTTAATGAAGCGTGACCACTGCCCAGAGCCAGCCGACGTGACCTCCTGGAGGCATAGACCAACCAGGAGGGGCACGGGTCCAATAACATGTGGTGGAACTCAGCCGCTGCATAATCCTGTCCACTTCATCCTCAGAAACAGGATCGAACTCAGTCCAGATTACATTAGCCAGACCGCTCGTCTCCCCTTCGTCAGACCACTGCAAATCCGAAGCAACACTTCCGGATCCGAGCAATTTTATCCTGCAGATAAAGACCAAATTCCTCAGCTCTGCCCCGCAAAGGGTCGACCACCTCCCCCAACTGTAGGAGGGAACGGGCGACCCCAAACAGGGCGGCCGGGCGATTATCTGCGGATGCTATGAGGGTGGAGAAGTAGGATCTCCTCGCCGACCCCACAGCTACCAGGTAAGTCCTAATGTGGGTTCTCAACTGGGCTCGGTCGGATCCGGAGCGGGTCACCCTCCACCTGCTCTCTAATCCCCTTCTATGCTGGTTCATCTCCCGGAGCTCCTCAGTATACCAGGGAGCTAACCGGGATCCGCACCGAGAGAGGGGATGCATGGGGACAACCCTGTCAAGAGCCCCCGCGGCCGACTGTTGCCAGGTAGCCGCGAGGACCTCGGCAGGGCTGTGGGTAAGGGATGCAGGAAAAAACCCCAGTTCTGCCTGGAACCTCTCAGGGTCCATAAGGCGCCTGGGGCAGAACCATCTAGGTGGCTCCTCATCCCAGCAGTGAAGAATGACCAATGGTGACTGTTTGATGAGTTTCATTCTTCCCATTTGCTTCTGAGTTGCACCCCATTTTCTCACTGAAGTTGTTGGGCTTAAAATCTTTGTCAGGAAACTTTCTTCTGTGTGGTGGAGTTCTGGATGATTTGCAGACTATTGCTAGATGACCTCTTTTTTCACAACGAAGGCAGATGGTATCAAGAAACTTGCATTCAGTGCAGGGGTGCCCCCCACAACCTCTGCAATAAAAGTCTTGCCTTTTTCTTCCCAGGTCTTTCTTTTTCTTTTCCATTCTGAGTCTATAAATTCCTTCCTCCACCTCACTACAGTCTGATTCAGAATCTATCTGCTCACAATGAGTTGTTGTGGACTTTTCCACATCAGGATGGCTTGAGGCCTTGTTAATTTTCTTCATGGCTGCTGCTGAGGACTTAGTGGCTTCTGCTGAGGAGGCCTCTTCTATGGCCTCCTTTAACGTGATCTTAGGTTTTAATAATAATTTGCTCTGAAGCACCTTGTCTTTGAGGCCTAGAACAAATCGATCGCGCATGGCCTCCTCTAAGTTGTTAAACTGCATGCACCCCAATGTCTCTTAAACTTGCCACGAAGTCGTTAACATTTTCGCTTTCCCCTTGATCCCGACGGTAAAACTCATGTCTCTTAATGAGGCACGATACTTGTGGGGCGTAATGGGCTCTTAAAAGCTTTTCTAAATCAGGCCATTCCATTACCTTCACGTCTGCAGCTCCCACCAATGCCTTCACCATCTTGAAGACTGCCGGACCACAGTGCGTAAGAAAGACCGCCCTCTTCTGCTTCTCGGAGATGTCGGTGAGGTCGTTTCCTTCCAAATACATTTGGAAGTGATCCGCATACGATTCCCAGTCTTCTGCCACCGGATCAAACGGGGCTGGGGGGATGTTCAGCGCAGCCATCTCGCTCTTCTGCTTGTCTTCGCGCCTTTCTCTTCAGGGGAATCCCACCTTCGTCGCCAGTGTTAAGTTTGTATGAAGAGTCAGACGCGAAGAGCTTCAGTGAAGAGTTTATTAGTGACTACAGCTCGAATGGACCCGTCTTGGCTGGGCTATGGCTGCTACTTATAGCCAGCAGCCGCAGTTGCCAGCCAATCAGAGTGCAGGGTTTTCCCACACTTTTCAAACCAATCATATTTGACATTTTACAAGAACAATTCAAACTAAACCAATTTATTTATATGCCGCCCCATCTCCGAAGACTCGGGGCGGCTTACAATAAAACAAACACAATAAATATTTAAAAAAGAATTAAATTAATGGTCCCAATTAATACAAAACATTAAAAGCCGCAAAATCTAAAACACCCCACCCATAGGTCACAGCCCGGCTTGGTGAAATAACCAGGTCTTCAAGTCATGGCGGAAGGTGCGGAGGTCAGGGGCCAAGCGGAGCCCCAGGGGAAGTTGGTTCCAGAGTTCAGGGACCGCGACAGAGTAGGCACGTCGGGGACTGCCAGCCGGCATTGCCCGGCTGATGGGACCCAAGGAGTCCCTGTCTGTGACTTCGCACAGGGCGGTTAGTATTCGATGTCGGCAGCAGTCTCTCCCTTAAATAATAAGGACCCATGTCATGTAGGACTTTGTATGTTAAAGTTAAAACCTTGAATCTCACCCGAGAGCAACCGCAACCAATGCAGGCAGCGCAGGAGGGGCTAACATGGGAGAACGGAAACTCCCATCACCGCCGCGCGCCGATTTTGCACCAGCTGCAGTCTCCGGATGGTATGCAAGGGCAGTCCTAAATAGAGAGCGTTGCAATAGTCGAAGTCAGGTAACAAGGGCATGAGTGATCGTGACGCAGGGCATCCCGGTCCAGGAACGGGCGAAGCTGGCAAACCAGCCGACCTGGGCAAAGGCCCCTGGCGACGGCTCCCACCTGCTCCTCCAACCGAGCCGTGCATCCAGGAGGACCCCAGGTTCCTCGCCCTGTCCACAGGGGCAACACCACTCCCCTATGGTCAACGATGGACATTCTAAGCTGGAACGGGATGCCGGTATGTACAACCACTCAGTCTTGGCGGGTTGAGTCGAAGCATGTTGCCGTCCATCCAGATTCGTACCGCATCCAGACAGCGAGTCATCACGGAGAGGGCATCACTGATCTGGTTTGGGGTGGAAATATACAGTTGAGTATCATCCGCATATTGATGATACCTCACCCCAAAACCACGGATGATCTCACCCAGCGGTTTCATGTAGATGTTAAATAAGAGGGGAGAGGACCGACTCCTGAGGGACCCCACAAGTGAGCCCTTGGGGACGACCTCTGCCCCCTGCCAACACCGATTGTGACCGCCAGGTAGGAGGAGAGCCACCGAAGAACAGTGCCCCCCACCCCCAACCCCACAAGGCGCAAAGGATACCATGGTCGATGGTATCGAAAGCCGCTGAGAGGTCTAATAGGACCAGGACAGAGGAAAACCCTGTCCCGTGCCCTCCAGAGATCATCCAACAGTGCGACCAATGCCGCTCCGTGCTGAAACCAGGCTGGAAGCCCGATTGGTACGGATCGAGGTAGTCCATTTCCTCCAGGAAAAGCGGAAATTGCCGGGCCACCACACTTCAACAACCTTCGCCAGGAAGCTAAGGTTGGAGACTGGACTAAAGTTGTCTAACACGGTCGGGTCCAGGGCAGGCTTCTTCAGGAGGGCCTCACCACCGCCTCCTTCAAGGCGGAGGGAAAGACACCCTCTCAAGGAAGCGTTGACAACTGCCCGGATCCAGCCGCAGGTGACCTCCCTGGCGGCATAAGCCAACCAGGAGGGGCACGGGTCCAACAAACATGTGGTGGAACTCAGGCGCCGCATAATCCCGTCCCACTTCATCCTGGAAACAGGATCGAACTCATCCCAGAACGTAATGGCCAGACTCCCGTATCCCGCTCCTCCAACCACTGCAAATCAGAGGACAACCCGCTCCGAATCCGAGCGATCTTATCCGACAGATATTGCCCAAATTCCTCAGCCCTTCCCCGCAACGGGTCCGCCCCTCCTCTGGACGAAGAAGGAGCGTGTGACCCGAACAGGGCGGCTGGGTGGTTATCTGACGCTATGAGAGCGGAGAGATAAGACATTCTCGCCGCTCTCATCGCTCCCAGGTAAGTCCTAATATGGGCTCTTAACTGGGCTCGACGGCCTGGGAGCGGGTGGCCCTCCACCTGCTCTCTAAGCCCCTTCGACGGCGTTTCATCTCCCGGAGCTCCTCTGAATACCAGGGAGCCATTCGGGATCCACGGCGTGTAAGGGGTCGCATGGGGACAACCCTGTCGAGGGCTTCCGACGCAGCCCGTTGCCAGGCGGTCGCCAGATCCTCGGCAGAGCCGTGAGTCAGGGAAGAGGGAAGAGGCCCCAGCTCCGTCTGGAACCGCTCCGGGTCCATAAGGCGCCTGGGGCGGAACCACCTACGTGGCTCCTCATCCCAGCAGTGACATTCAAACCTACATACATAACACATAATGTTTTATCTCCCACACATTTCTGTTTCCAATGAAGTTGGAAAGTACAATGAAGTACTTTCATTGTTAGATCTGTGTTTATCTCACAAAAGCATTGAGGGAAGACATTTCTAACAGAAAGAAAGAACTATCTTGAGGGTGACATAGAGTGACAGGCTGTATTTCTCATACCATTTTACCCTTTTCTGAGGCAAAATTAGCCAACCTAAAATGGCTAATTTGGTTTTTTTTTAATTGTGACTCCAATGTGATCTTTTGTATATAAACCAAGATTAGAAATTCTAAAAAAAAAGTAAGATAATAAGAGAGCAATCAAAACAACCAAATCATTCAACTGATTTCTCTGGAATATATACTTCAGCTTTTTCTTCCACCCTGCTGGAGAAGTGGAATATAGCAGTTGTATATATATTTCAGAAAGAGTTCAGTAGAAATATCCAAATAAAAATGGTATTTTCCCCCCACCAGGGAGGAGACATTTTAACTCTCTTTCTGCCAACCAAATATTTCAAGCTCCACTGCCTCTTTGCCCTCTCAAAATTGGCCGTTTCTTCCTGGGAATCCGTATTACATTCCACCACACCAAAGTATTTTAAAACTGTCTTTATGGAATCATTTCTATTACAGAAGAACTCTGGATTTACAAATTACAGATGGAGGTTAGAAAGATTTTTTTCCTAGTGCCAGTTTCAACTCACTGAGCAAAAGTCTCTATTGCCCTGATTTGCCTCAGATTTGGGGTTTGCCCCAAATCAAAGCATTGCCCCCAAAACATACCAATGACTTATCCAAAGTGGTGCCATTCCAATATGTTGTGCTCAGCTCAAATAATCCCTGAATTGAGGGATTTTGGGAGTTGAAGGCCAATATTTACACAGAAAAGACCAGACTGGAGCAAGCTGACAGAAAAATAGCCACTGTTATTTTAACTCTGACATATTTGTGATTTAAGAATCTTTGGTTCTGCAGGGAAACTTATACATGGAGAACTTAATGATCTCATTGAAGTTAAGCATGTTTTAACTGTCATTGTTTTCAGTAGAAGTGTTTAGCACATCAAAGAGTTGGTAATATGGTAAATTTTCATGTCACAGGATTTTAGTATTAGCATATTTAGCATACATATATTTAAGCCAAATCCACCCAGAATCTAAGCTCTTTGAAAATGTTTAGCTCATGTCAATGAAAGGATTAATATATATTATGCTGGAATATATGAATGATTTCAAAAGCAGAAAGTGTTACTATGTTGGTTAATGAGTGAGTAGTACAGAATCTGATATATGGAACCCAACTTAGTATTATAAAGTAAATCATAACATGGAGTTCCTAATTTAGTGGTTCCCATAAGGAAAAGATTATATGTAGTAACTATTTATTTATTTGTATTCTTTGGATGGAATGTAAGGAACCTAAAATGGCCAGATATAAAGTGTCCCTTTATGCTTATTTTGCTGTTTGAAATATCTTCATGGTATCCTTTGTTCATTTTTTCTTAAATATTTGAATAGCTTTAAAAAGATCAAATATGCAATGAGAAAATGCTATGATTGTTCTTTCTCTTTTGTAATTGAGCTAACACTAGATTTAATAGCAATGCCATTTATAGTTTTACAGGGACTTACTAATTCAATTTAAAAAGTAGTTTTCTCATTGTGGGGGTAGACTGTTACTTCACTGCTCTACAGTTCTCTATCAGTACTGCCAACTACTTTTATGCCCGAACTACTCCAAAAACTCATATTTCTCCAAATGTCAAGAAGAGCAATTAACCTTGAGATGCCCTTTCCTCATTTTAAGTATTCAACTACAGATTTTTCTTTGATACATACACACACACAATTTATATTTGTTTTGTACCTTAAATTATCTTAGAATATCATAAAGATGTGTTCAATAAAAAGAAAGTGGGTCAAAGCACTTGTGCCAAATTATTAATATTTTAGGTGCATCTATTGTTAAGCCAGATGTTATCAAACTGTGCTCAGCTGGGTTTATTTAGATTGTCAGTGTAGAAGTGGTAGAACAGTAGAGATTCAGGGTAAAGTATTTGTACTTGGCTGTACATTTGACATGTTTTTTGTAATGCTGAAAATCAAAGCCATTCTGATTACCAACAGATTATCAATCAGATTAAACAAGGGTTCTATTTACAGCCTGTGATTGTCATAATTCTTGAGGCTCTTGTAGCAGAAAGAATGGTATAATAATGATAATGTACCAGTGCTGTCTACTACTTTTTCTCTAAACTGTATGAGTCTTAACAATTTGGCTAGGACTCATACTGGATCACAGGTTTAGACAATGAATGATGGTTGGCACTGAAGAACAACAAGCTATTAAATTATGATTCATGGATATGCTTGAATTTGTACACCAAAACTCTAAGAGATTAAAAGCATATCACACCCAGTTTGCAAATATCTGGAGGAAAAAGTAGAAAATCAGTGTGGTAGATAATATAAATAAGTTTTTAAAAAAAGCAACAGGTAACTAAACATTGGAGCTAAATTCAGTAAATTCAGCCAAGTACAAATACTGCTTTCTTTCATTTTTGATAGCGTGCAATTTTAGGAAACCATGTTTATATATATGTACAGGTCAGGAACCACATATTTATGTTTTTAAAACAGAATCTTGAAAATGGATTGAAAAAGACAATTTATTCATTTGTAAGAATTAGTGCTGTATGCAAGCATTTATCTATGGATTTTATTTTACTTTACTTCCACTAGCTGTTACCTGACATGCCAAAATTAATCATTAAATGAAAAGCATTGCTTGTTCTTGGTTGATACATAACTCCCTTTCCCCATACTCTCTCCGCTTTTCCATGTTGCCAGATAGATAAACACCTATGAAGTTCACAAAATCCAAGTTAAAAACATATCATATAAAAACATAACTACACATGACCATAACCTGTCACCAGAGCCACAGAATAAAATTCCAACTAAAGATATCCCTTCTTTAGTTTTTGCACTTTCTATCTTTTATTTATATTTCTCTTTTATTTTTCTTTCCTTTCATTCATCTTTTATTATTGTTAAAATTATTAATAAAATTCAGTAATAAAAATTACTGAAACAAAAATGGATAAACTTAACTACTCAAGAGAACCAAAACTTTAGGCATCTCCAAAACTTTCATTTGAAAGCTTCAGCTGAAACTAATAAGCCTGTCTAGGGAGAGCAAAATTGAAAATAGTATATTTATCCATACAAGTAAGGAGGCAAACCAGTTGACGTTTCTGGACTGCACAAAATCAGTATAATTTTTAATGCACTGTATTATTCTTGGCAAGAGGTTTCCATACAAATATTCCTACGCTAATGATTTAATAAACTTTGCTCTGAATCAAACGATGTTATATGTTACCGATTTCTGAAAATTATTTGTTTGTTTATCATTATCTGTATACTTGCTTGTCGGATTGGCCACAACCTAAATCTCTAAATAGAAAGGATTCTTGGCTCCATTTGTTGAGAAAAGGTATAGTTTTATTATTCAAGTGTATTGCAGTATTGCATAGCCAGAACTGAGAATTGCATGCCAAAATCCCTAAGTTCTACTCCCGCACCAACTGTTCCTTGCTGCCCTCCCCACTGTAACCAATCAAGTCCATGCAAGTTGTTTTCATAGTGGTCAGTACAAGCATAATTTGGTATTCAGCTCCCTCCTTCTTCCAGCTGGATGACCTTGAGGCAGCATCTCGAGGAGGTACAGGTTCTATTTTCGATTCCCCAAGTATCCCAATCCTTATAACCCCTCTCCACAGTTCATGGCAGTCTGTCACTGCATAACAGCGAAGTACAGGAAGCATAAGGTGATAACTGACAGTTGCCCGTCTCACTTACAGTCACTCTGGCCAGCATACATAATAAAAATACATAAAAAACCAAATTCATAAAATGACAACTTAAAATAAAAAATATAAAACTGGCAGCAAGTATACAGAGTGCGTGTCAATTAACCACCATACAACCAACTATCAAGCTCCTCTCTATTGAGGGCTCCCGAAGCTTGTTTATACAACGCAGTTAATACAGTATAACATAAAAATAAGGAGCTTCTTCTCCCCTTTGTGTCTAAACTGTGAAATTAAACATTCTTAGACTTAGGTGGCTGATTGGGACAATTTGACTAGGGATTCATGGTCTCCATGAAAAAAAACCTCAGGAATCCTAACCAAAGTGAGCTTTCCTGCAAGAAAAGAGTAATGGGATGCAGAAGCTAAATGAAGGGGATAGTATTTTATGGAGAGAAATGGGCTCAGCATTGAACTGAGAATGGGCAACTAAGCCTAGAAAATGCTAATTTGCATTTGTGAACAGCAAGAAATTGGGATGGCTATTATAATATAAATCAATAAAAGTTTGAAATGAAGATAATGGATTAAGAGATAATAGATAATCAGAGTTGGAAGGGACCTTATAGGTCATCTAGTCCAACCCCCCATCCAAGTGAGAGACCCTACACCAGGGGTGGGATGCTACCGGTTCGGCCCGGTTCTACAGAACCTGTAGCTGCAAAGAGCAGCTGACACCAAACTGGTTTGGTGTTTGGCCCACCCGCCTGCCTGAGCTCTAGGCTGTCCTTTATTCCCTGCTTTTCCTTCCGCAGCTGCTGTGCACGGCACAGCTGAGGTTGAAAAAGCAGGAAACAAGAGGATTTTCAAACGCTGCACACCCAAGCGCAGTGCTTGTCAGCTGTCCAGGCAGCACAGCTGATGATTTCTTGCAAACGCTGCACACACGATTGTCCACAGTTCGGAGAACCGGCAAATCGCTCCACTGGCTGGTCCTGCCCCTCCCCGCCCACTCACTCCTTACCTGGCATGCAAGCCATCCAACTTGCCTGGTTTGGTAAGTTGCTATTTTTCCTTTTTTTCCCCAACCATCAGCTGTTCTGCCAGGAGATTTAGATTAGCTAGAAAGCAGGAAATTCTTGGATTTCTTGCTTTCTAGCTAATCTAAAAGCAGAGCCGAACCTTCCTTAGGACTAAAGCTTTTCAGTGCAGACTCAGGTAGCTGATTGCAGATAGATAGATCTCTAGGTTAATCTGTGATTCTGTGAGCAACTCAATCTGCCTGCCTGCTTTGCCTGCTTTGGGGTAAAAGTTGCTCTTCTTTTATAAAAAAAATCAATATTCACATACATGGTGTGTTGTGAGTTAATTTTGTGAGTTTGCTTGCTAGCAAATTTTATAAGTTTGCTTGCTAGCAAATTTTATAAGTTTGCTTGCTAGCAAATTTTATGTGACAGACTCAGGTAGCCAACTGCAGATAGATAGATCTCTAAGTGAATCTGTAATTCTGTGAGCAACTCAATCTGCCTGCCTGCTTTGCCTGCTTTTGGGTAAAAGTTGCTCTTTTTTATAAAAAAAAATCAATATTTACATAAATATTTATAATATTTACATACAAGCCATGCCCACCCAGTCACATGACCAAGCCACACTCACAAATTAGGCCACACCCACAGAACCGGTTGTTAAGAAATTTGAATCCCAACCCTGCCCTACACCATTTCTGACAAATGGCAGTCCAATCTCTTCTTGAAGATGGAGATGCTTCTGTTGTATCAACATCTGTATCTCTGGGTGAGGGTACAGTGAGATGGTCAGGCCAGCAGACCTTGAACAGAAAGTACACACAATGTACACTTTTCTGCCTTCATCCCTACTCTGCTACAGGGAGGCAAATTATTGGCCTTTACTGATTGAATGTGTGATAATTTGAAGAAGGCAATTAGTGGATTCCTCCTATCAAATGTGACTTCCTAGTGGGAAAACATCTACCAATATAAACTGGAGCTGATGAGAACTGAGTCTTCCCAGATGGCGATGCTTGTAATGTAGCAGCTGCCTGGTAAAGGAAAACAAGATCTATGGAGAAAAGAGCTGGAAGGGGCAGCAGGAAAACCCTCCAGATATCAATCAGCCCCGTATCCAGCTCTGCTGGAGTTAGTAGTATGATAAATGGGAAAGATCTGCTTCACCATACAGACCGCCCAGTTTTCTCAGCTGGTTTGGGATCTATTTTTGAATTAACATTAGGTCTATATCGAGACTCAAACATGAGTTTAATAGGATTTTTTTATAAGAGCACTGAACCTGCGATTAATGAAGCAGAGGTTGATCAGGACAGTGGGTGAGCACCTTCCCATGTCACCTTACAACCAGCACCCTACCTATCTACAGCTACACCTACCTACAGCTACACCTACCTACAGCTCTCCAGGGCTTCTCATTATCTTTCCAAAGGAAAACTTGTAGATCTCACAGATCAAGCTCTCTACTTCCTAATCTTACTAGTCATTGCTCCTCTTCCTTCTTGCTTACTTGAGGCTTGTGAATTTACTGGAAAAATTCTGCCCTGAATTTTCAGTTTCCAGCTTTCCTTGCTTGCAGAAGTGGCCAATTTGGATGGGGAGGTGAAGTGTGAAATTGCCTTTTTAAATTAGCTATCGTTTGTTTCAAAATGTCAGGTGGGTAGGAATAGGATGCACACAAAGGAGACAGCTGAGACAAGAATGCAAGAGGAAATCAATGAGGTGGAGAACCCATGTTGCCTGGCTGGATTGTCCCAAGGAAAGAAGTGATCTTAAGGTGAACTCTTTTGTTAAATTTGGGAGGATGCATGCTGGACCGAAAAGGCAAGAGGAAAGCTTTCTTCATCCAACCTCTTTCATATCAATATATCCTCTCTTCTCTTGCACACATTTAAGTACCATGCAAAATCAAAAATTAGTTGACCACACGACTAAACTCACTAAATGGCACAATAATTTAGATGGGTAAACTGTTGCTTGGCTTTGCTTGTACAATCTCACCCTCAGCTCTTGAGAAGATAACTAGTAAGTTTCCAGGCTCTCCTGAAATGAAAAGCACCCGTTGGAGATGTTCAGGCTGAGCCTGAGGGAGGGGTTAAACATGTCATCAGTCTTGAGTATGTTCGTGCCCACAAGAGATCTACTATAAATCTAGCCCTCCTTGAATTCCTTCTATCCTATCTACAGCCCATTTCTTTTGGTTATCAGAAGTTCAGACTAATGTCATGTGCCAGGCAAATCAGGAGATTGAGGCAGTTAAATGGGCATAAAGTTTTATTGCAAGCTTAAGCTCTCTATAAAAATCTAAACTACTAACAGCAAAAAGAAATTGGCAGTAGATAAGGGTAGAAGGAATTCAAGAGGGGGTGAACTTAGATCTTTTGTGGGCATGATACTTGTTTCATCATTCTGATAACATTATTAGATTTCATAAGGCCATGGTGACAAAAAGAAATTTCAAGAATATCTTCATGTGCACTTAGAGGCATAGGAGGATGAGCCAAGAGAGAGAATATTGGTGGTCTGAATGAAAATAATTAAGTTTCCACAAAGATTGCTTTATCTTGGTAGAGAGCATTTATTGGTCATTACATGGGAGAGGGGGCGGACTTTTTGAGTGTAAATAGTTTTTTTTTTTTATTGTTTTACAACAAACATACACAAAAGAAAACATATAATATGCTGGTAACTCAAAACTCCTTATACATCTTTTCCATTCTCATCTGTAGATTGTTTTTATATACTCTCATATATAACCTATTCCATATTTTAAAATTAATGTATCTTATATCCCTTCGTATTATTACTTCAGGGCTATTCCCGGTGGACAGACACATACTAACAAATATACTAAACACAAAAAACAAAAAATCTTTTTGAGAACAGTGTGCTACCGAACCCACCCTTCTCTTTGCTACTAAATTTCAGTTATACACTTTCACTCATTTTTTATATTCTATCTCATTTATCATAACCATTTGTACTATATCCCTTTTTTTTCCCCGACATTTTTCCAAACAATTATTAAAACACTTTTGTCTATCATGTTTACAATATCATACTTCTTAAAAAGTATCTTTTGCCCTTAATTATTACATCCGAGGATAGCACCCCATCTTTTTTACCAACTATTATTTAAACAGTCTCCTTCAAAATCATTATCTCTATTAAGCCTTTATAGTGAAAAACAATGAAATTGTGAATATATATAACCATTATAACAATTATAACAAAGGTGATTCTTTCTATTCAAATTTAATTCTATTCAAAATATTTCCATTTTAATCCCATATTAAATCCATATCATATAGAAAAAAAGACAAAACAAGAAAAAAGCTCTAAATTTCATTTCTAATATGATCATATATCTCAGATACTCTTACGAGTTCCTTTAAGTCACCCTAATCTAATTACATTAACCATTATCTCGATATCCCCCTAGATAAATAAATTCTTTATACTTAGTATATTTCTCTTGCTTCTGTACATCTTGCTTCCATTTACAACTTCCTTTTGTACTCCACCCCCTTTCTTCTCCCTTCCCTTTCTATTCTTTCTATTCCCTTTCCTACCTGGTTTCCCCTTCAAAGTCCTATCCTTTGGCTCCTTATAACATTAAAATCAAGCTTTTTTAAAATGTTAATTCAAATTTTAAATTCTTAGCACTCTTCCCTCTTTTCCCCTTTTTCCCCTTATGCTTTTTCTTAATTACACCAGCCGTTTTTGGATCCTTTAAGATGGCATCCTCTTCTTTGTTCCGCCCTTCTTGCTCAGCTGACATTTCCTGTTGTTTTATATATTTCAGGACCTCCATTTTTACCCATTGTAACTCTTCTTTAATTTGTATAAGTAGCGTTTTAACTTCTCCTGGAGATGATGACATTCTTGAGAGACGTTTTCCTTATAAAACAACCCCCAGTTAGTTTCAGTCCACTTAAAATCCTCTATGTGAAAAGCCAAAATCCTCTAAATATCCAAGGTTATCTTTTACTTCTTTGCTCCTTTCGCTTCTCTGGGGATGCAACAATGTTTCAATTGTAATGTGTCTTTTTCCAGATGATGTTACAAATCCACTCTTAATCCTTTTAAGTCGGGGTGGTATCCTCAGTTCCTGACAACACCCTACTTTCACTTTTTTTCTTTTCCCTTCCTCTATCTGCTTCCTTTCTTTTTCTTTATGTACAAAGTTCTTTAAAATTCCAAAAATTCTTCTTTACTTGGCACTTTATTTTCAGCTTATAAAAAGCCTATTAATCTTAGTATCCAAGCAAGTTAATGACCATCTCATAGGCTTGTCTTTTTCTCTTATCTTTCCAAGCTGTCTGCATCAAAGAAGGAAAAAATAAAAAGTCTGACTTTTCACTTTCTAACGCCGCTTCTTTAGAAATCTTTCTTTTTAAAACAAAAGTTACTATTCACCTTAGGGCACTTCAAATAGATGTTTTCCAGATCCAGCCCGGTCCGCTACACTTTTTCCCAGCAACTTCCTCCTGCATGTTCTTGTCTGCTTGAGCACTTCTTCAGGGTGGCCATTTCTGACCACCGCTTTGCCTTCGGGAAGGGAAAATCGACTGGGGAGATGCGGCTCTCCTCCGCCTGACAGCAGCTCCCCTTCTTCACCACCTCTACGGGGTGGTTTTAACCCCAGAGCCAGCCGGCTCGGGGTCTTCCAGCGATAAGCACGGACCGAAACCGCACACAATCGCGGATTTTGTGTCCGTCCTCGAAGCCACTCAAACCGGATATCAGAGTGTAAATTGTTAATTATGTTATCTTTTGAAATTATTTTCAACCTGTCCTATAATTTTATTTTCCAGAGTAGGCTGCTCTGAATTTGTCCAATGGTGTCTGTCAGCTAGCATCAATAAAACCTGCCCTCTGCTTTTGCCTAAACTGTCCGTCTAGAAAGAGGCTGCTCCTTAAAAGCAACTCAGAATTTCTTTTCAGTTGTAAAAATGGGACAACTCTCACAGTTTTTCAAAGGGAAAAGGACCATAGGGTTCCATAAAGCAGTATACAAATGCTTGATGAATCAGAAGGCTGAATCAATTAGCAAATTGCCAATTGTCTGAGTTTTTGAATTACAAGATCAATATTTAACCCCTAATTCCGTTAGACTCTCCTCACTAATTTCACAAATTCTCATTGAACTCTTTTCAACTCTCTTAACTTCACAACATCTCCCAATGCTACCTCGACAGCTACATTTGCTTTTTTATTCACCTGTTTAAAGGCCAGGTAGACTATACTAGAGACTCCTTTGAAGAAGGTATTCAATAGCTGTTAGTAAATACTTGCTTCAGCCAAGAAGAGAAAAGAGAGTGAGAAAGAAGCTAAAGATTGCTCTATTTTAATTCTCTTTGGTATAAGATTTCAAGATGTTTTTATTATAACTAGCAACAATAGAGTATCAGTAGTTTTCATAGTATCAATTTCTTGAGTTGACCTACCTCAAAAAATTGAACAGGCTGGCATTTCCCATTTTCAGTCGGAAAAAAACTCCATAACAAGTAAAAGGAATTTTAACATGGTAGTCCTTCTATTGATCAACCAAAGAAAGAAAACACCAGATTTGTTTTTCAATGGACATAACAGATAACAGATAATCAGAGTTGGAAGAGACCTTATAGGTCATCTAGTCCAACCCCCCACCCAAGCGGGAGACCCTACACCATTTCTGACAAATGGCAGTCCAATCTCTTCTTGAAGGTCTCAAGTGATGATATAAAATAATACTTGTTGCTTTTGTTTAGTTGTTTTTAAAAACAACTAATTGTTTAATTTCCTCCTCCTGCAGCAGGAAGTTTGCAGTTATAATAACCTTAAAGTAAAATAAATGAAATGATAAACAACATTAAAAATTATACAAGTAATCTCATCCACATTTTAAGAATAGTCCTCAGCAGGTGCAAGCTTCAAACTGATGTATGTTGTACAATTAGCAAGCTTTGGAGCTCAATATTCCTCTGCTTCTTTACACATGAATCAATTTTCTCTTTTTGGCCATACAGAGGATCTGTATGTTCAGTATCTCAGAAGGCTGAGATACTGAACATACTTGGTTTACTCCTGTAAACAAACTTTCTGCTGCATCCAAAGTCTTGGCTAGTCTATTTCCATGATGCTCAGAATAGATGCCACATCCCGGTCAGAGTCAATCAGCTTCCCATTCTCATTGCACTACCTTGCATTCTGTCCTTCACACATTTGCTTGTACCAGAAGTAATTCACTTTCTTGAGACATGCCTCTCCCTTTCAACTTTTTCATGCACTTGGTACCACTACTCTTTTATCCTCTCCTTTCAGTCCCTTTGTAAGGCTCCTTTGTACTCAGAGCTCTGTTCCCTATGCCGTTCTCCTCTACATAATCATAGTCTTGGATATTGCACAGGGAGCCACATTAAATGTAGAAGCATTTGGAGTGAAGCAAAGACAGAGCAAAGACATTTTACCTGAAATAGGCGGAAATAGTTGCATTTTCAAACCCAGTGCCGGATAAATATGTACTCTGCAACTTTCAGGAATCTCTTTTACTATATATCTATGGAGATTCTCAGTCATCCAGGTCATGGTTGTCCCACATGGTTGTCCAAAGGCAACTGGACTTTCTTTGCTTTTCCTTGAAGACGTTTCACTTTTTATCCAAGAAGCTTCTTTAGTTCTAAACTAAAGAAACTTCTTTAAGGAGAAGCTAAACATCTTCAGGAAAATTCAATACCACAAATCAAATCAAATCAAATCCAATCCAATCCAATCAATCAATCAATCAATTAAAAAAACCAAAGAAAGTTCAGTTATGGAAAAGCACCTTTGGGACTGTTTTACTATATTTGCAAATACAAATTATATTACAAAAGAACCAGAAGCCTCCCATCTTCTCTCACATTCAAATGAAGAAATCTAAATACTGCTGCTCTACCAAAATATTTAGCAGCATCTTGGAAAGGATAAAAGGGACTTATAACAATACCTCCAGAACAATTTCACTTGGACCAGTTGACTCTTATTGCTCTGGAAGCAGGAGATAAGCAACTACAGGTAGTCCTTGACTACAATGGATCCCAGAATTTTGGTCATTAGCCATTGTGATGATAAGGTCAAGACACCATGTGACCAAATTTGATTTTACAACTGCATATAAAGTAAATCACCATAATTCTAAAGCAAATCATATGGTGCTTAAGCGAATCCCATGGTTATTAAGTGAATCTATTCTTCAAAATAATTCTTCTGTAGTGGCTCCCACTCTCTGGAACCAACTACCTCTGGGGCTCCGCCTGGCCCCTGACCTCTGCACCTTCCATCACAACCTAAAAATCTGGTTGTTTGAACAAGTTGGGCTGTGCTGACTCCTTGGGGAATGGGTGTTTTATTTATTACGGGTTTTTTAGTTTAATTTGGCTTGTGTAATTTAATTCCTTTTTAGCTAACTTAATTTATTGTGTTGTTTTTATCTGTGAGCCGCCCCGAGTCCTGTTGGAGAGGGGGGTGGCATACAAATCGAATAAATAAATAAATAAATAAATAAATAAATAAATAAATAAATAAATAGGCATGTTTGCCAGAAACTATCCAAAAATGCCAAAAGCCATAAAAAAAGATTCCAAATCATGGTCACATCACTGCCATACACTGTAAGCAGTCATAAATGCAAGCTGATTGCCAAGCACCTAAAATTCAATGTGACCATAGGGTGTGGTAGTCATAACTTTGAGGACATGTTGTAAGTGGGTTTCTAAAAGTCCATAATAACTTTGAACAGTCATTAATCAATCAGCTGTAACTCAAGGACTAACTATACAACAATAAGTTGATGAAAAGAAGCTATGTTTTGCAACAAATGTCTGAGGCTGTTAAAAATACCATTTAGAGTTGGGACAAAATAATCCAGTTTACTCTACAGAGCTGTTGAGTAATGTCTGTCTGTCTGTCTGTCGTCCGTCCGTCCATCCATCCATCCATCCATCCATCTTACTCCATTCTATTTTTCTTACCGGAATCATTCCCTGAGGACATCCAAAACCAGAATGTGGTCATATCCATCTCCCAGTGACATAATTTAAATTAACTTCCCTAACTATAACAATATATTGATTAAAAATGTGCAGAGTACAAGGAAACAAAGCATATGCTCATAATGAAAAATAAACAGTTAAATTTGGTACCAGGATTAAAAAAAACAAAAACAAGGGTTAGTGATATCAAACAAAGTGTTGCTGACTGCCAACTTTCATATACAAGGTACAAGTCTACATAAAATGCTAAACAAAGAACTTTGAAAATATCTAGTTTTAAGTATTTGTAGTTCAGGCAGCCACGATTGTTTTAATACTAAATGAATACTGTACTCCTGTTCAGGACTTTTTTTTAAATGATAGATGAAGCAAAAGATGCTGTTTCTGAGCTGTAATTTGGGTGAGGGTTTTAGTCTTCATATTAGCATCAATATTCTCTTTTCAGAGCAGCGTGAAATTTTATGTCTCTTTTAACTTCCTGTATTATATTATACTAATTTATAAAATGCATGTCATGTCATTTCAGGGAAGACAGCATGATTTTACATTAAAAAAGTGAGATTAGAAAAAGGATGCTAATCTAAAAAGTATCTGGCTAGAGAATTGTACAAGAGATACATCTTCAGTCATTATTTGTTATAACAACAAAATAATTTTAAAAATAAGGACATTTGGTATAGTTTAATACATAATGAACTCAGATCCTGCAGTAAATTACATAACAAATTATATTGGAAAGGGTTCAGTGAACATTTTAAAGTGTGGTTTCAAAGTTATATTTCAGTAACATAGGGCTGGCAAAAAGGAAAGAAAATGGAAGGGGGAAATTAAAGCAAGGTATATATACTTACCATGGTGTTTCATTTCAGGGTAAGCAACTTTATACAGAACACAGAAGAATAAAAAATACTAAATCAAAAGAATTAAAGATCTGGATTAAAAAAAAAGGAAACAGCTAACTGGTTTTATTGTTACCTAACAATCAATTTATCCCTGCAAATCATTGTTGCTTCCACCCTATTACCATTTTATACATCTCATAAAATTCAATATAACTGTAACTTCAACCCATTCACTTTCTTCATATACTTGCTATACAGTTCATCCTCATTCACCTACATTCATTCAGCACCCATTCATTTGTGATCTTTCCTTTTGTTGCTTTATCCACACTCTTTTTAAGTAATCTCATTTCCAATGCATTCATTTTACTTTGTTTGACATATCCAAATCTCAACTCCAGAAAATAAATGTTAATTGCCACCTCTTGTTCCCTTGTTCCCTTGTAAGGGTCTTCTCCACTATGCTCACTTAATTTCTTAATCCCCTAAACACCTTTATTCGCTCTTACTATCTTTTCTTTTGTACAGGCGAACAATCATGGCCTGTTGTTCCCAATCATCGGGCAATCATTGCACAAATACTAAACAAGTAGTACAGACATTCCAAATGCAAATCACAACCATATTTTAACATATTTTTACAGCCCTGCTATTTTTCAAAATTATCATAGCATTTGCAACTTTCTTTCCATAGCACTTTTTCTGGACACTAACATGATAACACTGAACGATAAAATTGATAGCAATGATATTGTTTCATTTCTAAACAAATACTTAAGATATTCTTTCCAATATTCCTTCATGTCTGTTTCATTTAAAAAATATCATTTTTAATTTTATTCAGACTGCTGAAAATTCATTGCTTAGCCCTTATAATCCTCTTCCAAAAAACAATATTTTTATTTTCATCAACGTCATTCATTTTTATGCTTCTTTTAACATTAATTTAACTTCTTTAATCTTAATTAAGTGACCCTCTTTGGTTACATTCTTTGTGACCATATTTTTTTCTATATACAGGTTTAACAAATATTTTTATGTTCTCATTTTTGCAACAATAAATTTTGTATATGATTATTCACAGGCTTTTTCATTTCAACATTCCATCAAAGATACTAGTCATATTTTCCATTTGTGTAATTACCGACTTCTGTAGCAATCCGTTGTACTCCTTTTCCAGCAGTTTTCATATCTTCCTATATCAGCTGCTGTTGGGAGATGGAATTATCCTAGAATACATTTTTGTGCCTTCACTTCCTACAGTCATTCTATTTTCATTCTTATCTATTTTTTCCAAGATCCTGAAACTTAAAACAAAATTGTCCCATGTCATATACTCTTGTCTCTTAGCCCTAATCTATATATGCTTCAATCGGCTTTTTTCAATATTGCATCATAGTCATATCAATCATCCTTTTTTGTTTCAATTATTATGTATACATCTATAGTCATAGTTAAGCAGATACTTTTTAAAGTGAATTTTCTTTATTTAATCCATGCTCTTTACCATTTACTCTTACTGTAGACATTAACTCCAATGCCTATCATAGCTTTGGTCAATCAAACCAAACCTTTTCAGTGATAGAGAAGTGTAAATTAGGTTAACAGGCAGCCTTAGTGGTATCCATGCTATGAGGAGAAGCTCTGCTGATGGCAAAGACAGATTTGGTCTAGTTGAATTTGTAAGAAAATTTGTTTAAAATTTCATATAAGGCAGTGGTGGCTAACCTTTTTGGTGCCAAAAATTGTGTGCGTTAATGCGCACGCACTTGTGTGCCAGCACCCAGAATGAAATGCATGCTCCCCCATGCTCCCTGTGCATGCGTGTGCAATCCCCTTCCCCCCACCCCCTTACCTGCACTGTGCCTTACAACTGATCTTTTCAGCTGGTTTGAGGCCTTTTTCGGCTTCCCAGAGGCTTGGAAAAAGCCTCTGCAATGCTTTTCAGGCCGAATAATATTCCAGTTTCATCACTTCCGGTATTACAGGAGGTGACGAAACAGGCCTATTTTCCTTTTTAAAAATTGTTTATCTTTTTGCTTTATCTTCTATCATTTTTTGTAATTCAATACGGTTATATTAAAAAGAAATAAAATTGAACTGCATTGTCAGATTATAAATATTTCAATTTACCTTTCTACAAACATAAAATTTTCTACTTAAAGAGAATGCAAACTGCATAAGAAAAATAATATAGATGAAAGGCAGCTTTGTGCTCAGGGTGATTATTTGGCCTGAAGTGCCAAGAAAATGACAGGCATACAGTATCCTGTCACTATTTTTGTTGTGACTGGAGTGTCATAGTCCAGGTAACATGGCACAGAGTTTAAGATGAATGACTGAGACGGGTTTGAAACTCATGTTCTTAAAGAGAATAACTGTCATTTGGTTCAGGTTGTGTACAATAGTGTGCATATACAAGGTATTACTTGAAATGCAAATATCCAATTCACAGTATTTTATTAGAATTGTCTTCTTACAGTTAAAGTGAACATGCTGTTGTGGCACTTAAATTCTGCTTTTAAAAAACCAAACCCCCTATAGCTCTCAAGGAGTCCAAATCTAGTGCATATTTAGAAGACAGCATAGGGTTTGGTAACTTGTTCACTCTCTGCCACTGCCCTAGTCCTCAATTTTTGATTTTCTTTTCATTGCTAGTATTTGTTTTGTTAGGGATATTTCCGTAAGTATCAATAGAAACTTCCCTCCTTCGGCAGGGAACAACCTAGTCTAGTGTGGAGGACAATTTAGACACCCAAAGACAAAGGTAATTTCCATACCTTCCAATTTAACAGAATAACAGAGTTAGAAGGGACCTTGGAAGTCTTCCAATCCAACTCCCTGCTCAAGCAGGAAACCTATACCATTTCAGACAAATGGTTGTCCAATCTCTTCTTTAAAACTTCCAGTGCTGGAGCATTCACAACTTCTGGAGGCAGGTTGTTCCACTGATTAATTGTTCTGTCAGGAAATTTCTCCTTAGTTCTAAGTTGCTTCTCTCCTTGATTAGTTTTCATCTATTGCTTCTTGTCCTGCCCTCAGGTGCTTTGGAGAATAGGTTGATTCCCCTCTTCTTTGTGGCAACCCCTGAGATATTGGAATACTGCTATCATGTCACCTCTAGTCCTTCTTTTCATTAAACTAGACATACCCAATTCCAGTAAATATTTTTACATGCTTAAGCCGCCAGTCCCCTAATCATCTTTGTTGCTCTTCTCTACAGTCTTTCTGGAATCCCAGCATCTTTTTTATATCGTGGCGATATTTCAAATGTGGTCTTAAAATATATTCTTGTGTCATCCAACCATAATTGTGCCAGCATAACAATAATGAGGACCAACTTTATATTACTTCAGTGATTACTGGTCAAAGCAATTAAGATGCTATAAATCACTTGTATGGAAAAGTTTTTTTTAAATTTCTTTTCCTTCCATGAAGAATTCCAATCTGGATCTCCCAAAATTATTCAATAAATGATATGAAACATTGTATCCAATTGTATGATTAATCAATTTGCCTTCCCCATGAGCAATATATTGTCCCATTTTCATTCCAGAGCAGGGGTATCAAACTTGTGTCATAACAGCGTTGTCACATGATGTATTGAGACTTTTTTCCCCTTTGCTAAACCAGGCAGGGGCAGGGCCAACACGTGATCAATCCAGCCCATGGGCCTGACACCCCTGTTCTAGAGTATGCAAACTACATTGGATTTATAATATGGATGAATCCAGCATTTTTGTGTAATTCAGTTAAATTCCTTCGAACTGCAATTGGTAAATCAAAGGTTTTTTCTCATTCAGCATTTAGTTTCTGACAGTATTTAAATTTATAGATCGTAACATTTTCTGCAAAAAAGATCCTCTACAGTGAAAAGAAGTGAACCACCACTGGATAATCATTTTGTATTATATCCTCTTTGGTGCTAGTAGAAAAGAGAAACTAACAGGTGGCACATTGTAAATCACTGCTTGTCAGAACAGATTATACAGCTATTGGCTGTTGGCTAGGTTGCATACTGCTAATCAATCTCTAGCTACATACCAATACTACGCATGCTATACTCTACAGATGTCCACCGGTACTAACATTCTTCCCACCACTTCAGGAGGCCTATTGTTTCCTATGAAAAAGGGAGAGGAGGAAATGTGGAGAGAGATGCTCATAGTCTGGTGAACAAGCATGCCCTACAACTCGATAGACCAGATAGCTCTTGGCCTAAGATAGTATACTGGCTGAGATTGTTGCTATCCTCAACCATTTAATTGTTTTACAACAGCAACCTGATTAATTATATGAATCTTGCTGTGAGCGGTCCAGAGTTACTATAGGTAAGATGGGCAGCCACCCACAATTTAAACAAAATAAATGAATAAATGGTTCTATTGCTGGGGAAATGAGATTATTCCACAGAAAGATAAAATTATAGGGGATTGCATTAAACAATATTTAGAATAGGATCTTTTTTTATTTCCAAGCTAGCTTTATCATTGTGGGACTTACTTCTGTACAGATTGTAGACCATTTTTGGCACGTATTTCATGAACGCAGTTTGCCTGCACCATTAGTGTCTTGCACAAATGCTCTATTTTAAATAGCTGGACCGCTAGGCAATCTGGAGCCAAGTTTATGAGCTCATCATGGTATACAGTGTGATCTCAGTGGGTCTTTCAGAACTGTCATCTTAATGCATTATGTCAGCCACTTCATAGAATTAGGCTTAAATAGGATTCATACATCATGCTGAACTGGAACATACCAGTCCAGGCTCAGTAACTGGGCAGGTTCACCATAGGAACAGTGGCCTTGAATGATGGTCTTTTAAGGCTGGTCGCTGAAAGTCCCCAATGGGAAAGTGGCTTAAGAATAGAGCCACTGGCAATGTAAAGATGTAAGGACAATTCTATTACTGCACAAGCTTTGTTCCATGAAATGTTATTCTGTATTACTAATTGGTTTCCCAGGCTCACCAATTTCTCTTCATTAGCCTAAGACAGGTACACCTCTGTCACCCTGCAGTAGGTAGGTCACACCACTGAGGTGGGGAAGCTGATGTAATCCAGCTGTTCTGAAGTCTAACTCCCTCAGTTCCTTGCTAAGGATGATGATGTTAGTACTGATGGGAGCCTGTGTTGAAGGACGTTACTTTGGCACAGGGCAACTTTAATCCGCTGCCCTGACCAGCAGCATGGGCATTTTTAAAATCCCTGCTTCACTGCCATTCGATAGTACTTTTAACTCTGCATGTTTGGTAGTTAAGGAATGTGATAGATTAACAGAGTTGGAAGGGACCTTGGAGGTCATCTAGTCCAACCCCCTGCTCAAGCAGGAGGTCCTATACAATTTTTGACAAGTGGCCGTCCAGTTGTTTCTTGAAAGCCTCCAGTGATGAAGCACCCACAACTTCTGAAGGCAAGCTGTTCCATTGATTGTTCTCAATTTCTCCTTATTTCTACGTTTAATCTCTCCTTGATCAGTTTCCATCCATTTGTTTTGTCAAAGCACCTTGGGGTGCTTTGGAAAATAGTTGTCTCCCTCCTCTCTGTGGCAGCCCCTCAAATATAGGAACACTACTATCATGTCACCCCGGTCCTTCTCTTCATTAGACTAGCCATGCCCAGTTCTTGTAACCGTTCTTCATATGTTTTAGCCTCCATACTTAATTGTCCCGCTTCATCAAATCTGGGGCTTGTTTTCCCCGCCGTTGTACGCAAGGAACGATATACTGCATCCACTTGAGTTATCTGTTCCCTCCCTTCCCTCAGCCCCGTTTCACGGCTTCCCATCTTCCTCGTCCTCCTCCTCCTCCGCTTTCCCGCTGTTTTCTCCAAGCAGCCAAGAGAGAACGGGCTTTCCCGGCCGTCGCAGTCTCCCACGCCTGCGATGCCACATCTCGCCTCCCGCCCCGCCGAGAGATTGCTTTCCTTGGCAAAGCGCTTCATCACTGCATCGCAGGGGACGCGCGCGGCACCAGGGGATCCGCGCAGCTACTATCCCGCCCCTCCACCGCCACGGTCACGCCGCGAGGCTCCTCCTCAAGGAGGAGAAGACGGAGGAAGAGGGGGGGAAAGTCCAATCTGCTGCTACCTCGAGCAAGCCGCAGCGCTATTACGCAGGGCTCCGAGTGGTTGGAGAAACAGCAGCCAGGGCTGCGCTTCCAGCGGGTAAGCGGGGTTCCCACTCGCAACGCCGCCTCTGCCGCGAGGAACTTTGGAGAGAGTTCTCCTCTTCCCCCCTCAGCTTTGGAAACGGGGCTCTCTTCGCACTTTTCCCCGAAGGTCCTTTAAGGAGGGAGAGGTGCTGCTTGAAGGGCGGCAGTCACGCTCGTGCGATTTTCTTAGGCGCAGAAGTTTGGGCGAGTTCCGCGGGACTTTGGGGAGAGTGAAGTGGCGTGGGGTTTGCGGTCGTACTGCAGTCGTGTCTGAGGCGCCTCAGTTTCCTTTGCGGGTGCAGCCCTTTGGAGGGAATCTCTGTCTCTAGGGGGAAATCGCAGCTCGGCGGGGTCGTCGAAGTCTTGATGAACAAGGCCTTCTCTTGCTTATATTAACCCCCCCCAGCCAAACTTGGGTGTGGGGGGCAAAGAGAACTTTTTAGGGAGGGCAAGCGGATGGCAATGGGGGGGCAGAAAGGCTAGAAAACTAGAAAAGCTGCGGACGAGAGTAGCGGCGGCGAAGGAAGCGCAAAACGTGCCGGGTGGCTGCAGACAATCCGGTTGGTTTTGCAATGTGCTGGACGGGGGGGAAAGCCTCGAGGCTTCGCAAAGGGCTTGAACGCGCGCGCGCACTCTCTTCTCACACGCCACCTTACCGCTGCTCTCTCTCTCTCTCTCTCTCTCTCTCTCTCTCTCTCTCTCGGTAGGATGAATCTGCAAGATTCTTCCTCTCTCTCGGAAGCTTGCAAAGTTGTTAGCTTGCACTTCGTCTTGCAATCGGACCGTGGACGTGGTGCGTTTATTCTTTTAGTCGCCGACTACTTTTTGACGCACAGCTGAGCGGCGACTTAGTCGTGCGCGGCTGCCTCCTGCGCCTTTTCCCCAAACCCACCCTCCTTTTCGTTACTTGGCGTGTGGAGGTGCAGCGGCAATAAAGGGAGAGATCTCAAGAAGGTGGCGTGGATTTGCGGGGTGGTGGTGGTGGAAGAAGGGAGTTATCCGAGGCAGAGACCGGTTATTCTTGGGGAGGACTCGGGGGGAGCAGACGGGTGGAACTCACAGGCACGTGTAACGCCGCGTAGCCGCTACGGGGAAATCCTGCTCCTTCCCCCCGTGCGCCCGGGGAGCGTGAAATTAATCCCTGCAAGCTGACGGGGAGTAGGGATAGGTGGGCTCACTCGGGGTTGCCACTTTGACGTGTAAGCGAAAAGCGGGCGGGGAAGGGAGGATCGACGAGCAGGACGGGAGTTCCCACGCTATAATAGCTGAGATCCTTGGCTTTAAGTTTCGGTGATGAGTAGGACCCTTTTCCGCATAGAATTTTGTGGTGATGCTACGTCGGAATTCCAAGCGCAAGATTCCCTGTTGGATTCTCCCCTCTTCTAGGGAGATTCCACCTTTTTTGTGCCCCCCCCCAAGAAATTAATGGTGTTTCTAGAAAGGACAGAACATTAAGAGTGCGATGCCTACCTTTTCTTGCCTGAATAGCACTGCAGTGCAGGGAGCTGACATGATTCAGTATGTCCTTATTTAGAGAAAGCTACCACAACATCACAGCCGGGGTGTTGTTCACTGGAAAGGAATAGACATGCTTTTCTTTTTTTTAAATAAACTGATATTTTAACCTAAATTAAAAATAATAGTCAACATACACTAGAAAAAGTATGTTACCTTCCCTAGAATCATTGGGAGGAAAAAAGAATGAATATTTGGTGATATATCCTAACATCTGTCTGCATAAAAAGCAGATCAGCATTTGTGTGTTTCATGAACAACAGTATTTAACTTGGAAAGGAATTGCTAAACATTTAAATTATTATGTGTGACCATAAGTATTACAATAAAAAGGAAACTAAGCAGCAAAAATATTACAAGTTTACTTCATTGGTAAATGTCCCGGGTGCAGACAAATTATGTGGAAAAGGGAAGCAAAAATTAAATGCTACAGTTTAAGTCTTACCATCTTTATTAATTTAGGCTATACCCGAACTTACTGAGCAGAAAGCTGCATTTAATTTTGTAGTATTCCTGAATGAGTATTTATATAATTTCTGCTAATAGAGCTAATCAGGAGGTATGTACAGGAAAACATATTCCACAACATCAGCTTTGTATTAATTTTTTTTTGGAAAAAAAAAGCTTTCCTAGATTTTCATTAAACACTTTGGTTTTTTATATTGCAAAATTTCTTTTTTACAAGAAATTTATATGAATGTGTGATTTCCCCATTAATTTGGACACATTAAAGAATAAAAACCTTCAGAAAGACATTAGCTGCATTTTGGTGTATATTGCAAACTGTAAACAATGATGGTATATTGTTAAATGTATCCTATTTTTCCATATAAATGCGGGGATTATAATAGGATATTTAAGAATAAAGAGCTGAAGCTAATGTTTAAAAGACAGAATAGGAAATTATTTTTGTAAGCAAAGCCTAGTGTGCATGAGAAGGTAGTCAAGCTATAGAAGCACAGGGGAACATGATAAATTGACATAATGAAGAATAAAATAATGCTGTTGTATAATTTTAAGACTGGGTGAAAAATTAAAATTATATTAAAATTGTTTCAGTGTTGCCTATCAGGCTGATTTTATTAAAACTGACTTCCAAATAAATCCTGCAAGGTTTTTATAACCTTGTACCTAGGTTGATCCTAACCTTGTGAATCTTAATGGAAAATCCCATTCAATATAATTAAGTTTGCTGTCATTGATTATATATAGCAGGAGATCTATATAAACCTATTTATCAAAATCTGTTGGTGCTTATTTAATCAACATTTATTAGATGAAATGAATTTGCAAATAGGAAGGAGAGTTTTCAGCTATGCAGGCTTTGTTATAACACTGATAGCATTTAATATCAAAGAATAAATTAATTGGTAAGTAATTTAATTGAGCTTTGCTAAATAACATACGTAGCTTTAAAAGGCTAAGTAAAAATGTTTACAAATGAAGTTATTAGATGTATTAAATTCTTATTATCAAGGATATTTCAGCTTGTAGTATTTTCTAACATAAAAATACATTAAAATATGTTTTAGGATGCAAAATTAAATATGGGAGCAAACTTTAATAATGTACTTCATAAAATGTGTATCAGTAAAAATCATATTTTTGGCAATTGCTGCATGTAACTTAATTTTACGCATTGCAACTCAACAATTATAAGTACTAGTCAACTAAATGTATTTTATAAAGGATATCAATTACGTAGCCTTATTTTATAAAAGTACAGTATGCTTTTTGATGGACCATTAAAAAAACCGTTTACTAGATATTTTTTGATCAGTAAATTAGATAAGTAAATTAGTAAGAGATTATTAAAAATATCTCTTTTTAACTCCATTATGACTATTGGTTTTAACAAAAAGGCATTTTCCAGAATATCTTATGATATTTTTTAGAAAGAAAGATTGTCTGCAAATTATTTGTAGGATATTCTATACTCTGGAGAAAGCTGATACTTGAAAGGTAGGAAAACTATTAGCTTGGATAATATAAGGATGAAGTGGGTATATTTAAATTCTGTATTGTCTGTGCTAGATATTTTAAACTGGGAAGAATATAAATCTAATATATGTTAACTATGCAAACAGTAAACCTGGTATTCAAGTCAGAATCAGGAATTCTGGTGTGAAATTCCACTCACCCATTCTAAGGTTGCACAGAAAAAACACGACCAAAAGAAAACGCCATGTTGGTCTGTGAAGTTCTTTTTCATTTCTGAAGTAGAAAGCAGATGAATAAAAGGCCTGTCTCGTTCTCTTGCAACGTGTAGAAATACTTAGAATACAGTTCTACATTGAGTATTCCAAGTAGATAAATAAAACAAATCCAAATGGAAGTATCAAAGAAAATCAGCTGAAGTAACATCTACCAAATACTAATTAGAGGGCCTTTTATCCTACATCTCTAAAGGTGGATCTTCCAAATAAAATTAATTTGTCTTTACATTTTATACGGAAATAACAAAGACTTGCACTAGGGGAATAATTGCCAGTTTCCTAACCTTTGGAATGTTTACAAAAGGAGGGGGGCAATGGAGTCTGTTTGGGGAATGGGATAATATTGTCTTTCAGAGAAAAGTTCCATTGCAGTACAAAGTGGAAAACAATGTGGTATCTGAACAAGCTCAATCTAATACATTTATTGTTAAAATGTACATTGATTTGAGAGTGTTGTCAATTGAAGAAATTCAGAATTCAAATAATAATAAATAATCATTGATTTATCTGAATACTGTGGACAAAACTTGGTCATGCACTATACGTTTCTATGTATGCATTTTAATGCTGACATTTGTTTCATTAATCCATTCAATAGATCTTTTATGGTATTATTACTAACATTGAATTTGAATTTTAGGAATAAGAAAATACTCCCCTCCCCCTTTATTACTAACACTTCAAACAAAGATTTAAATGATGTATTAATATTTATAATAGATGGCACAAACTAATAAAATAGAAATGTCTTCTGATCTTACAGAAAAAAAGTAATCTTGCAGTTCCTAGTTTGATAGAATTCCCTGGGTATAATTGAACAGGCTAAACTAGAAAAGAGTAGTAAGGAGAAATCTTATCATTTTGCATGCTGGTTGTGAAAATAATTTCAAGAAGGAAGAGAAATTACTCTTCAGAGAAAACCATCAGAAATCACTATTGATTAAATACAAATAAAATGTTTAGGAAATCAAAGCTAAATATGTAAAATATGATTGCCTGAAGATATAAAACATCACTTGATAATTAAACTTACTACATTACCAAATTGATTAGTCTCCTGCTTCAAGTGCTAATTAACCTTAACCCCATATCCTTGCAGCATTAGGTAATTCATTGATTGGGTTTAGATATCACACTAAACCATAGTTTGTTTAACCAGAATTATAGAATAAATTAGATGGCTGACTTTGAGAATGGTTAAAGTAATAAAAAATGATTTATAAACCATAGCATCTGAGTTCATACAACTTACTAAGGCAAAATCAATTAAGTCACAATGACATTAGAGTTTTGTGTGAATCAAAATATCAGTTCAGAGTAGAGGGAAGTGATACTCTTTAGAACAGGAGTGTCAAACTGGCAGCCCACAGGTCAGATGTGTCACGCACAGGCCACGCCCACCCCAACTCTGCAAATGGGAAAGAGGTGCTGAAATGTCATGTGATGGCAATGTGACACGGCAAGTTTGACACCTGTGCTTTAGAACAAGAAAGAAAGTTAACACTATAGCTATTGCAAATGCATCTTTGGATTAGTGATTACACCAGCAACAAAATAAGGCGTTGCAAGCTCATTTTATACAGTTTGTTTGGTTTTGCTGAGTCCTTGGCATTTTTCTCCTTTGTTGTTAAGATGTCCATTAACTATTGGGGGATTGGTTAAGACACAAGCAAAGATCAACCAATCAGCCAACTTGAAAATCAATGTGAAAACTCAGGGGCTTGAAATAGGATTAACAAAAAGCACAGAACAAAACTTGAAATGGGACAGATAGGCTTGAAAGAACAGTGAGAGAGTACCAAGAAAAGAAAACATGTAGTAGGGAAAGAAAACAGGAAAATGGATGGATAGAAAGATTGCTGGCAGGGAGAAAGAGCCGAAACAGCAAGCAGAAATTAGGAGCAAAGGGTGCAAAGCCTCTGTTATTTTCTTGGGCTGGTTTATGGTTCTAGATAGTCCACAGGTCTCCAAAGAATGGTTAAATATAGGAAAAATCTGTAACCCCCATCCTCCTTCAATACAGAAGTGCTCTTCATAATCTCTTAGTTGACTGATAAAAATAGTTGATTCATCTGGTAGATGAGAAATATTTAGGAGTAATTGTTGGGGCCCAGGTCACATGCAAATAGCAAATGGGCTGAAGGAAGTAGCAAGCAGGGCCATATCTAAATTGAGCATTCCTGCTTTATCTAAGGTTGACAAGAAAGGGCAGATCTCTCTTGCCAGGGTTTGAATTGATTCCTGAGAGAGATAGAGTGGAAATCCGAAGTAATTAGAATAAAGTGGCAAGTTTGGTCTTCAGGTTACTAAATTAATACCTGTGATTTAAAATCAGACTGTGTTCTGTCAGGAGACAACTTTGAGTAATGTCTGATCTAAGCACCTACTATACATTGACATAACACATGCAGAATCATTTAGTTCCACTGACTTTCCAGAGTGGTAGATTTGAGAAGAATTTCTGACGGAATTTTATGGAAAAGCACACTGTTTGAATTGGGTTTTAAATAGAGGTATGTTTAGTGAAGGTCATTGGGGTTCACATCCAAATTACGTTGAATTGAAAAGAAATTTTGAGGTTTCCTTTGACTTATTTATTTCAGCATCACTATTTAAAGTTGTTTTGTTTACTTAAGCTAAATATAGTGTATCTCAATTCAGATATAATGAGAAAATAGAATTAAAAATAACAACAAAATGTATTCACATATTTAAATAATAATTTAGTATTAAATCTAAACAAGGCTATTGTTTAACCAATCTGAATTATATGCAGTACTCTGCAAAAGTCTTAGGCTACCATTAGATTTGTTGTTGTGTATAATGACCATATATAATTATGTCTCAGTCTCCTTATTAGAATACAACCAGAAAATACAGGAAATTTGTATGTTGTATTCAAAAACAGGAAAAAACAGTTTTCATAGGTGACCTCATCATACACTTGAGCAATAGCAGACACACAGCTCCCATAAATCTCAATGGAATGGAACCCTAAGTACAGTCATTGTTAACACCTGTATGTGTTCTACTATGAGATGGCAAAATGACTGCTGTGCAGAAAGGTCTATTGCACCAGGTTTGTGTAAGACATGCTTGACCATTTATTCCAGTGTAATTCATTGGAAGCTTGCTAATAAAAAACTTCTGATGAGAAGTTCCTCAGAATTTCTTATTTGAGAGACTGGAGGAAGGCCAGCAAGGACCTGGCTCAGCATCTGGCAGCTTCGTCAGGATTCCAGGTTGACCCTTCTACAGTCAGATGAAACTTGATCAAGAAGGTCTTTGTGGAAGGGTAGCAGCCAAGAAACCACTTTTGTAGGAGAGGTATAGTGTGAAAAGGCTAAGATACAGACTAAGGATCAGTAGAAAAAGGATATTATGAAGTAATAAATCCTAATTTGAAATTTTTGGGTGAAATTGTTGATGGACGAATGAGAGCCTCTGGCCTTCAGTGAAGCATGGAGAAAATGGGCTACATTTCTGTCTGGTGTTGGCGATACTGCCCATATTAATGGGATGCTGAAAAGTACAGACAGGTTTTAATTCACTTTCCATTCCTTCTGGAAGGCACCTGATTGGGATTGGGTTTATTTTTCAACATGATAACGATCCCAAGCATACTGCTACTGCAGTGAAATCATATTTAGTGAGGAAAACAGCTGATAAATCACTGAAAGTCATGGACTGGCCTCCAGAGTCCAGACCTGAATATTACAGTGGCAGTATGGGATCAGCTGGACAGAGAAAGAAATAGAAGACAAGCTACATCTAAACTCTGGGAAGTGCTGAAAGAAGCCTGCTATAATATACTGGAAGATTACCTCAGAAACTTCAGGACAGTCTCCCAAAAAGAGTTCAAGGTGTTCTTAGGTCATACTAAATACTGACTTTTGCCTGAAGAAACCACTTCATTCTGAAAATTGTGTTTGTTTAAATTTTGTGTACATGTTTCCTGTATTTTCTCTTCGAATCTTAATACAGAGATTGGAAAATAATTATAGATGTTAATTAAAACTTACTAAAACAACAAAATGGGTGGGGGCCTATGACTTTTGCACAGTAGGGTACTAGATGGCATTTTTGGTTTTTCCCCAACAAATTATGCTAAAAGCAACTCACAACTTTTATATAAATAGCAATAATATGAATGTGGCCAAAAATATTGGCATGTCTCTACTTTTGCTCCAAGAATCCCAATTTGCCATGAAATAAGTTGAAACTGTCACAAGTCCAAGGGCAGACACTTTGCTTTTGATGTATGACTTAACATATTCTTATAAATAGCAAAACAAATGAAATTGATATGGAAATAACTTGGTACTCTTAGAATAAAATAGGTTATTGGATTTCAGTGATCTCTCAAGCAGACTATTTAATTAGTATTACAAATAGATTCAATTTCATTATCACTCAGAACTATTTGAATGGAGAAAAGTACTCGGGGGTTTTTGGATCCTTGTATACAGCACAGTCAACATGGACATGAAAAGGAAAAGCAAAGAATTAAATGAGGATGAAAAGAATGTTCCTGTGAGCACAGTTGCCGTTATGAAAATTTTTAAAGATCTCTGGACATGGCTGCAAAATGAAAACTCACTCTTTACTTTATTGTCATTGCACCTCGTACAACGAAATCAGACACCATCTTCAGTGCACATCATGACCATGACCATGAAAATAAACACAAACACACATCCTTCACCCTTCACACATTGAACCGGAAACCCCCAACACCACACCAACACTGCACTATACAGCAGAATTCAAAAGAGCTACTGCCCTGGGATAGAAGCTGTTTTTCAGCCTATTTGTCCTTGTTTTTATTATTCTGTACCGTCTGCCAGATGGTAATAGTTCAAAAATAGTTCAAAAAAAGGGGGATGAATTGGAACTTTGTGAATGTTTTGAACTTTCTTAAGGCAGCAGGAGCTATAAAGCTCTTACAAAGAGGGGAGAGGGCAACCAGTGGTCTTCTGGGCAATGACATTAACCCTCTGGAGTACTTTCCTATCTGCCACTGTGCAATTGGCAAATCATACAGAGGTGCAGTAAATTAAAATACTCTCTGGTGCAGCGGTAGAAGGTCATCAGCAGTTTTTCATTCAGTTGTTTTCTGAGAAGTCTCAGGTAGTATAATTTCTGCTGGGCCCTTTTGACCAGGGCTGCAATGTTGGCACCCCAGGTCAGGTCCTCTTTTAGGATAAGACCCAGCAACTTAAAACTGGCCACTTGCTCCACTCAGTCTCCATTGATAAGCAAGGGCTGGATGTCTGTTCTGTTCCTTCTATAATCCACTATAAGCTCCTTGGTCTTATTGGTGTTGAGGACCAAGTTATTGTCTCCACACCACGAAAGCAACCTGTCCACTTCATTTCGGTAGGCAGACTCATCCCCCTGGGAGATAACTCCCACCACTGTTGTATCATCTGCAAATTTAGCAATAGTATTACTAGCATGAGTGGGAATGCAGTCATGCACATAAAGAATATAGAGTAAGGGACAACACGCAACCCTGTGGTGTACCAGTGTTAAGAATAAGGGCTGAAGGGGTATGATTACCTAATCTGACCCTCTGTGAGCAGCCAGACAGGAAATCCATAATCCAAAGGCAGATTGAATTAGAAAGCCCAAGGTCCAGAAGTTTAGACACTAGTCTATGTGGAAGAATTGTGTTAAACGCAGAACTAAAATCCACAAAAAGCATCCTCACATATTCCCCACCCCCTGGCTGTTCTAGATGAGTCAGAGCAGTGTAAAGAGTGATGGCTATAGCGTCCTCTGTAGATCTATTTTTTCTGTATGCAAACTGGTGTTTATCAAATGTATGCAGAAGACCAGAAATGATGTGCTGGCAGACCAATTTCTCAAAGCACTTCATGATGATAGGAGTGAGTGCCACTGGTCTGTAATCATTGAGGTTATTGATAGGGAACTTCTTTGGCAGCAGAACAATGGTGGAAGCCTTCAAACAAGATGGAATAGTGGACTGGGATAAATACCGATTGAAGATTGTGGTAAAGACTCCAGCCAACTGATCAGCACAGTCTTTAAGCACTCAGCCAGAGATACCGTCAGGACCGGCAGCCTTTCTAGGGTCCACAGCCCTCAGAATGCTCCTCACCTCCTGTTCCTCCACAATGAGGTGGGGGCTACAATTGGCTGGTAGTTGTTGGCTCCAGATTGTGTAGAAGGATAGTTTGAATAGTGGAGGAAAAAAAACTAAGGAAAAATTAAAAACATCCCGTTTGATTTCCAAGCTCAAAATACAGTACTATTAAGTTGCACTACCTTTTTCTGTCTGACTGAAAGTGGTATCTTTGGTAGAAGACCCCTTCCGACACACACAAAAAGCCAGATTTGTGTTTCTTAAAAATGCTTGTTTGCAAGCCACAGTCTTTCTGGGGGAATGTTCTCTGGGCAGATTAAACAACATTTAGAGCTTTTTTCACAGAAGCTCTATGTTCAGAGAAGGAAAAATGAAAAAACACACACCATGGGGTTATTTTTTTTTTGCCTCTGAGTCTGTGTGAAGGTCATAATGAAATCAGATTGCCAAGGCTTTTGGGGTGAAGCCAGTCTCAGTTGCAGGTCATGACCCAGAACAGAGGTCTCCAAACTTGGCAACTTTAAGACTTGTGGACTTCAATTCCCAGAAATCTGGGAGTTGAAATCCACCAGTCTTAAAGTTGCCAAGTTTGGAGGCATCTGATCTAGAACATACATCTAAGTAAGAGAAATTAAGAATGGTTGAAAGCAAACATTAGACTGTTTTGGTTCGCTACGAGTCCAGATCTGAATCCAATATATATTAGACTATCTAGCGTGTTTCCCCAAAAATAAGACACTGTCTTATATTTTTTTTGGCTCCCAAAAACACACTAGGTCTTATTTTCGGGATAGGTCTTATATATTTATGGTGCCAAATAGTGGGTGTGAGTGTGTAGGGGGGGTGTTTCGCGGGTGCACGGTTGCTCCCTGAAAAGTCTTCCTGGAACTGGAGATTTACACTAGGTCTTATTTTCGGGGTAGGTCTTATATTAGGGCAGGTTTAGAAAATAGTGCTAGGTCTTACTTTCGGGGTAGGTCTTATTTTCGGGGAAACACGGTATGAACTGAAACTCACAATTGGCAAAAGGAGCCCATCAACCTAACACAATTGGAGCAATCTGTTCAAGAAGAGTGGGACGAATTCCATTTGAGAAGTCTAGAAGTTGTATTCAGAGCTACAGAAAGTGCCTGATTAAAGTTGGCCTCAGAAGAACAAGATACAAAATATTAGGTTAGAGGAACAATAATTATCTCCATATCATTTTTATTTGTTTTATTATATAGAAGAATATCTTAAGATACACTAAAGGCAATGTATTTGCTCCATGGATTATAGAATAAAGAATGGTGAATGCCATTTTCTTGCGTCAGTTTCAATTTATTTTACAGCAAATTAGGATTCTTTGTGGGGAAGGGAAAGGAAGGAGTACCAATATTTTAAGTGCAATTATAAAATGATGTAAATACATAATAACCAGAGGTGGTATTCAGTAGGTTCTGATTAGTTCTGGAGAACTGGCAGCAGAAGTTTTGAGTAGTTCAGAGAACCAGCAAATGCCACCTCTGAATGGAGATTTTACAGTATCCTTCCTCTGCCTCGCCCACCAAGCCACGCCCACAGAACCGGTAGTAAAAATTTGAATCCCACCACTGATAATAACTAATCTCAGAATAAAATGAATGATAGAAATATAAATCCATAGAACTTTCTGTACAGCAATGTTCTATGTTTACATTCTTTTGGCTGATGTTTTGAACAGTATATTTAAAAATATTCTTGTATTAACTGTTTTTAAGTGATTGTGTCACAGTTCCAAACCAAGCCAGCAAAAGAAGAAGCCATACTGTGAGCAGAACAGGTTTCTTTACTGGAGTCTCAGCTTGGCACGTGGTGAATACAAGTAAAAGGATTTCTAGCCAACGTTACTGTTTTCTGCTAGCCAGCTGGCTATACAGACTAAACATGCTCCGCCCTCCTGTTCCTGGTTGCTCCTGTCTGGCTCCAGTACTCTTGTTCCCTGGTCAGCTCCAGTAAGTACTTTTTTTGGCCCAGCTCCAGCATCCACTCTTCGAGTCCAGTTGCTCCCTGGCTGGCTCCAGCAAGTACTCTTCAGGCCTGGATGGCTTCTGAACCGACCGCAGCTGACTTGCCTTCCTGACTTCTCTCCCAGCGTGAGTCCTATCACCTGACACCCATCTGCGGCCCCTGCATGTGTGTGGCAACTCCGAAATGGGCACATTGTGGCCACTTTGAACGGCGCACTGTCTTGGATGTTGACAGATTGGATATTTTTAATGTGTACCTACTAAATTTATTATATTAAATAATAAAAAGCAAACTTCATTCAATTTGTAATAATTTGTAACTAAAAAGCAATAGCAGAGAATAGAAATACACCACAGATAGGAACAAACAGTTCTGTATATAAATACTGTATTTTTAATATAAACATTCCTGACATTTTTGTCATGAATGTTTATATACTGTTAACAGACCTGCACAACAATCATTAACACAGATAGACTTTGGCAACTTGAAGATGTATGGACTTCAATTCCCAGAATTCTCCCATCAGCCATGGAGAATATGTTAGGAGTGTCTTTTTTTGTGTATGTTGTTATGTTGCATGCATGTCCCAAAGGGATCTATGACAATTTGCCATGGCCAACTTACCATCACCAACTCACTGTGGCCAACTTGCCACAGTTGATTGCTGTTGACAACTTACCATGACTAGCTGCGGGAAAATTCGCCATGACCAATTCATCGTAGGAGAACTTACCACAGGACAAGAGTGACACTAAATTGAAGAAACAGTGGAATGGAATGATCAAAGAAAGAATGTCAAAGGAGAGATAAAATGAAAAGTGAAAGGGCGTTGGTGCTTACCTGATATGCCCATTCTCCATGAGCTGCGAAGAGCATCCAGAAGTGGGAGGTGCTCGGTCTCTTGTGAAGCAGGCTGGGCTAAAATCTTACTGGGACGCTCCTTCTGGAACTCCACCCCAACACCCCAGTTTTGGCGAAGCCGAAGTGGCAAACCTGCCTCTACTTCACCTATCTACAAAAAACGTTTGGCCAGAGCAAAACCCACCCCCCCAAACGGAAAAGGGTGGGGCTGGATGCTCTTCGTAGCTCATGGAGAATGGGCGTATCAGGTAAGCACCAACGCCCTTTCTCCCCCGAGCTGCTCTGAGCATCCAGAAGTGGGACATACCAAAGCTGGAGTTGTCCTCAGGGAGGGATGCCGTCTGGTACTAAGTCCACTCCCGGTCCCTATGTACCTGCTGTAAGACCCTTCTGCGAAATGAAGCCTCAGCAGAGGCAAACACATCCACCTTATAGTTACGTATGAAGGGCGAAGGAGAGGACCAGGTGGCCGCCCTGCAGATCTCGTCTATTGAGGCCTGAGTGGTCCAAGCAACCGATGTTGCTGCACTACGTGTTGAATGGGCAGTGATGCCCGCTGGTACAGGGATAGATTGAACCTCATAAGATTTTGCTATTGAGGCCCTGAGCCAACGCCCAATCATAGAAGAAGACACTTTATGACCCTCGGACCTAGGGAGGAAAGAAACAAAAAAAGGGCCTCCGTCTGTTGGGAGGACGCCATGCGTTGTATGCATATGCGCAATGCTCGGCGCACATCAAGGTGATGCCATTGTCGTTCCAGACAATGAATTGGGTTAGAACAGAAATTGGGAAGGACCAGTTCCTGTGCCCTATGGAAGGCAGAATTGACTTTAGGTACAAACGTAGGATCAGGTCTGAGGACTACCCTGTCTGTGTGTAACACACAGAGGTCCTTGCGAATTGATAAGGCTGCCAATTCTGATATTCTCCTCACCTGAGGTAATCGCGACCAAAAATACTATCTTATACATCAGGAATTGTAGACTGATGGTTCTCAAGGGTTCAAAAGGAGCCCTGGAAAGTGCTGACAGAACTTTGTTCAGGTCCCAGGTTGGGTACCGGTGGGCAACTGGTGGATGCAAATTGGTGGCACCTTGCAGAAAAACTGCGAACTCGAGGGTGTTGAGAAACTGTATGAAATTCACCAAAGGATATAACTGAAGCCAGGGCCGCCACTTGACGGCGTAAGTGTCCCTTATCTAGTCCCTCCTGCAGAAAGTCCAACAGCTGTGCTACCGATGGAGAGGTGGGAACAACCCCTGAGTTGGTGCACCATTTACAGAAGATGTTCCAAGTGGCATTATACACAGGTGCACAGTTGATGGTCACCTAGCCGCTCGTATAGTATCAATTACTCTGGCGGAAATGTCCTCTGACCTCAGACGTTCGCTCAACCTCCAAACGGCTAGACAGAACCACTGTGGGTCTGGGTGAAGGACCGGCCCTGAGAGAGAGATATCATGAACGATGGAATCCTCTCACAGTTCCCGGATGGATAAGCTCCCCAGGTCCGCAAACCATGGCCTTCTGGGCCAATGGGGGGCCACCACTAAAATCTCTGCCCGTTCTTCCAGAACCCGTTGAATCAGCCTGGGGATCACTGTAAGAGGAGAGAAGGCATATAGGAGACCTGAGGGCCAAGGGCAGCGGAGAGCGTTGGCATTCTCCGCTCCTTGGGATGGATACCGGGAAATGAATCGTGGTAATTGCATGTTGAGGGGAGAGGCGAATAGGCTGATTACAGGGAGGCCAAATTTCTGGACTGCTTTCTGAAACAATGAGGGGTGCAGACGCCATTCTGTCTGGTCAAGCATGGCCCTGCTGAGCCAGTCCGCCGCACATTGGTGATGCCCGATATGTGCTCGGCTTTGACGGAGAGGAAGTTGTTTTCTGCCCACCGAAGCAATTTCTCTGCCTCTCGCTTCAGGCGTTTGGAGTGTGTGCCCCCTTGTGGTTCAAGTGTGCCTTGACAGTAATATTGCCCATGAGCACCAACATGTGGTTGAAGCGCAGTGTTGAAACAAAACCACGCAGGGCAAGGTGAACGGCCCTCAGTGCCAACCAATTGATGTCTTGTGCACGCTCTGGAATAGTCCACTGCCCCTGAGCCGTGTGGTAAAGATAAAGAGCCCCCCATCCGCACAGGCTGGCGTCTGTCGTGATGGTCTCTCTTGGACGATCCCTGAAAGGACAACCCCTTTTGATTGTTGCAGTAGTCCACCAATGAAAGTATCTTAGTACGGTGGATGGTACCGTAACTCGGGCCCTGGAATTGTTCCTCCCTGACCGCTGGTACGGCAGCAGGAAACACTGTAGAGCCCTGGCATGCAAGCGGGCCCAAGGAACTATGGATATACAAGAAATCATTTTCCCCAGTAATTGCGATAGCGATACAAGGGGAACCCTTTTAAGGGTACTGATTTCCTGTACCAGTTTCCAAATACTCTCCTGCCTATCGGGTGAAAGAAAAAACCATGCCCTGTGTGGTATTAAGAACCGCCCCTAGATGAACTAGTCTAGTTGTGGGGGTTAGGTGACTCTTGTCCCAATTTATAGAAAACCCATGACTCTGAAGAGTGGAAATGGTGATAAGGGAAACTGCCTTAGACTGCTGAATGGATGATGATAAAATCAAAATGTCATCCAAGTAACAATGTAGCCTAACTGGTCTGCTCCTGAGGAAAGCTGCCAGCGCCGCCAGGACCTTGGTAAAGGTCCTGGGAGTGGAGGCCAGTTTGGAAGGAAGGGCGACGTACTCCTAGTGTATGTTGTCATAACAAAACCTAAGAAATTTGTAATGGGAAGGCCGAATCGGTATATGCAAGTATGCCTCCGTAAGGTCAATAGATGTAAGTACGTCCCCATCCCTGATGTCAAGTAAGATCGATTGTAATGTGGTGGTCTTGAACTTATGATACAACAGAAACTGGTTGAGATGTGTCAGATCTAGAATCGCCCTCCAGCCCCCCGAACTCTCCGGGACCACGAAGAGATGGGAATAAAATCCCTGACCCTGTTGATCTAAGGGTACCATTTGAATGGCCCAAATCTCCAATAAATGGGAAATGGCAGATTGCATGAGAGCTCTCTTCGTGGGATCTCTAGAGAAAGGACATTTCATAAAGAAGTGTGGTGGGTTGGAGAGTAACTCAAGAGCCAAGCCAAACCTGATGGTATTCCCCACCCAGGCATCGGAGGTGGAGGAATCCCACTGGTCTGGTAAGTCAGGGAGGGGGGACTTGCTCAGACTCCCTGGTGCGCTTTCGCACCAGTTTCTTCAGGACCTGGTGACGCCTGTGGGCGTCATTCTCAGCTGCCCGTGAGGACCTATTAGAGTTTGGTATAACGGGTCAAGATCCCTGACCACTAGCCATCTTGTATGGAGATGTTTGACAGAGCAATGGTGGTTGGCTCACTTAATGTCCTGTGCTGAAGTGATGACCTAATCAAAAACTCCCCCCTTCTAAGGACTCTACAATATCTAATACCATTATTATTATTATTATTATTATTATTATTATTACTGCTATACAGCTATGACTAGCCTATTATACGATAGGCCTGTGTAGCTGTGCGGCCTACAGCACAGTGAAAAATCCAGAGCCTCCCTGTGGGTTATAAGAGGCCTGTGAAGGCCTGCCAGCAGCTGCCAGAATAGTCTTATTGAGTAATGTAGCCTGACACAAGCCCCCAAAAAGGGAAGCCTAAACCAGGGAAGGCTTGCCACCAGCCGCCAAAATAGCCTTATTGAACAACGTGGCTTAACCCAAGCCCCCAAAAAGGGAAGCCTAAGGGCAGAGAAAGAGAAGAGGGAGGAGGAGGGGGTGGATGGTGGCCCCAGTCCCCAAAAAGGGAAACCTTGCGGGGCTGTGGTGCGCTGAAGGGCCTGAAGGAGAAATGCACCACGCGGCCGTTCCAAAACGGCGCCGCCGCCTCGTGGCCGCCTGGAAGTTATGTGTGCACGGCCCCCAGAAAGGGAAACCGCCCCAGCACGCTACAGTATTTCAGGGAAAGTCAACCGCTGACTGCGCTCAGTTGGAGCGAAAAGGAGGCGGCGGGAGGGAGCAGCGAATATTCACCCCTTCCTGCACTGCTGATCGGAGATAAGGCCTCGGGGCCGCCGCCCCACCCGGGAGCGAGCCTACGAGCTCTGGGGTCAAACGGAGGGCGGAACGCTGTTGCGCTTGCTCCCAGCCGGTGAGCGATTGGGAAGTGGTGGGATGCAAGGGGTAGAAAACTCCCTTTGGGGGGGATACTTGGTGATAATGTTGTTCCACCATACTCACGGAGCGCCCCGATAGGGACATGCAGTCTGGCGCAATGGAAGGTTGGTTGTACGAAGAGATTGCTGCACGCCTTTCCTTAGTGCCAGCGCCATCCACGATCTCATTTTGGCTGGTATTTCGTCCGGGAGGTCATCACTTGAGTGTAGGCCCGCCGCTGTGGGCGTGAATGTCACCTCAGGGGGTCTACGTGGGGCCAGGTCGGACACTGGAGCCTCCTGATGGATGGATCTGGGCAGACTCTGTCTGGCTTGGATGGAGAGATCCAGAGCGGCGAGAGGGGGGCTTGGGGAACGGGTGGAGGTGTAAGGTCGGGGGGGACTTGCTCCGACTCCCTGGTGCGCTTTGCACCAGTTTCTCCAAGGCCTGGTGACATCTGTGGGCGTCCTTCTCAGCCGCCCGGGAGGGCCTGTTAGAGTGTGGTATAACGGGTCGAGACCCCTGACCGCTAGCCATCTCGTATGCAGATGTTTGACAGATCAACTGTAGATGGCTCCCAGAAGGATCCTGTGCTGAAGGGACTAGTGGCCTAATCAAAATTCCCGAGAAACTTAATGATATAACATCTAATATATGTATTAATATTATTCTTATCGTTGTTATTATTATTATTATTATTATTATTATTATTATTATTATGAGTGCTAATATTGCTATAGCCATCTATGATATGATAGTCCCAATTTTTTCCCCCTTCAAATTCGCAGAGAATGGCCTGTAGCACAGTGAATGAAGCCTTGCCAATAGCTGCCACTGTAGGACCAAATTAGAGATAAATGTGTCCTGACCCGGGCCCCCAAAAAGGGAAACCTTAGGGTAGAGAAGAGAGGTCCTGGATGCTGTCCCCAGTCCCCAGAAAGGGAAACTTTGTGGGGTTATAAATCGCTCAGGGGCCTGACTGAGGGTAACTGCGCCACGCGGCCCTTGCAGAATGGCGCCGCTGCCGCGTGGCTGCTCAAAGGCGATGCGTGCATGGCCCCCAGAAAGGGAAACCGCCCCGGCACGCTGCAGGATATTTGGGGAAGGCAGCCGGATCGCTGACTGCACTCAGCAATTGGAGCGACAAATGGAGGCGGTCAATAAATGGGGTCATCAGTCGAGCGATCGAGAGAGAGGGAAGGCAAGGCTTGTGCCAGTAAGGCTCGGGGCCGCCGCCCCAGGACAATGCTGCGGCCTCTAAGGGAAGTTTACGATCTCCTGGTTCCTAGGCTGACGATTTCTTCCCCGAGCTGTTTGAGATCGGAGCGAAGATAAGCTGTTGCGATCGCTCCCGGCAGAGGAGCAATCGGAAAGATAAGGCTCTGAGGCAGCTGCCTCAGAGCGCTCTATGCTGGCCCTTGCCTAGCGATCCCCGACGGTCTGTTGTTATTTAAATCCGTCGGGGACGGGGAAAGCTAATTGCTAGAGTTAAGGAAATTAAAGGCTGTTTTGTTTCTGCTCTGGCCAAACCCAACTACCTGCTACAGAGGCTGAGCAAAAACTGGGGCGTTGGGGTGGAGTTCCGGGAGGAGGAGCGTCCCAGTAAGGTTTTAGCCCAGCCTGCTTCACGAGAGACCGAGCACCTCCCACTTCTGAATGCTCGGAGCAGCTCGGGGGAGAATGACAAAAATTAAAATACTTTTAAAATATTTTTAAATAATTAAATTGAATTTGTCCTGCAACAAATTGTCCTGTTATGAGTTGCCCATGTTGAATTATCACAGAGCTGTGGCGAGTTGGCTGTGGTGAGTTGTTCCATTCCAGTCCCAAAGAGGAGCAGCATTCTTACTTTTATTTTTCAGAAACAATGTATATATGCCATGTAAAAATGTATATGCCATAAAAAGTAAACAGAAAGTCTTTAAGAAGTCTTAATTCAATAAAATTGAGCAAGAATTGCTTTTTTTTAAAATTAGATTTATATGCCGCCCTTCTCCAAAGACTCAGGGCGGCTTACAATTTTTGGGATACAACCCAATGTGCTCAGCAATAGCCTTCATTCCATTGTATATGCCTGCTTATTACTAAGTGGCATTTTTACAAAGTCAGCTTATTGCCCCCAACAATCTTGGGTCCTCAATTTACCTACCCGAGAGGATGGAAGGCTGAGTCAACCTTGAGCCTGATGGGATTCGAGCCTGCAATAATTGCAGGCAGCTGGAACTTAAGAGCTAGGCATTTAGCAGCCTGTACCATCAAGGCCCTTTTATTGTGCCTATTTTTCCAAGTCATAAAATAGATGTTCCAACTAAGATTCTGTGTTGATTTTTTGCAAGAGTGTTATAATTATTTTTAATTAGTGCCAATTCTTTATAACGATAAAGTAAACCTATGTGGAAAGTAAATTATTTTGATCAGTGTTTATTATCATAGCAATCAGTTTATCAAATTTGACTTCTGTTTCTGTGGCAACTCGATTCATTTCAGATTTTAATAGTTATATCCTTAGGAATTTGAAGAAGAATAAGTTATCATTTCCAAACAAATTACTTATATGAATAAATATTTTTATTACTCTTAATACTCTGTGATAATCAATAATGAGATTAAATAAAATAACAAAAAAAGCTGACACTTTGGTTTAGTACCCCTGTTTATTTCAAAGACCTTTAAGTCCGCTTCACTGATTGTGATTATAGCTTGTATGGTGAATATAATGGATTGATTATAGCAATACCATTAAATACTAATCCCATTTCCGGTAACAGATCCTTCAGAAATTTGCATTCCAATCTATCAAATGCTTTGAAGACACCTAAAGGTAGAAAAACAAGTAGAATTATAATACACTTAAGAATAATGTATTGTGTGAAGTATTCTCTAAATAGATACTGATAAAATTAAGGACATTTTTGCTCCTGTTTACCAGATGCAAAAATGGATGTCCATGGGGGCAAAACTTTTCTAAAGAATTTCTTCATGGTGAGATTTTGATTTACAGTCATTTTTACTTCTCTAATGTTATATATTAAATAGAATGACTAATTGGAAGGCATCTTTTAGGCTATTTTCCTTCGTCATAGGTAATATCTGAGTAAAACAGACTTCTTCAGACTGACAATCTCCATGAGATTGGACAACCCCATCTCACTCAGTCTACCTTTCAGGAGAATGGTTGCTTTAGTTCGGCACATCAGGCTGGCGTCAGGGTGAAAAAGTCTGGGGTTAAAAAAAATGTTACTTTGATTTGTATTCCTGAGTTTGAAATCAATGTTCTTATGTCGCATCTTGTAGTTAATACCTAAACTGAAACAAGGATCCACAACTATCTAATATTTTCATAAAGAAATTCATAACACTATTATTAATCAAGTATACCTTAGGTTAAAAGAATGCAATAGCAGCAACAATGAATGATGAATTGTTTTGAGAGCTTCGTGAATTGTAGAGGCTTTGGTTTCTGTGAGCTTGTATAAATTAGGTGTTGATAACAATACAGTGCACCTTATCTGTGACATACAGGGAACACTATTGATGAGGAAATGCTTCTATGATTTGCAGATAATCATGATGTCTACAGTTGTACCAAAGAAGGCTTTTTAAAAAATGGTGAATGTGAATGATATCCACACATACTTTTTTTTTTTGCATCCAAGGGGCTGCTTAGAAGCAGAAGTGATTTAATTCAAGAACAGTACCTGTAACTAGTTATTATGAAAATGTCAAAGGGAGAAATTAAAACTTGTAAGAAATTGCTAATTTTTCTTGACAGGAAGACATATTCTTAAAAGAATGCCCTGAGAAATGAAGCACTTTGCTTACAATAGAATCACCTAATAAAGTTGCAGCTTTTCAGCAATACGTGCTTCTTGTTCATGGGAAGCCACAGAGATCGTGTCAAAAGGATTCCCTATATAAAATAAAATCCAAAAGATAACTATACATTTGAAGTTCTTGAGACTTTTTTTAAGGAAATGATGCCCATTGAATTGAATATCTTGGTCATCTGCTTTTGGCTGACTACAACTTCAGGTCCTTTTCACTTGAGTGTTTCTTTCAAATGTATTTTATCTCTCTCTCTCTCTCTCTGTCTCTCTCTTTCTGTCTCTGTCTCTCTCTCTGTCCTCATTTTTAAATTTTCTTAAATCCCATTGCTGAGGGAGTGAATTCATCTGATACTGTATTTAGAATATCAATTCTAGAATGGACTATATTTTAATTTCCCGTTGCTATCAAGCAACTGATAAACTGTCATATATAAGGAAAAAGAGTAGGAGTAAGAATTCTGGGGATGATAGTTTTAGCAAGCAAATATTAAAATTAAAAACACCTGTTCTTCTGTGTTAAAGCTTGATTAATTATTGTAATTACCTTTATCTTTATTATTGTTGAGGATGGATTACTTAATTAAAATTTGTAGGCTAATTCCATCAAGCTTTTGATTTTTGGCTTTTTCATCTAGAAAAGCAACTTAGCTGTTGACCCAAGCTTTGTTAGCAAACACCTTCCAGTTGTCTGGAAATGAAACTCCTATCTTATCTAATGGGAGTCCAGTGTATATAGTGATCTATGTATCTGGAGGTAATAATGCCCGGAAACATCTCAAGGTCTTCTGATTTCCTGGGTAACAGCTATTTTATCTTTTCTCTGGTTCTTTTTAATTAAATAACATGAAGCAAATAGGCTGTATGTCTTAGCAGGCAACAGCATCATCACTGCTTTAATTATCCAAGATATAATTATTTGGGAAAATGGGCAGTATGGTGAGATTGAAAGAAGGAATGTTGTAAAGCTGAAGAAATTATAGTGGTCAAAGGGTGAGAAAATATTGAACAAGATTAGAAATAATGTCAGTCACACGATGAGCCATTTAGCAATTGGCATGACTTAGGATGATTATAATTCTAGGCTCTATTATGGTCATAAGTCAAGAACTGCCTGTGCACAAAGCAAGGCTTGGGTAACTTAATAAAATACAGCCAGCTGTTTAAGTTGTTAAACTATTTAGTTTGTGACTAATGGAATATGCACACTACATATTCAGTTCAATGTGTTATTTAACATATTTTGTTTGGTGTCGTATTATTTGGTGTCGTATTATTAATTAACGGTTACTGAAAAAAGGTTAATCTATTATTCTAGTTTTAGTCATTTCATCCTTACTATAGATTTTAATAAGAACGATGAAAGATGGCCATTCTCCAATGCATTTAGAAATATTTTCTGCATAGTATAGAGGGAAAAAGCATTTGCATATTGACTCTAACACAAGAATATTTTTTCTTGATAATCTCAGAGGATATACTGTACTCTATACCTGGCTGAAGGAGGGATGCGGTGGCTCAGTGGCTAAGACACTGAGCTTGTCGATCAGAAAGGTCGGCAGTTCGGCGGTTCGAATCCCTAGCACCGCGTAACGGAATGAGCTCCTGTTACTTGCCCCAGCTTCTGCCAACCTAGCAGTTCGAAAGCATGTAAAAATGCAAATAGAAAAATAGGGAGGACTTTGGTGGGAAGGTAACAGCGTTCCGTGCGCCTTCGGCATTTAGTCATGCCAGCTACATGACCACGGAGACCTCTTCAGACAGCGCTGGTTCTTTGGCTTTGTAACGGAGATGAGCACCTCCCCCTAGAGCCAGAAACGACTAGCATGTATGTGCAAGGGGAATCTTTACCTTTATTATTATTACCTTTATTGTCAGAGTACAACATGTGTACAATGAGATTGGCTGAGCCTCCTTTCGTACCTGGCTGAAGCAATATATATATTGTACCGTTCAGCTCCACTGAATCAGTGACTGGAAAGAAGCTTTGTGGGCACAATCTCATCCAGGACCACGTAGACATAATGTCACTTTCTGTTTCTTTAGGGAGTCACTGAAACATACTCTCTCGGAATTCCAGAAATTAGCCAAGCATGAGTAAGAGTTGTTTACCAAAACCTTGATATGCAATTTGAAAGGGATCTAGCCACAGAAAAGGACAGATGTTAAAATACAGGTAGTTTCACTTACAGTTCATTCAGTGACCATTCAAAGTTACAGTGGCAGACTGTTTTTCACACTTATGACTGTTGCAGTATCCCCATGGTTACACCATCAAAATGCAGATGCTTGGCAAGTGATGGTATTTATGATGGTTGCAGTCTCTTGGGATCATGTGATCCCCTTTTCAACCTTCTGACAAGCAATGTCAATAGGGAATCCGGATTATTAATTTAACAATGGCCCTTATGTCGACTAGGTGACTAGTGGCTGATTTCATAAGGGCCCTCTGTGAACTGTCCTGGGAAATGGGGCAGAGCAGAAATTTTTCTGGGGGTGGTGATAGAAATTCTAATTGTAACCCTGACCTTACTGTATTGAGTACCCAGGCGTCTGTTGTTGACTCCTCCCATCTGGAAGAAAAGGAGGCCAAAAGACCTGGCCAAAAGATGGGAGGGGAGAATGGGAGATTATTTAGAGCGACGGAAGGAGCGACCCCCTTCCCCCATGAAAGGACCATTTACCCGCAGCTTGTTGTCTGCCTGTTGCCTCATGGCATTGATCCTGACGCTAAGAATATGCTCTCTGAGGTCTGGAGAAGTGAGAAGCGTTTTTGGGCCTGAATGAGACAGGCCGGTATGGAGTAGGGCGGAAGACAGCCCTCTTTCCTGTTGATGAAAGGACTTTCCTTTTGTCTTTTGTTTCAACAACAAATGGGTCAAGAGCATCGCCAAACAGCTTCTCACTGGTACATGGGGCAGAAGCTAGTTTCCTCTTTCGTCGAGGTTCCGCTTGCCAATTTCATAGCCATAGCAGTCTCCTGGCTGCCACTGATGAAGCCATGGCCTTGGAGGAGAACTTGGTGGCATTGAGGGTGCCATCCGCTGAGAACTCTGCTGCTGCTATGATCTTATTGAGGTCTTGATGCGACCTACAGTCTGATGGAAGTATGCGGCCTTGAAGTTGGCGTAGCCAGCGGATGGAAAACCTTGTAAAAAATGATGCAGCAGTCGAGGCCTGGATGGCCCAAGCCGAGGCTTGATGCTTACGCTTCAATGTTTGTTCGGAGTGTTTTTCCTCCGCCTTTAGTATGTCCTCAGGCTCAGTTGGAGTGCTTGAGGAGAAGGAGGCCACAACTGGGGCATCTACTGGGGGAACTGCCAGAGCTGTAGCTAAGGAAGGACTCACGTTGTAGAACCGCCTATCTTGGGACGATGGACGGTGGCCTGCAGTGGGGAAGGCAAATTGTTCCTTGACTAAGTCAAGAAAAATGATGGGGGAAGGAAGGACTTCCGAATGAACAATGGGTTTGGAGAAGAGGGAATCCCCATGTCCCGATTGTACCACTTGACGCTCTGGGGCAATTTCTTCCGCTGACAACTGGGCTGTGACCAGTGCCTTGTGTAGGAGAGGTTTGAATAAAGTGATTTGAATACAGAAGCTGAAGGAGGTTGATCAGGCCTCAGATCGTCCTCTTCCTCCGAGAGGTTGGGGCCCCAGATTTTTCCCTCTTCCAGATCAGAATCAGGGGAGGGGCTGCACTCAGATTATTCCGCATAAACTCCCTGAGTGAGATCCACTCCTTCTGCATAGATAACATGGGCCCTTTTTTTTAAAAAAATAAAGGTTTTATTTTTCAAAAAAAACCCCAAATGTAACAAACAAACATACAACACATAAATCCATATCAATTTTAAGGAGCCTTGGTGGCTCAGGCTGTTAATTGCCTGCACTTAAGTTCCAGCTGCCTACAACTGCTGTAGGCTCGAATCCCACCAGGCTCAAGGTTGACTCAGCCTTCCATCCTCTCGGGGTAGGTAAATTGAGGACCCAAGATTGTTGGGGGCAATTAGCTGACCTTGTAAAAATGCCGCTTAGTAATAAGCAGGCATATACAATGGAATGAAGGCTATTGCTGAGCACACTGGGTTGTATCCCAAAAATTGTAAGCCGCCCTGAGTCTCCGGAGAAGGGCGGCATATAAATGTAATTAAAAAAAAAAAGTATGTCAGTCGGTCAAAAATCACAGTGCCTTCCCCTCATTATTCATACTCAATATTACAAACAGGAAAAACTATAATCATTATTATTAATCCTCTATCATATTATGATCTCTATATTGTTTCAACAGTTCTATCTTTATATTCCCAAAAATACATTACCAAACTTTTTTATCTAACCATTGGTAGAACATATTCCATATCTTATAAAACTGCTTTTCTTCTTGATCCCTAATTTCAAATGTTAATCTACTCATTTCGGCACAGTCCAAAATCTTCTTAATCACTTCCTCCTGCGTAGGTGTCTTATCATTTCTCCAGTTTTTAGCAAATACAATTCTGGTAGCTGTCAGTACATTAACAATCAAATATTTCAGTTCTTTGTTAAGTGTCTCTGGTACAATTCCCAACAGGAATATCTCAGGTTTCAAGTCTATATGTTGTTGTGTCATTTTTTCCAACCACATGTGGATTTTAGTCCAATATCTTTTAGCATCAGTGCAAGTCCACCACATGTGGTAGTAGGAGCCAGGTATCTGATGACATTTCCAACACTTATCCGATTTGTCCTTGAACATTCTTGCAATCCTCGGGGATAGGTGCCACCTGTAAAACATCTTATACAAATTTTCTTTATATGCAGTTGACATTGTGGACCTGGCCTGCATCACCGAGACCTGGTTGGGGGCGGAGGGCTGAGTCCCTCTGGTTGACATCTGCCCTCCAGGTTTTCGGATGTTGCACCGGTCACGACCCCAGGGAAGGGGGGGTGGGGTGGCTATTGTTATTCGGGAGACCCTGTTTCCAAGGGAGGTCCCTGCCCCGGAGATAGGCGGGTGTGAGTCCCTTCTCCTGAGATGCGGGCCTACAGGTTGGTTGGGCGTGCTGCTTACATACCTGTCCCCCAGCTATGTTTCAGCTGCCCTGCCTGGGCTGCTCGATGCCGTCTCGGGGGTGGCGGTGGAGTTCCCAGAGCTTATAGTTCTGGGTGACTTTAACCTGCCTTCCCTGGGATTGGCGTCGGGTTTGGCCCAGGAGTTCATGGCTTCCATGGAGGCCATGGACCTGACCCAGATAATAGATGGCCCAACTCATGAGGGGGGTAACATGCTCGACCTGGTTTTCGTCTCTGAGCAGTGGCGGAGTGGTCTAGGGAGTGGTGATATAACTGTCCACCCCATTTCATGGTCAGACCACTATCCCTGCGGCTGGTCTTCCATCAAGCTACCCCACACCGCTGGGATGAGGAGCCACTTAGATGGTTCCACCCCAGACGCCTGATGGACCCCGATAGGTTCCAGGCAGAGCTGGGGGTTTTTCCTGCATCCCTTACCCACAGCCCTGCCGAGGTCCTTGCGGCTACCTGGCAACAGTCGGCGGCGGGGGCTCTCGACAGGGTTGTCCCCATGCGTCCCCTTACTCGTCGCGGATCCCAGTCAGCTCCCTGGTATACTGAGGAGCTCTGGGAGATGAAGCGTTGTAGAAGGGGACTAGAGAGCAGGTGGAGGGCGACTCGCTCTGGATCTGACCGAGCCCAGCTGGTAGCGGTGGGGGCGGCGAGGAGATCTTATTTCTCCACCCTCATAGCATCTGCAGATAACTGCCCAGCCGCCCTGTTTGGGGTTACTCGCTCCCTCCTCCAGTTGGGGGGGTGGCGGACCCATTGCGGGGAAGAGCTGAGGAATTTAGTCAGTATCTGCAGGATAAAATCGCTCGGATCCGGGAAGGTTTGCGCTCGGACTGGCAGTGGCCTGAGGATGGGGATGCGAGAGGTTTGGCTAATGTGATCTGGACTGAGTTCGATCCTGTTTCTGAGGATGAAGTGGACAGGATTATGCGGCGGCTGAGTTCCACCACATGTTTATTGGACCCGTGCCGTTCCTGGTTGGTTTATGCCTCCAGGGAGGTTACGTGTGGCTGGCTCCGGGCAGTGGTCAACGCTTCGTTAAGGGAGGGGTCATTCCCTGCCGCTTTGAAAGAGGCGGTGGTGAGGCCCCTCCTGAAGAAGCCTGCCCTTGACCCAGCTGCATTGAACAACTTTCGTCGGGTCTCCAACCTTCGCTTTTTAGCGAAGGTTGTTGAGAGTGTGGTGGCTCAGCAATTGCCACTTTTCCTGGAGGAAGCGGACTACCTGGATCCGTACCAATCGGGCTTCCGGCCCGGGTACAGCATGGAGACAGCATTGGTCGCGCTGATTGATGATCCCTCTAGGGCTCGGGACAGGGGCTCGTCCTCTGTCCTGGTCCTGTTAGATCTCTCAGCGGCTTTTGATACCATCGACCTATTGCGACGTCTCGGGGGGTTGGGAGTGGGAGGCACAGTTTTATGGTGGTTCTCCTCCTACCTCTCGGGACGTTCGCAAACAGTGTTGGCAGGGGGGCAGAGGTCGACTCCAAGGTACCTCACTTGTGGGGTGCCCCAGGGCTCGGTCCTTTTACTCCTCCTGTTCAACATTTACATGAAGCCGCTGAGTGAGATCATCCGTGGCTTTGGGGTGAGTTATCATCAGTATGCTGATGATACTCAGCTATACATTTCCACCCCAGGCCACATCAGTGATGCTCTCTCCGTGATGTCCCGTTGTCTGGAAGCGGTACGGATCTGGATGGACAGGAACATGCTTCGACTCAATCCAGCCAAGGCAGAGTGGCTGTGCATACCGACATCTCGGTCCAGTTTGGATGTTCCATCTTTGGTCATGGGGGAAGAGGTGTTGCCCCCCGTGGACAGGGCACGGAATCTGGGGGTCCTCCTGGACTCACGGCTCAAATTGGAGGAGCAGGTGGGGGCCGTGGCCAGGGGGGGCCTTTGCCCAGATCCAGCTGGTTCGCCAGTTACGCCCATTCCTGGACCGAGATGCCCTGCGCACAGTCACTCAGGCCCTCATCATTTCCCGCCTCGACTACTGCAACGGTCTCTACCTTGGACTGCCCTTGCGTACCACTCGGAGGCTCCAGCTGGTGCAGAATGCGGCCGCGCGGGTTGTGATGGGAGCTTCCCGATACTCCCATATTACACCCCTCCTGCGCGACCTGCATTGGCTTCTGGTTGCCCTCTGGGTGAGATTCAAGGTTTTGGTATTAACATTCAAAGTCCAACAGGACATGGGTCCAGGCTATCTACGAGAACGGCTCCTCCAATATCAAATACTAACCACCCTGTACACAATGTCGCTTGGCGGCGACCCGGGAGAGGGCCTACTCTGTGGCAGCTCCCACTTTGTGGAATCTTCTTCTGCTGGAGCTCCGTTTGGCCCCCGATCTTCGCACCTTCCACCACGATTTGAAAACTTGGCTCTTTTTACAATCTGGGCTGTGCTGATTCTCTTGGGTTGGGGTTATTTTAACTAGGGGTTTTTAAATTTTAATTCGGCTTAATTTGTTTAATATTCTTTTAATTAATTTATTTATTGTTGTATTTTAGTTGTGAGCCGCCCCGAGTCCTTTTGGAGAGGGGGCGGCATATAAGTCGAATTAATAAATAAAATAAATAAATAATTGTCATTTTATAATTCTGATCCCACAGTGTTTGCCATCTCTCTAGATCTATCCCATAACCAAAATTTCCCCCCCAAGCAATCATTGTTTCCTTAACCTGCTCCTCTTCCATTCTAACTTCTAATAAATGACCATAGAATTTTTTAATCACTTTTTTGTTCGTACCCATCAAAATTTTATCTAGTTCAGTTGGTTTTTTATAAATACCTTCAGTCCTAACATCCTCATCATATCTAGATTGTATTTGGAAATATGAAGACCAATTCATTTTTATACCTTGTTCTTGTAGTGTTTGCATCGATTTGAGTTCACCCTTTTCATTTAAAATCTCTCCATATCTAACTGTTTGTTCCTTCTTATATATTATTGAATATGAGAAAGCTTCAATAGTAGATACCCATAATGGAATTTGTATATAATGTTGTTTTCTAGTTTTTTCCCAATTTAAAAATAAAGCTTCTCGAACATAGTGTCTTCTAAAATATCCTTGTTTTTTAGTTCCCTTATACCATAAGAAAGCATGCCATCCTAGTAATAAATCGTGACCCTCTAAAGTTAACCATCTATTATTTCTCAATGTTATCCATTCTTTCACCCACATCAAACTTGCAGCTTGATAATACAGTTCCCAATTTGGTAGTGCAAATCCCCCTCTTGACCTTGCATCTTGTAATAGCTTAAATTTAATTCTTGGCTTTTTGCCCTGCCATATAAATTTTGATGTGATTTTATTTAAATCTTCAAAGTACTCTTTCCCAAGTCTAATTGGGATTGTCTGAAATAAATATAGAATTCTAGGTAATACATTCATCTTAACTGTCGATATTCTGCCAATAAGAGATAATTGCATATTTTCCCATCTTTCAAGATCTGTCGCTATCTGCTGTTTGAGTTTTATATAATTGTCTTCTTTCAAAGTACTGCATCTTGACGTTATATATATTCCCAAATATTTAACTTTATTTGCAATCTGTATCTCTAATAAATTTTCTAAATCTTTCTTGCATTTTGCTAACATATTCTTTGTTAGGATCTTTGTTTTGTCTTTATTAATTTTTAGACCTGCCACCATTCCATATTCTTCTATTTGTTCTATCAACTTAGGTGCTGATTTAAGTGGATCCTCTAGTATGAATACCAAATCGTCTGCAAATGCCTGTAGTTTATATTCTTCTTTTTAATTTTCATTCCTTTTATTTCTTCATCTTCTCTGATAGCTCTATTCAGTACTTCTAGTGTTAAAACAAACAGCAGGGGTGACAGAGGGCAACCTTGTCTAGTTCCTTTTCTTATCCCTATAGATTCTGTCAACTCTCCGTTTACCAATATCTTCGCTGTTTGATTATTATATATTGTCTCAATAGCCTGTATAAAGTTTTTCCAAAGCCCATTTGCATCATTTGCAATATCAAAACCGCCAGTTCACATTGTCAAATGCTTTTTGAGCATCTAAAACATCAGTGCCATCTGTTTTTCAGGGTGTGCTTCATAATACTCCAAAGTATCTAAAATTATTCTCACATTTTGCTTGATTTGTCATTTTGGCAAAAATCCATTTTGATCCATGTGAATAAATTCATTTAAGTATCTTTTCATTCTTTCTGCCAGAATTGAAACAAAGATTTTATAATCTGAATTCAACAATGAGATAGGTCTATAATTTTTAACTTGTTGTAGGTCCATTTCTTCTTTAGGTATAAGGGTAATATAAGCTTCCAACCATGTCTCAGGTATTCTCTTTTTAGTAGCACTTCATTCATCACTTCTAGAAGGGGAGCGCTTAACACTTCCTGGAAGGTCTTGTAAAATTCTGCCAGAAGGCTGTCTGGGCCTGGTGCTTTTCCTGTATTTTGTTTCTTCAAGGCTTCTGTCAATTCCATCATGGTTATGTTCCCTTCTAGCATTGTTTCAATGTCTTTAGGTATCTGTGGTAGTCTTGACTTTTGTAGATACTGTTCAATTTTTTCTTCTAGAATATCTTCTTGAGAGTACAGTTTTTCATAGTAGTCTCGAATAATTTTTTTCTTTTCATCATTCCCATGCTGTATATTCCCTTTTCCATCTATTAATTGGCTAATTTTCTTAATTAGAGAAATTAAAATTTGATATAATTTGTCTGCAAGAGGTCCATATTAAAAAGCAATATGAATATGTATTAAGGCAAAGAAAGTTAGGAAAGCTATTTACATCACTGGCTCAATATAAAAAAAGAGGAGTGGCTCTGTATTTTAAAGATACAATTATTGCAGAATTGATTTATACAGATGAAGATGGGAGGATTTTAATGGTGGAGATAATGGATAACAATACTAAAATGCTTTTGATAGCAATATACGCACCAAGTGAGAATCAAGAAGAATTTTATAAGAAATTATATCAAAAAGTGATTGAATTAGACTATGCAAATATCTTTCTGATGGGAGATTTTAATGGGATAATTAATGATCAATTTGACTACAAATCTGAAAGAACTAAAAAGAAAATTAGAAGAAAGCCACCCAAGTCCTTCTTTCAAATGATAGAAGAAATGAATATTAAAGATATATGGAGAGAGAGAAATATTGGAAATAAAGAATTTACTTTTTATTCAAATAGACATGAATCATGGTCAAGAATAGATATGGTATGGGCACCTGCAGATAGGCTCTCCGATATACAGAAAATTCAAATCGAAAGTGGGACCTGGGCGGATCACAATCCACTGATAGTTGCCTGGAAAGGACAGAGGAGAAGATCTAGATGGACATTAAATAACATGATTTTGAAAGAAGAAGAATTTTAAAAGAGAATTGAGACAGAACTTATCTTTTTCTTCAAGGAAAACAGAAAAGAAGATACATCACTACAAACTCACTGGGATGCGATGAAGGCTTATACAAGAGGTCAGATAATTGACTACATAAGGAAAAGAAATATTAAACGGAAGAAGACACTTAAAATATTGGAAGATGATTTCATGAAATTGGAAAAAGAACTACAACAATCACCGCAAGGGAAAGATATTAAAAGGAAAATGGATGTGATTAAACATAAAATGGCTTTAATGGACAAGGAAGAAGTCGCTCAAAAGATTAAAGGCGCTAAACAAAATTACTTTGAAAATGCTAATAAGCCAGGAAGATGGTTAGCGTATAAAATTAGAAAGGAAAGAGAAACAAAGATAACATGGGCCCTTTGTTCCGCACGGCGAGGTAGTCCCCTTTGGGGAATCTGAGCTAGAGGAAAATCCAGGAAGGAAGGCTGAGGTCTGTCTGAAGGACTGAAGATGTGTTGAAGCCCTTCTGCCAGACCCTGTCTGATGGCTATGGAGACTACTTCATTGATGTCAGAAGGTCTGCCACTCAATGGAGGATCCGAGGGCCGAAGACCTGCTGCTGATGGTGTAAAACTAGCCTCTGGTCTTGATTGAGAGCTGCCTTGGGCCATGGATAGGATAGAGGAAGAAGAAAGATCCCAAGGAGTCTGGGCAAAGTTGGGACCTGACCTGCTCAAGTCTTGAGGCCCTGCTTGGATTTCAGGTCGCTCTGGGGACCAGGATTGGAGGTGGCTAAGAGGAACAGAGGTATCTTCCATCTCCCTAGAAGTAGCTGGCTGAACAACTAGAGGATTGGCTGGTTGGGAAGCCCGTTGTAGTTGACTCCTCATTTGTTCAATAGTTTTGTTGAACTGCCTTTCTAAGGCCGCATGTCTTAATTTCTCTGCCTTTAATTTGGCCTGGGATGTTTTCTTAGGGCCCAAAGCTTTGGCCCTAATCTTGGCCGCCACCTCCTTTGCACAGACTGGGGGCGTTGTCTCCTTCTCTTTCTTTTGCCAGCTTGGGGGCCTTGAGAGATCAGGCCTGAAGGCTCTGTGTGGACCTTGTCTTGATCCATTGTATGCATAAACAGACACAAAAGGTGCTGGAAGCGATCCTCACTATGTGTTGCCTATGCAGTAGCCTGAATAGGGACTTATGAGTGGTAGAAGCTGGCCTTAGGGGAAGATGCCACCTAAAATGGCTGCTCACCACTTGCTTTAGAAGAAGAAGCTTTCAAAATAACCGCTTGCCACGTGCAGTTGAAGAAGAAGCCTCCAAAATGGCTGCTCGCAAGAGCTACAGGCTACGCAGGTGTTAAATCGCTCCTTAGGCTGTAAACAGCCCTGAATGGCGAAATCAGCAGTGAAGGGAAAAACAGTGGTTTTAACGATCAGCTGAGAGGAGCGGTTATCGCCGATGCGATCTTTACGATCGTGGTGGCTGAAATCGCTGAGGGAAGACTGTTGGGGAGGATCAAGGGTTACTCCCTACTTACAGTCTCCCTTGGTTAAAGAAACGTCGAATCCTCAGCGTTGCAGGAGAGTGGAGCCTCATTCTCCTGAAGGCACAGCTGCACCGGTTCCCGGGAACCATTACCAATGATGAAGATAGCTTTCGCTTTTGCTGCTGACTAAACTGCTTTCAGAGACACCAGCTTATAGTCATCTAAAGAAGCTGAGTCAAAGCTGGGGGGTTTCTCCCACAGGCTACTACTTTTATACTAGATGGACTCAGCTTGATGATGTCATCAGGAGGAGTCATACCCATCCTGGGCTCTTGCAGCAGCATGGAGGAGAATCAAATGTTCACAGGTGCCACTTAGGACATGTTTTGTATCTTAGCCTCTGTTCATATTAAGGGCTTGTATGATGTGGAGTATGGTTAAAATAAATTATGGAGATTTTTGCAATTGCAAAAACAGACATTTGATTGCACAGAATAAAATTGAATAATCTTAATGAATGAAAATAAATGGACTCAGATGGAATAACCATCCGCCAATAATAATTGTATATTTTGCAAAGATACAGTTTTCTTTCTTTTACTGTCTTTGTGTTTTCTTGTTAGCTTTCAGTTCTGAATGTATGAAATCACATTGCCTTTACAGAGGTGATAATATATAACCCTTGAGGCTGCAGGGGCTAGCTTTTTACAGTATCGTTTTCATGAGATGGTTTGGAACAATGTCAGGCAGATTTTAAATGAAAGATACTCCATTCATGAGTGTGCTGCAGTGAATATGTGAGCACTTAATCATTGGAAAATGGCACTGTGTAGTGACAATTCCATCCCTTTTCCTTTTAGCAGAATTGCTAAATCATTTTGATAATAGCATTTAGGACTAAAGTGAGAGTCCTTGGAGAGGAGTTTGGCTTTTTGTCTAATTGGATTGCCTTCATTCTATTGGTCTTCAAGTGTCATTAATCTCTTCTAGACAAAATAACTAAGCGTGTAATGATTATTAAGGATAATGCAACCTGAAATCTCTGTGTGACTTGATTTTATGGTGCAAAAAATCAAATACATACTAGATTTCATTTCGGTATATTTGACATCTAATTTTAGGCTGATGGGCGTATATTTTTAGTGTAAGATGAATGGGAAAGGGCTCTGTTCTTGATGTGCTGTGCAGTAAATGTAAAGACTGAACAGATGCTAAATTTATGGGCTCTGCATGCAAGATGGCAGAGAGTTACATATAGCTTTGTCTTTGCATGATTGGATGATTAGTGTTCAACAGTGGAAATATGCAGGAGGAAAGCAAGTTGCAGGCTTGGAACAGAAACTCCCTCCCTTAGCAACTCCCTTTAAACTATGCTGAAATTTGATCATCTTCTGAACTGAACTTTTTCTTTTAGTGCAGAAAGTTATTCAGTGCTTTTGAGAGAAAAATATTTTTCTTTTTTATACGATACTTGATACTTTTATCTATGGCAGGGGTATCAAACTCGATTTCATTGAGGGCCACATCAGGCTTGTGTTCAACCTCGGGTGGGTGTGGTGGGTGTGGCCAGGGTGAGTGTGGCCAGGGTAAGCGTGGCCAGCTTGATATCACTCATGTTGGGGATGCATCTGTGGTGGCCCGAGCACTGTGCCAGCGAAAACAGGTTCGTGGGCTCTGTTTTTGGCTGGGACGGCCTTCTGCACCCCTCTACCAGCAAAAATGGAGCTTGGTGGGGGCAACGCACGGCCCTCCTGGGCTCCATTTTCGCTTGTAGGGGCATTGTGGGCCAGTCCTTCACTGCTTCCAGGGCAGCCCCTTGGGACAGATGTAAGCACCCCATGAGTTTGACAACCCCGATCTATGTCATCTGATGTCTGTGTTGTGTGCAGGAGCATTTCTGTATTGCACCAGCCACATGTAAATTAGTATGTTTTAACCTGTGGGAAATGGGTAGATAGTTAAGTTTCTTAAGCAGGAAACATTTTAAATCATTTGTGTGATTCTCTTAAGAATAAACAACTTTTAATTTACTTTCTTCTTCTTTTTAGGTTTTGTTTTGAAACTGAATGTGGTTTGGAGTTGCCCGCTGCTGTTATCCAGCACGTGTACCTTTTTGGACAGAACTATAGTGAATACACCAATCAGTAGACAATGGAGAGGGTTGCAAAAGGGGCTCAAGACATTGCCAAGGCGGCCAAAAAACAGGCAGTACAGAAAGCAAACCGAGCAGAAGATAGAGCTCAAGATGGCTACACTGAAAGATCTTACAATAGATTCCAGGCTGAAGAAGAAAATGATTATTATAACCAAGATGGAAATTATGAAGGAGAAGGAAATGAAGACGAAGGATCAAGTGAAGCAACTGAAGGACATGACGAAGATGATGAGATTTATGAAGGAGAGTATCAAGGAATCCCAAGTACAGCACAGAACAAAGATGGAACTTCAGCTTTAGGACAGCAAACCACAGATGTTTACAAAGATCGAAGTGAATTGGAGACAGAGCGAAAAGCTGATGAAGAAGAGCTAGCACAGCAATATGAGTTAATCATTCAAGAATGTGGGCATGGACGTTTTCAGTGGGCCCTCTTTTTTGTCCTTGGAATGGCACTAATGGCAGACGGAGTAGAGGTTTTTGTGGTTGGATTTGTATTGCCCAGTGCTGAGACAGATTTGTGCATCCCCAACTCTGGATCAGGATGGCTTGGTGAGTGTTACTTCTAGTCTGTCACGCTGAATCATAATAAATTAGACCAATGCTATCTAGATTTTGGTAGGACAAAAAAAAGTTGTGTTTTTCTTTTCATCTTCATTAAAATAAGCAAAAAAGCAGGTTGTTCCTAATTGTTCAGTTGCTTAAAATTGAAAGCTAAGATGAAAAGGCTTGAATAAATGTACTGCCAGGCTATGTAGCATAAAAACAAGTATATAGTGTAAGATACTGTAATGAGAAATTAGAAAATGTCTTATTCTGCAGTATAATGTGAAGGGTAAATCAGGCAAAGTTCAAAGGCAAAGAAGCTGGTACTAAATTGATCTGTTACAACAACAATCAAAAGAATCAACTCTTCTTTCCACCCAGAAGTGAAAAACTACACAAACTATTACGCTGCATGAAGGAAGAGATTTAAAAGGTATCCTTTTATTCTGTCATATAGGATTAGCTTCTTAACACACTGAAGTAGTGGGATTTCTTCATTAGCATCTTTTCTAATTCTTGCAATAGGAAATAAACATGGATGGTATCTGCAGTTAGGCATTTTGTTTGGAAAAATGCTGACCTGTACTTCCCCCATGGGTCAGGGATAAACTGGAATACAAGCATCGTTATACGGGAGCACTCTCCCCTATTTGCCCTATGGAGAGAAGAAAATCACATTTTGTGCCTGCTGTTTTGTGAGGAAGGAGGCAAGCTGCTTATGAAAATATCCTTATCATGCTCTCAAAACTCCGAATGTGGCCACTGCCCCTCTACTTACCTTTCTTATTTTCCTTTCTGGATATTATAAAAATCTGTCCAGAATTTATCAGCATTTTACATGTGACAAAGCAAAGAAATATTGGAGTAGTGTTCACATCTTAATACAGAAGATTCTTAGAGTGAATATAAAGATAAAATCAGAGACTTTTCTTTTAGGCTTAATGGATAACAAATTTGAAAAAAAAGGAACTTTGATGTTATATATATTGACCGCAGCAAGATTACTTTATCCACAAAAATGGAAGGATACTTTGATTCCCACAATGGACAAATGGCTGCAAAAGTTGACGGAGTTAGCAGAAATGGCTAAATTGATTGCTTTGATCAAAGAAAAGAACACAATTTTATTTCTGTTTGGAAATTGCTTTGGACTTTGTGTTTGAAGTGGAAAAAAAATTTGAAACTGATTTTGGGTTTTGCTGATTCGATGGATTTTTTAATAGAAATGGCTAGTATGTATGTCTATATGTATATACATATACATATATATGGTATTCAGCTTTGTTCGGGTATTTTCCCACGTCACTATAGTTGTGCTTTTAAAGTGGTAGTGACATTTTGGCAGAATCTCATCTGCCATCATGAGGCTTGTGTATTGGGTTTGTCAGACAAACCCAATACACAAGCCTCATGATGGCAGATGAGATTCTGCCAAAACGCCGCTACAACTTTAAAAGCACAACTATAATGACGTGGGAAAATACCCGAGCAAAGCTGATACTATACATGTAAATACCCGCGAAAACTTAAGAAAACAAGTCTGTCTGTCTGTCTGTCTGTCTGTCTTAAGGTTTTATATTATTACTTATTCTACTACACCAAAAGGAGTAAGACATCAGTGCTTTTCTTTTTTCTCATCTACACTGCGACGAGAGTCAGGAATAGGTTATGACTCCTCCCTCTGACATCATAGAGCTGAGTATGCCACTATAAAAAGCCAGCCTTTCTGGCTCACCATCTTTTTGACTCAGTTTCTTGTCTTGGAGCCTTGTCTCTGGAAGGAGTATTAATGAGCTAAAAAGAGGTTTTAGCAAAAGCGATTTCTATTCCAAGGTTTTTTAGCCTTCCTACTGCTCCCGGGGCTCTGATTTGAGCTATAACACCAGGAGAGCGGGAATCAGCTCTCCTGCAGCACCAAGGCTTCGGCGCTGCCTCGCTGTGGGACTGGGGGCTCAGGGAGCATTCTGCTGAGCCTCCCACGCAGTCCCAAAGATCGTGGAAACTTGCTGTTCTGCCGCTAATCTAGCCGCTTCACGGCTGGCTCTGGAGCTCAATTCTGCCGCTTCACAGCTGCTCCTGGCTATTGCTGATCACTCGGGGCCTGGTAAGTGCCTAAGGAGCGAAGGACATAGTAAGGCCATCCCAGGGCTACCACATGTGGTGGACAGCCATTTTGAAAATCAGGCGGCCATTTTGTCTCTCAAAAGAGGACATTAATTGGGCCTCACAGTTTCCACAGCTCACCTGGCCCATGCTACAGACAGCACTACCACAGGGGAAGCTCATAGCACCTCTTGTGCCTGCTCTGTTTGCGGAATGGAGAGGGAAGTAACCCAATCAGACCCAAAGGGCCTGGAAGAAGCCCAAGATTCTCAAGTCCCTATGAGGAAGAAAAGAAGACAAAGTGGCCATTCTGCAAATAGAGATGCTGCAGCTAAGATCAGAGCCAAGGCCCTGGCTCCCAAATCGGAGCCCAGGCTGAGAAGAGGAGGCATGCTGCTCTGGAAAAGCAGTTTGCAAAGACATTGGCACAGATGAGAGACCAGATCCAGCAGGCTTCTCAGTCAGGGAGGTGCAAGTTTGCCCAGAGGTTTCTATAAGGGAGGGGGAAATGCTCCCAGCTCTGCTAGCCACCTTTTAGCTTGGTCTCCAGAGAGGGTGGAAGAAGAGCTTTTAGCCCAGGATTTAAGCAGATCAGGTCCCTCCTCTAGACAGGCAGCTTGGGGCCCTGGTCCCTCTTTCCCCATAGGTCAAATGATCCAAGGGGGCCACAGGCCTAGGCCTGAGGCAACCTATACTCCCACTGCTGTTGGCTTGCGTCCGGTGGACCCCCCCACAGGGAACAGGCCTGATGACATCAGGGAAATGGTCTCAGTGGCCATAAGGCAGGGCCTGGCTGAGGGGCTTCAACAACTCCTTCACCCACCAGGGGGAGGACAGTCCTTATTTCCTAACTTGTCCCTTGTTTCCTAACTTGTCCTTTCATCCCACAAAGGCCTTCCCAGACAACAGTTCAGTTTCCAGCCTACCCAATCAGGTTGGGGCCAGGATGAGGAGAGGGATTATACCAACCCTTCTGAACACAGTCACTCCTCTTATTCTGAGGAGAAGGAAGGTGACATCAGAGATCCTAATTTGTCAGAGGAGGAGGAATTTAGATCTGATCTACCTCCCTCAGCAGCAGTTTTTAACCCTACATTATTTAAACCGTTCCTGCACAAAGCTTTAGTCACGGCCCAGCTAACCCCTGAGGAGGTGGCTCCAGAACCACAGGTGGCCTCTTCTAGCCACAGTAATTATCTGCTCTCCAAGACAGTGGTCCATACAGAGGTACTTCCTTCCCCACTGATATTCCTTGATTTAGTGAAGGAGCAGTGTACCTCCCCTGGGTCGGGGCCTCGTTCTTCATCGTACGACAGGAGATTTTATAACATGGGCCCGGCCTTGGCCAATGCCCTGCTAGTGCCCTCAGTGGACGCCCCAGTGGTAGCCTCGTTCTCTTCATCAGGCACCCCACTGAACCAGACGATGTGCTTAAGGCAGAGGACAAAAGGTCTGAGCAAACCCTCAAGCACACCCACCAGGCAGCGGCTTGGGTTATCAGGGCATCTACGGCGGCTTGGTTTTTCACAAGATCTTCACTGTGCTGGTTGCACCAGCTGTAGAAGAGACTTCTGACCACCGATTTCAGGGCACATCAAGATCTTAACAAGATAATTACGGCAGCAGAATTCACGGCGGATGCTACATTAAATTCAGTCAAGTTTGCTTCCAGGGCCATGGCCTCCTCAGTGGCGGCCAGATGGCTCCTTTGGCTGCGAAATTGGCAGTCCGATTCACAGCGTAAATGAAAGTTGCCATCAGCCCCATGCACTGGAGAAAGGCTGTTCAGTGACGCCTAGAACTATACTTGGTAGAAACCAAGGACAAGAGAAAGATCCTCTCGTCGGCGGGTAAGAGATCAGAATATCGCCACGGGACATACTATCGGCCGTCTTCCTTCAGACCTGAATCCACCGCTCGATTCCCCAGGGGCCAGAGGACATTTCCTCCTCACCAAGATCAACATCCTGAGGCTTCAGGCAGGCAACAACAGGCTCCTGATAAACAACCCTTTCAAGGGGGAGGAGGTTGTTCATTCTGATGCTCGAAGTGAATGCCCCATTTCACCCTCCCATCGGAGGCCGTTTGGCTTTCTTCGCCTCCAGGTGGGAGGAGTCAACATCAGATACCTAGGTGCTTAAGATGGTGAGGTTGGGCCTCCAGCTTGAGTTCCTTTCTCTACCCCCACAACTTTTTGTTCGCTGGCTCCAAACGGGCCCTCATGGAATCGGCCATTCAACATCTTGTCGACATACGAGCCATAGAGCCAGTTCCAATGAATCAACGAGGGCTAGGCTTCTACTCTCGCCTCTTTGTGATCCCAAAGGCCTGGGGGGGGGTAGCGAGCCATCCTCAACCTTAAGCTCCTAAACAGATTTATCCCATACAGGCATTTTAAGATGCAGACCCTGCATTCCATACTAGAGAGTGTTCAGGAGGGCAACCTCCTCTCCTCCATTGACCTCACGGAGGCTTACCTTCATATCCCTATCTGGCCTCATCACTGCCAGTTTCTCCGTTTCTGTTATCAGAATGAGCATTTCCAGTACCGGGCTCTCCCCTTCAGTCTTTTGTCAGTCCCCAGGTCTTCACAAAAATCTTGGCAGCATTGGCGGGTTCGCTTCGAGCTATACCAGTGAGGGTCCAGTGTTACCTGGACGATATCCTGATCCAATCGCAGTCAGTCCACTCTGCCCATCACGACCTTCACATCACGTTGCAGTATCTACGAGACCACTGTTTTTCGATCAACCTCAAGAAAAGCCACCTCTCCCCAACAACCAGACTGCTTCATCTTGGTGCGATCATCAATACATCACTCTGAGAGGTTTTCCTCTCCCTGGAGTGTGGGGAGAGCCTCAACGAGTTCATCCTCCAGATTCGGTGGCAGCACAAAATTCCCTTATCTCACCTGTCTCAACTCCTGGGGAAGATGATTTCATGCATTGGCATCGTCCCATGGGCCTGACTCCATGCCCAGGCGCTTCAGTGGGTCCTGCTGCCATTCCAACAGGCAGGAACCAGCCACACTTCCATCAGGGTTCAGATCCCACCATAGGTCCTTCGGTCCTTCAGGTGGTGGCAATCTCAGGCAGTTTGGCGGGGTCATCCCTTCAAGGAACCAAACAGAATCCTTCTCACCACAGATGCCAGTCTTCATGGCTGGGGAGCCCATCTGTTCAGCAAGATAGCTCAAGGGAGTTGGTCTCAGGTAGGCAGGGCATGCTCCATAATTTGGCTAGAACTCAGGGCCATCTTCCTAGCCCTGAAACACTTCTGGAACAGGGTGGCAGGTTGCCACGTTTGGTCGTGATGGACAATGGCCACAAAGGCCTATGTCAACAGGCAAGGGGGAACCAGGTTCAGGGCCTTGATGAGAGAGGCAGAATGTGTGGGGAGGTGGGCAGAAAGACACCTTCTATCCATCAGGGTGGGCCACATTTTGGGAGTTGACAATATTCAAGCCGACTGGTTGAGTTGGTCCAGAGTTGATCAGTCGGAGTGGAGTCTCCACCCTTCATTGTTTCTGGCTTTGTCCCACAGATTGGGAACTCCAGCAGTAAATCTCTTCACCACTCCTCAAAAAGCTCAGGTAAGCAGATTTTTAACTAGGTTTCTGACCCAGGGAGTGGAGGGGACCAATGCGCTTCAGAGCAACTGGCCTCCAGGGCTCCTGTACACCTTTCCCCCTCTTCCAAACATTCTGGCCGTAATTCGGAAGTTGTTAGAGGTCTATGCTGTTATCTTCTCTGGAAATTTTTATTTAAATACAAAGGATTCAGTGGGAGTACTAAAAATTGATAAAATAAAATAAAACCAAGAATAGCTGCTGCAGCATGCTCCAGCAGCCGGCTTCCCCCGGCTCCTCCCACCTTTTCAGCCATGGGTTGTGACTACCTTACTTTTATATAAACAGGTGGAGATTTTGCTTTTTAATATCTACATTCCTCCACTCAATAAGAAGGATTTGATCAACAAGATTTGGGATGGCATAGAAGATTTTATCCTTGGCTGTTTAGAAGTTGTTAGAGGAAAAGCGGAGGTAATTCTCCTGGCACCCTATTGGCTCAGGAGACCCTGGTTCACAGATGTGGTGAATCTGTCTGTAGCTCAGCCATGGAGGATCTTGGCCAACAGGATCTCTCTGCATCAGGAAGCCTTGCTCCACCCGGACCCTCAGTGGTTCCACTTAGCTGTTTGGCACTTGATCTGTGAGGAATTCCAACTTCCCTTACAGGGTGATTGATACTATACAGGCTTCCCGAAAACCTTCCACCACATACATCTACGATGCTACCTGGAAGGTCTTCTGTTCCTGGTGCACTAAATCAGCAGGAGACCCATCTTCGGCATCTGTCATGGAGGTGTTAATGTTTCTTCAAGATGAGCTCAATCAGGACTTTTTATAATGGCAGACTCAGCTCTATGACATCAGAGGGAGGAGTCATATCCCATTCCTGGACTCTCTTGCAGCATAGATAGAAAGGGCGTTCTCAGGTAGTTATACCAACGCCCATTTCCCCTCTCTACTTTTCTCTCTTCTCTTTTCTCTTTCTTATTTTCCCATTATTTTAATTTTTTTCTTGTACTTCAGTATTTTATATTTTGATAAATTAATAAAATAATAAAACAGAAAAAGAATTCACCTGCATTTTCCAAATGGTGGATTTTCAGAACCTTAATCTCTATGTTGGGAATGTAATGTAATTTTGACCCATATGTACAACTGTGTATTCTGCTATGTATACAATTTCCTTCACTTAGCTGCAACCAGCTACATTAAGATAGTTTCCCTCTTGCTTGGCATCTTTGAGTGACTTTCTTCTGCTCTCTGCTCTATCCGCTGAGTCCAAAGGTGTGGAGACCATGCTTCATCACCTGACTGCTCTAGCTGTTCTGACAGTGCCTGTGTTTGATCAGATGTTGAGAGAAAAGCAACAAAGATGATCAGGGGCATGGAGGTTAAAACGTACTGTTTAAAGAATGGTTGCTGGAATTGGGTATGTCTAGTTTAATGAAAAGAAGGACTAGGGGTGACATGACAACAGTGTTTTAATATCTCAGGGGTTGCCACAAAGTAGAATGGGTCAACTTATTCTCAAAGCATCTGAAGGCAAGACAAGAAGCAATGAATGGAAACTAATTAAGGAGAGAAGCAACCTAGAACTAAGGAGAAATTTCCTGATGACCAGGTATGGACGTGGATGGGCAGGAACGGACTACAGCTCAAACCGGCTAAGACTGAGTGGTTGTGCGTACAGGCATCTCGGCCCAGTCAGTTGATTCCATTTTTGGTCATAGGGGGAGAGGTGTTGCCCCCTGTGGACAGGGCTCGGAACCTGGGAGTCCTCCTGGATTCACGACTTAGTTTGGAGGAGCAGGTGGGGGCCATGACCAGGGGGGCTTTTGCCCAGGTCCGACTGGTTCGCCAGTTACGCCCGTATCTGGACTGAGATGCCCTTTGCACGATCACTCATGCACTTGTGACGTCCCGACTCGACTACTGCAATGCTCTCTATTTAGGACTGCCCTTGCATACCATCCGGAGGCTTCAGCTGGTGCAGAATGTGGCTGCGCGGGTTGTGATGGGAGTTTCCCGATACTCCCATATTACACCCCTCCTGCGCGACCTGCATTGGTTACCGGTTGCTCTCCGGGTGAGATTCAAGGTGTTGGTGTTAACTTTCAAAGTCCTTTACGATATGGGTCCAGGGTACTTGCGGGAGCGTCTCCCGCCAATATCAAACACCGATCGCCCTGTGTGTGCACACAGACGGGGACTCCACGGGGTACCGTCGGCTAGACAGTGTCGGCTAGCGGTGCCCCGGGGAAGGGCCTATTCTGTTGCGGCCCCCGCTCTGTGGAACCAACTCCTCTGGAGCTCCGGTTGGCTCCTGATCTTTGCTCCTTCTGCCGATCTGAAGACCTGGCTGTTTGAACAGGCCGGGCTGGACTGACCTCCTGGGGTTTTTAAGTATCTTAATGGGTTTTTAGTGATTGGGCTTGTTGATCTAATTCTGTTTTAAATATTTATTGATTGAAGTACTGTGTTTTTAATTGTGAGCAGCCGAGTCCTTGGAGAGGGGCGGCATATAAGCCCAATTATAAATAAATAAATAAATAAATGATGAGAGCAATTGATCATGGAACGACTTGCCTTCAGAAGTTGTGGGTGCTTTAAGTGAAGGTTTTTAAGAAGAGATTGGATAATCATTTATCTGGAATAGTATAGGGTTTCCTGACTGAGCATCCAAGATTCCTTCCAGCTCTGTTATTCTGTATTCAGCAATCTCAGATGGTTCCTGGTTTGGAGTCTTCTTGTTCAAAGTTATGGCTTCTCCGGTGTAATATAAAATATCAAATTGCCTTTGCTATTGTCACTAAGGTAAGCATCACAATTTTCACATATAGGTGCTGCCTGGTACAGATTGTCTCAAGTTCTTTGCTATGTGTCTGATCTTCACATCTTGGATGTTCTTGATGTAGTGTTCTTTACTGATCCCTCTGGGGATCACAATGGGGCAGCATAGTAGGACTTGAAAGGATTAGAAGGAATAGCAACAATTAAAAAAACACCCATATCTTACCAAAGCCCAATGTTCAAATGATCCCTATAAATCTTTATGATAAAATAAAAACAAATTAAGATACTGGCTAATGGATCCTGGGGAAGTGACCAAAGCACATCTAGTTTAAGCTGGTCAATCCTGAGAAAGTAGACAGGATTCTTGTTACTGTGAGCTCTGCCAGTTGTAGTGTGGACCCATACCTCTCTTGTCTGGTCAAGGCCTGCTGGGAGGTGGCATGCAATTGTAGTCCAAGCAGTAGTTAATGCCTCTTTGTGAGAGGGGTTGATCCCACCTGACTTAAAGGAGAGGGTGATATGCCTCCTCCTTAGGAAGCAATAGTTGGACTTGATAGTTTTAGGTAATTGCCCAGTCTCCAATTTTCCTTTAATCTAAAGCTTTGTCAATATTCATTTTGACATATGATTCATATTATACCATCCCTTTTATTTAATATTGTTTTTAATGTTAATAACAGTCTTGAAATCTCAGATTAATACAAGAAACTTTCAATCTAGAGGACTGATTAAATGTTACATTGAAATTTTAATCTTATAGCACCTGCAAGTTTCTTTTGTTGTTATTTTTTCCGTATTTCCTTAGCTGTAGTTTTAAACATCTAACTAAAGCAAATCAACCAAAAATGGAGGATTTTCATTGTAGGCACAATTAATCCTAGAGAATGAGGAACATTTATGTGATTTCATGGCATATGCCACTGAGAATCTCTTTAAACCTTTAGTAGATTTCAGACTATAGAATCATGTTAATTTGCTTCTATGAAAGGATGAATTTAAGACTTACATGCTTATTGCTTCTGCATTTAGTATCAAACATCTAAAAGAAACATTTGAGGGTCCTCAGTTACAGAGAAAATGATAATCTGCCTTGAGTGTTATTACAGGGAATATTACACGTACTTAACCAAGTCTGCCTTATCTCAGCCTTGTCAGTTAGGATTCTCTCTTAAATATCAGCAGGAACTATTGGGTAAGTGAAGATACATTCAAATGATACTTTTGACACTAGTAGTAAAGATACATTCAAATGATACTTTTGACACTAGTAGTAAAAGTATCTGTCAGTCATTTCACATCATTTCTTGAGATTAATTTAGCATTGGTAACCCTGTTCAGTAATTGCTACATCACAGTATTTAATCTTTATGTGTTTTGATGTGTGCATTAGTACATGTATATATTTTCTTTCATGATTAAACTATCTTTCAACAAATGCTGTTTTTATGCAACTGTTGCTGTTTGCATAAACAGCAATAATAATAATTTGTGCAAATTGGATTAAATAATGTCACTTTTGGCTGTTTACGGGGTAACGATGATTCAGGGATAGGCAACCTGGTAAGCTGAATTTCTAAACTTCTGGTATGCTGAATTTCAACTATCAACCTTCCCAGCATTGCGAATTGCAACAGATTTTATACTAGATATTATCTATTTCTGTAAGATGATAATTAAGCTTGGAAATTCTTCCTTTGATTCTGAATGTATTTTTAAGCAACTCTGTTTAGCTGGCTCTTGGATTTTTTCTCTCTCTGGTATCATCACTTGTGGGAGTGTCTCCTGCCAATATCAAACACCGATCACCCTGTGCATGTGCACAGACAGGGACTCCTTGGGGTACCGTCGGCTAAACAATGTCGGCTGGCGGTGCCCTGGGGAAGGGCCTATTCTGTTGCGGCCCCCACCCTGTGGAACCAACTCCCTTTGGAGCTTCGATTGGCTCCTGATCTTCGCTCCTTCTGCTGCGATCTGAAGACAGGCTGGACTGACCTCCTGGGGTTTTTTAAAAGTATTTTAATGGGTTTTTAGCGATTGGGCTTGTTGATTTAATTCTATTTTAAATATTTATTATTTGAAGTATTGTGTTTTTAATTGTGAGCCACCCCGAGTCCTCGCGGAGAGGGGGCGGCATATAAGTCCAATTATAAATAAATAAGTTATAAATAAATCATTCATCTGTTTACAGGTAGTCCTCACTTATTGCCCATTTGTTCAAAGATGGCATCCATTTGTTCGAAATTATGATGGCATTGAACAATTGTTAGTTATGGCCGGTCCTTGATGTTATAGCCACTGCAGTTCCCTTATGGTCACATGATCATGATGTGGATCCTGAACAAGCCATCTGCATTTATGACCAGGTTCATTCACATTCCCACCCACCCACCTATCTCCTCCTCATCACTGTCTTTTAGTCTGTCTTGTACTGTGCTGCTCCTCCTGCCCTACACTCTGTTGCTCTGGAAAGGTTTTGTACAACCAACAGCTATCCCATGACGGGCCAAGTTGGGCATGCCTCATCAACAGTGGGAGGAAAAAGATGACAAAGGTCAGTTGGGGCAGTGGGATGCAGGCTAGCCAAAAGGGCAGAGATGGGGGAGAAATAGGTTGGTGGGAAGAGTTGAAGTGGAGGTGAATGTAGTTGGACAGAAGAAAGTGAGCTGCTGGTTTATCAAAGGTGCATTCCTGGCCTAACAATTGCAACCAGGACTACCAAAATTTCTGTCACTAAGCAGTGCAATTATTTATTTTATTTATTGATAATTGGACCTGTATGCCGCCCCCTCTCCGAAAGGACTCAGGGTGGCTCACAATTAAAATACAACAATAAATATTTAAAAAAGAATTAAACTAAGCAAGCCCAATCACTAAACGTAATTTAAAATTAATTTAACCCCCCCCCCCAAGAGGTCAGCCCAGCCCTGTTCAAATAGCCAGGTTTTCAAATCGCGGCGGAAAGAGCGGAGATCAGGAGCCAAACAGAGCTCCAAAGGTAGTTGGTTCCACAAGGCGGGAGCTGCAACAGAGTAGGGCCTTCCCTGAGGCACCGCTAGCCGACACTGTCTCGCAGACGGCACCCTGAGGAGTCCCCATCTGTGTGCGCGCACAGGGCGATCTGTATTTGATATTGGCAGGAGACGCTCCCACAAGTACCCCGGCCCCAAGTCATGAAGGACTTTGAATGTTAATGCCAACATTCTTGGTATTTTACAAATACATGGTATTTTACCTAATGACAGCATCATTTAGCAAAGGAAAGTCCAGTTCCAGTAAAATGCATGAATCATGAACTATCTGTATAGTTTATACATTGCATTTTCTTGTGTCTCTGTTTAGGGAGACTTCAGAATGGATTTAAAGAGTCTCCTATGAATTAGCCTGCTAAGGCTTATAAGTGTATGCACTCTTGGTTTAGATGTTAACATCAAAATATTTATGTAGTATATATGTCATTTTCAAAGTACTCTGAAATCCAGAATCAGCAGAAAAAATAGGATAAGTGCAGATGGGCATCTGAGTAGGAAAGCCATTGATTTGGTTGACTCTTGGAATTTTTCATTTTGTCGTCATCACTGTACTTTCTATTGCATTCTCTTATAATCTTATGAGTTTTTAGACTGTGTTTAAAAATATAATATTTTATCACCAAATATTACAGTGCTAAAATGAGATTACATTTTGATGATACTACTTTTAATTTACCAGATTTTCAAATACATCATTGAGCTTTCATTTTATAAATACAGTATACAGAATGAGAATTTTCCATCAACCTTTGTGAGCCTCTTTGGAAAGCTAATTATATTGTATTTCAATTTTTGGAGTTGATAATCAGGTAGTCCTCATCTTCTGACCGCCATTGGGACTGGCAGCTCTGTTACTTAGGGGATAGGTTTTAAAGTGAAACATCACTTGACAATGCCTAACTTACAACATCAGTTTTGGCTTCAGTCATGAAGTAAATCATTCACAGTTATTAAGCACAATATCACATGACAGCAACCGCAACTTCCTGTTTGCTTCCCAATAACTTTGTTTGTTGAATCACTGCAGTTGTTAAGTTAGTAACACGGTTATTAATTGCATGGCTTCTCCATCAACTTTGCTTGTCAGAAGGTCACAAAGGGTGAACTTGTGACCCCTGCTCTTATCTTCCTCTCATGCTCTTTCTTCCTTCCTCATTGAAGTAGGGAAGCTGTAATTATTTATTTTTGGCAAGCAGTCAGGAAAAAGGTACATTTGCAAGTGAACCTTTACGTATTGGTATGGAGAGAAATACACCATTTCCCGACCCTCTCTAAGGTTCAGTGGAACATATGTAACAAACTGTTCATGCATAGATTTCACCTGGCAAACTATTCATATTTGATGGTATTGCATCTGATTTTCGAAATCAAGTCTGGAGAAATAGGTCTTGTCAGACTCTTATTCTCATGAAAGTGCATGGCCATGGAGGAATATAAAGTATAGGCTATAATTTGAAATAAATGCCCAGAAAATTTAAAAAAAATAACCTTAAGCAAAATCTTATTTAACTATTTGTGTTTGGGCTGTTTTATATAGAAAGCTTTCTAAATACAGTGAGATGCTAGTCTCCAGCTCAGCTTTTCAGAGGCATTCCATCCTTCAAAAGGCCACAAAAGCAGTTGTAAATATGTGAATTTACATATTTTCACAATAGATTGTGAATTCCTTGTGACTAGTTTCAAATCTACCTGATTTTGGAACAAAGATATTAATAATTTATACTGATGAAGCAAGTGCAGTATTTCCTTAGCCATATTTTTAGGAGACATTGAACTTGTAACTTGAGATGTAATTTTTTTAGAATATACTGCACAACCCTGTAACACATTAGGTCATCCTTTGAGAGAAAGGTCATACAATCTGAGTGACCAGAATTAAAATTAAATTTTAGACTCATCAAATTTTTTTACAACAATGTTGGATGATCCTGTGATCATCTAAGAAGAGTATGTAAATATATAATATATTTATAAACTATATAAATCATGATCATGTCACCATGGGCATACTGCACAGAGACAATTTTGTGAATGAAATTTCAGTTTTACAGGAGTAATGGGTCCCAGATTTTTTATGCATTTTGTAAATTAACGGACTTTTAGGAATCTTGATTCAAAAATTGTTATGGTATGATGCATCATTTGGGCTAACTTGAAGGTACAAACAAAGATAAACACAACAAAGGTTTTACTAGTGTATAGATTTATAGTGGAATACATTATATTGGTAATTTCTTATTCCATTGTTACTGTGGTGTTCCTGTATTTGTTTGCATTGTGCACCTGATTGAATAAATGGACAAATATAATAAATATTTAAATATTAGATATTTTTTTGCAAATAAATATATATTAAATGTGAGAAATAAAGGGGTAGGGAATTGTTCCCATAAATGGATATGCAAATTATTCATTTGCAATAATTCTAAATAAATGATACCACTGGTTAATACTAAGAACAGGTATGTATCGTGATAGTACTGTATAATCCTATACATTATTTTTTTGTGTCTGTTTCAGGTAGCATAGTATACCTTGGGATGATGGTGGGAGCGTTCTTCTGGGGAGGCTTGGCAGACAAGGTGGGAAGGAGACAGTCTCTTCTGATATGTATGTCGGTCAATGGATTCTTCGCTTTCCTTTCATCATTTGTCCAGGGCTATGGCTTCTTTCTCTTCTGTCGATTACTCTCTGGATTTGGGTAAGCTCTTCTGCTTTCTTCTGTTTTCTAAACTACAGTACACTTGTATGCTGATCTTTTTGAAGGTGAATTGATACTTATGGTTATTCCTTTTCAAAAGATCAAATTTGAAAGTAGGTTGCTTCAGATATTTTTACATTCTCTTGGTCTGCACTTTTGGCTATAGTCATCCTTATTATTCAGGTATAGCAATGTTATACAGCTAAGGAAGAATAAAGGAGATAATTCCAACGGCGATGGCTGAAAATCCTGAAACAGATTAGCCAGTTGTGTTTGTTCTCCTATGAGCTGTTCCGAGCATCCAGAAGTGGAAGGTGCTCAGACTCCTGTTGTGTAGGCTGGGCTAAACTAATTAGTAGGACGCGCCTCCTCCTCCTCGATGCTTCTCCTTGCGTCCCCAGTTCCAGCTCAGCCTCTGTTACAGATAACTGGGTTTTCTCTTCAGCTGGCCGGAACGGGGATTTTTTATCAGGAAGGAAAGTTAAGGAGAGTTTCAGGTTTGCCTTTTTCCCCTCCTAGGGGGGAAATTGCTAGTCGATTGTAGCTCTGGGGTTTCTTTTTTCCCTTGTCTATTTTTAGCTGCAGGAAGCCTCGCAATGCCTGGCGGCGGCTGCCACAAGGCTTATCTTTCCGATCTATCGATCGGCGGTTTGTTTTCCATTCGCGGCTTTCGGGGCGAGGTCCGGAGCCGCTATGGTGTGTTTTCTTGTTGTTTTCGTGTTTTTTAGTTGCTTTTGGTTGCTTTTCTTTCCCCTTTACGTTGCGCTGAGCAAAGTTCCACTTGCGGTTTCAGTTTCACTTTTGGAAACCGCGGGCGCCATTTTTAACCGCGTGGCAGCGGTTTCTGTTGGATTCTTATTTACCCAGCCGGTTTCCCTTGCTGGGGACCGTGGGGGGGGCGCTATTCCCCTGATTTGTACTGATACTTGAATTTTGGTCTTAAGTTTCCCGGATTGGGGACTGGCTTGTTTCTTCTCGGACTTATTTAAATAAATATATTTAAAAAAAAGGAAGACCAAAGGGGGAAAGCCATATATGGAGATATAATAAGGAAAATTATTGTGGGTCCCTACTATAAGTAAATATATATTATTCTGTCCGGTGGGTTTCCCTTGCTGGGGGCCAGGACCAACCCATGGGGTTTCCCCCTCTGAATTAGGTTTCCCTTGCTGGGGGCCCCAGCAGTGGCCCTCTATCTCAATTTGTATTTATCTGACTCTGTATTGAACTCTATTTTGCTGTCATCTTCGGTTTCCCTTACTGGGGGCTGGGATAAGAGTTTCTTCAAGGTTATCTTTTTCTGGAATTGCGGCCTGAGACTCACTCAACATTCCGACATATTACCATTATGGCCAGTGGTCAAGGTGCCAGATCTTCCTCTACTAGACCCCGGGATAAATCAACTGACCCAGGTAGACCTTCAAAAGCAGCCGAGAAAGATGCCCTCAGAAGGCACCAGGCCCTTGAAGAACAAGTTCGTAAGCGAACCAGAGAAGTTGAGCGATCGGTTGCTTTAGTGAACGTGACTCCTGCCAGGCCTCCTAGTCCAGTGGCCCCAGTCCTTGACCTCTCAGTCCACCCTAGGCGTGGCTCCTCTCCACATGATACATCGCAGGGTCCACCTCCTCGCAGAACACCTGAAGCTACCTTCACGCCTACTGCTGCAGGCTTACGGGAGGAAGAGGAGGAGGAGGATGAGATGGCGGAAGTCCCGGCAAAGATGAGGAAGTGGATGGAGTTGGCCATTGCAAAGGGTATAGCTTGGGCTTACGGCGTTCGCGACATCACAGCCAACAATCTTTCCCCGACTACGCTTTGGCTTCTGGAAGATCACTAAGTGTTATTGACCAGTCAGAATTCCCACATGAGGACCCTCCTTCCCCTTGTGTTAGAACCCCCCCGGAACCGAGGGAGTGTCTAAACCCAGGTGAATGGTTAGAACAGGGGGGGGAGTCCTTACACCACTATGCCCAGGACCCCTCTGAGGCGGACCCCTTGGAGCAGGGTATGTCTGATGACGAAGGCATTACTCCGGACCAGCCGGTTTTTACGGGTCTTTTCCATCCCCCACTATTCAAGTCTCTCTTATTCAAGGCTAAGAAAACAGCTTGCCTTGATGATTCTCCCAACCTGCAGCCTTCGGGGGCCCAAAAGAAACAGGGGGATTTGATTTTCTCTCACCCACCCACTGAGACTGAGGTGATTCCGGTTCCACACATATTTGAGGAACTGGTGGAGGAAATGGGCCTTATCAGCATCTTACCCTGCCCCCTCCGGATACGACAAGAGACTGTATAACATGGCCCCGGGTTTCTCCGCTTCACTGAACACCCCCGAGGTAGACGAACCAATCGTGGCTTTGGTTTCTTCAACAGCCATCCCTGGGGAGGCGGAGGAGGCCCTCAAACCTGAGGAGAAGAGGGCGGAACTGGCTTTATGTCGAGCTCATGTCTCAGACGCATGGGCAATTAGGGTGGCCACAGCGGCCTCCTTCTTTACCCGCTCTTCCCTTAGGTGGCTCCGTCATCTGAGGGAGACTATACCTTCTTCCAACATTCGTGCCCATCAAGATATCACAAAGATCACTGCTGCCGCTGAGTTTTCCGCGGACGCCACTTACAATGCGGTCAAGTTCTCCTCGAGAGCCATTGCCTCTCAGATCTCGGCTAGGAGGCTGCTTTGGCTGCGACACTGGCAGGCGGACTCTAAGCACAAATGGAAGCTTGCCTCTGCACCCATCTCAAGCAGCAAATTGTTCGGGGCGGCCTTAGAGCCCCTCCTAATAGAAACTAAAAATAAGAAGAAAATTCTCCCTTCTCTCTATCGGAGATCAGAATCCTGCTTTCAACAGTCCTTTCGTAGGAGTTCCTTTCGTCCCCCATCCCAGGGATCTTATACCCCAAGATACCACAGGTTTTCCTTCCAGGGACAGGGTAATCAGTCCGACAGGCCAGATTTTTCCCACAGAGGCCGTAGGGGTGGTCAGTCCAGAAGGCAGTACAGGGGGGCGGGCAACAAGACCTTTCAGAGGTCCAAATAGGATGAACGAGGTCCTTCCCATAGGAGGCAGGTTGAAACTATTTGCGGACAGGTGGTCTGCCTCAACCTCAGATGCCTGGGTTAGGGACACCGTCAGACTTGGTTTGGCTCTAGAATTTCTATCCACCCCTCCTGAGTTCTTCATGTCCAGTCCTCCTTCTAGGAATCTGCAGAAGAGAGCTCTCATGCGGGAAGCCATATCCCACCTTCTGGCGATCAAGGCCATCCAACCAGTTCCCCCGGATCAGAGAGGCCGGGGGTTCTACTCCCACCTTTTTCTGGTACCCAAGAGCTCGGGGGGTTGGAGAGCTATCTTGGATCTCAAACGCCTGAATCGTTCCTTAGTCTACCGTAAGTTCAAAATGTCTACCCTTCAATCCATACTCATGTGTATTAGGAAGAACGATGTTCTCACCTCCATCGATCTTACTGAAGCATATTTACATATTCCTATTCGGCCTTCCCATAGCAAGTTCCTCCGTTTCTGTTATGATGACCAGCATTACGAGTATGTCGCCCTGCCCTTTGGGTTAGCTTCGGCCCCTAGGACGTTCACTAAGGTCTTGGCGGCCCTTGCCGCTTCTCTCAGGGCCAAGCCCATCAGGTTGCATTGTTATCTGGACGACATTTTAATTTTGTCATCTTCTGTTTCTCAGTCTGATTCTGACACATGGGTTACCATTGATTCTCTCCAACAGCATGGGTTTTCTGTGAACTGGGACAAGAGCCATTTGACTCCCGTTTATAGGATCATTCATTTGGGAGCGATTATTGACACTGTTCAGGAGAAGGTTTTCCTTTCCCCTGATCGACGGGATAGTATCACCAAGTTAGTAGGGGTAGTTAGGACCCTTAAAAGGGTTCCCCTGTCTGTATTATCACAATTGTTGGGTAAGATGATATCCTGCATACATATTGTCCCTTGGGCTCGTTTCCATACCAGGCCTCTCCAGTGGTTTCTCCTACCTTTTCAACGGACGGGAGGCGACGGATCCAGCCTTCGGGTCTTGTTACCAGCTGCGGTTTTGAGGTCCCTCATTTGGTGGTCCTCTCCTCTGAGGATGTCCACTCAGAGAGCCACGACGATTAACCATCACAACCGACGCCAGCCTGAGCGGCTGGGGGGCTCATTTCCTCTCTCACTCAACCCAGGGTCGATGGTCCAGTCTACAACAGGCACACGACATAAATTGGCTGGAGTTGAGAGCGGTCTCTCTCGCACTCCGGGGGTTTCGCCCAAACTAACATCACGGGATGTGCTGATTCTCACAGACAATGTGACAGTGAAAGCCCACATAAACAAACAAGGGGGCACGCATTCCAAATCATTGATGCGGGAAACAGAGAGACTCTTCCATTGGGCCGAGTTACACCTGCTCTCCATCAAGGCAGAGCACATATCGGGCGCTTCAAACATACAAGCGGACTGGCTCAGCAGGGCCACGATCGACCCATCGGAGTGGCGTCTTCACCCCTCACTTTTTCAGGAGATTGTCAAGAGGTTCGGACTACCGGTCCTCGACCTTTTCGCCACGCCTCTCAACTCTCACCTCCCACGGTTCTTCTCCCGGTATCCGTCTCAGGGAGCAGAGGACACGAATGTGCTCCGTTGTCCTTGGCCCCAAGGTCTCCTCTACGCTTTCCCTCCTCTACCCGTCATACCCAGGCTGATCCGGAGGGTCCTGGAGGAGAGAGCAGAAGTCATACTTGTGGCTCCTTTCTGGCTGAGGCGGACTTGGTTCGCGGATCTGCAACAGCTGTCCGTGGCGGAGCCGTGGCGAATTCCTCTGTCAAAGATCGTGCTCTCTCAGGGCCCAGTCCATCACCCAGAGCCCCAATGGCTTAACCTGACCGCCTGGAGGTTGAGTGGCAGCGTTTGAGGGAGGAGCAAATGTCCTCTAGGGTGATCGAGACCATCCAGGCGGCGAGGAGACCATCTACGAATAGGATCTACAATGCCACCTGGTCCAGCTTCTGTCGCTGGTGCACTAAGGTGCAGGTAGACCCTTCCTCCCCCTCAGTGGCTCAGCTGCTAGAGTTTCTTCAGTCGGGCCTGGATAAGGGCCTCTCCTAATGCGCGGAGGCAGGTGGCGGCTGGCTTCCGTGCTCTCCTGGACCGGCTGCAAATCCATCTCCAGTCATCCACGGGTGCGTAGTTTCCTCAAGGGGGCCACGAATCTGCGACCACCGACTATCCATAGGTTTCCTACTTGGGACCTCAACATTGTTTTAAACGCCCTTACCAAGGAGCCTTTCGAGCCACTACGGGCGATCAGTACCCAACTACTGACGTATAAGGTGGTCTTCTTGGTGGCCATTACTTCGGCTAGGAGAATTTCTGAAATCGCTGCTCTCTCCATCAGAAAGGATCTCTGTGTATTTCATGAGGACAGGGTGGTCCTCCGCCTGGATCCGACATTCCTTCCCAAAGTCAATTCAGCTTTTCACAGGGCTCAGGAGTTAGTCCTTCCAAATTTTTGCGTGGCTCCATCTCACCGACTCGAAAGACAGTGGCATCACCTAGACATTCGGCGGGCCTTACGTATCTACATTAAGCGCACAGCGCCATTCCGCAAATCGGAAGCCCTGTTCGTCTCGTTCCTTCCGGGTAATCTAGGACATAAAGTGTCCTCTTCTACTATTGACCGGTGGTTGCAAGCCTCTATCGCAAAGGCGTATGAGGCCCAATCGAGTACGATTCCTCAGGGCATCACTGCCCACTCCACCCGGAGTGCGGCCACGTCGGCGGCGTGGGCCACCCAAGCCTCAATTGAGGAAATTTGTAGAGCTGCTACGTGGGCTTCTCCCTCTCCCTTTATTAGGAATTATAGAATAGATGTTTTTGCCTCCATGGAGGCTTCGTTTGGCAGAAGGGTGCTGCAGCAGGTCCTCAAGGACTGAGTGAGGTGTCTGTCAGACGGATTCCCTCCCAACGGGCCTTCCTAGCTTTGGCATGTCCCACTTCTGGATGCTCGGAACAGCTCATAGGAGAAAGGGCGTTGGTACTTACCTGAGACGCCCGTTCTCTCTGAGCTGTGTAGAACATCCAGAAGTGGGAGGTGCTCAGGCTCCTGTTGTGTAGGCTGGGCTAAACTAATTAGTAGGACGTGCCTCCTCCTCCTCGATGCTCCTCCTTGCGTCCCCAGTTTCCAGCGAAGACGAAGTACAGAAGAGACCTCGTCTAACTATATACAACCAAAAAAACAAGTAGCTGGCCGGAACAATGCCACCCCCAAACAGACGGATACAAGGAGGGGCTGGATGCTCTACACAGCTCAGAGAGAACGGGCGTCTCAGGTAAGTACCAACGCCCTATTTTTTCCTGGAGAACCTGGAGCAAGACTTTCTGAAATGGTCATCAATGAGGGCCTGGAGAGAAAAAAGAAGGGGGAAGAGGAACCCCTGGGACAAAAATCTACCCAAAGCAGATGGTTTTGGAAAACAGAAGAAGAGTATGGGAAATCAACTGCTAGTCATTAGCAGTCTGAGCAAGAGTGCTAGTCAGTGTAATTACTCTTGTCTTATCTCTAAACAAGAAGTGGGAAGAACCAAGTTTAGACACAAATATAAATACTGTACCCATGTAATTCATTGATACATTATACTATACACATAACAAGTAGCAGCAATTTTACCAGTAGCAGGAAATTTTACTTTTTACCAGTACCAAGGTAGCAACTTACTACATCAAACTTTTATGATATCACAGAATTGTGTCAAAAATTATCCATTTAGATGTGTTTAATTCATTTCTGTCAATTGACCTACATGATAATGTTGATTTGCTAGCATTTGTGTAAGACCATCCTCCCATTTCTTCAAACAGCATTGCCCTTTTAAATATTCTAAAATTTGTATAACTTTACAATATTGGACACTGGGTTAGCCTCCCAGAGATATGCAAGGCTTCAATTTTTTATTGGTTTCGGAAATCTTTCAAGATCTGGCTCTATTCCTATGCCTGAGGTTAGAGCTATGGAGGAGCCCCTGCTGCTGTTTTGGTCTAGACAATTAAGTCATTTTTAATTTGTTTTAATATATGTATTGGGCCTATTGTATACACCCAGAATGTTCTTGGAGTTGAGCAGCCTTAATAAATCCAATAAACAAAAAAAGTTCATTCTTCCTTGGAGGAGATATCAGGAAGTGAGGAAGAGACATAGAATATCTGTTTTAACGAAAGGGTCAGATCAGGGGTGAAGAAAAGTCATCTTGGTGTCCCAAAGGTGCTTTTTGCAAGAGGCAAGTAGACTTTCTTGTTTTTCTTTGAAGACGCTTCATTTCTCATTCAAGAAGCTTCTGTGACCTGGATGACTGAGAATCGCCATAGACATGTAGCTATCTGTTTGGGATTAACACAGGGATGGGCTGCTGGGGGGGTCTCGGGTTCAGGAGAGCCCCTAGCTAAGATTCTGTGCAGTTCGGAGTACCCCTAAATCCCACTCCTGGCTACCTCTCGCCCCTCCCAGGAGTCCCCATGTGGCCCATTTTGGATGTGGGTAAGTGCAGGGCGTGCGTGGAGGCTCAGGGAGCGCAAAAAATGCACCTTCTGGAAGTTCGGGAAGCCCAGGGAGGGCAAAAATGCCCCCTCCCGTGGTGCAGGAGGCCGGCTAGCCATGCCCACCATGGCCACGCCTACTCAGGAACTGGGCAGAGGACCTTTTGCTAAAATTTTTGAATCCCACCCCTGGATTAACACCCTTTGAATGGTGCAGGAGTATGAATGTGTTTCCAGAAAGATTGCATACAACAGGAACCATTTGTGCTTCAGTTTGAGATGCAGAAACATAGAGTCATCCTCAACAGCCTGCACCTGTGTTCAACAGTGAAGGGTCACAAGGCAGAAAACATCCTGCAGAAAGCACAGCTCCACAATACAGTCCTTTCAGCAGTTCCAAGAACTCTCCACACCCATCTGCACTATCAGGTGATCCTGAGGACACAGACAAACCTCCAAGTGGCCTCAATGACCCTCTGAAAGAATGCAAATGACTAGCTGTCTGCAAGGTATAAATCCTTCCATTCCCCACAATCCTGTCAGAGCTGGAGAAGCTTCATGGATGAGAAGCAAAATGTCTTAAAAGAAAAGCAAGTCCAGTTGCCTATTTAAAAAGCACCTTTGGGACTACCATGACCTAGATGACTGAGAATCTCCACAGACAACCATCTTGGTGTCATCTTTGGATTGTACAAGTGCAAACTCTGATCCAGAGAGACTGAGCCCTAAAATAATCTCAATTCCTTAAGTGATATTGGCAGAGTACTATTGTCACAGATTTATCAGTTTTAATATATACATTTGATTTATTCTAACTGATTGGCCTTAATGATAATATTGATTTACTAGGATTTATGTAAGATTGTCTCAATTTCATTTAAAAAAAACCCTACGTCCTTTTAAATGTTCAAAAAGAAAAAAGTTACATTCTAAGAAAAGAAGTTGCAGAATTCTATAAATTCACTTCTAAGGAAATGTTCTATGAAATAAATATTGAAACTTGGGAGTTTATAAAGAGAACATGTTTGTATTACACATAATGACAAGGAAAGTTTATATGAGAATACTTACAAATTTTCAGTTTCACTATATTCCTTTGAATGACTTCAACAAAGGTGTGCAAAAATATTACGAATTTGAAACAATCTCATCAATCTTTGGCTTGCTGTTTCAAACCTGGGCAATGGACTGTTCTGGGTGTTTTTAAGATGGTCCATTCTAACATAGTTTGTTTTGATTTTGGATCAGTCGTGATATATTCTTTTAGGTTGGAACATTTTGTACCCCAGTAATTTTCACTGTTAGGCATGTTTGCTACACATCAATTCTTCAAGATATTATAGCTATATCTTGCTACATATCATTAAATACTTATTTCAAGCCTGTGCTTTATTGTCTATTGTCCATGTGTTTGATGGCTTGGGGTGGGTGACCTGAATCATTGCTAGTTCTCAGTAATAATCGTTCATTTAGTTATAGTTTAATTTTAAATGGTTTTTTGTTGTGTTGCTGTATTTTTTGTTATATATTGATTTAGAATTTTAAATGAAATGAAAAATAGCATAGAAAGTAGTATAAATAATAAAATATAGATATTTTTAGTATATTTTGTAATTGGCCAAATAAATTCATTAATCTCTGTGTTTGTTAAGTTTTAAACTCTTTCAGGAGCTAAATGTAATATGTATAGCATTCTTTCCTCCAATTATGAATCCATGACATCTCAGTAGCATTGCAAGAAATCTCTTTTCTAGCAGCAGTGGGACCTAATATTAGTTCAAGCTGAAGAGAGGCAAATTTGCAGTTATGAAATGTCCTCCATAAGGAGACCTCAGAGACAAAAATTATGCCATTAAATATTTGTCTCTTTATCCTTCTTCCCTTTACACCGTTTCCTAGCTGTATATTGCCTTTCTGAATTAAACAGCTGTCTTTGAATCTCCTGTTTCTTGCAAATAGGAAATGGTGGGAGAAGATTTCAGTAAAGTAGATGCTGGAAGATCCCATTTCCAAAGCACGATGGTGCTTCAATTTCTCTGGATCTGAACAGTGACTCATGTGTGATAATCTTTTATGTGAAAATTGTTTCTAAATATTAAATAGCAAGACCTTTCAATATTTTAATAGTTACATAAAGTATTTCAGTATGTGGTGATGTTGCCTCAGATGTCTCCTTAAGCTCCAACATCAGCATTAAGAGCTTATGATAATCAGAGCTAAATTTCAGACATATTGAACAGCTTATGTAGAATGGAAGCTTATCATTGTTTAAGATTGATAGTGATATTTGAAATACTGTGGGTACAACATACAATCCCCAGATATCCATTGTCTAAACCAGGGGTGGGCAAACTTTTTGACTCGAGGGCCACAATGGGTTCTTAAACTGGACCAGAGGGCTGGAACAAAAGCATGGATGGAGTGTTTGTGTGAACTAATATAAATTCAAAGTTAGATTACTTCACGTAGCCTTCTGGGAGAGCAAGAGAACCCTCCGCTCTTTCGGCTCCGCGGACCGGATAGAACAGCCGAACGGGCCCGGATCTGGCCCCCGGGCCGTAGTTTGCCCACGGCTGGTCTAAACCATCAAAAATTGTTAAAATGTGTATTGGTCATAGAAATGAATATTCATAACTCATGATTGAACTGTGGCATCCTTGGTGCTCCCTGAACTTTTTTTTTTTTAATTACATTTATATGCCGCCCTTCTCCGGAGACTCAGGGCGGCTTACAATTTTTGGGATGCAACCCAGTGTGCTCAGCAATAGAAAACTTGAATGTTTTCTTTCGCAACCAAAAACAAACAAACTGAGAGAGCACTAAGGACCCCATATGTATTGCTCGCTTTGATTATTCAATACAGTTGATTTTTTAAAAAAAATATCTTAAGTACTGCATTATTTACAGGTGAAACTTGAAAAATTAGAATATCGTGCAAAAGTTCATTTATTTCAGTAATGCAACTTAAAATGTGAAACTAATATATGAGATAGACTCGTTACATGCAAAGCAAGATAGTTCAAGCTGTGATGGGTCATAATTGTGATGATTATGGCTTACAGCTCATGAAAACCCCAAATCCACAATCTCAGAAAATTAGAATATTACGTGCAATCAATAAAACAAGGATTGTAGATAGAACAATATTGGACTTCTGAAAAGTATAAGCATGCAGATGTACTCAGTACTTGGTTTGGGCCCCTTTTGCAGCAATTACTGCCTCAATGTGGCGTGGCATGGAAGCTATCAGCCTGTGGCACTGCTGAGGTGTTATGGAAGACCAGGATGCTTCAATAGCGGCCTTCAGTTCTTCTGCATTGTTCGGTCTCATGTCTCTCATCTTTCTCTTGGCAATGCCCCATAGATTCTGTATGGGGTTCAGGTCAGGCGAGTTTGCTGGCCAATCAAGCACAGTAATCCCACGGTCATTGAACCAGGTTTTGGTGCTTTTGGCAGTGTGGGCAGGTGCCAAGTCCTGCTGGAAAATGAAGTCAGCATCCCCATAAAGCTCGTCTGTGGAAGGAAGCATGAAGTGCTCCAAAATCTCCTGGTAGACTGCTTGACCCTGGACTTAATGAAGCACAGTGGACCAACACCAGCAGATGACATGGCTCCCCAAATCAACACAGACTGTGGAAACTTCACACTGGACTTCAAGCATCTTGCAGTGTGTGCCTCTCCATTCTTCCTCCAGACTCTGGGTCCTTGGTTTCCAAATGAGATGCAAAAGTTGCTCTCATCAGAAAAGAGGACTTTGGACCACTGAGCAACAGACCAGGTCTGTTTTTCTTTAGCCCAGGTAAGACGCTTCTGATGTTGTTTGTTGTTCAGGAGCGCTTGACAAGAGGAATACATTTGAAGCCCATGTCCAGGATCCGCTGTGTGTGGTGGCTCTTGATGCACTGACTCCAGCCTCAGTCCACTCCTTGTGAAAGTCCCCAACACTTTTGAATGGCCTTTTCCTGACAATCCTCTCCAGGCTGCGGTCATCCCTGCTGCTTGTGCACCTTTTCTTCCACACTTTTCCCTTCCACATAACTTTCTATTAATGTGCTTTGATACAGCACTTTGGGAACATCCAACTTCTTTTGCAATTACCTTTTGAGGCTTTCCTCCTTATGGAGGGTGTCAATGATGGTTTTCTGCACAACTGTCAGGTCAGCAGTCTTTCCCATGATTGTGATTCCTACTGAACCAGACTGAGAGACCATTTAAAGGCTCAGGAACCCTTTGCAGGTGTTATGGCTTAATTAGCTGATTAGAGTGGGACACTTTGAGCCTAGAATATTGCACCTTTTCACAATATTCTAATTTTCTGAGATTGTGGATTTGGGGTTTTCATGAGCTGTAAGCCATAATCATCACAATTATGACAAATCACGGCTTGAACTATTTTGCTTTGCATGTAATGAGTCTATCTCATATATTAGTTTCACCTTTTAAGTTGCATTACTGAAATAAATGAACTTTTGCATGATATTCTAATTTTTTGAGTTTCACCTGTATTTCACTCTGCAGTATGTTTAAGGTCAGTTTACACAGACTAAAATAGCAGCTATTAGCTAATATTGTTTGAAATACAAAAGACTGTACCTCATACACTACAGATAAAAAGACATTTTAAGAGAATTTTAAATCAATTTTGGGTGACCTTTTCACATTCCTCCATTGCTTCATTAGTATCCCTGATCTTCTACATGGACATGTTTCTTCCACATCCTCAGCTCTGTCCACATGCATTTATACTTTCTTCTTCCTGTTCAGGGAAATCAAGGAATGTTTCTATCTCTTCCTTTGATATCTGACACTTTGGCTCTGTGTGAGGTGCTAGGAGCATCCATCCAGGAGTGTCTGCAGGATGTCAAAATAGTCAAGATAATAGTCCAAAAGGTCCAGTTGAAGCATTGTCTGCTTTTTATATGCAATATTTTTTGGCCACACCCTTCTGATGCCTCTGCATCCCTCCATGTCAGTGGTGCCTGGAAAACATGCAGTCCCATCACCCTTGAAATTTGGCACATAGCAGTTTGTTACTGGAGATGAGCAAATCCATCAGTGTCTTTGCTTTGCTGGAGCAAAACAAAAACACTAAATAAATAAGAGCAATTCAGAGAGGCTGGGAGGATTTACATTGTTTTCCATCTCAGATTACAATAAAGCCAGAGAAAGGCTTGGGGAGTCAACATGCTTGTATTTCTTCAAAGCTGTGCCTGGATAATGTTCGTCAATACATGACTTACAGCATACAAGCTTTCCTTAATCAACACGATTAATTTGATTCATTTGTCAAGATTCTCAGAACTCTATTGCTTTCGGCATGCTTTCCCTCAAAATAATGCAGAACTTCTGCAGGCATTTTGTTCCTGTTATTCCTTTTTTAGGATTGGAGGAGCTGTTCCAGTTGTATTTTCATATTTTGCTGAAGTACTTGCTCGAGAGAAACGTGGAGAACATTTAAGTTGGCTTTGCATGTTTTGGATGATTGGAGGTATCTATGCATCTGCCATGGCTTGGGCAATCATTCCTCATTATGGTGAGAAGTACAGGATTTTTTAAATATAACTTCTATTGCCATTGTACATAAGCACTAAACCAGTTTATATTGCAATTGTTCTTCCATTGCCATTTTCATGATGGAGTTACTTGTTTAATCAGCAAAATATATGAACATAGAGTTCTTGATAATATGCAGTGTATATTTTTAATTTCAGTTTAACATAATTCTGTTAACAGAAGCCATTATCTGAGCTTACAGATCTATGTGAAGTAAATACATAAGCATTGCAATAAATGGTGGGACTATTTGGCCCTTATTCCAAGATGGCCAAACAAAAATACTGTTTTTTGGGTGGCAGTTTCACATTGGAAAACCTGCATGATCTAAAATCCCAGTAGTATATGCAGGAATGCACAACCCTAGAGTAATGGAGGGAGAAAAGTGTTGTTCTATAATTATAAGTAGTATTTTTTAAAATTCAATATACAGAATTTACTTAAATTTATTTTTAAAATAATAAAAGGACCGATACTGTTTGACTTTTAGAAATATGTGTGATTTCTTAGCTTATCTTGGGGTAAGACATTTATATACACAGCTAAATGGCTTTCAAAGGTTATTTACCATATTTTCTCTAAATAGCTTAATAATATATACCAAGATATTTAAATGCCATCAGTATTTCCACTTTTCTTTCTGTTAATATTTGAAGTTAATTTTCTTTTTCCTCAGTAGAAGATGTTTTGGTTATGCCAAGCCATTTAACCTTTTCAGTAGTGATTATTTGTGTTATAACTAGAATCCATTCCAAGTTTGTGAGGTAGCTATATAATCAGTAGTATTATTTTATTGAACCAGCTATTCCAGAACTGTGATTACTAGGGCTATCCTATCATCAGTAGAACCTGTTTTTTTAATAGAGGAGGATGGATGATAAATGAGAATTGGTTCTCTCTTGCCCTATGTGTTTAGACCAGGGGATTCAAACTTTTTCAGGTCATATACTGTGTGTGTGCGTGTGTGTGTCTGTGACTGTCTCTTGAGTGTATTCTAGAATCCTTGATCAAGAGGCAAAGCTCTGATAAGTGGCTGCTTCCAGTGATTTTTGTTTGGGTGTACTTTGTATCTCACAGGTTCTATGCTGAACAGAATTTGAAAAATTCTGGAATAGAGCAATCACTCCACCTTGATATTGTCCAGTGATATCATATAATAGTTGGCAGGCAGAAGTAAAAGAGATCTCTTCAGCCAGCCAGATCTCCAGAATACCTGCTAAATTAGAACTTCCATTCAGGATTGAAATCTGGATAATAAATGTTTTATTTATTTAACACATTTAGATAAATTTATTTATAAATATTTTATCTTCCATCATTGAACAGGCATTGTAATCTTTATAGGCCACCATCACCAATAATGCCTACCGTCCCTGTCCTATTATTTCTTTTATTTCTCTTATATGTGTTCATTTCTTGTATTCACAACTACCGTGTTTCCCCGAAAATAAGACACTGTCTTATATTTTTTTTGGCTCCCAAAAACACACTAGGTCTTATTTTCGGGGTAGGTCTTATATATTTATGGTGCCAAATAGTGGGTGTGAGTGTGTAGGGGGGGGTGTTTCATGGGTGCACGGTTGCTCCCTGAATAGTCTTCCTGGAACTGGAGATTTACACTAGGTCTTATTTTTGGGGTAGGTCTTATATTAGGGCAGGTTTAGAAAATAGTGCTAGGTCTTACTTTCGGGGTAGGTCTTATTTTCGGGGAAACACGGTATGTTTATCCTTATACCTATTATCTTGTAAGCGATTGACAAATCAAATAAATCAAATAAATAAAAAAATATGCTGACTTGTTTGCGAAGGAGGAAGTCAGCCAGCTACTGGTTCACCCTGTTTTCCATGCAGCAGCCATAGCATCCTTCTGTCATATCTGTTCCTATAAAGCTTGACTTAGACTTGTCTGCAATTGTGCATAGGCGTTGACACATACCTATGCTTGAGAAGGAGTTGGTAACTGTAGGTTTCAGATTGGCTAACACACACACACCTCAGAAATCTCAACTACGAGTTGTGTAGAGATGTGTGTTCTGCATGCTGAGTAGTTGATCCAGCTTCCTGTTGGGAGGCTGATGGATCGCAAGACCTGTTTTCTGTGCTTTGTTGTTTGAGTGCCCCCTAGGTAGAACGTTCACCTCGTTGCTTGCAGTATGTTTGCATGGGTATTTAAGGTAAATTCCACAGTTCAGTCCATTCAGTCAGCTCAACTATTTCAGATATTATAAAAAGAACCATCCAATTGGTTTGGGTAATGCTTTACAGAACTTCAACTGGTACTTGGAGGGTTGGACCCCTCCATTAAGTTTTGGGAGCTGATAGACCTGTTATTCCTTTGTGCTACAGAAAACTATTGAATTTTAGGACTAGGATGATACACAACGAAGGCAAAATCATGACGATATGGCTAGAGCAAAGATTATTGGGGCATGCTTGTGTCACAGTTAAACCCAAATATGAAAGGGCTTTTAAACCCTGAGTGTCTTTAGGCCACTTATTCTCACTCAGTCCAACTCACCTCACAGGGTTGTTGTTGTGGGAAAATAGGGGCAGGAGGATGCTTTAGAAATGTCTGCTGTTTAAAGTTGTGTATAAAAATAATAAAAGCATGAAATAAATTAAATAACCCTTTATTAAAATTTGAGCAAGCAGGAAAATCAGTTTATTCAGCCCCCCTTTTGCTTGGAACTGCAACCTTGACAAACAGATTCCTCAAATTGATTGACATAAACACAAATGTTGACTTGGCATGTTCCAGTCAAATTTTATTTTATATCATTTCAATAGCTTATTCACCAACATGCTCAATATTGTTCATGCATGTTAAAAAGAAGCCAATGCACAAAACAGTTGCCCCTAATTATTCCATTATTGATTTAAACAGCATTTCCTCTTCTCTTTGTCTTTCCACCTCTGCCTACCAAAGAACTGTTTTGGTCAACAGCTTGTTGTTGAGTTGGAAAATAAGTGTAGCCTTAGAGTTGTGGCTTATTTCCCAAGGAGAGCAAAATCTGATGTTAGTTAGTTATCAATAGCACTAAGATTATCCAACCATTGCCACCTTTTGCATCTGCTAAAGCAGGACATTTTATTTCTTATAACCAGAGGCTTTTACAGGAGGTGCTTACAGTTTTCCCATAAAATATATGTTCCTAACTCCAAATATACATGACTGCACCAAACCCAAATCTAAATTTTAAAAAGGAAGTTATTCTAGTATTTTTTAAAAATAAATTTGTTTTGGTAGCTGATAGTCTATTGATAGTACTAGACTTACCTCAACAACTGGCACTGGAACTACCATAGCTAAGCAATGCGGTCATTAAATGAATCATCATGTGACCACACCCAATTTTACAACTTTTCCCCCCCAGGGTCATTATGAATTAAGTAAGAATCATGTAATTGTTTAGTGGGCTTCTCCTATTGACTTTGCTTGTTGGAAGCTGGCTGATCAAGTGACGATGGGGATGCTGCAAAGCTTGTAAATGCGAGGACCAGTTATAAGTCACTTTTTCCAGCATTGTTATAATTTAACTGGTTGCTAAATAAATGGTTATAAGTTTGAAGTAGCCATAACTATTTAAATATGATCTAGCGTGCTGGATACCAACCTATTTCAGAATACCTCTGTTGGCCAATATTGTAAGCTAAATATATCAAAGGGGAGAGAGATAGAAAGAATCTATTAAAAAGATTATATTCAGCATAGGAATAATTTTCATTTTGGCCGAGACAGATGGTAAATTTACAACACAACCAAGATTCCTAATTTATTTCTAACTTAATGTTTTATTGTACTTTTATGTTTTTAATATTCAAAATTAGTTGTTTATGATTTTAGACATCTTAACTTCTACATTGTCAGATACCTGAGTTCAAATGTCTCTTTGAAGTGAAATGGTCTGTGCATCTAAACCTACTACATTTTTGGAAAATACATTATCGGTAGCAGAAAAGCTGACTGCAATGGTCATGGCTGACTTCATTATAGAAGACAATGAATTGCTTTAGGCAGAGTACATCTCTTTGTAGGCAGTATAACAAACTGTTTACTAAGCCAAGTGCACTTTCCTTTTGCATCTTTTAAACTCTCTTGAATTGTATTACTACAATGCGGTAGAAAATGCAGCTTTATTTAAATAAGTTGGGATTGTTTTCAGCTTGAAAGCACACAAAATATCTTTTAAAAGTGAACAATAACTATGGGAAACATGATTATTATAAAGATAATTGCATGTTAAAAATTGCTTTAAAATGTTGAAATCTACTATTTTCATCTACCAAAGAAGGAACGCTGCTGGTGGACCATATTTCCCCTTCTTTTTACATCCTCCTGATGCCCATTTGATTTGCTTCAGGGGTTGATGGAAGCTTCACTCTTCCCCTCAATATTCTATCTTGAATACAATGAAGTTATTTAGAATAGCAGGCTGTGAAGAGTTTATATGTATCTTAAATTGAGGCAAGATTGGTACTAACAGTTTTACATCTAAATGTTATAAGAGTGCCATCCAGTGGCTAATTCAGCTAACCTTTTCATCTAATTAAAACTGGTATTCATTCCTTTTTCTAGTGTATATCCCCATAGCCATGGTAAGATTTTGATTTGATTTGATTTGATTTCTATAGCTGCCCATCTCAATTAGTAACTCTAGGCAGTGTACATCATAAATGCAATGATATTACTAACACTACGTACCTTGACTTTTCTCTGGAGTTCAAAATGGCTTATATGATGGTTTTTAATTTTACTTCTACAATGACAATCCTTTGAAGGTTGAGACAGTGTAATCTACTGAACTCCATGTTTGAATGAGATTGAATGGGAACCCTATGGGATTTTGAGCCAGAAACTTCCCAGTCCATCTGACATCTCAACGAATTCAATAACAAGTGGTCTTAAATGAAATCTGGGGGATAAAGTAATTGTGTTATTTGATAGATCATTCTGATGACATATCTAACTGCAAGCTAAGTTCATTTCAGTAGATTTAAAGTGAAAACAATTTAACCGTTTCCATTTTTGGCTGATCAAAGCTCCCTTAATTATTTATGGACATGGAAGAAGTTAGAAAGCTAATGATACTTTGGACCTGGAGCTTTTCATATCTTTAGAATTCCTCACCTGAGAGCCAGCTGTGGGGATTTGCAGAATGGGAAAGCAATATGGGCATGGATCCTCAAATCGTATTCTTCTTCTGAGGTTCAGGCTCTCAATTTGGCATGAGGAGAGAATCTGAGAAACATTATCTCAGGGACCGTAACCAGGGGTGGAATTCTACCTGGTCGGACCGGTTCTATAGAACCGGTTGTTATGATTCTGCGCAGTTCAGAGAACCGACAAATCGTGCTACTGGCTGGCCCCTCCCCTCCCACTCACTCCTTACCTGGCATGTGCACCATTAAACTTGCTCCGTTTGGTAAGTTGCTATTTTTCCTTGTTTTTCCCATTACCATCAGCTGTTCTGCTGTGCCGGGAGATTTAGATTAGCTAGAAAGCAGGAAATAGTTGGATTTGTTGTTTTCTAGCTAATCTAAAAGCAGAGCTGAACCTTCCTTAGGACTGAATCTTCTATTTTTCAGTGCAGACTCAGGTAGCAGATTGCAGAAAGATAGCTCTCTGAGTGAATCTGTGATTCTGTGAGCAACTCAATCTGCCTGCCTGCTTTGCCTGCTTTGCCTGATTTTGGGTAAAAGTTGTTCTTTTTTAAATAAAAAATTCAATATTTATATAAATATTTATAATGTTTATATACAAACCAGTCGGTCACATGGCCAAGCCACACCCAGCCAGCAAGCCACACCCACTCAGTCACATGACCACCAAGCCATAATCACAAATTAGGCCACACCCACAGAACTGGTTGTTAAGAAATTTGAATCCCACCCCTGACCATAACCAGTGGTGGGATTCAAATTTTTTTACTACTGGTTCTGTGGGCGCAGCTTGGTGGGCGTGACAGGGGAAGGATACTGTAAAATCTCCAGTCAGAGGTGGTATTTGCTGCTTCTCTGAACTACTCAAAATTTCCACTACCGTTTCTCCAGAACTAGTCAGAACCTGCTGAATATCACCTCTGACCATAACATTTTTTCCAAGGAGAAAGCCAGCTAATAAGTTCCTTTAATATCCAATCAATATATCCATTTGCACTCCCTAGCTTTCTGTTGTACAGATAGTCCTCAACTTACAACCATTCATTTAGTGACTGTTCTGTTACAGCAGCACTGAAAAAAGTGATCTGATTGTTTTTCACAATTACATATGTTGCAGCATTTCCATATGATCAAAGTTCAATTCTTTGGCAACTGACATGTATTTATGGTGGTTACAAGGTCCTGCGTCATGTGATCACAACTTTCTGACAAGCAAAGTTAATAGTGGGGGACAGATTCACTTAACAATTGTGTTACTGACTTAGCAACTGTAGTGGATTCCCTTACCAACTGTGGCAAAAAAGTGATTAAATGGGGTAAAAGTCACTTAACAACTGTTTTGCTTAATGTCTATGGAGATTCTCAGTCATCCAGGTCATGGTTGTCCCAAAGGTGCTTTTTCAAGAGGCAACTGGGCTTTCTGGTTTTTCTTTGAAGATGTTTCACTTCTCATCTAAAAAGTTTCTCCACTTCTGACTGGATGGTGGGGAATGGATTGATTTATATTCCTTGCAGACAGCTGGTCATTTGCATTCTTTTAGAGAGTCATTGAGCCCATTGTCTTGCTTAGCAATGTAAATTTTGCGCTCAGGTGCAGTCATAATAAGTTGAGCACTGCCTGTATTACGTTTCATGGTAGATCTTACAAATAAATGTTAAATAATCAGTAACAAATACAGAATAGGTTACTGAAAACAAATACAGTACATTCTAATTCTAAACATTCTAATTCTAAACAGTACATTCTAATTCTAAACATTTGAGCTGGTCACAGATATAAATTGAAGTATTAGGAGCAAGGGGCATTAAAAAAACCCTTTAGAATAGCAGTTGAGACTGCATGATCAAAGGTTGCTCTCTTTATATGTACCATGAAATATAAAATGGGAACAGACATTAGAAAGAGTGCAGCGAAGAACAACAAAGATGGTTAGGGGACTGGAGGCTAAAACTTATAAAGAACGGTTGCTGGAACTGGGTATGTCTGGTTTGATGAAAAGAAGGACTAGGGGAGACATGATAGCAGTCTTTCAATATCTCAGGGGCTGCCACAAAGAAGAGGGAGTCAAGCTATTCTAACAAGAAGCAATGGGTGGAAACTAATGAAGGAGAGAAGCAACTTAGAACTAAGGAGAAATTTCCTGACAGTTAGAACAATTAATCAATGGAACAAGTTGCCTCCAGAAGTTGTAAATGCTCCAACAATGGAAGTTTTTAAGAAGAGATTGGAGGACCATTTGTCTGAAATGGTATAGGCTTTCCTGACTAAGCAGGGGGTTGGACTAAAAGACCTTCAAGATCCCTTCCAACTCTATTTTGTACTGTTCTGTTCTGTAGTTATGCCTTCCATCATGACGTCTTGTACCTCCCAAAGCCTCTATTACAGCTTTCACAAAGACCTTCTTTATATTAAAGCTATTGGATTCAGCTTTAGTGCATGATATATTCTGATATAGCACTCTTAAAAAACATACATGTATGGAAAATATTCTAGAAGCCATCTTTTTGCTGCAGAACAGAAAATAAATAAGTAAAAAAAATAAACGCTCCCTCTGCCCTCCCAACACACAATAACTAGTTAGGGTTGGTTTATTCTGAAAAGAACTTAGAAATGAAAAATGCTGTTTTTATTGTTTTTGCTAAAAAGCGAGACAGCCTTTCTTGGCTATAATGGGTTATGTTTGAATAGGATGTTTTATGTGTTTTATCATTGATCTCTCTTATGCTAATATCACCCTGTAGTCTGTCATTGCAACTTGAATGATTTATTTGGTCTTTCTTATAATCAGTAGAGTGAGAAGGTGATATTTAATGTGAAGCTGCTGCAAAGATTGAAAAAAAAGCTGAAGGTTTTATTTTATGCCACAGCCCCAGAAAACTGTTCCCAACATGCACTTGGGCCTATTGTTTTAACAACCTGACTCACCCTTTGGAACTTGCTGCTGCTTTCAAGATTAATGACTTTTGAATTCAGCATTTGCAGGGAGCAAGGGTGAAGTTTAACTTTGCAGAACTGCATTACCGTCTGAATGAATCAGACAAAGAACACTATACATCTTTCTGTTTGGTCATACAGAACGGCAGATGGAAACCAAAAGCACACCTCAATTTGGCAGCAGTTCTTATCTCCAGATAAATCTATTGCAAATGCATTTTTAAATTTAGATAGTGCAAAGCAATATCTAGAAATCACATTCTTCACTTGCAACTAAAACAACAAGGGATCTTGGCCTCTTCAAAAAACCAAAATGGCATACAATAATATAATCACTTGTATGAAGCTATAGACAATTGTATGTTCTACATAAAAATAAATACAGTTATACTTATTTTAAAAATAGATTAGTCTGTTACTCTGTTGCGATATTAAAAAGTAAAGGATCCAAATTTTCAAGAGGGCAAAAATTTATTTCTTGATGGTTAGTTGGATTTTGGTAATTATATGCTGTGGGACATCAAAGACTGAGTGAAATAAAAGTTAAATTACAGCTGAATGTAAGAAACATCTGACAACAATGATATAATCATTGGACACTCTTTCATTCAAGCCTTGAGGGCTTCCTATATAGCTGGTGTGTTATCAAAATATTTAAAAGGAATAATATTTTTAGCACCATATTTTAGATTTTTTTAAAAGGATTATGGAGGAAAGAAAAAAAGTGTCTTCAGTCTCCACTGATAGAAGTAAAATTAATAGATTTCCCAAAAAGTATTGATCACAACAAACTCTGGGTCATATGATTGCTATTACTTTTACTTAAATGATAATAATGACTGCAATAAATAAACAGAGTTAATGCTAAAATATGGTCAAAACAGAATGGAGATTTACAGATAACACCAAGTGACAGGAATAGCTAACACTCCAGAAGATAGGCTTAAGATACCAAAGGATCTTGACAGACTTGAACATTGGGCACTATCTAACAAAATGAAATTCATGGTGAAAAAAGTAAGGTTCTACATTTAGGCAAGAAAAACCAAATGCACAGGTATAGCATATGTGGCACCTGACTCAATAGTAGTAACTGTGAGAGGGATGTTGGAATTCTAGTGGACAATCACTTAAATATGAACCAGCAATGTGCTACAGCTGCCAAAAAAGCCAACACAGTTCTAAGCTGCATAAACAGGGATAGAATCAAGGTCATGTGAAGTGTTAATACCACTTTATAATGCCTTAGTAAGACTACGTTTAGAATACTGCATCCAGTTTTGGTTGCCACAATGTAAAAAAGATGTTGAGGCACTAGAAAGAGTGCAGAGAAGAGTAACAATGATGATTAGGAGACTAGAGGCCAAAACATATAAAGAATGGTTGTTGGAATTGGGTGTGTTTAGTTTAATTAAAAGAAGGACTAGGGTGACATGATAGCAGTGTTCCAATATCTCAGGTGTTGCCACAAAGAAGAGTGAGTCAACCTATTCTCCAAAGCACCTGAGGGCAGGACAAGAAGCAATGAATGGAAACTAATCAAAGAGAGAAGCAACCTAGAACTAAGAAGAAATTTCCTGACAGTGAGAACAGTTAATCAGTGGAACAACTTGCCTCCAGAAGTTGTGAAGGCTGCAACACTGGAAGGTTTTGAGATTGGACAACCATTTGTCTCAAATAGTATAAGGTTTCCTGCTAAGCAGTGACTTGGACTAGAAAACCTCAAGGTCCCTTCCAGCTCTGTTATTCTGTTGTGTTCTGTTGTGTTCTACTCTACTCTACTCTACTCTACTCTACTCTACTCTACTCTACTCTCTCTGCTCTGCCACCGCTCCACTCCACCCCACTCCTCCATTCTTCTTGTTGAAATAATAGATAGTCCCATTGGACATGGTGGTAGTAAGGGCCTGTAGTACAGCCACAGGAGTGGAGTTTTGTGGTTTTCTTCTTGAAATAATGGCAAAAGAGATAGCTAATGCCAGAAGTAATAGGGTTACCAAGATGAAACAATCATTCAATTGAATCCTCAGCAGTTGTCACCAATTATAAGCAATACACTAAGTTGTATCAATAAGCCTTTGTATAGTCACAGCTCTGGCTAAAGTAATGACACTTTAATCACAGATTGTGGCAATGGTTTTACTGTGGCATTTGATTTTTGAAAGAAGAAAAAAAGATTTCAAAGTACAGAATCTATGGAATAGGCAGAACTTTTTTCCTGCTCTCAGAAATTATCTGGGTTTATATGCCATGATGCCATTCTTTCAAAATATGTTGCGTTCATAATACAGTGTCTCTTTCTCCTTTTTCAGGATGGAGTTTCAGCATGGGATCTGCATATCAGTTCCACAGTTGGCGAGTGTTTGTTATAATGTGTGCTTTGCCTTGTGTTTCTGCTGTGGTGGCACTTACTTTCATGCCAGAAAGTCCAAGGTTCTTGCTTGAGGTAAAATATCTACATTCCTTCAAGAAGCTGAGCTTACCCGGGTCTTAATATCCATCTCAGATCCATCATTTAAATAAAAAAAAATCAGGCCAAGTATTTTCAGTGGCGACTTGACATTTTTGAAGTTCTCTCTGTGAAAAATGTTATTTGCCTCTTTCTCTTTGATTTAATAACAATCCTTTTAAAAATTATTTCAAGTTTTGATCTGTACTATTTTGCTTTTAGTCTGATGCTGTTTTATGGTTGGTTTTGTTATACTATTTTATTCTGATACTTGGTGAACTGTCTTGTTTGAGGTGAAAAAATGAATGTATTGCTGAAGATCTAAACATATCAGGGAGCAAGGCTCACAATAAATGTTACTTTATATTACAATAAATGAGGTGATTTAAAGCTATTAGATACCAAATGTAATCCACAATATACCATTGAGTGAGATAGAAAAATGTGGCAAAACATTTATTTAAATGTAGATGTATTTTGAGTGAAGAAAGAGTGAATACAGATTGCTTTATCAACAGCTTGCATTTTCATAATTATTTCTGAAATTTTCAAAAGTCTTCATATTCTTAGGTTGGAAAACATGATGAAGCTTGGATGATTCTCAAACAAATTCATGATACAAATATGCGAGCTCGTGGCCAACCTGAAAAAGTTTTCACAGTGCGTATTTTTTATACAAATATATATCATTAGTGGAAAATTAGTTGCAATTTAGACTGAAAAAGTTATCAGTAGAAACCATATATTCTTCTGGAAGAAAATAATACCATGAAAAGTACCTACAGTGATTATTCACATAGATCTTGAAGATTTATTTTTGTTTAAGGACATTTTTTGATCCATTTATCATTGGGGTCCAGATAGCCTTGGTAAAATTATCTGGCCATAATTCTTAGTTCTTGCGGCCCTAGGGCTGAAACATATTCTTTCCCCAGTTTCCCTATGCTCACACACACAATCACATGTACCCTTGCCACCTGAATTCACACCACACTGCAATACCCCTCCAACTCATGCATAACCTGCACTGGGCCTCCCCCACCACCCTGCAGCAACCCGCACTCCTTGTCTGGATCTCTCTTTGCTTTTGGTTTAACACCCCATGCATTGCAACCAGGACTGCCAGGATTGTTGTCACTAAGTCATGTGAATTGTACTTTATGACCACTTTATGGCTCAGTAGTGGAAATTCTGGTCCCAAGTGTGATCATAAGTTGATGACTTCAGGCTCAAGCAGCTAGATCAGGGCTGTCAAACTGCCAGCCCGCAGGCTGGATGCGTCATGCACTGGCTATGCCCACGCCTAGTATAGCAAAGAGCGGGGGGGGAAGTCTCAATATGTCACGTGATGACAACGGGAGTTTGACACCCGTGGGCTAGATCCACATATGAAAGATTCAAGTTGACTACTTTATTTTGTTCTACCTGTTGTACAGGAATCTCTTCAGACTGCTTGCCTTCCCTTGGGAACAAACAGATAAAATTCCATGAAACTTAAAGGGGGTCAGCTTTATGTCTCTTGTGGCTGCGGAAAGAGTTCCCCACCTGATCTCCCTGCCTGGCTGGAATTTTCACAATAATGATTATCTATAATGTGTTTTTTTATGTATTGTTAGATTTAATAGGATCTGTGAAGTTGCTTCTTTTTCCATATTGGTTATAACTCAGTTTTGAAGGGTATTATGCAAAAATCATAACAAAACTAAAAAATGATATTCTCATATGAATTTATTTCCTTTATTCATTAAAATATGTTTTTAAAGAGCTGCAAACAACCATTTTTATAGTTTTTAAAAGCTCTACAGATAAGCTGATTTCTCTAATAATACCACAAAATATCCCTGTTCCTAAAGAACCTGCACTTTCATATTCTCCTGTTCAGTTGACCTTCTATGTAAATCGTACTTCTCTTTCTTTCTCAAGAGATGGAAACTAGCCAAGGTTAGATGTTTTAATTTATAAACATGCAACTTAAAGCTGTTTATAACCTTTTAAATAAGGCTGTTAAGTTTCAATAGTCAAATGCTTGTTTCTCAAGTAGGAAAAAAAATACTCTTCTTGTGTTCTCCATAGGTTAACAGGATCAAAACGCCAAAACAAATAGATGAACTTGTAGAAATAGAAAGTGACACAGGCACCTGGTACAGGAGATGCTATGTCAGGGTGTGCACAGAACTGGATAGTGTAAGTAACACAATCTCTATAATATTATATATATGTAAGTACAAACCGGTCTAGAGAATCTAGACATTTACTATTATTATCAAGTTTAAATAAGACAGAGTTAAAATTACTAAAATAGATATAAAACAAACAACTTCTTATGCTTTTAATCCCCCAAAAAATAAATATTCTGTGATTCCATGTTTTTATAGGGATTTTCCAGATAATGGTACTTTATTTATTATATTGCTTTATCCTTCTCCTTCTCCCAAAAGTTGCTGATATCTCAATTTATTCTTGTGAAGTAGATTAGGCTGAGAGATAGTGGCTTGTCAGAATCACTCAATAATCCAGAAAGATAAAGTTTGATGTGGTTTCTCCCATGTCCATTTCATTACTGTTATACAGTAAAGGGGCATGTAACTGAATTTGGCAAGAATAGCTTCCACATATACTCCACATCATGCAACAAGGCAAATACAAACAGGCTGTGGTTTCTAAAGTTTCTAAATATTGTTAATCAGTTGGAGTACAAAAAAGGGGGGAAGTCAGAACTCAGATACTTACCTATAGTTTTTAGTACTTCTTTTTCCTTTTCCTTTTTGTTTGTTTCCTTTTAATATTTATAAATAATAATATTGTGGAGATTTTGGAACTAAATTCAAAGATATGTACTTCTATCTTTTGATAAAGATAATATATTTGGTCTGGTCTGGTCAATTTGTTATTAATATTAAAGCATTAATTGTATCATTTCAAAAATTTTCTTTGTCCAGTTATTGTATTGACCAAATAAAGCCACAAAATGGGTGTACCAGAGGTGGCATTCAGCAGGTTCTGACCAGTTCTGGAGAACCGGTAGCAGAAATTTTGAGTAGTTCGGAGAACTGGCAAATACTGCCTCTGACTGGAGATTTTATAGTATCCTGCCTCTGCCACGCCCACCAAGCCACGCCTGCAGAACCGGTAGTAAAAAAAATTGAATCCCACCACTGGGGTGTACTGAATCTTCCAGGAAAAATTGGCTTCTTTTGTTCTTTTAAGTTGCTTCTAAAATTTGCCAATGTTTATATAATTTATATAGCCCTTGTACACTAAACTAGTAGACCAGAATCAGTGTGGTTCAGTTTGTTGCATCCCTGGTGTTTGACTTCTAAAGCTTAATTCAGAAAACTAAACTAAAAGTAAAATAATATCTGCAATAATAATTAAAAGCATCATCTAGAGTCCTCTACCAAAATAACAATAATGTGGATACTTTGAGTGGGTAAAGATGCTAAGGATCTCTACTGCAAAAATGACCGATATTCAATGGCCTCCTTCTACTTTTATGCAGTCTGGGAAATCTGGTGCCTATAATCTCTAGTACTTAAATTTCAGATGAAAAATGTTAGTCCTCTGTGCCTATTGATGCCATATTTGGCCCAAGAGCATTTGTTACCAGTATCTTGATACTCTGTGGCTTTTTACTCCTACTTGTGGAATTCATCATTCCACTTTGCACTGCTCAGTTAGGGATTGTGTTATTTCTTGATTTAAGCAGCTGTTGTTAAAAGCAGATCAAGCAGAGTATTCAGAAATCTAGTTATATCTGTAAAACTAAAGACTACGTGGCTTTAGATACAAGCCTGATATTTCAGAAACTGGATTAGTTATTGCTGTTTCAGAGGAAAAATTAGGCCCCTCAGCAGTTTTCCTGCCATAAATGGTCACTATAGACCATCCTTCCCTCAAAGTAGCGTTTTATTGAGGATCCTGAAGTAAAGCGGCACATCTAACTTTCTGTGATGCTTATTCTCAAGTTTACTTGTATTTTTCATTTAGGTTTACATAAAACTTTAGAAAATAAATGCAGTTTTTCTTATTTTCTCACAGATTTGGTTAACATTTAAGAGGTGTTTCACTTATCCAGTCAAAGACAATACAGTTAAGCTTGCAGCAGTATGGTTTACTCTTTCTTTTGGGTAAGGTTGATAAGAAATATATAAATTTTGTAATTGTATTACATTAACTTGGTTGAAAATTCATACGCATCCATGGGTGGGCTGGATGGATGTACTGCATCCATCTTACTTTGTGAAGGAAGATTCAGACAAGTTAAAGATGCCAAATGCCATATTCCAGTTACTAGGATTTTTCATTATTGTTTTCTAACCTAGAGACCTCCCCCATTATATATTTAGTGTGAAGCAGCCATGCTAGTTTCATTCATTTTCCACAATATCAGTGTATGATATCATCAAATTACTGTCATCTCAAATTACTCCAAATCCTTTTTGAAACTGAAAAAAATAAGTCTTTGAAAAGCATAAAATTACATTTAAACATGGTACACAATAGAAATACTCTTTTTTTTTAAAGAGGTACAATTTGAGATGTGCAGTAATATTGCTAGTGATTAGGCTATTTCCAAAGGATCTGTATCTTGGTATTCCTTTACTGTTGCCTTTCCAGTTAGTGACATGGATACATACAACAACAAACTTTTTATTATTTTATAAAAAAATTAAACTGCTCTTTTTTCACCCTTTCAAAATGTTTAATATTCATACAAACATTTTTATTAAAAAAACATTCTCCACTGATTTAACATTTAAATTAAACATAAACTAACACACACCCTTTTTCCAGTCTCCAGTCTATGCTATTTTATCAATGTTTTCTATTTTTTTAATTTCTACTTTTTACCATTTGCATTAACTGAATAATAGCTTCAACACAAGCTTTTTCTGTAAAGTATTTTTTAAAAAGGGTTATTAAAAATGGTTTTAAAACTCAATAAACTGATTGCTCAGATGAATGGTTTCCCCCCATCCATATAGTTTAAAAACTGATAATTTTAAAGGAGACTACTTTTATAGCAAATGTATTGTGTGATCACTATACTAATACAACATGTAAGTCTATAAATATTTTTAGAAAAACAGCTAAATAGGTAGGATTGGAAAAGTACAGAAAAGGACAACCAAAACAATCAGGGCAGCTAAAACAATCTCCTGTCAGAAAGAAAGAATACAGGGGTTGTTTCATTTTTTAAAAAAAAGCTGAGAAAGGGGAAACATGGTAGAGATGTATAAAAATATGCCTCCTGTGAGCAAATGAAATACAAAGAAGTTTGCCTTCCTCTATCAGAATCTGTGCCATTTGTTTTCTTAGAACATAGTGAAGTCACTTTGAAAGGAGATGAGACATCCATGGAGGATAAGGTAGTGTCTATTAATTTTGAAGCTAGTCTATATTATTTACAGAATCAGAAATAGTACTACTTACCAGATTCTCAAGGGTATCTGTGGGAAATTAACTAAATTAGAATAGGCTTTTGGTTAAACAAGTCTGGTACAGTTTCATATGTGGCTTTCAGTGGGAAGACAATGAGTAAATACAGTAGCATTACAGATCTACAAATATGCTATTATTACTCTTCTCAGAAACAGCAAAGCAATGCATTTCAGTCAATGCAGCCCAAAAGCCTCTTTCAAAATGTTTTGCATGTGCCAATTACTAAAATTACAAAATAACATTGCAAGCTATTTCCATTAATACAAGCCTGGGAGCAAAACCAAAAAAGAAATTGGACGTATTGTCCCTTTTCCTCTATATGTATAATCTCCAATTTCTACTTATTTCAAGGATTCAGCATTCTTAATTTTTGTTTCTTTCTTCTTAAACCATATTAAAAATTTCAAATACGAGAACCTTAGCATAATCTGCATGTGTGAGTTCTGATTTTACAGCTTGTGGGCATTGTCTTTCTCTTCTTATTCCCACCCCTACCTCCATGTCATGCCACCATCTATATCTAGTCATGACTTCACCTTCATTTTTCTATAAGTTTGTGCAATTGGCTTATTTTCACTAATCATAGTTAACATTAGCAGCATATGACACAATAAATAATGTTAATTTTAGATGAACACGGCAACATCAGTTCTCATGATAATTTTTGCAAAGCGAGGGGGAATTCAGAAATCTGTGGGAAAGCTATGTATGTTGTTATATCTGAACGCAGCTAGAACATTGTAAAATACTACTTTTTATCAGTATATATTCAACATAATGTTGCATTACAATTCATTTTTGTGTCATGTATTTTCTGTTGAATGCTGAAATTACACCAAATGCTTTTATAGGTACTATGGATTGTCTGTCTGGTTTCCAGATGTCATTAAGCATCTACAAGCAGATGAATATGCCACTAGAGGGAAGAATTTTAGCAACAAGAGGATCATGGACTTTGATTTCAATTTTACTCTGGAAAATCAGATCCATTTTAATGGGACATTCATCAATGACAAGTTGAGGAAAATAAATGATTTATTGTTTGTGCATTCTGCCTTTCTTCTAATGAGTTCAAGATACATATTTAGCACTTCCTCTCTTTCTCTACAATGGTTATGTGGGATGGGGTAGGCTGAGAAGTAGTGATTAGTCCAAAGTTACTCACCAAGCTTATGCGCCTGAACCCACAGAATGTACTTGAATGTGGGTTTCCCAGGTTCTAGTTTAACACTGTAACTTCTCAATTATTACCAAAATACATCCCCCTTCTTGATTTTTAATTATTGTTATAATTGGTTTTGAAAATTTTGTGTCATAATTGTACAACTTACGAAGATCTCTTTCCTTGGTACTAAAAAACCTTTGGCTGAATTATCATGTGTTATATTTGACCACAACTGATTGAGAGAAGTTCAAATGAAAAGGCATTATGATTTGAGTATATAGAGTGTTGCCCAGTTCAGGATTACCTGGTCCCTCATACCAGTGTTCCGTTTTATGTTTCTTTTTCTTTTTTCTTTTGGAGAGATAGCTATTAATATAGGTTAGTTCACTCTTTTCCTTGTTTTAATAATTATAGCTAGCTCTAACTTCAGATCAGTAAGTATTACTAAAAATTGTTTCAAATCATATTTTGGAGTAAACTTGGCTGATGATAACCATAGTGTGATTCAGCTATCATAGCATCCAGTAGTTATGGAGGCTAGGGGAGATATGAAACTTCACAAGATAGAAAGAATGTGAGCTCTTATATTTTCTGTCCTCCTAACCACTCAGAGTTTGAGCATGGGGAATTTAAACATATTACTACAAAAGACTGAACCTTCAGAAGATGGTTTATATTTAGCCATACTATTATTCAACCATTTGAAAAATGCTTTCAGTTAGACCTCTTACTATCTGTCCTGTTTTAAATCAGTACAGTAAATTCTTTCTTTTACTCAGGTTCACAATGATGACATTCAAAGCAGTTACTTTCCAAGACTGCCTTTTTAAGAACTGTTTCTTTGAGGATGTTACTACACTGAATACATATTTTAAAAACTGCACTTTTATAGAGACTGCTTTCTTCAATTCAGGTATGTTGGGGGGGAATACCACATTCTTTGGTACCCCAAATCTTTCAACTGTTTGGTAGTTATTTCAATAGAGAAGAGAAGTTAAGCAGAACACTTTTTAAACTTTTTTTACCAGCTGTAGGGATGTCAAGTGCTGAATTTCTGGCTGAGCTTATCAGAAGTAACTAACTTTTTTAAAAATCAATTTGAAGAAGAAAGAGCGGGAATTTGGCTCCATAAATAATTTCTTCATCTCTTTGGCATGAAGATCTTTCTGCCAAGGGTGATTGGAAAGCAATGAAACTTTCTGCTGGAATATGAGAAAGTTGAACTGGGCCAACTAACAATTAAACTTGTTTAGGCAGCCACTGAGAAGGACCTTTCAGGATTCCAAAGGCAAAATGAAGCCAACTTCCACATGATACCTTGGAGGTGCAGGGGGTAGAGCATTGAGGAGAACATACTGTGCTTGGGATGTTTTCTGATCCAGGTTTATTCATTTTTCTTACGTGTTTTCGATTAAGGCTAATCTCACTACCAAGAACTACATCTGTATTGTTTGCGGGAGAGAAGTTTTTCCCCATTTTAAACTAAAATACCTTAGTAGCTCTGATGTATGCATATCCTGTCATTTTGGCCTTCACCTAGCATTTCTGATTAATAATTACAATAGAGTTGCAAGGAAAATACAGGTAGCCCTCAGCTTATGTGCATTCAGCAATCATTCAGTTATAGCATTGCTGGAAAAATGGACATAAAATTAGTCTCTGAAGTTCCAGCTGTAGCAATGCCTTACACTCAATGTTTGCAAACTGGGAACTGTAATCACAGGATTGCCATTTGCAATCTTTTCCGCTGGCTTCCCAGAAATGAATTCAATGGAGAAACCAACAAGGAATGTCCCAAGTCACTCTGGAAAGTCATTCCTTGTGCAGCATCCTCCGCCTTTAGCTCCGCTATCCCTCCAAGTCTTTTACTGCCCTCCCCAACAGCCTGCGCTGGGTCTCCCAAACCCTCCACTGGTCTCCCTCAATTCTTGTGCAGTCTGCACCAGGTCTTCCAAATCCTCCTCACATCTGCCTAGTGTGTAGCCTGCACCTGTCATATTTAATGTTTTTAGGTCCCCCCCCCCTTCTTTTTGTATTTTTAAATTATAAATAGTGGAGATTTTGGCAAATCCTTACTTGCATTGTTAAAACAATTTGTTGTATTTAAATGTAATTTAATGATTATTCTAATCAATGATACATTGAGCATTAACTCTACAATTTGTCATTCCTTTGTCCACTTCTGATATTACATTTCTGTACCAATTATTATATCTTTTTTCTTGTTTGTTTGCGCTTTGTTTTTCTTTTTTTAAATGATTAATACACTTAAAAAAATACATTTGACATAACAGAAGTTTGTTAACTTATTTATAAAATGTTTGTTTATTTTTCCACCTGACAACAAGAAAAACATTAAAAAATAAACACACATAAAAATAATTTTAGTGGAAGATATTTACGTCCTGCTGAGGAATAGGCATGTCTAATGCAACAATATGAAACTAAAAGAACATCATTAAAACATTAATATACTGCAATATTAATATATTGGACTACTATACTAAACATTAATGTTGGTCGTTTTAGGCAATATGGGTTTGAAATATATTACAACTTTCACAAATTTCTTCTATTTCCACAGATCTTGAGCCATATAAATACTCTGGTAGTACATTTATAAATTGTTCATTCTATCACAATAAGTCAGGATGTCAAATTTCATTTGATGATGATTACAGTGCCTACTGGATTTATTTTGTCAATTTTCTGGGGACTTTAGCAGTATTACCAGGAAATATTGTCTCGGCTCTTCTGATGGATCGAATTGGACGTTTAACAATGTTGGGTAGGAACTTCACTTTGAAATTGATTGTATTCTTTAATTAAACATCCTTTTCACTTAAAAGATTTACAAATAATCAAGCAAGGGGTGAGGGCCATATATAGAGAGTTGTTTCACCCACCCACCAGCTAGTTTTTCAGTGCACCATCAGATACATAGAAGAAGTAGATGGTGCAGTGATTATGTATTTTAAGGAAGAATAAATTTGTGAGAGGCTTAATGCAGCTTTTCAATCTTTAAACCTCCCTAATCCTATTTTCTCCCAAAACGATAGCCTCATAGCCACACAGCGTATAAAAAGAGAGGAAAAAAAGAAAATACCTCAAAGTTTGGCTCCTATTTAACAAAGCATTTCAGCCTTTTCTGTGATAGAAACCAATGGAAAAGAATCATTTTGCTTATCAAACTCACAAACTCCTGCTATAAATTCCCCCTTTTCCCTGAACTCAAGAGATCATGACAGCTGAAATTTTATGTTTTATCATTTTATCATGTAATCATGTGCAGAAGGAAGTTTGTTTTTGTGACAGTGCTGGCCCTTGGAGGGGAACATTTCTGAATCAAGATTTTCAGACATGATAAGAAAGCATAAGCTTCTCATAATTCAAGATCAGAAATCTTAACACAGAGAATTACTAGCCAATAGCATTTTTTTTCAGACTTTTAAAGAAATTTTGATAGTAGGAAACTTGCCACAATGAAAATTCCAAATTCAGTTGAGTTCTTGTATGGACTTTCAATCTTCTTAATTCCATTTTAAGCTTTCCTTTCTTCCTAAATAGTGGAAAGCCTTAAGGACATGACCCTTAACATATTATTCTGTCACCTTTGTCAGTGCCCACATCCAATGCTACTAGAAAGTCTTTGATCCTTACAGGTTCTTGTTATAACTTTGGTTAAGTTACTAATGTTGACAAGCTTATAATATTTGTTTTGTAAAGCCTTTTATCAGAAGCAATAGTAGCTATTAACATTTGGTTTCCATGCAGGTGGTTCTATGATTCTTTCTGGAATTAGCTGCTTTTTCCTATGGTTTGGTACAAGTGGATCCATGATGATAGGCATGCTGTGTCTATACAATGGCCTTACCATCTCAGCATGGAACTCTCTTGATGTTATTACTGTGGAGTTGTATCCTACAGATAGAAGGTATAGTTTTATATTCTTGCCATGCTTTATCTTCTTTTCAAACTGTAAGTCAACTGGACATTTCTAAGATACACACTTAAAGTTGAAAGGAATAGGAATAGACTGAAAGTTGAAAGGATAGGAAATAGACTGTTTTTATAATTGTGAATAATAAGATCATAAAAATTGTGACTGCTACTGATTTGCACTAGGGCTATATTATTTAACTTCTTTCTGACTTCAAAATTGAAGTCTAGGAAGGCTATGTTCTGTTTGTTTCTACTAATCTTGAGCTGCTTTAGAACCAATACATTAAAACTGAAAAGCATTAGGTGCAGATGAAATGCCTGTTTTACCTGTTGGAAAGTGCAGAAAGAAGTTAAAGTTCTAACAGTTCTATGTTACAAATATGAAAAAAAACCATTATTGTCTTAAGGTTGGAAAAATACCTCTCCCAAATAAAGGAAATGTAACCACATGTGTAGATTATTGAACGAATTCTTTATGTATTCAGTTTTTCTTCAACAATTACAAAAATGAATTGAATATGCAGAGAAGCAGAAGGATTTGAAACTAAATAGCTAACAGAGATGAATAATAGAGCAAGAATATTACAAGATTTCATTTTATTTCACTGACAAAGCTTGTAAATGTAGAATGGGGAATATATTAAAGCTAATGGAAATGCCAGAATATCTGATTATTCTTCTGAGGAATAATGAATAAAACGTTGTTGGAAAACAATGAAATGATAGATAATTTTGTTTTCTTGCATTTTACATTATTTGCGTAAAATAAACGTGCTAGGAAAGCAAAGAGAAAATTAATCCAGTGGTAAAAAGGCAATGAAAACCTTGGGATATTTCATGACAAAAAAGATCCGTATAGTTAATGATCCTTCCAGTGATAATATAATAAACAATTGTTAATTTATATGATACTTGTAAATCTTTTTCACGTAATCTACATCTGCATAACCAACCTATTTTCTGTACTTTCCCTCTCCACATTTTCTTCTTAATGTTTCCCTCCAACTCACCATAATTTAAATCCTACACTGCTCTACTCACTCTAGGTATCTGATGAAGTGAGCAGCAGTTCACAAAAGTTTATCCTTTTTCATTTAGTTTGTTAGCTGGAAAAAATACTGCGAGACTCCTGATTTTTTGCCAGTATGGTTTAATATGGTTCTTTTCCTACAATGTTATTAAACCTGGTTTATTTGTTAAGTGCTGTTGAGTTTGGCCTTTGACCACTGCTTGTCATCTCAATCTGTCCCCAACAGTGACATAGTTCTTCAAAGGACATTCCAATAATCATTTTAATCTCATGTATTCATCTTATCTATAATCTTTTATTTTTCTATATCAACATTGCCAGGAGTAATATTTTTTCTAGTTCTAGCTCAGTAACATACACAAATTTTATGATGTTTTGCTTGCTGATCATTGTCTCAAGAGTTCCATCAACCTTTGATCTAAAACTGACTAGATCATTGGTAATGTCTCTAAAATCATAATTTGGAAGGTATGTAATTCTTTCTCATTTTAGGGTCTATTTTTCATAGCTATACGTATCTCTTTGAAGACAATTACTTTAGTAATTAGTTGTAATCTTTTTTATCATTACAGTATCACTGACCTTTGTGATTTTGCCCAAGGTTTTGTAAGTGAAGTGAGTCTCATGATTTTCACCTTCATTCTAAGTGAGCAGTTTTATGTCTGTCAAACATTCAAGGACTACCTGTATGCTTTTAAAAATCCATATGGTCCTTGGTTCTTGGGATTGACAGCTATATGGAGCCTGATGCTTATTTTTAAGGTAGAGATATTTTTATGAGATTGCTACTTTTTTTCTGTGTGCCGTTCTGGCCTTCTCAAAGAACAATATACAAATAAATAAACCAAATAAATGTTTGTCTGTTACTTCCAATTTAGTCCAAGAGAATGGGGAAGTATGGGATCCTATGGATCCATAACGACCCATCTTCATCCAGTGTTGAAGAATTATAGAAGAAATGTACCCATTTAGACATCCAACAGAAAAATTATATGGCTCTGGGTTCTTCTTCAAGATTATTGAATTGCAGCCTAAACAATTTCCTTTTAAGGAATCCTTTCCTTTGTTTGCTATTTATGAACTGTTGCACCCCTTATTTAATTTTGTCAGAAAATATGTGATTTGATACAATTTGCAGACATTGGGACAGCAAGTTTTTACTGCCACCCTGTGGAATGAATATCACAATATTCAGTTAAGTTCACCCATCCTGTCTCCCTCCAGCCAGAGTATTGCTGTTCTCACTGTTGTCTTTATTTTAGGGTGTGGCGGTGGGGGTGAGGTGTTCATTAAATCAAGCCCTCAAAAATTGCATCCTTGCATGAGACACACTCTAGAAAGGCATCCCACAGACATTCATGACATTATTTCTCATGAGGTACATATGAAATCTTGTCAGACTTGCTAATTATGTGTTGAAAACTTCATCTCCTTCGTTATATCTCATGTCTTCTCCCATTTTCTTGGGAGGCTTTATAAAACTGTAGCTCTGAAATTGCCTGGTTTCCTTATTTTCCACCTTCATGGCTACAGACTAGAAGTACTATTCACACCACACCTCACTGTAATTTTTGCTCTCCTTTTTGTAATGAATGATGGTAATTACAGTTTTTCCTGCCTGGATAGGCAGGGTGTGTAATTTAATCCTGGTTAGCTGTCCATTGATACCCCTAATCTTTCTTAGATGTCTTACTATGTAGGCTACCTCATTATATTTTGCTTCAGATACAATCTCAGGAAAGATGTATATGTAATATAATCTTGATTATTTCAATGTCTGTTCAGAGTTGCACACTGCAACAACCTATTTCATATAAACGCAGCAGGTACAGCCTTTCTTCATGCTATAAAATACAAATAAAAATGTAGAATAGGTATCTTTTCTCTGATGACACTTTTAGAAGAAGTTACAGGTAGTCCTCAACTTACAACAGTTCATTTAGTGACCGTTCAAAGTTACAACAGCACTGAAAAAAGTGATTTATGACCATTTCTCACCCTTATGATTGTTGCAGCATTCCGATGGTCACATGATCGAAATTCAGATGCTTGGCAATTGGTTCCTGGGATCATGTGATCAGCTTTTGCAATCTTCTGACAAGCAATGGGGAAGCCAGATTCACCTAACAACCATGTTACTAACTTAAAAACTGCAGTGACTAGAAAGATTGTAAAATGGAACAAAAACTCACTTAACAAATGTCTCACTTAACAATATAAATTTTGGGCTCAATTGTGGTCATAAGTCAAGGACTACCTGTATTTATGTAGATTAGATAATGTAAACCCCACCTGAAATAAAAATGGATTCTCATAGTAATACATTCCACAGATGGCTATCTGTTTGTGACAAGATGATGGTTTCTATCAAACACCTATGACCCAGTGACTGGTTTTGAAATGGTTACAAGCCATGATATAGTTTGACTTTGGGTTTTGTACGAACCAAATCACATACCTTATAATTAAATAAACCTGTGGCTTATTTTTTTCAAGTTTCTCAGTCAGCTTCCAAGACAGAAGTTGCTACCAACTATCAAAGTCTGTCTTTTAAGTGTAAACAGAGATGCTCTCAAATAAAGGCCAATTCCTAGTGATTGGATCCATGCAATTTTATTGCTACCTTAAGGAGGTTGGTTGCCATTATATTTCTAACACAATGTTTCCCAGATTCCCTATTTCACTTATAGCTTTGCAATTCATAGACGGTTCCTATCCAAGAATTAAAATATTTATTCAGAGTGAATGCAACCTAGAGTTGAGGCTATTCAACTTAGAGGTCTCCATTTTTTTTTACTTGAGATTTTGAACCATATTCTTCTGGTCACTTAATGGACTGGGGCTATGTTCAACAGCATCAAATTGATCACTGAAACTGTTAAGAAGAACCGTAAAGTTTCTTATGCTTGTGATCTTAAATCTTAATCTATTCCTATTAGCTTTATTAGGAATTCTTCATAGGAGATTATCATGGAATACCAGTGCCTTACATTAAATTGAGAATTTAAATCCCCAAAGATACCATGGTCAAGAAAATTGTGTAAAGTTACACACTCAGCCCAAAGATTTTATTTATTTAATTTCATAATTATAAAAAGATAAACTTATTTTTTGCAAAATGCAAATATTTGACTACCTAAAATTTATAGTAAGCTAACAAAACGCCCAAAAGGACATTATTTAAATTGCATGCATGGTTATGCCATATTATCGCAAGGAGAAACTTTTTTCCCCACAGATATGCAAATTACCAAACTAGTTCTTCTAAATATGTCATCTGTATTTGTCAACATGTATTTAAGGGTGTCAAACCAGCTGCATTCTCTCCCCCTCCTCCATGCAATTACTTCAAGTTCTTCAAGCACAGGCCTCTGGCATTTAAATTTGCCTTACCATCTTGTAACCCATATTTTTGTTGGCAATTAAGCACATAGACATTTTTGTGGACCTCTGCTGTTTCGTTGTTTAAAGCACATATTTGTTTCTGTTTCCCAAGGGTCTGTACATTGCCCCATTATCTCAAACTGGTTTTTCAGAGTATGAAATAATATAGAAACCTCTGAACAAACAGAACTGATTTGGATGCAGTCTCATAAGCATCTTCACAAAGTACCTTATTAGTTGGGTCTCCTGAAGGCAGTTTCTGTTTCTCATAAGATTATTTATCTGATCATGTGTAAAACCTGTGGCCCTGAGGCAGCTGAAATTTATAGACCTTTGCAAGCAATTTGTTCAAAATTCTGGCAAAAGTAATTTGTCTCAGTCTTGATAGCCTACTGAGCAGAGAGGACAAACAAGCAGGAGAAGCCAGAAAAAGGAATTGTGTTTGATGTGGAATTGGGGAAATAAAAAAATTAGTTTCAAGAATAACCTGGCTCAAAACACACCAACCTTAAGTTTTATACTGATTTTAAGAGAAGGTAATCAAATGTTAGAAAGTCTTACCTTTGAGACATGATGTAGCAATTATTCAAACATACAGGGCAGCATTTAATTACTATGTCTCTGTATATTACGGTAATAATTACTTAACTATATTTTCATTATAGAATTATATTTCTGTAATCTATCATATAAACCTGGGAGAGAAATGTTATTCAAAATATTTAGAGTATTCAGAAGGATCCTCCTGTGTTTCCATAGTGATGCACTCCCAACCTTCTATGCTGCTTCATAATTTCTAGCTTGTATATGCTATTATACAGGCTGCAGCTCTTCCATGTGTATTGATACCTATTATCTGTTGTTCCTGGTGTGTGTAGATATCACAGATTTACCATGGGTTACAAAAAACCTTTTTATCTAAGAATTATTCCTATCATGAAAATGTAATGCACTTAGTGTCCTTCCATTTTTGCAAGAAAGAACTAAGGAACCTTTAGATCAGCCTCTTTTTTTAACCTAGCATGCCCACAAATGTACAGCTGGGCTGGCTGAATTCTGAAAATTGACATTCATTTGTCCAGAGGGTGAACAAGTGGAGGAAAACTGATTTAGATTCAGACAGGTATATTACTTTATGACCTATGATTAAATAATGTGATTACAGGTAGTTCTCGACTTAACAATCCTTCATTTAGCAACCATTTGAAGTTACAACAGCACTGAAAAAAAGTGACTTACACCTGATCCTCGCACTTACGACCATTGCAGCATCCCCATAGTCATATGATCAGAATTTGGGCACTTGGGAAGTATTTATGACAGTTGCAGCATTCAGGATCATATGATCTCCATTTGTGGCCTTCCTAGCTATTTTAACAGGCAAGGTCAATGGGGAAAACTGGATTCGCTTAATGATAGCATGATTCTCTGTGGGAGCACCCACCCTGTGGAATCAACTCCCCTTGGAGCTCCAGTTGGCCCCTGACCTCCGTTCCTTTCACCACGACCTAAAGACTTGGTTGTTCCAACAGACCAGCCTGGACTGAACAGGGAGGGGTGGGGTTTTATTGTTTTTAAGTTTTAATTGGGTTTTAATTTTTTATTGGGCTTAATTTAATTATTTTAATTGTATTTTAATATTTGTATTCTTATTTTTTACTGTAAGCCGCCCTGAGTCCTTAGGGAGATAGGGCAGCCTATAAGTCCAATAAAATAAATAATAAATAAATAAATTCACTTAACAACTGCAGCAATTTGCTTAACAACTCTGGCAAAAATAAGGTTGTAAAATTGGGCACAACTCACATCTGCCTTGCTTAACAATTGAAAGTCTGGTCCAATTGTAGTCATACTTTTAGAACTACCTGTACTGTACTATATTGAGTGTCCAATCCGAGTCAGTCCTCAGGTCCAGCAGTTTTGTTTTCTGAGCTTTCAGACTTGTACTGGAGCCCATCTTCAGGTAACTTCTTTCTAGCAGAGTGTCTATTCTATTGAGTTTTTAGCTTGGGAAGCAAAATTGTTCGAGTAGCCTTAACTTGAGGATTGCAGATTGCTAACTAGTCAGGCCTCATTCATACTTTATCATTGCATATCTTAATATAAAACAATGTTATTATTTTCCAAAAGGTGCTTTTTCAAGAGGCAGCTGGGCTTTCTGGTTTTTCTTTGAAGAGGTTTTGCTTCTCATCGAAGAAGCTTCTTCAGCTGACTGGATGGTGGGGAATGGAAGGATTTGTACTCCTTGCAGATAGCTGGTCATTTGCATTCTTTTAGTGAGTTGTTAAGGTCACCTGGAGATCAGAGATGAAGAAGCTTCTTGAATGAGAAACAAAATGTCTTCAAAGAAAAAACAGAAAGTTCAGTTGCCTCTTGAAAAAGCACCTTTGGAACAACCATGCCTGGATGATTGAGAATCTCCGTAGACAATGCTATTTTTTTTTAATTTATATCCTGCCTTTATTATTTGTATAAATAATTCAAAGTGGTGAACATATTCAGTCCTCCTATTTTCCCCATAACATCTCTGTTAGGCTGAGAGAGGCCCAAAGTCAACTGGCTTTCACTTGTTGCTTCCATTTCTACTCTCTGGGTAAAACATGAGACTGAATAACTATATGAGCTTCATTATTAGTCAAGTGCAATTTCATGCATCACTGAGTAGCACTTTTTCTAATACCAGAACTGTTAGACACCAGAATGGCAAAATGTTTTTAATAGCGGCACCACATTAGTAGAATTCCTTCCCCGTAGAAGCCTGTCAGACATCAACATAGTTTCTTTTAGATACTAGCAAAATTGTAATATCAAAATTCTATTCTTCCCAATCTTATTTCTTCTCTTTTAATATTTTGTTCTACAATTCATCATTCTTGATCTTTTTTTAAACCACTGATGAACGGCATATGGCCTTTATTTTGATTTAAAAACTGCTGATATTTTTTTTCCAGAAGTAAACACATTTATAGTAACATGAATTGACATGTTTAGATTCATGTATAGAATATGTTGAATATGCATTATTCTGGAAGGACATGTGTTTATCTTCTATCTTTTAAAGAAATAAATATATTTAAAAAAAACTTTTTTAAAATCAAGGTCAAGTTCAAATGACATATTATTGCCATTGTTATTGTATATATGTGTATTTTCTGTATATTAATTCTAATTTATTTTCCTCTTTTTCAGGGCAACTGGCTTTGGCTTTTTAAACGCACTCTGCAAAGCAGCAGCTGTTCTTGGAAACTTAATATTTGGTTCTTTTGTTGCCATTGCCAAATCGATACCTATTCTGTTGGCTTCAACAGTTTTAGTGTGTGGAGGTTTGGTAGGACTTCGGCTCCCTGACACCAGAAGCCAAGTACTGATGTAATTTGAGATGGGTGGTGGATAAAAAAAAAAGCCATTTATTTGCTTTCCTCTGTTTCTAAGTGTCATTTCTTGGATGGATGGGAGTAGGCTTCAGATTGTTGGTTCAAGGAAAGTAATTGCATAGAGAAGTTCTACCCTCAAAATGAAACCACAGCAACAAAAAATTAAGAGAAACACATGAAAGGGGAAAGAAGAGTAAATTCAGTGGAGCCATTTGTCCCGGTATTGTGCATTTCATCAGTCCAATCCTGTTAAGTTCACATCTGTAAAATTCCAATGACTGGAGTCTATATGTATCATTCCCTCACAGAGACAGACCATTGCAGATAAAAACTGGAGTAACCTGTATGTATGTAGACACCCAAATTACATTTTTGAGAAAGGAGAAAGATGAAAATTGTGGACTGGAACTGGTGGGAATATAAGATATTAGGGACAAAAAAATGACCATTGCCAACCTACCCCTCAGTTCATTTAATGAGTGCATAGAGTTATTTTTGAAGACAGTTGCTATTAAAACCAAAACAAATATAACCCCTATAGCAGAGAGGGCTGGCCAGGCATGCATCACTGCAGGGCAGCTTGGCTGCCTCCGATCTGGCACGTGGTGGAACGGGGCCACCCAAGCCACTCCGAGCCATTGGGGCTGCCAGAGCACTGTGCAGTCACCGCACATGGGAGGAAGGGACATAGGGACGTGGACTCTTGCACTTTCAGAAGTAGAGTTATATCCCTTTTATTTCATGCTGAAAGAATAGTTGATAAAGCTTGCATAGTAGCTTCTATGAATAACCTACCTCTAAATTAAGGTTTCAAATTAAATTAAGAAAAAAGGATAAAGATAATAGCCATTTCATAGAAACCTGTATTTTTTCATAGAGATCATCTCTGTGTAGGAAAATGGGTTTCCAAGCCATTTCTGAAAAGCGCTTTTGTTTTGGTTGACGAAAATAGGGTTCTAACATTACATCTAAAACAGCTTTTAGTCATTTGTGAATTTAAATAAATTGCAGCAAGGAAAGCAGCACATCCTTCTAATGCTTATTATAGTCATACAAATTAATACTATATTTTAAAAATTAGATTAATATAAACATCTAGCCCTTTCTTAGGAATAAATGTTAATCTAACAAAACTGTCTCCAGAACTCCTCCTTGTAGCCAAATTTGCATATAAATTTGGACAGATTAGGTAAGGTTGATCTAACACATATTATGAGACAAATTAGATTGAACGATATGAATCCTATATTCTTATAGAAAAAGACAAAAACCATGGCATTGTTTCTTTTGCAAACCACTATAGGAACAATACACACACATACACAAAGAAAGATTTAGGCATGCAAAACCCTAGCCTGTTGTAACTGTTTAAGATGAAAATAATAATTATACCAATGTGAGCCAATAGTATACTGCAGCTGCCAAAAAAGCCAATGCAGTCCTAGGCTGCATCAACCGAGGGATAGTGAAGTGTTGTGTGAAGTGAAGTGATAGTGCTGCTTTATATCACAACTGGAATACTGCATCCAGTTTTGGTCATCACGATAAAAAAAGATGTTGAGACTCTAGAAAAGAGTGCAGAGAAGAGCAACAAAAATGATTAAGGGACTTGAGGTTAAAGCATGGAACTGGGTATGTCTAGTCTAACAAGGAGTAAAGGTAACATAATAGCAGTTTTCCAATATTTGAAGGACTGTCACAAGGAAGAGGGGGTTTACCTATCCTTCAAAACACCTGAGAACAGGACAAGAAGTAATTAATGGAAGCTTATCAAAGAGAAATCCACCCTAGAATTAAGGAAAAATTACCTGACAGTGAGAACACTTAATCAGTGGAACTACTTGCCTCTAGAAGTTGTGGCAGTTCTGTTGGAGGTTTTTAAGAAGAGATTGGACAGTCATTTGTCTGGAATGGTATAAGGTCTCTTGCTTAAGCAGGGGTTGGACAAGAAGACCTCCGAGGTCCCTTCCATTAATTATAGTATGGGAAAATAATGCCCCTCTTTTGTTCTGATAAAATGTGTGTGTGCATAATATTTTAGCCTAGTAGAACAGGATCTTGGCTAAGTAGAAAGCGCAGCCCAGCATATCTTAGAATCAGGAAAGGTCAATTCAGACCTTGAAGTCCAATCTCCTGCTCAGTGCAAATATTCAAATTAAAGCAAGTGAAAAATAGCTGACCAGCTAACTAAGACATTTCTTTAAATCCCCTTCAAGAGTATTGATTTACAACTTCTATAATCAATTTGCCATGCTATTTGGGAATTATGATAATTATAGTTCAGTACATTTGAAGGGAGACTTGTCAGGGAAAGCTAATTGTAGGGCTGTCTTTATATGGCCTGACAGTCATACCTACATTTTGATAAAAGTTTTTTTAAGTAGATTGAACCAGTAACAGTGAGGTAAAGGTACAGATTTACCCCATTGGGGGAAAAAATCCTGTGTATCCTTACATACATACATAGACTTGCATCATAATTTAATACACTATCTTTCCTCTAAATTCTGACTCATTTTCTCCCCCAAAGAAATACACTAAAGTCAACCAGGAAAAAGTAGACATGCTTTACTATGTACATTCTAAATAAAACTGAAAAGATTTAGGCTAACTGCTTTTTCTCTGTGTGTGATTTATAATGTTATGTTTTAAATTGTTTTTCAGTATAGATATTTGTGTTCTAGTACTGATTTAAGCCAAGAATCCATACTAATTGTGTCCTAAGTTTGCAGAAAATCTTGACATTGTTAATGAGTTTTGTAATTATTGTCAGTTCAATATAGCTCTTAATATTTTTCTTTTGTTGTAATTAGGCTAACCTTTTGTAGTCCTTTAATCTTTTAACAGCTTTCCTTTCATTCAGAGGGAAGAAACTTCTAAATCTGTGTTGCCCTTAGGGGACACTTAATACTTCTAGGTATGAAATCTGAAGCCTTGTACAGATTGGGAGTAATGATGAGTCACCAGCTGTAAACCATGCTTTTGATATGCACTGTCCATATAAATGACATGTTTTGTCTGCTTCCTTCATGAGTGTAATCACTTAAAATTCTGGAGCCGTAACTAAGCTTTAGAAGGAAATCCAAGCACCAGCTCCAGAGTAAGGCCAACATAATAAAATCTCATTATAGTTTCAATCATGTTACTTTTTCAGACTCTAATAATATTTTGACTCCAGATTACATTCTCATTAAGGATGTAAGCTTGGCCAAATTCAGGATACAACCTTGGCAAGATCTAGGCAAAAAGAGAAAGTACACTTTGAAGATTAAAAGGAGGAAGTGCACAAAAATAACCAAAGACATGTGTATTCATCTTGTCTGAAATATATAACCTGTAATACTTGTAAATCCTTTTGTCTCTGTGACTGCATTTCCCCACTTCCCTATTTAAATAGGGAATAGCAGGGTCTAAAAAGCATGAAAGACAGTGCAAAGATACAATGGGATGTGGCAGAAAGAAAGTTCCGAAAAAAAGTTTACTAAAAAAGAATATACTACAGCAGTACAATAGAGTTGTAAACAAATGCAACCTACACAAATGACAGGCTGTGACTAAGATTTATTTATTTACTTACTTAATAGACCACCCAACTCCATTGTGATGTTGCCGATGTTTGATTACTTGTATTAATCCTCTAATGATCAAAATGTCATATATGTAAAATAAATTTGCTTGAACTGTGTTATCACTTTTCATGTAGTGCTTGTTAGTATATATCTCCGTGAGGAGAAACGAGTGCAGCCAGGAAAGCGTGAGTAGAGACAATGAAAAAGACACTTGACACGAGTAGTATACTGAATACAGGAAATGTTGGTTTTACTATCAGTGAGGATTTAGCAGACTCCAAAAACAGTCTGAGTCATACACGAAACAAGTCAGTCAGTATCTTAATGCTATTCCAAATATCAATATGTCCTTGTCCTTACCAGTCAGCAGGCACAGTTCGCAGTTTGTCAAAACAGTAGCAAACTTACATCCAATAGTCGAGGTCATAACACGGAGAACCATAAACAGTAGGCAATCAACACAGAGATAGAGCAGAGAGAGAGAACCAGGTTTCTGGCTCCATCTTATGGCCGGTTGCTGTAGCCACAGCCAATCACATTCCGGCTACTCTTAAAGTGACATACACTTTCAATCCTGGCTTATATATTACAAACCCAAACGTTAGTTATACTAACAGTGCTTAACTAACTTTCAATTCAAAAAAGAAGAGATAAAACTGTGGTCATCTCTTTGTCAGTTCTTTGGTCACATCTGTCTCATCAGATCTTGAGATAACTTCAAATACTGTAAACACATAGGGGAGAGGATAAATATTTGCTACTTCTCTTTTTCCTGTCTTGCACAGAATGTCAACCAATAGTGAATCTTTCCTTGCAGAGAAACATAGATTCAAGAGAATGTGATATGCTATATTACATAGCAGGTCTATAGGGTGTTGGTTTCTGTGAAAGTGGGAAGAGAATTGTCTGATTTACTCTCCTCCAGACTGTCCTGAACATGAGAAAATATTGTCAGAAGCAAACTCCATGTGCAAGACTACAGTTGACTAAAGTCAATTGACTTAAAATGTCAATTTAAGAAACTGTTCTGCCCTTCATACATGTGTGCTAAGAAAATACAGGGAAAGTATGGGATACTTTAGACCATGGGTGTCAAACTCAAGGCCTGCGGGCCGGATCTGGCCCACAGGGTGCTTAGATCTCGCCTGTGGGGATGCACTGGAAACAATGAAGGACCAGCCCATGGTGTCTCCGCCAGTGAGAATGGAGCATGGGAGGGCCGCACGCGGCTCTCCCAGGCTCCGTTTTCAGCTGCAATGGCCTCCTGCAGCCCTCTGCCAGCAAAAATGGAGCTCGGGGAGGCCTCCCCAGGCTCCATTTTCACTGGCAGAGGGCTGCAGGAGACGTGCAGCCTAAAATGAGTGACATTGAACTGGACACAGCCCTCCCAAGGTCAAACACAAGCCTGCTGCAGCCCTCAATGAAATCAAGTTTGACACCCCTGCTGTAGACTGCACATCTGAAATGTGTTTCTAGATTTGAACAGAGCAATGTTGCATTGACATTAATAGTTTCAAATCCCAACTTCCAATCATTCCAATATGCACAGTTAAGTATACAGTTATAGATATTTCTATTTGTGCACTTTGAACCCCTTGGCTTTGAAACAGTACCAAACTGTTCTGGTAAGGCGATTCAAGATGGCCAATAATGTGTTTCCTAGATGTGGATCCTGTTCTGTGTCAATTAGAGCATGTTTCCATGATTAAAGCTGAAACTGTAGTTCTTCCTTTTATCTATCCAAGAACTATCTCTGCTATCATTTGTAACTTAATGTGAGTCATGTAAATGTGGCTGGCCCCCCATGCTCCCTTCAGAATCAGTGTATGTACCCAGTTGTGCATATCTACACATCTTTTTGTAGTAAATGTTTTAAAGTAGATCTGGGTTTGAAAAAGTGCAGGATATACAAAGAGAGCTGCTATTCTCAAAAAGTGGGGAGCAGGATGGGGCTGAGAGAATCAGCATTTTTCTCTGAACTTCCTGTCTTCCTGTTAAACCAACCTCATTATCAAAACGTAGGCCCTTGCTTCATATTAATAACGTCTGTTACTATCAGGCAGGAAACACAGCAGGAAGCACTGCTGCATACTCACTAGTGGTTCTTGAATGTTTCTTCTTTGTGATTTCTGTATCCTTAAATAGCAGGATACAGAAACATTCGATATGTGCCACTGATACATATGCTGAGCTGTTCAGGCAGAAGCTATGATGGTGCTAATAGTCTCTGCCCCATGTCACTTGATAACCACATCTTTCCATCTTGAAGCTAAGTTCTGTACAACTAACACCACTATCTGTTTACTATGCACAGGATGGACCTAAAAGCCAGTGAACGTGGCTGGCAGCTTTAAAACAAATGTCATACATAACTGCAAATGGTATTTCTAAATTTTGCTCTGTGATTATGGCATGGATTTGGGAAAAATGAGGTGTGGAAATCTATATAATTAAACACCATGTGCAAGACCTAGGCTTCAAATTGCTTTTTAACCCCAACTGAAGATCATTGCACTAATTTTGAGTGTGCCATAGAACTAGTCACTTAGCATATTTTTCTGCTTTATAATAATTCATAACTCAGCATTTGCTGTTTTTTGCTGAGCTATTAACAATTGCTGAATTGCTTAGTTAGCTTAGTTACCCAATGAGTTTTTTTCCGCTTTCTTTTTCCTTTGATCTGATTGAGGCACTAAATATGTGTAATGCCAAGTCTTTCACTTCCACACTCTAATACCAGTATCCCTCTCATTTTGCTCCCTCTTCATTATTTCAATTTTCTGTATCCATGTATGGGTACTTTCCCCAAGCCCTCCAGATAGTTATAAGTACAACTCCTAGCTGTGTGCTAATAAGGGAAGACTAGAAAAAATCTATATGCATCAAGTGGTTGAACAATTATGGCAGAAAAGTCTATTACCTGTTTTACAGAGAAAAGAGCCCTTTTAATCTATAGCTTTACTGCAGCAACAGGTATAAAAATAGCATATTCTAAGGCAATGTTTCTCAACTTTGGCAATTTTAAATGTGTGGACTTTAAGTTCTAAGACAATTTTTCCACTGCTTTAGAACACATCTATTCTTATTCTCTCTGCAAGACTTCCTTGGTGCAATGGTTCAGAAATGAGGGTGGGTGGATATGTGGTTGCCACAGTATTTGTAGCCTGAATAAGATTTGAACCAGGGAAAGGTGAGATGCAGATTAGTTTGTTTGTTTGTTTGTTTGTTTGTTTGGATTTATAGTGAATGCATTTTTCCTGGTAATTCAGTTAGCTTTGAGAACGATACTGTTTCCATTTTGATTGGCCCTCCTCATTTTGTAGCAGATACTTTGGACTGGGACCTGACAGTGGTAGAATATATTGATGGATCTGTTCATTACCCACTTACTTGAATGCCTAGCTTTTTAGAGGTTTTCTGTTTTTTGCCTATGGTCTATGATTTTATATTCTTCCATTTGAATGTATGATTACTGTAAGTCAAAGGGTGGTTATTTAATTTTTTAGTATTGGTTCTTCATTGCACTTTTGGGTTACTTATTTTCTTGATGGGGTTGGTCACCCATAACAAAAATGCCAACCCAACATCTACAACGAACAAATGGGAAAAGCCAATCGAAGTGAAGGTAACACTCCCCCAACAATTTCAACACCTCCCAGAAGACCTTTAATTGTTAATGAGTCCTCCTAAATTCAAATCTTACAGAGATTACAAATATTTTAAGATACACACACACACACACACACACACACACACAGCTGAAATGTTGCACAGAAGAAGCCCCACAGACTAATGAGATGAAATGTCTCCAGAAAAGCTGATTTATGCTTCGGTATTGCTCTTCTGAAGTTTGGAGAACCTGAAAACAAGGTATGTAGCTATTTAAGAACTTTAAAACCTGCCTTGGATCTTTCCAAGTCAAATATAGGTAAGTGTATTTTATCAAGGTATTGGTAACAACATATAAAGTCCTACATGGCTTGGGTCCGGGGTACTTGCGGGAACATCTCCTGCCGGCATCACGCTCCGATCGCCCGGTATGCTCCCACAGGCAGGGCCTCCTTGGGGTACCATTGGTTAGACATTGTCGATTGGCAGTGGCCAGGGGTAGGGCCTTCTCTGTGGGAGCACTCACCCTGTGGAACCAGCTCCCCTTGGGCCTTCATTTGGCCCCTGATCTCCACTCCTTCCGCCATGACCTGAAGACCTGGCTGTTTCAACAGGCCGGTCTGGACTGATCAAGGGGGCGGAGGGTTTGTTTTAGACTTATTTTAATTAATTTTAAATTTTATTATTTTATTACTATTAGGCTTGTAATTGTTTAATTGTTTTTAATGTAAATTTTTGTAATGTGTTTTTATTGTTAGCCACCCTGAGTCCTTAGGGAGAGAGGGCAGCATAATAAATTATTATTATTATCATCATCATCATCATCATCATCATCTTACAATTGAAACATGTACTTAGGACTGCAATCCTTTGAGACATCTCCACAAGGATATCCCTGAACAACACAATAGCCTGAATCTCACAATTTAATGGAGAAAGCACTCTAATGGAATATTTGGCCTCAAATGTCTCTTTACAAGCTTTAGAGACCATTACCTCCCTTCTATTGAATTCTGGTGCTGGAAAAAGCAAAAGGAGTACAGATTGCTAAGTTTGCTGTGAATAGATGAGTCCTCCAGTCCCTAGATGCTCCTAAGATAAGGAAAAATGTTACTTCTAGAACTGGTGTATATAGTCATCTCACTGGTCCCAAAGATATTTTTTTGAATGGTAGAGAAAAGTAATACCCACTTGTTCTGATATATTGGGGCTTAATTGCTCTAATAGTAAAATTGCTCTGTAATATTAAGGTTCTCCAACTTGAGGCTCCTCAAGGTGTCTCAGACTTAATTCCTAAAATTTCCAAACAGTATAGATATTGGACTTAGGAAAGCAGATCAATAAATAGCCCTGAGAATAAATGTCCCTGGATTTTTCTGTCATTCTTTGGAGGCATGCACCATTAATTTTCTACATGATATGTGAAATTGTAATGGAATAAAATTGCTGGCATACCTATGAAAAAAACAAAACTGAAATAAGAAAAATAGGTATTGGGAATATATTATTTTCTCTTTTTTTATAAAACAAGTTTCAACAAAAGAGATAAGGAAATAGAAAAAAGGGATTTGGAAAAAAAATCAGAAAAAGCGCAGAAAAAAAATTGGAAAAAGTAACTTTCTACAGTTCAGATACAAATCTAGAGTACATTAGCCTCTTACTCTAAAATTAATAATAAACATTCTGTAATCATAAACCATTTCAACTGCCGATTCCAAAAACTAAAATTTCATTTCTTTCAGTTTCAGGAAAAAAAAATCCAGAATGATTTCCAATAGAAACAAAGATGGACAAACTAAGTATATTTTTATTCAAAATAGTTTTGCCATTGCAACCAATTCCATCAACTTCACCATCCATTCCTCCATAGTAGCAATTTCTGCATACAGAAGTCTTGCTGATTGTTATATGTAGAAACAAAGTACCATGTTTTCTTTTAATCTGTTTATCCATCAAGCCTAAAAAGAAAACACCTGGTTTCAATTGTACATTTATTTTGTAAATAAATGTGTCACCCAAATGTCAAATCATGTTCATCCAACTTCAATAACCTCCTATTTCTCAAAGTCACCTGGTCTTTCATCCATACCAGATAACAAGCAGCAAAATATAGTTTTCAGTCAGATAATCTTAGCCCCTCTCGGGAATATATATTTCTAATTTATGTGTTGAATCTTTTTAATAATAAATCCACATACCATGAAAAAACATCAATTGATTTTCAACAAACAGATGGTGGCTTTAGAGTGTTTTTATTTTTTGAGTGATAAAGAGCTTGGATATTTTGGTTTCCTAATTAATTGCAATATATGTATAGTGTATATATAGGTAATCCTGGATTTACAACCGCAATTGAGCCCAAAATTTATGTTGTTAAGCAAGACAGTTAAGTGAGTTTTGCCCCATTTTTATGGCTTTTTGCCATGGTTGTTAAACAACCACTACAGTTGTTAAGTTAGTAAACAATTATTAAGTAAATCTGGCTTTTCCATTGCCTTGTCAGAAGGTCACAAAAGGTGATTACATGACAAACCTGTTTTAATTGTTGGCCAATGGTGTGGTGAACATATTCTTTCTACAATCATGTATGTTTTCTAAAACACTTGCTCTGATTTCTAAGCTTTTACTCTCAAAAGCTAGGAAAGAATTCCTAAATTTAGGATGAATCTTGGTTGTCTGGCGGATCTCTCAGTAACAGTTTTGGCAATAGAAACAGTCGTTCAGGGAACATTTTAACAAAAGAAGGGTTATATAAATTGGCTAAGAGCCAAAAGAAGGTCATCTGTTATTATATGACACAAGACCCTTAGGGGAACTTTGCTGATTCATGTGATGGGTAAATACATTTATCACAGGCAATGCAGGCACATTTTATCCATATCAGATAGGACTTTTATCATGCATCTGATTAGCTTCAGTAACTTCAGTCCCTCAATTTCTATACTTCGAGAACAGTTTATTTTTGGAATCTATAATTTCTCTCCCTACCCCACCCCAGTGATTAACCATATCTCATAAAATGATGTAATAAATTCCAATTAAAACTGGTAACTGTCAACATGGTGAACTATAGAATAAGGTTTTGTTGTCTTAAAAATAGAGTGGTTGGAGATAGTTAAATAGTTGTCTCTATAATGCATTAACATTCCAGTTCTATCTCAATAGTCAGACAGTTCTTACTCAGACTTTCCCACCTGGCCGCTCCAGGTTATATCTGATCATGACTTCTAGAATTTTCAGGGCCCAGTTGACTTAGAATTTGGGCAGCAAATTGGAGAAGACTGTCTTCTTACCATGCCCCATGATATCCATCTTGCTAGAAGAATCAGTAGCTATAATTAGTAGTGACTATCTGAGCAGAATGGGGACATTCAGGGGAGCAAATGGGTGGCAGCTTTGAGGTGAAAAGTGCATGAGGTGGGAAGTGCATTCATGGTGGAATTAGTCCAGCTTGTATTATGATATTAAGCTATTTCAGGGCCCCGATATACAGTAGAAATAATATTGACAAATATATGGAGAAATTTGATGGAGAAATCAAATGTCCATATCTATACACTTTGGATAGGATTAATTGTAAGGCTATTTTCTCTATTAACAGCTGTCCAAATGCATTGTGATTGCAACTCATTGGAATGTGGGAGTTTTAATCCCAAGCTGTTTAAATGATTTAAGCTACACAAGATTTCTAAATACATTTTGCAGATATTAGGACAGAAGTACACCAAGTGAAGAATAGGATGAAAAGACAAGACATTGAATATCACAGTCTTCCAACTAATATGAGTGGAAAAATCTTTTGCAAAATTATCTTAATTTACAGAACTTACTTTTTCTTGCCCTGTCCTGTAGACATCTTTTTAAAAATCCCAGAAACAGAGGGAAAGGTTCTTCACACTGCAAATCTGGATTTACTTCTGCCAAGATCACCATCATTTTTTCTGGATTTAGCCTCATTGTATATCTGTGTTTGTATGGACGAACATAAACATAACTTGTATAGGCATTAATCAATTGTCATTTCAAATATCTGAATTTATTTTAAGTGCAAGTGATAAACTGGTGATCTTCTAATATGCATCTTTGACTTGGATAGTATATGTACATGCATGCATGCATGCATGCATACATACATACATACATACATACATACCCATTTTGCTTCTTCCTAATGGAATAAATACTGGTTATGAAGGACACAGAAAATGAGTTTGGAGCAAAAAGTCAAAAGTATTAAACATAGGTGATAAGAAAAAAAGGAAACCTAGCTTAGCTCAATTTACATTTATGTCACTCACTATACCTTGCAAATCATTCTTCCTTCTATCACATCCGCACACTGCTTCTTACATTGTCTTTGTATTTTAAACTTCCTGACTTTTTTAGGATCTCATCATCTTTATCTAAACATGATTTTCTTAGTCTTCTCCTTTATCTTGGCCTATTTATTATTATCTGTTCAGAACAATGTGAAGTCACAGTTGCTAATTCTTTAGCTGACATTGGCCTTCATATGCATCATGTTCTTCTCAAGAACCTAGCCTAGGATGTTATAATGTTTTGACAAGTGTATATGTGGATCCAAGCAGTGTAGCCCTTAATCAAGCATATTATTCCAATCATGGGTCACATATGCAGTTTTCACACTTATGTTAAACATTCTTTTAATTTTCTTTGATTACATTTTGTAAATATTTTCCCTCTATATGAGTTATACTATTTCTTTCTCTCAAACTTTTTTTGGCACAATAATTCTCTTATATGAGGGTTTTCTCTCATCCACAGCCTTGCTCATGTCATTATTTAAAAAGGAGTCTTTACTTTCTGTTTAATGCACCCCATAAAATACCTTTGCTGTGCTCTAGGAAGCTTACATGCTTTCCTTTCTCACATCTGCTTTCCATTCATTTTTATACTTTCACTTCTTACACACATTTGACTTCCTTCTCATGTTTTTCACTTCTTTTCTTCTATGTCCAATTTCCCATAAATCCATTCTTAAGATTTGTCTGCTTCACATTTAGGCCACCTCATTATCCATTTATTTTTCATTAATTCTATCAAAATTCCACTTATAACATCAAATTAATCATGCTTTTCAATTTATATTCATTTCTTTGTCAAGTGTAGCCATGAAAAGATGTACACTTATGCCACGTACCTGAAACAGACAGATGTATTCTAAGCAAATCTAACCAGTCACTATTATCACTCTTTCTTTGATCTTGGAATGGCCAATCACAATTTGTACTTTTTCCTCTTATTCCTACCTATTTATACATGATTTCATTCACAATTTCTCCCAAACTGATCTCTTGGGTCATCACCGGAGCACTACATACAACTATAACCAACTTACGGATGCCTTACTTTACCTATTCAGCAGGATCCAGAATTCAGCAGCTATATACTTACCAACATTGGGAACATGCTCTGTAACCTTGCACTCATTGTAGTTTCTGAATATTTTTCAAAAGCCATTCTATATTGCAAGAATCCAATTGGGTGATCCATACAATACACATTCACTATCTAGGGACTGCCTTGCAAGGCAACACAGATAGTCCTCACTTAACAACTGCAATTGGGACCAGCAACTCTATCACTAAGTGACACAGTTTTAAAGTAAAAATATCACATGAATGCATCTAATTTACAACATCAATTACAGCAGTGGTCATGAAGCAATTTACCAATGGTTATTAAGCATGACATCATGTGCCCATGATTGTAACTTTCGGTCAGCTTCTCCACTGATTTTGCTTGTCAGAAGTCAACTTTGATGGTTACACATGGTGATCGTGTTACTACAGGTTCAATGTAATAGCCATAAGTAATAGCCATTTTTGGGCGGTTTTGGGGTGGTTTTAGGCCTTATTTTGGCCTGCTTTTTTGGGGTCATTTTTGGCTCATTTTCAGCCCATTTTTGGTCCATTTTATGGCCTGTTTTTGGCCTGTTTTCAGTCTGTTTTTCAGCTGATTTTCGCCTGGCAGAGTGCTGCAGGAGGCTATGGAGAGTGAAAACAAGGAGCAGGAGGGTGTGTGTGCATGCGGCCTGTTTTAGCTGCCAGAGGCACTGCAGCCAGTCCCTTGATATTTCCAGGCTGGCCCTATGGGCCAGATCTGGCCCACAGCCCTTGAGTTTGACACTCCTGGCCTAAACAATCAGTCATAAGTCAAGGACTACCTGTAACTTACTCCAGAAGATAGATAGTAGGTAGGTAGGTAGGTAGGTAGATAGATAGATAGATAGATATAGAGATATCAATGACCTCTTCTTGGCATTCAAAGAGCTTCTAGCAATTTGATCTGTAAACCATATCTTGGACTGTGTTTACTCTGTCTCTTTAAAAAGAGTTTCTCTGAATAACTTGTGAGGCCTGTAGTAGGATAGTTATTTTCAACTTGGAGCAGGAATGAATAATATTGTTTCCCAGATGTTGGTAAAGACACTATCCCTAATTAGCATAATCAATGTTGGTTACAATCCAGTAGAGGGGTCCAAATCACCACCCATCTCCAGGAATTTACAGAAAAAGTAAATTAGTTCAAGCTGTTCATGGAATATATACTTCTTTCTTTATATATAGTTCAATCACTTTTTCCAAATTTCTCTTGCAAACATTTGTTCAGACTTACTGTACTTATTATTAGCAAACATTTGCTTACTTGACTGCCACATCTACAATTCCTGCGTCTCACCCAAACATTATTGATTCCGATCATAATGTCAGACTATTCTAATTCTTGGCCTTTCTTTAAATGCAAAATATTGCACAACAAATTCAGTTTTTGTACACGAACTTGACATTGGTTGGAGGTGTTATGTATGTAGGTTTAAATGTTATTGGTTTATTTGAACTGTTCTTGTAAAATGTCAAATGGGATTGGTTTAAATAGTGCGGGAAAAACCCTGCACTCCGATTGGCTGGCAACTACGGCTGCTGGCTATAAGAAGCAGCCGTAGCCCAGCCAAGTCGGGTCCATTCGAGCTGTAGTCACTTAATAAACTCTTCACTGAAGCTCTTTGCGTCTGACTCTTCATGCAAACTTAACAGGAGGGAATTTGGAATGCTAATTAGATTTCCCTGTCTGCTTGGAGATGCATTTCAGCCTCTTTGAGAGATATTCAGCTTCTAATTCTCTGAGGATAATTCTCCAGGCAATGGGCCTGGGAATAAGAACTCCTTTTTTCCCATAGAACCAAACTTCCCATCAGACTGTGTAATGAAAGTGGAATTGCATTATAATGAGAGCTGTGTATGTATGAGACACACTCAAATATAAGTTAGTTAGAATATATTAGGTTCAAAGGCTGGCAGCATGTTTGAAGCCTCATAACTTATGTATATATGTATTTTGCAGTTTTCCTTACCTTACAAAAACGATGCGCGCATCCTGATTGAAAGGTCAGAATGGAAGGGCATGAAATTGCATCAGATGATGGATTCAAATAGATGAGCATTTTCTTTTCTGCTTAGTAACATTTATACTTGCTTTTAAAAAGGGCTAAATTTTGCTGGTTACTTTCCATTCCAAGACTGGTCTGAAAACAAATACAAGAATACTTGATTTTAATTGGAATTATTTTTAAGATAAATGTTTTGGATTACATTTTTAGAAAAAAAAATATAGATTTGACTTCTGGACCAAGATTTGAATTCTTAATCCTGAATCCAAGTATACCATGTATCATTTTCATGTCCAGAAAACCATATATCAAAATAGATCACTCCTTGCTCATCCTTCTGCTGGAAATCATTATACATGGAAAGCTGGAAAAAGAAAAAAATAATTAATTCAGATCCATTGTGCACTTTCTCTCCAGTGCTTCTTGCACTCCTCCTTTCTGGTTCAAACAATAACTGCAAAGAAAGAGACATTCCAAGTTGGCTCTGTAACGCTCTTTCCGTCTATTTCCCTCTCTGCAATTATGTCATCAATGGAATTTATTAAAAAGTGTGCATTGTATGCACACAATTTCTATTCCTACACTTTCAGGCTTCATTCAAAGTGACATCATCTCCAAAACTGATCTATGTCCTCCCAAAACTTTCAGAAAAATTAAGACACAATTATATAGAAAGTATTCCCAGGACAGTACAAGAAAAGGAAGAAGATGTATTTCCATGGTCAGCTGTAACTTCCTAATCGGAGTAGTTTAACCAAGTCTTTCTAGTTCCAGTCGAAGGAGGGATATATCAGGAACTTGTTTTTCATTCCATATTTATGATGACATAGCCATTCCACTATTGTGATACTTTCCTCTCCCCCACTTCTTTCTCTCTCCCCGTTCTCTCTCTCTCTCTCTCTCTCTCTCTCACACACACACACACACACACACACACACAAACTGCAGAAAATATGAAATGGTTATTTGCCTGAGGCAAGTTTATTTCTTCATCTCTTCCACTTCGTATTTAGTATCCTCCACTCCCTGTCAGCCCAATTGGCTGTCAGCCATACAGTTCTCAAGAGCACAAGATTGAGAAAGCTGACTGATCAACTCCACTGCATTGCATAATAACAGCAACTCCCCGTGGAAGTAGTAATGCCAGTTTTTCATTGCAGAAGGAAGAATTATGGTATAGCAATACCTCACTGTGGAGTATGAGAATTTGAAAGTAGGAGCAATAGGAAGGGTGTGAGCAGAAAAACGCATGGAGAATTGTTTCTATTCAAGACAATACTAGCCAGTGCTTGTTTCATAACGTCCTTAACATAAATGAAGAGGCGGAAGGTGTTCAGAAGTGTAGTCTGCAGTGTGATCACCAGATGGAGCTTCAAAGAAACATACCTTTAACAGACAGATTTAACAGATAATCAGAGTTGGAAGGGACCTTGTATATAGGCACTTGAGATCTTTATATCTGACACTGTGTGTACTGTCTACATAACCTGTGTTGTGCCTGTGTGCCCCTACTTTCTTGCCACCTGTTTGATTAATGCACATGGTATGGCACTCACTATTAAAAGCTTGGTTTTGGTTGACAGCAAGGTTGAGACCTGATTCATCTGAAGAAATTAGCTGCCAGGCTACAATATTAATTTCTGCACGATCACTGGTAATATTGCCCAATAACGTCTGCCAATTCTTATGTGTGTGATATATCAAAATGTTACTTTAACAATTATTTTTGGCAATTTAAGCTTTCATGACAGCGTGAAAAGTCCCTGTATTGCTTGTTCTGCATTATATGCATAACTTTGGATAATTAAACTATGGTTTCCTCTAGTCAGTTTTCTGAGTTTGCATAACATACTGAAACTCATGATTAAAATGACATACTGAGCATAACATAATAATATAACAAGGTTGCCTATTTGAAGTTGTGTTCAGTGGCCACCATGTATAAAAAAAGGTAAATATTTCCCCTGCCCAGTCGTGTCCAACTCATGTCCAACTAGAGAAGGGTGCTGATCTCCATTTTGTAGCCAGCATTGTCCAAAGATAGTTCTGTAGTCATGGGTGTTATGTATGTAGGTTTGAATGTTATTGGTTTATTTGAACTGTTCTTCTAAAATGTCAAATGGTATTGGTTTAAATAGTGCGGGAAGAAACCCTGCACTCCCATTGGCTGGCAGCTACGGCTGCAGGCTATAAGAAGCAGCCGTAGCCAAGCCAGGACGGGTCTATTCGAGCTGTAGTCACTTAATAAACTCTTTGCTGGAACTCCTCGCGTCTGACTCTTCATGCAAACGTAACACTGGCGACGAAGGTGGGATTTCCCTGAAGAGAAGACGACACGACGAACAAGCAACTGGCGAGATGGCTGCGCTGAACACCCCCAGCACCGTTCGATCCGGCGACGGAAGACTGGGAATCATATGCGGATCGTTTCCACATGTTCCTGGAGAACGATCTCGCCGGCATCCCGAGAGGCGGAAGAGGGGTCTTTCTCACGCACTGTGGTCCGGCAGTCTTCAAAATGGCGAAGGCGTTGGCGGAGCAGCAGAGCTGAAGGTAATGGAATGGCCCGATTTAGAGAAACTTTTAAGAGCCCATTACGCCCCACAAGTATCGTGCCTCATTAAGAACACGAATTTTACCGTCGGGATCAAGGGGATAGCGAGAATGTTAATGACTTCGTGGCAAGTTTAAGGGACATTGGGGGTGCTTGTGACTTTACTAACTTAGAAGAGGCCATGCGTGATCGGTTTGTTTTAGGCCTAAAAGATAAGGTCTTACAAAGCAAACTTTTAATGAAACCTAAGATCACGTTTAAAGAGGCCATTGAAGAAGCTGTTTCAGCGGAAGCCACCAAGTCCTCAGCTGCGGCCATGAAAAGATTAACAAGGCCTCAAGCCAGGCCTCAAGCCATTCTGATGGGGAAAAATCCACAACAGCTCATTGGAACAAATAGACTCTGATTCTGATGGCAGTGAGACAGAGGGGATTTTTAAACTCAGAATGGAGAAGAAAAGAAAAGACTCTGGGAAGAACAGGCAAGGGTTCTATTGCAGAGGCTGTGGGGGCCACCCCGCACTGAATGCAAGTTCTTTGACTCCATTTGCCTACGTTGTGAGAAACGGGTCACATAGCCAGAGTCTGCAAATCATCCAGAACTCCACCAGTTAGGAAGAAATTTCCTGATAGAGACTTTAAGCCCAACAATTTCCTTGAAAAATGGGGCAAAATTTAGAAGCAAATGGCAAGAATGAAACTCACCAAACAATCACTATTGGTCATTCTTCACCCTTAAATAGCAGAAAAGTACACGTGAAGGTGTTTATTGAAGGAAGGCCTTGCCAAATGGAAGTGGACTCAGGCTCTTATTTATCTATGGTGTCATGGGACACTATCCACAGACTCTTTCCCAAAATTCAGAAAAAGCATTTCCAGAAGCAAGCACTGACTCTCAAAGACTACCAAGGGAACAAGATTCCAGTAGTTGGAGCGAGAGATTTCAATGTGCAGTTTAAAGGCCACACCAAACGTTTGCCCCTGACCATCGTGGACAAGGATCGCCCAAGTTTGCTGGGACTTGAGTGGTTCAAGCCACTTGGCATCGAGGTGACTGGCATCCATCACGTGAGCAGTTCTGACTGGGAAGAGTCCTTGAAGTCTGAGTTTCCAGAGGTCTTCAGTGAAGGACTGGGCAAGTATATGGGGACCCCTATTGCTTTCAGCCTAGACCCCAAGGTGCCCCCAATTCGTTTAAAGCCCAGGAGGGTCCCATTTGCTTTAAAGGAAAAAATTGATGCACAATTAGATAAGCTCATTGCTCAAGGGGTTTTAGAGCCTACTGACCACTCCAGATGGGAAACACCCATAGTCACACCAGTCAAGGCTGATGGGTCAGTGAGAATCTGTGGTGACTATAAGGGGACACTGAACCATGCGCTGCAGCAGAGCATATCCTGTACCAGTTGTGCATCATCTGCTCCATTCCCTTGGCAGGGGTACAGTATTTGCTAAACTGGACTTAGCTCAGGCATATCAACAATTAACAGTTGATGATGCCACTGCAGAGGCACAAACAATTGTGACTCATAGAGGTGCCTTCAAATGTAAAAGACTACAATTTGGAGTAAGCGTGGCACCTGGCATTTTTCAAAGCCTTATGGAAAGAATGTTGCAAGGACTGCCAGGGGTAGTGCCTTATTTTGATGATGTATTAATCTCTGCTGAAAATGACACTCAGCTTCAAGAAAGACTCAGAGAAGTCCTTACCAGATTCAGAAAAGCGGGTTTAAAAGTCAAGGAAGACAAATGTACACTCAAAACAGACAGAGTTGAGTTCCTGGGGTATATGATTGACAAGCATGGCATCCATCCTACTGATGCCAAGGTTAAAGCAATCAAGGAAGCCCCTAAACCTCATGCAAGGCAGATTTGCAAGCCTTCCTTGGACTTATTAACTTTTACCACATGTTTCTACCTCACAAAGCATCTATTGCTGAGCCCTTACATCGCCTGCTTGATAAGAAAGCTGTTTGGATCTGGGGGCGGAAGGAACAGTCAGCATTTAACAGTATTAAGAGACTAATCACGTCTGATGCTGTGTTGATACAATTCTCTGAGAATTTGCCTGTTGTTCTGACTTGTGATGCATCCCCTTTTGGAGTGTGGGGGGGGTGGTTTGAGTCACAGGCTTCCCAATGGAAGGGAAGCCCCAATTGCATTTACTCTCGCACTTTGTCCAAAGCAGAGAGGAATTATAGCCAATTGGACAAGGAGGCTTTAGCAGTTGTTGCAGCTGTTAAGAAATTTCATGAATATCTGTATGGCAGGTCATTCACCATTGTTACAGATCACAAACCTTTATTAGGCATTGTGGCAGGAGACAAACCTACACCTAATATCCTGTCACCAAGAATGCTGAGATGGACTGAATTTCTTGCAGCCTATTCATACAAACTGATTCACAGGCCTGGCAAGGACATTGGACATGCTGATGCACTGAGTCGTTGCCCACTACCTTGCCACAAGGAGGACTTTGAACTTGAAACTCACACCTTTTTCCTGGAGACCGTGGCTAAGCTTCCAGTCCATGCTGCTGAGATTGCCAGAGAAACTACCAAAGATGCTGTATTAGCACCTGTTATGGGCTGGATTAAGAAAGGTTGGCCTCTTCAAGATCTACCTCACCTTGCCCAACCTTTTAAGTCCAGGCAAACTGAGTTATCTGTGTTAAGAGGATGTATTTTGTGGGGTAACAGGGTGGTTATTCCTGCAAAACTGCAAAGGGAGGTTTTGGAAATGTTACATGAGGGTCATCCTGGGATTGTAAGGATGAAAGGTTTGGCCAGGAGTTATGTATGGTGGCCAGGTATTGACAAAATGGTTGAAAACTGGGTGGCATCTTGTCCCAATTGCCAGGTAGTCAGGCCTGCCCCACCTCACGCCCCCACACAGGAATGGGAATGTCCTAGGGGCCCATGGTCTAGAATCCACATTGATTTTGCAGGCCCTACAAGAGGGCACACTTTTCTAGTGCTAGTAGATGCATACTCTAAATGGCTAGAGGTAATTCCCATGACATCCACTACAACTGAGGCTGTCATCAAGCAGCTCAGAAAATTGTTTGTCACCCATGGGCTACCAGATGTCCTTGTTTCTGACAATGGCCCTCAATTCACATCTAACATTTTTGAATCCTTTCTAGCTCAACAGGGCATCAGACATGCCCTCACTGCCCCTGGGCACCCTTGCCAATGGCGGGCTGAACGCATGGTACGCTTCACCAAAGAGAAGCTTCAGCAGCTGGGTCCTGGGGACATCACTGAGAAGCTTGAAAAACTTCTTAGTACTCAGCACATCACTCCTAGCCCATCAACTAACTTGTCCCCAGCAGAGTTGTTGATGGGCAGGAAACTTAGGTCTTCCCTTGACCGCCTTCATCCCACTTACGCACCCAGCACCACTGGATTCCACTTCCAAAGTTCGTTCTTTTAGTGTGGGTGATTCTGTCTATGCTAGGAACCTTATAGGTGAACCTTTGTGGATTCCTGCTGAAATAACTCACATCACTGGCCCTCGTTCTTACAGGGTACAAACAGAGGATGGCCTCCTCTGGAGCAGGCACATTGACCAACTTAGATCCAGGTTCCCTCAGGAACATCGACCCTGTCCTCTCTAGGTCCCTCACCTGATGTCCCTTCTAGGGGAAGGAGGGAACAGGAGGAAAATCAGCAAACAGGAATCAACCCCATGTGTAACGAGCCATTGCGACAGGAACCATCCCGAACCCTGTCACAAAGCCCCATCCATCCTTAGAAGTGGAAGATTGCACATCACTACCTGACTTGGGTGCTGACATTGGAATGGAGATGGGTTGGGAGGAGAGACCAGATTCTAACAGTCTAACAGGGTCTTCTTCCTCAGGAAGTCCCAACAGGGAAATGTCAGTAGACACATTTCCCTCTCACTGGGTGAGAACGTTAAAGCTTCTGAACCACGAAGGTCTCAACGTACACGTAAGAGCCCCACCTATTTAAAGGAATACATTAGATAGGTTGGGGTTTGGTATGGACTGAACCTAGTGGGGAGGGGTGTTATGTATGTAGGTTTGAATGTTATTGGTTTATTTGAACTGTTCTTGTAAAATGTCAAATGGTATTGGTTTAAATAGTGCGGGAAGAAACCCTGCACTCCCATTGGCTGGCAGCTACGGCTGCAGGCTATAAGAAGCAGCCGTAGCCAAGCCAGGACGGGTCTATTCGAGCTGTAGTCACTTAATAAACTCTTTGCTGGAACTCCTCGCGTCTGACTCTTCATGCAAACGTAACAATGTGGCTGGCATGATTATACACTAAGGTGCACAGAACACTGCTACTTTCCCGCCAAAGTGGTACCTATATATCTACTTGCTTTGATTTTGCGTGGTTTTGAATTGCTAGGTTGGCAGGAGCTGAGGCAAGTAACGAGAGTTCTTTCTGTAACATGGTGCTCGGGCCTCGGGTGCCAGCCTTCTGGATGACAGCCCAATGTCTTAGCCCAAAACAAATCCTTGTCAATGAGAATATCTGAACAAAGCAGTAGCATATAATTGAACCTTTGGGAACAGGACTTCTTTGACTCTGAACTACCTATGGAAATCATGCAGGATGCCTGATTTGAAAAGGGTGATCTACACAGGGAATCAATCTGTCTCCACTAAGCTTTTGTGCCATGTCCTTATAAGCTATCCCGTAAGGAGATGGTGTAATGGATTTGCAAATTGTTTGCATGAACTGCCTTTATCCATACCCCAGCTCTACTGTCTTACTCTTGGGGCTTCTTGAAAGAAGAGCTGACCTGCTCAGCACATACAGCATTCTCACTTACATCCCCCAGGTTATCCTATAAGCCTTGAATGAATAGTGAATGTGGAATAAAGGAAGCCAGATGCACAATTGCTTTACTCAGCTATAGGCAGTTTACAATGGATAGGATCATCCAAACTTTTTGGCTAGTTTTTAAGTGCTAGAATAGAAGTTTGGAAATATATTTTTCCCAGTGACTCTTTAGGCCACAGGTGTCAAACTCGATTCCGTCATGTGACGTATCGTGATGTATCAAGACTTTTTTGCCTTTGCGGAGCCAGGGTGGGTGTGGCCTGTACATGACACATCTGGCCTGTGGGCCGCCAGTTTGACAGGCCTGCTTCTCTTCCTTACTCCAGATGCAGTTGTAAGCCAATAAGAATAAGTGGTTGATCTCATTCCCAGGACTGCTTGATGCATTATTTCTTGGAGTTTCCTACTCTTAGGATATACAGTTTGCTTAATTAATGATTTATTTAAATAATGTGCAACTTAGTCATGAGTTTTACATGGCAGGATTTCTTAATAATCCATGGCACTTTCTAAAATAAAATGGTTGTTTAGGGGAAACAAAATGCAATGAGTTCACACATCACACAAAACTCTAATGTGCTTTGTATGATGTGTGAATAGCTGTTGTGTTTTGCAAACCATTGCTTTTTGGCAGCTATGGTTTCTTCAGCCAGTCATAATTAAAATAAACCATATTCTGAGAAAAAAATATTATCCATCTACTTAGCTATCATATGTATTCACATATTCATCACAGTTCTCTTTGGGATAAACAATATTATGAAAGTACATTTAAGAAATAAGAAATATAAAGCAACAGAAATGAAACACACAACATGAAAAAATAAGCATAACTAAACTTACCGTAGTTAATGAAAGACTTTGGCATAGTATTAAGACATCAGGTTAGAAACCAGCAGCTTGTGAGTTCTAGTCCTCCTTAGTCATAAAGGCAGCAATATCTTTCTCTCAATCTCGGGAAGGAAGCAATGGCAAACCACTTCTGAAAACCTTGCCAAGAAAACTGCAGGGATTTTCTAGGTAATATCCAGGAATCAGACATAACTGAAGAAAAGAAAAAAGAAACTTTCCTTTTAACCATTCACTGTTCCGTCATGTTCTTTATTATTCAAATTTAATTCATTCTCTATATGACTACAGCAATTTTGGAGCCATGAGAGTTGCATGGTGTAGATCTGATCCTCATATACTGTACATACCATATGAACACTTCTACATATATGTTCTCGCAAAAAAATCTTAATTTTTTAATACAGCAGAACTGTTGAAGGCAGAAGCTGAGTTATTGCTACAGACTATATTCTTCAGATCCTTGTCTTCATATGGCCATGTTTTTCTGTAAATGAATTAATTCATTTTTTCAGCTACATAATGAAACTCCCTGCATATTAAGAATGGATGAAATGGAGAATACACAGCTGAAACATTTATTAAGCCAAATATATTTTTGTTTGCTTCTGAAACAAATTATGGCTTCTTGCACATGGGCTGAATGAATTTTCCCTGATCATAAAGTGACTCAAAAACATCTCCAGGGTAGCCAACTCAAAATAAGAGTGTGGGTCTGCCATTTTTCCAATGTGTTTTTTGCTTTCAGCTTTAGTTGTCTCTATGTTGTGGCTTGACAAACAACCTTGAGTGGCTCAGAAATCTGCATATTTTCACCCACATTTCCATTATTCTTCTCTTTATATCCTGGGTCTTTTTCACTCTAAGTTTTATTGCCTCCTGCACCAAAGAATAGAAATGCATTATTTATTTATGCAATACTTACATATGTTCAATTAACAAAGTTCTAACATATTGATAATTCATTCAAACATTAACAATGTTTTAATACATTTGTTCGGTTCTATTTGTGACCTGTAAATAGTTCTGCTATCTCACATGTAGCAAGCTGGGCTGCATAAGACACCTCTAGCAAAGGGATACCTAAAGCTCCACCTTTTAACTGCCATCTAGGCGCCATCCAGAAGACTGTAATTCATATCTCAATAGCCTTACCCTATAGCAGGGGTCACCAACCTTTTGGACATCAGGGACCACCAAACTCATAAATTTAAATCCCAGGGACCATGAACCAGTTCTGTGGGCATGGCCTAATTTGTGGGCGTGGCTTGTATGTAAATATTATAAATATTTATATAAATATTGAATTTTTTTATAAAAAAAGAACAACTTTTACCCAAAATCAGGCAAAGCAGGCAAGCAGATTGAGTTGCTCATAGAATCACAGATTCTATCAGAGATCTATCTATCTGCCATCGGCTAGCTCAGTCTGTCACATAAAATTTGCTTGCAAGCACACTCATAAAATTTGCTAGCAAGCAAATTCACAAAATTAACTCACAATACACCATGTATGTAAATATTGATTTTTTTTATAAAAAAGAGCAACTTTTACCCAAAATCAGACAAAGCTGGCAGGCAGATTGAGTTGCTCACAGAATCATTCAGTGATCTATCTGCCATCGGCTACCTGAGTCTGTCCCATAAAATTTGTTTGCCGTGAGTCTGCACTGAATAATAGAACCTTCAGTCCTAAGGGAGGTTCGGCTGTGCTTAAAAGCAGAGCCAAAGATCTAAAGACTAAATAGAAAGCAAGAAATCCAACCATTTCCTGCTTCTTAGCTAATCTAAATCTCCCGACACAGCAGAACAGCTGATGGTTGGAAAAAGGAAAAATGGCAATTTATTTTATTTATTTTTATTTATTTATTTTGTCAAGCGATTATAAGATTACAGGTATAAGTATAGACATAGTTATGAGTACATGAAATGGATACATATAAGAAAAATAAAAAAACAATAGGACAGGGACGGTAGGCACATTGGTGCGCTTATGCACGCCCCCTACAGACCTCTTAGGAAAGGGGTGAGGTCAATAGTAGACAGTCTAAGGTTAAAGTTTTTGGGGTTTGGGAAAGAAACCACAGAGTCAGGTAGAGTATTCCAGACATTGACCACTCTGTTGCTGAAGTCGTATTTCCTGCAATCAAGTTTGGTGCGGTTTACCTTGAGTTTGCATCTATTGTGTGCTCTTGTATTGTCATGGTTGAAGGTGAAGCATTCATTGACAGGTAGGACATTGCAATATATAATTTTATATACTATACTTAGATCAGACCGAAGGCAGCATAGTTCTAGGTTTTCTAGGTCTAGAATTTCAAGTCTGGTGGCATAAGGTATTCTGCAATGAGTAGAGGAGTGGAGAACTCTTCTTGTGAAATATTTCTGGACTCTCTCAACTGTATTAATATCAGATACGGGTTCCGTAATGCAGGTTCCAGACTGATGAGCTGTATTCAAGTATTTGTCTAGCAAATGTTTTGTATGCCCTAGTTAGTAGTGTGATATTACCAGAGAAAAAGCTATGTAGGATTAGGTTAACAACTCTTAATGCCTTTTTGGCTATGTAGTTACAGTGAGCTCTAGCACTTAGGTCATTAGAGATGAATACTCCAAGGTCCTTTACAGAGCTTGGATCATCAACAAGGTCTTGACTATTCAGCTTGTATTTTATTTTCTGATTTTTTTTGCCAATATGTAAGACGGAGCATTTATTTGTTGAGATTTGAAGTTGCCATTTGTTTGACCATTCTGATACATAGTCAAGGTCTTTTTGAAGGGTAGCAGTATTGTCTGTGGTGGTGAATAGTTTTACATCATTAGCGAAGAAAACGCAGTTGCTCTTAATATGATCACAGAGGTCATTTATGTAGAGAATGAAGAGAGTTGGTCCTAGAACACTGCCTTGGGGGACACCACTGTTGACAGGTACAGAATTTGATAGGATGTCCCCAATTTTGACCATTTGTTGTCTGTTTGACAGGAATGCTTCTATCCATTTATGAAGGTGACCAGAGATACCATAAGATTTTAGTTTTAGGAGTAGTTTGTCGTGTACCACTGAATCAAAGACTTTAGAGAAGTCTATGTAGATTGTGTCTATTGCTTTGCCCTGATTGAGTTGTGTAGTCCATGTGTTTTTGCAGTGTAAAAGTTGCAGATTACAGGATAGTTTTTCCTGAAACCAAATTGTTTATTAGAGAGTAGGTTAGCAGGCAAATTTGCCGGGTAAGGAGTGAGTGGGCAGGAGGGTTCCCACACGCCATGTGGGCGGCGCAGCCTTGTGTTTCTGAGCAGCCTGGATTAATTGCTTCGGGGGGGTGCTCTGATGGTGAGATTTCTCTGCGGCCTACCAAAATTTCCTCATGGCCCACCAGTTGGCGACCACTGCCCTATAGCATAGTCAACTTGCAACCAGCACTAGCATAGGTTATGCGTTGCCCTATTCCATAATGTGGTTTATTTGGATTTATAAAGCATTGTGTGTCAAATCCATAATACAAGACATGAAGTAATGTGAACTGAAACATTAAATCAAGGATTATAACAAACCATGGTTTGAGGCTAGCTATCAGGCTCAACTTTTATTATACAATAGGTTGGGAGCCAGAACTTATGAGGACCTTGATTTGATTAATTGACACTGAGTACTTTTCCAGTATGAATTTGTGAAAACAGAATACATTAATTTAGAAAAGGTTTGAAGGCATTAATGGGACAAAGTTAATAAATGGAAAATATGCAGGAATCAAAGAGCTGGAGGCAGATATGCATTGGACTTGTGGTGGCATTGCAAAGTAATTCACCCATTATGAAGACTAGGAGAAGGTGAATAAAATTGGTAATTAGATGAATGTGAAATAAATTGAGGAACATATTAGAAAAGGGTTTTAAATTTTACAGATAATTTGAATTTTGCAAGGAGAACCTGCCTGATGATCTGATAGAGCTGGAATAGTTTATTGATTTTATTTCTGGTTTTAAATATGCAAGAGGTTAACTGTCTTTGTTGTTTCAAAGATTCATATACTACTGACACCAAAATTCAAAAAGGAAAGATCAAGTGGCTTGGTGGAAGCTAAACAGCAGCAGCTAAGTCTAATGAGGTCAGTGTGCAAAATTGTGTAACATGTTGATTGAGTATGTACATAGAATTCCATGCTTGATTTATAAAGCATTGTCTACGAATATTAAGATTTCTTTCAAGCCAAACTTTTAAGACTGTTATAACACAACTATTTTTTCCTTTGGGTGTTTCTAAAGTTGAGTCAGATTATTTTTATTCAAAAAGTTTTCATACTATATTTTAAAGCCAAATATTCATAAGGCAGCTTCCAAAATATAAAACAGGACACATTTTGTTTATTTTTGGCTTAGTGTGATATAAATACCTGTAAATCAAGACTTTTACTGAATATACATAACACTAACTATAATCCATGGCTTATTGATTCTTTCTGCCTTAGTGAGTTACAGAAGGAAATTAATTTCCTTCTCTATAATGTATGGAAGATATTTTCTCTTGTTATATGTCATGCTGGAAGACACCAGATAAGCATGCAATAATTCAGAATAAAAAGTTTTTTGGAGTAAAAAGTTATTTGAATTGTTACTTCAGACTGTTGAAATGTATTTTAATAATTTTTTGCCTTAGACTGTTGTTTCATGTAAGAGGAAATAAAGAGCAAACTTAATTCCTAAACTCTCAGGCACTATTAATTTTCTAAAATTTAAGAGCCAGTTTAGTGGAGTCTTCCGTCAGCCATGGCAGTTCACTGGGTGACCTTGGCCTACCAACTCTCTTAGCTCAACCTGGGCTATTGCTGTCAAGAAAAAATAAGAGAAGCAAATGACATGTATCTGTCTTTAACTCCTGAATGTTGGGTATAAATTAAATTGGTTAATTATTCTAAAGATTCTTTAGAATAAGAAGACAAATAGTAGCAAGGCCACCAGGTTGTTTAAAACCTTTGCTCACTAACCTGCCTCACAAGGAGATCAGGCAGCAGAAGCAGAGCCTTCTCCTTCCTTCCACAAACAGATTGTATACACTTCAATTAGAGCAATTTAATATAGCAATTTTAATGTGAGAAAATGTGAAATGAGTCAGAAGAAATAATGCCACCTTTCAATGCTCATGTCCATTTCTTATACTCTTAAAAGCCAGTTCACTGAATATGTATTATGCAGAGACCAGCTTTGCAGATGAAACTACCAAATTCCTAAATTTGACCATCTCAGGAAGACAACCAAAAGCAAGCAAACAAACAGCAAGCAAATGCTGCAATACAACAATTGCAATTAGGCTACCTATGATTTAATGTGAGGGTTTTAATTTGCTTTTCATTTTATTTCATGAGTAAGAAAAAAACCAGCATTATAGATATTGACTTTTAGTTACAGATTATGCTGAACTATAGCTTATTTAACTATAGTGCTTTGAATAAACCACTATCTATCTTAGTAAGTATACATAACTCTGCCCTTTAGCAATAAACAAAATTTAAAACACATAGTAATTTGAATAAATATTTGTGTAGCAAAACAATCTCAGTCTCCTGCTTTGATTTTTAGATTTAATCAACTGCGTGACAAAAAACATCAGAACATTCTTTTTGATATCTAAAGGTCATCATCAAGTTAATTTTCACACTGTATCATGGATAAAAAAGCCATTCCCCAAAAATATTGACTCCTTTGCAAACAAATGATTTTTGAGTAACAAGCCACTATTTTACTCATATGCAAAAACCAAAGTAAAACATTTTTATTTTATATAATTTGAAGGCATTGATTTTAAAAGGGTAAAAGAATTTCTAAAATGCAAATGCACTAATTTTAGCACAATAAAACATGTGTATTGTAATAGCAACAATAACACACATGTCAGCAATAAACTTTTCTAATAACTTTCATCATTTGTTTCATTCTTATTTAAATTACTTAAGGATTTCAACCAGGAGTAGCTTCTAAATGCAAAATTTCTGGGCTTTTAGATTTTTAAATTCTGTTTAAATAGTATGTGTTTTGGCTTATATATTTTTCAAATATTTCAGTTCCTCTTTTGGTGTTTCATAATGTTTCTGAAAAAAACATGAGAGGAAGCATGACCATTCTACTTTGAAAAGTTTCTTCAGTAGTGACATGCAAAAGCTATGTGTAAAGACTTTTAAAAATACAGATGGGAGAGGGTAGAGATTATTTATACGCATTATTTTAATAAAACATGTGCGTACAGGAAAATTCTCATGGAAATCAGTCTGTCATCCAGTAGACTGGCAGGATCTGAACGAAGAATCAACTGTATATTGAGCTGTTTAGAACATTTAAATTTCCACTCAAAGAATGTTAAGAACTGCAACTTCTAGAATCACCAGAACAGCATAATAGCAGAGAATTCTAGGAATTACAGCATTAATACAAATGGAAGGAGCAAGATTGGCAACTCCAAGGCAATATTGAATCTTCTGCATGGGTCAGCTTCCATTGTAACTCTGAATGATACCATCAATTGTTGAGTTTATCATAGATTCTAATGTCATATGGTTTAGGCACAACTATTCATATATGCATGCATGCAATTAGTTCAATCCACAGCATATAGGTGGAAGTTCAGAAATCTTATCTATCAAAATCCTACATAAATGGGCATGATTAAAGATCATTTTATGATCTATGCCCTTTTGCAAGAAATATTCAATCTTTTGCTATAATCTGTTATTGACCTGCAAAAGTATATAACAGTACATTGTCTCCAGATGTGTATCGCATTCAAAAGAAATTGGGTGTATGCTAACGTATGTGGAAAAGCTATACTGAAAATCCTCTGTCGAAGCCACAAATACCCAAACTGTGGTTTGTTTAAAATTGAGATTATGGTTCCACTCTAGATCACAGAAAATAGTAAAGGCTTGTTACAAATACTTCCAATGGTTATAGCTAATAACTTGTCTTGTGTTCAGATTTTAACTAAATTCTGGAGTCACTGGGTATAGTCACACTAAAAGAAACCTTTGAATTTAGAAATCATGTGAATGTCATGTCCATTTTTTCTTGTCCTGTTTTGTTTTTTCTTGTTTCTAAATATATATTTCTTATAATTCTATTCTTGGATTGTTGATTCAACTGCTCCCTCCCAAATACTTTTTGAGTAATCATTTTCAAAACTTATTGAAGGATTTGCATGGGGAAGGCAGATGTCAATAACTATTGAAAGCGTGATAAAATATTCTATTCAGATGAGAGGCAAAGCTCATTTGTCTGGTAAACAAGAATGTGTGTTCCTTGATCTTATCTCCCTAGATGATTATTTCTAACAAGGTCTACCTTAGCTTAAAGCTGCAATCATACAACAACCATCATTACTGTTTGGGCAGCAGTATGATTGCGTTCAGTACAACAACGAAGCACTATTGTATGAACTTCAGCTGCTCCCCTATGGATACAACATAATCTCATTTTTTTTTATTGTTCATTATAATTCACTAGCTAGCGAATCTGCAGACTAGTATCTGTTTCTTGTTTCTTTAACCCTAACACAGGGGTCTTCAAACTTGACAGATTTAAGACCTGTGGACTTCAACTCCCAAAATTCCTCCTCCAGTCATGTTAGCTCATGAATTCTGTGAGTTGAAGTCCATGAGTCTTAAACTTGCCAAGTTTGAAGACTCTTGCCCTAACAGAATGAAGTATTTTAAGGTTCTATCAGAGCTAAATCATGCCAATCAATAATATGAACGTTATTTTTCCTAATATTTTTTTAAAATTGAATCAGCCAATTATGGTTTATTCTTTAATCTGTGCTTAAGAAACCAAAGATGATTAGCATGATGTCCAATATGGATTATAATGCTAAACAAAAGCAAAATAAACAAAAAGAATAGCTAATTAATCTGTTACATCATTCTAACTAATGATGAACTGTTTTACAAGCAGGATCATTCTTATTTTCTCAAAACTAAACCCTGGCTTAATTTCTAAAAGCAATTAATATAATTATATTACATGACAGAAAGGTTTTGGAAAACATACCTTCTGATTTCTAAGGTTTGGTACTCTGCAGTCTACCCCAAATATGCCTATTGAAAAAAAAATCAGTATTGCTGACTTTAGTAATCCTTACTCTCAAGCTCTGATTTCATATCCTCCAGATGTATTGGGTTAAATTTTCCATCATCTCTAAATACATGGCTAATGGTCAAATTAGCCAGTAGCTATGGAAATTGGTATAACATATGGCCTGTGTGGGTGGATGTATCTATGATGCCCTAGAATAGGTAATTATGCTTGATTTAGCTGAGGAAAACAGAAGAAAAGGAAGATCAGAGATTAGGTGAATGGTTGTTATCAAACACATCACTGGAACATTCTTACCAAGCTGTGATTGTGATCAGAGGCATGTCAAGATTGATGAGCATTTATTTTACCCCAAATCAATAACGAAACGTCTTCTTCCAAGGGGGAAAAAACACTCCAGTTGTCTTTTGAAAATAATGCACTTTTGGGACAATGGCACCGAATGTATTTAGAGGGCGCCAGTTTAGAGCCTCACTTTTTCAGTTGTGGGATAAGCTCATGAATGAAGGTTTATCTTCTGTGCATGTGTAGAAACACTTTAAGGCGTTCCGGAACTGAACTGTAGAGAATTTATGTCTGCCACGATGCAAATTATGTGAACAAATTGTCTGAAGGTTGGCAGCGAGCAACTGGGACAGAAATAGGATGAAACAACACTCTAATGATTTCCTTTCCTTGTATCCCCGTGTTGCTCAGCATGCAAACCTTAGAAGCCACGCCGCCGAGCTGAGGCGAGGGGAAGGGAAGTCAGAAAGCCGAGAGCTCTCAGTGACCTCCTGCAAAACCGCCTATGCAGATTACAAGCGGAGGAGAGGAAGGGGCTCGACCCACCCGTTCGCCTCGCCTGTTGAGGGCAGCAGAGGTCGCTGTGGAGCAGCCTCAGCCACCGCCCCCCCCCCCGCCTCCCACGGCGATGAAATAACGGGGCTGGGGAGAGAGAAAGAGTGAAGGCGCCGAGCTGTGGGGTGGAGGAAGAGTTCACTTTGGGGGGCCCTACTCAGCAAAAGAGCTAAGCGCGCCTGGGAGGTGGTTGCACACTCACATACACACACACCGCGGCGTTGCGCGGACCGGGAAGGCGCAGCTTGCAAGGAGGGCAGGTAAAAGAGTGGGGCAGCGAATCCGGAGGCCGTGGGGGAGGCTGCCCAGAACTTCTTTCGCGCGCCGCGGCAAGACGCGCGCGCCACCGGTCGGTAGGGATTGCAAGAGTCGCTAGGACGAGCGAGACCGCCTTGGGGCTGTTGCGGAAGACGCCAGGAACAGGCAACTCCCCCTGCTGTGCGTGTGTGAGTGTGTTCCCGCATTTCGGAGAGCAGCAACCGCGGCGGTGGCTACAGGACGGTTTAAAGATTGCAGCGGTGCTCCTCCGGGAAACGAGGATTACGGGGGCGGCGATCCCGTGAAGTTTGTTCCAGTTTGGACAGAACTCCCAGCTGGGCCGAAGAGAATGCATTATGAGGAGCCCTCTTCGCCGGCCTTGCAGAGACCCCGCTATGGCTGTGAGTAACACTCGGGTTTCGTTGCCGCCAAAATGGAGAGCCCAACCTTTCCCTTTCCTTCCCCACCCCCCGCCCCTCCGTCGTGGGCTCGGGATGCAGGTTTCCGAAGCGCTCAGGTGAGGGTGCGCGCGACCTCCCTAACCCCCCTTCCCCCAAACGGAGGAGGGCGTGTGTGCTGGGTGGGGGGGGAGGACGGGTGGCGTCCCGGTGGGGCGCTGTTCTCGGTAGAAGGGAAGGGACGGCGGAAACACCTGTCGCTGCTTCTGCTTGAGTTACCTGAGTGGTTTGGAGGATGGGCTTCCTCTCACCCTTCCAGCTGGAAGCTGCAAGCAGCGCCGGCAAATAACTGACAAGGGTGTCCCATATTACTGGGATCCCGGAAAGGTTCTGCTTGTTGATTTTGGAAGGAAGTTTATACTTCGAAAGGGGATGTGAAAAGTCGTTCTCAACCAGATGTCTCTAGTAGTTTTGAGAGAGAAATGGTGGCAGAGAGTACGATTTTGGGTTTTTAAGTAGGATTTCCTTAAGTATTCATTCAGAGGTAAATGCCACCTACAATCAGCATCTATGAGGTAGCTTTTTTGGCCCTTAGAGAAGATTAACAGTTGATAAAGCCCATTGAATTGAAGTTCAAGGACACTTGTACCCAAGTATAGGATTTTAGATCCAAGATACTCAAGTTAGCATCCTTTAACAGTATTAAATAAAAAGTGTCACCGATTCTATACAATATCCTGATTTGCGAATGCTTTGCAATAAGCACATACATTTTTAAAAACAAATTCAAAAGTACAGTATTTGAATTTTTTTTTTCAAAAAGACAGTCTGAGCTCAGCAATCCTTGTTCTTCCTCTCAGAATTTCATGCCTGTATGAAGGAACCTAAATTGGTTTCACTGTTTTTAAGGTGGAAACTTACAGCTTTTCCTTAAAAGCTTTTATTGTCTCTTCTGACATTTTCTGCCTGAATACTTTTTTTTACTTGGGATAAATGAAAATTAGAAGTTTGAAGACTTTGAGGTTGTGTTTTAGCTGGTTTTCAGAGTAACTTAGCAGAAATGAGTCATAACCTGATTACTTTGAGTCTTTAAAGGCATGCCTATTGTTGTAGATATTTACCCAACTACACTTGCATGTGTTATTAAAGCTTGTGATACAGATAAGCAAGTAATGTGTACTTTTACCACTCCCTTGTACTGTACTGTTCCATATACCTCTCTTGGCAAGGTTTGACAGGGCAGTTAAAACTCCAAGATGCCAACATTTTAATTGCTAGGCCTATGTAAATCCCGAGTATCCACATGAAATATCCACATGAAATAGAAATTGGATGATACGGCCTACAAGGGGTTGGCTTGCCCTGTACACAAATTCTGAATGAGCAGACTGTTGAGTGTGAACTTTTCTTTTGCTTTTGAAATGATAAGCTCTATCTTGTGAACTCTGCTCTGGTGTTTTGAATGACTTCTATGAACTTGCTCTTTGTTATAAACCGGTTGAGTGTTGTTTGTGAACTTGCTCCTTGTTGTAAACTGGTTGAGTGTTGTTTGGGTAACTACAGAAAAATGGTACATTGGTTTGATAGCCCTTTTTTCTCCTGCAGTATGCCACCATATTCCACTGCTCATGTCCCCAAAAGGTCTAAAAATTCCAGCTGAAGAATGTGCTGATTTTCCTCTGACAATCATTGCCTACACAGAGGGCAACCACGTGATTCTGTAGCAGAAGTTCAGAGTCCTTCAGACTGAGCAGGAAGTGGTTTGGAAAAAGATACACCTTTCCAAGGGTGACAGTAATGCAAGGCAGCGAAAACAGTTCTTGTTTGGCAAGGCAAGGATTGGGAACAGTTTCAAGAGTAGAATCTGGCTAATGTTTGATTAAATTTAGATGCATTAGATAGCGTGAAGAGAATCACAAATGATTCTCTCATGCAAAGAAGAATCCTGTATTGCAGTTATTAAAAATGAAGGGTTTACTCATTAATGTTATAGGCAGTCATATAACAAGATAAATTTAAATAATTTCTTACTGGATTTATACCTCACTTTCCTGTAATTATTCTTCTTCCTCCTAATTGTTTGGGAAATATGTGCTGATGCAATCAGGTTACAGACACCTAGGCAGGACTCTCACACCAAGTCAAAATCCAACAAATCACCCTTTAGTTTGTGATACGAATTTAGCTGTTGTGGTCTGTAATTCCAATAGATTGAGCTTTATTCACTAAGCCATAGTTACTTATCTTTATCTTTTTTGAAAGTAAATCAAGTTGAATAAGAAATGGAGGCAGATTGTATAATGGTAACAAATATAAATTGGGTGAATCTTCACTTCAAATTTCTATTACAATGAATGTTTCATTTTATAATCCTCTATTTATTTGACATTTGGATGCCATGACCAAATTTCCCCTTAGGCCCCCCACCCCACCAAATAGTGGATGAATCAATTGTATCTGAAGTAGTTTACATGACGTACATACATAATTTTACATTGATTTTACTTTTATTGATTTTATTTCACATCAGTATTAATACCTTAATTTTATAACATCTATAGCATATCATTGCCTTAGTTTTGTTATTAATGTCATGCAATGGCATACTTCTGTATTTATTGGAGATTAGGGAATAATGGGTATCTCTACAAGTGTTTACTCAAAATGAGGTTTTACTGTGTTTATTTCGTTATATTGCGTGCATATGTTATAATACTTAAGTTTTAACCTCATGTGCAAACTCACTTATCCAAAGTCTTTATAGCTCAACAGAGATCAAATAGCTGTGTCCTTAAATCTACATTCCCTCACTAGAACAATATCAATTCAATTATTTTTCATATTTAGCTCTAAATTATTTTCTAAACTGAAGTTTTGCTTTTCTGTACTAATGTACTTGGGCTTGAGGCAATCTAATTAACTACCTCTGTTAATTGAAATACAGTTAATAAATGAAAGAAGGTTATAGGATTGTTAAACTTGTTCTGCTTAACCTCGTATTTAGTTCAGAGGGTATTAAGTAACAATTCCACTTAATATAATTATTCTGGCAAGCACTTTATACTTTTACTGCATTTTGTTTAAAGTCTTTGAAACATGAAGTCAAATGAGAAGTCAAGTCTCCTTCCAGTTGAATTCAGTTCCAGGTGACTTTGTAGACATACAGGTGCTTAACAAGTGGTCAAAGTTATGACAGCCTTAGAAATAATGCTTAACAGCCTGTAAAGCGTCAGAAAATATTGTGCATGCCTTGGTCATATGACCGCATTTTGGGCACTTGGAACTGTCTCACATTTACAACTTCATGCAACATTTTGTGTTACATGACCATGATTTCCAACTTTTTTTTGTTTTCCAGTGAAAAATGTCAAAAAACACTTATTGGATATGCTGAACTCACTTAACAATCATGTAGTTCACTTAATGATCATGGTGACTCATGATCGTAAAATCAAATCAGTTCATGGGATGATTCACTTAATGACCATACTGATAGTGATTGTCATAAATCGAGGACTATGCCCATCTAGCCATGATATCTTCTGGTAGTTTCTTATCTCTGAATGAATCAAGCCTGATTTTATTTGCCCCTATGCTCAGACAATGTTGGGTAAGGGTTGCCCCCTCCTGAGACTTGTAGTCAAATAATGAGAGTTAAAAAATCACTTGGGTGACTGGGCTATTTTATGAACTTTCATAAGAGCTTACTTCATCATACTGAGTTACTGCTGAAATGTCATTTTTCCTAAACTGCATTTTAAACGGGCATTTCGGTACACTTGGCTGTTTATAACTGGTTGCATGCATGAAATTTTTAATCTAAAAGTGTAATATGAATTATATTCATGCTGCATGATTGAATTTCTACTTGTAGAATGTACACACCCTTCTTCATTATAAGTAAAATGGTTATGATTTTTCATAATGAGTAAGTTAATTTTTGTATAATTGTAATGGTTTTAACAGGGGACTGTATTTAAATGAATGTCTCTTTAAAAACAAACTATGTTTGCTAGCTATGTACATTTTAGATGTATCTATAACATGTTTTCTGGAGCTAGTTTTTAGCTACATATAAATAGTGATTGCAGTAGTTTTGTTAGCTAGATTTAATACTATTCATCCTTTTTATACATAGTTAATATATTTGCTTGATGTAAAGTTCATCATCAGTATCGACTGCTTTTGTGGAGAGAAAACCATTTAGATGTCACAGTTAACTTTAAACTTATATCAAGCAAATAAACCATATTTATTTGTTTATTACATTTATATCCATACTTTTCTCTGTGGAGCTCAGGGTAGCCATATTGGTGCAATCTTTAGAAGGACCAAAGTCAGGAAATATTTTTACAGCTGAAACTTGAAAAAAATGGCCAAGATGTGAAAAGGTATGACAATGACACAGGACTGAAATTTCCATCTTTTCATGCTTACTTTTTTTTAAAAGCAAAATAAATACACTAAAGCCTATGGGCAACATAATACATCTTGTTTTATATTGTTGTAAAAAAAAAACTTTAAAAAAGCATGCTACTGAATTTTGATGTGTTAGTTGTAGAATTTCAGAGATAAAATTTTACTATTTTGTGGTTGTAAAAAAAGAAAGAAAAAGAATAGGGTGGCTGGAGGATGCAAATTGCCCCTTGCTTGAAACCAACTAGATGTTTCTAATTGTGATCAAATTGTTATAGTTTTATTTCACTGGCTCGATGAAGAACTTGAACTTTACTCATTTTTTTTGACATTTTGATAAAGTCATCACTAGAATTTTTCTTGAGGCTACATTTGTCTTGTTAGATTTAGTTACATGGAGATTGAAATTGATGAATGATTTTTTGATTCTAAAGACAAGATTTGTTTTTTTGAATGTTACGCATTCTCCAGCAAGGTAATCTATGCAGTTTGGCTTTTAAAATTCTTTTTACTTGGTATTCCATTTCATAGGTACTAAACTTCTGTTTACTTATGCATTCTGCTTAGTGAAGAGACTTTTTTTAAAACTAGGTCTGGAGACAGATGTGAATAAATGCTGTTTTGAAATTTTCAGGATGAATAAAGGAGCAAGTCTCTTTCCCTAGTAGTCCTAGATACAGGTTGAAGTCAGCATAAAACCTCCTGTGCAACCCATTCAATTAAAATTGGGCTAATTGAAATCAGTGTCTGTATTTACATATCATGCTGAGCAAGTTTTGATGTGTGTTGAATTTAGGAAGTTCTAGTAAGGCTGGTGTTCTACTTTTACTTCTTGTGCCATATATTAGACCAGAACTGAAAACAGTATAGTACATATTTTGATTTCAGATTAGAGTTACTATAGTATGGTCTAATATAGTTAATAACCCTTAGTTTACGTCAGACAACAAAGAGTAACAGAATATCAAGACCCCAGCTGATATCAATATATGTAGCCCACAGTTAATGTCCATCCTATTTATTAACAATTTAAACTTACAAAGACAGTGAAAAAGTAGTTTTACAATTGGTACTCAAATTTACAAACTGTCCATGTGGTCACATGATCGCCACTTGTGTGTGACCTTTGCACCCAAATTTGACAAGTACAGTCAGTGGAGAAGCTGGCAGTAAGTTGCAAATCAGAGTCATGTGTCACTCTTAACAACTGTGGGTGATTCACTTAATAACCTCCAGCAGAACTGATGCAGGTTTGGCATGTTCATGTGATGTTTCAGTTAATGACTGCATCATTTAGTGATGGAGTTGTTGGGTCCAATTGTGGTCAGTAAATGAGGACTACAGCAGTGTAGAACTACAGTTTCTAATAACAATCTGAAGTTTTTCTTCTAGATATAAGCAGGTTTATGTCAGTATTTAAAATGTGCTGAGTGAACATGGAAAACTAGGAATAATTGCAATGCTTAAAAATTTGTGTGGGTTTAATAGTATATAGATAGCCTTTAAAAGTTAAAGAATTCTGAAAGCTTGATTTATTTTTTTATTTCAGTAATAGACCAGCATACCCAATATTTCTCAGTGTAATTATATAATAGAACTTGTTTCTGTAGAACATAATACCAATTTAAACAGATATTAGTTCTGCTGTAATGAGTAGGCTCGATAACTCTTGTATCTTGTCTGCTTAGCCAATCTAATTGTTCTCAGACATGGCAAAGTCGATGAATGGTAAATTTTTATTTAATCTTAACCCTTAGAATCTAAATTAGCAATTAATTCTGATGACTGTTATTAGGAACTGTTGCAAAATGGGAGTAATCCAAAGTGGATCCAGGGCAAGTCCATTGTTGAGCTGTAGCTTTCTTTATGTCCCTCTGAATTGATAACTGAAGGGACAAGATTACATTTCAGGAGATCCAGATTTGACCTTAGTTTTGTATTGTGCATTTGTGTACATAAAGTGCTGAAAAGAATTCTAAATTAAGGAAAGCCAATCAGAAACTAATCTAAAAATATGCTCTGTGCCTTACAGTAGTTTCCTCTCTCTAATATAAGGATGAGTTCCACCTATATTCATAATCTGTGTGTTTTCTTTGAATAGAAAAGACTACATTTTTACTATTTTTGATGCGAACTTTGATAACTTCAGGGACTTTTCACACACAGGATCAAGATAAAATGATACGTTACAAAATTCTGGAAAAACAGAACATACCAAAGTTCTGTGGTAGATTAAATATCAAGTTTTTATGCCATAAACTTTTACAAACAGTCTTCCTCATCATATGAAAACAATATCTAATGAGGTGGTCTATAGCCATGAAAAAACAGCCTTGAGCAAGCTTATACAAGGGAGAGGACCATGTTGAAAAATTTCAGAAATCTTAATGAAATGAAGCCCAAGGTTTCTGTTTCCTCTTATCACTCCAAATTGAAAGTTGATTTTGGGCCAGACAATTTTTTTACTGTCATCATAGGAGGGTGGATTCAGGAGTAGTGATTTTGCTGTGTTTGCAAAATGGAATTGAGAAATAATGTATGCTTATGAACTGAGCAAAGATCTGTTTGAGTTCTTGATTAGGTAAGTAATTTTTCGGATGTGCTAATCTTAGGATGTTCTTGTTTTCTTATTCATTCAAGCTTACTTTCCAGCAACACAGTCAAGAATAGGTTGGTGAAAGGTATGCTTGTTTGTTAGGCCTTTGTTAGAAGCTAAAATTACCAGCAGATTAAAGATCTCTGGGACATATTCTGTTCAAGGTTTCTAGTGTTTTTGGAGAACTATTTTAAATTGCCCTAATTTACAAATATAGTGAATCTGATGTCATTGTAGCTTACAACAGTAAAAACTGAGAACCATTAATTTGTATGCATTTGCAGATTAATGTTATTCCATAACCTCAAGAATGCTTGCAGGCTCAGTTACTACTATATCTGAATTACAAAAATCTGGTTGGCCATAAAATGCCAGCAAAGATACAGGGAACTCTAACTTTCCTGGTAAAATTGGGAAGTATGGCCAGTTTGTATTTGACTTGGAAGATATCCTCCACTGATACTAATAAATAATAGACTGCTTATTTTTAAATAGTAATCTGCTTCCTATAAGTCTTTTTTCAAATGAATATAATATTGATTTGGGAAGTGCTGGTCCAGACCAACTTTGAGATGGCTGTAGGAGGCAGTGGTTTAGTTTTGTGTCTCATTCTGCTAAGCCCATCTAGTTGTTCTCAAACATAAAGCAAAGTTGAATGAGAAATATATGGTAGTGACATTGTACTTCAGGGTTATGAAATAGCCCACCTAGTCTATATTGTCTATTTTTTCCAGTTCCAAAACCAAGCTTTTATTTTAAGAGTTGGTTTTAACATTAAAAATGTTTATTACCTGAGACCAGTTTAACTGAAAATTTTCTGAAAAGTAGCATCTTTGGTGGATGAAGTTGTCCACACAGTTTTCTTGACAGCAATATTAGAAGTGGTTTGTTGTTTGACTTTTCTCAGAATATTTTTTTTTACTTCTTAATCTATGTTATCCAAGTGCAAAGGAGATTACATGCCTATTTGAATGTTAAGATCCTTTTAGAAGGCCTTTTCTGTATTCCCTTGGCAAGTGTGATTAAATCTGACATCTTATTGATGATCTTTATCATTATTTTAGGCCTTAGGCAGAGAAATCTTATGGAGCTTTCCAAGCTATTGGTAAGAGGCAGCCTGGTGGATATGGAAAGACTTTTGCATTTCTCCATCTTTCTCTTGTTTTTTATTTTTTTAAATTTTGATTTATTTTTGATTCATTTATGACATTGTAATTATTTTGGTTTGTGGGGTAGAGTGGGTTTTCAAATCTGTCCTTTTAGAAGCTTATTTTTACTTTTGAAAGTCAAGGCATCTAAACTTGAGTTCATGTAAACATTTTGGGAAAGCAACAGGTGGACTGATTTCTTTTTCCAAAATAAACATACCATACTTTTTCAGAATCCTGGAGGAAAATCAAAAAAACATGTAGCCTATGAAACATGGTTGGAACCATTAAAGTTCATAGCTCATTACTTAAATTGTTACATTAAATTGTGAAGACTTCAATATTCTGATGAAGCAGAGGTTTCTTATTAAAAAACTTTGTTGTGAAGTTGAAGAATTAAGCTTTTACACTATTTTGCTTAATTCTTAAATTCAGTAGAACTCTTTTCTATGCTTTGAGTTGTTCATTAGATGTATTTTTTAAAAAGTAGACATTTTAATGCTTTATTCTATACATTTTAATTTTCTTTATGTTTACAAATATATTGATATGCAATCTATAAATCAATAATATAAGTGGAATTTTTGGTATAGAGAAGTATATAGTGAAACTATTCCTTGCAAACAACAAATTCATAATAGTTGTCATAAATGCTGTAGACTGAACATTATTCAGTAAGAAACATTCATGTTTTTCTGAATATTTCATTAGAGTTGTTGGTGCAGAATACTGATGTCAAGTGTTATGCATATTTCAGAATCAGAAAAGTGATCCTTGCTTAACAACTATCCCATTTAATAATAGTTCAAAGTTACCACAGGGCCGAAAAAGTAGCTTTACAATCGTAGCTTGCAGTTAAGAACAATTGTAGCTTCCCTGGTCACATGATAGATTCAGTGCTTTGCAATCAATGGGCATTTATGATGGTTGTAGCGTTCCACGGTCACATGATTGCCATTTAAATGCAACAAGCAGGATCAATGGAGAAGCTGCCAGTAAAAACATACGTTGCAGTCATTGATGTCTTGCTTAATAAATGGATTGCTTATTTATTTATTTATTTGACTTGTATGCCGCCCCCTCTCCAAAAAGGACTCGGGGTGGCTCACAACTAAAAACAATACAATAAATTGATTAACTAAAACAATATTAAATAAACAAGCCAAATTCATTCTAAAACCCCACAATTTAAAATAAAGCCACCCCCCCAAGAGGTCAGCACAGCCCGAACTGTCCAAATAACCAGGTGTTTAAGTCATGGCAGAAGATGCAAAGGTCAGGGGCCAAACGGTGCCCCAGGGGTAGTTGATTCCACAAAGTGGGAGCTGCCACAGAATAGGCCCTCCCCCAGGACACCGCCAAATGACACTGGGTCGCAAATGGCACCCCAAGGAGCCCCTGTCTGTGCGCTCGTACAGGGCAGTTGGCATTCGATGCCGGCAGGAGAAGTTCTCGTAGATACCCTGGACCCATGCCTTGTAGGACTTTGAATGTTAATACCAAAACCTTGAATCTCACTCGGAGGGCAACTGGTAGCCAATGCAGGCTGCGTAGGAGGGGTGTAACATGGGAATACCGGGAGGCTCCCATCACAACTTGCGCGGCCGCATTCTGCACCAGTTGAAGCCTCCGGATGGTATTCAAGGGCAGTCCTAAATAGAGAGCGTTACAGTAGTCGAGTCGGGAAGGAACAAGTGCCCGAGTGACCGTGCACAGGGCATCTCGGTCCAGATATGGGCGTAACTGGTGAACCAGCCGGACCTGGGGAAAGGCCCCCCTGGCCACGGCTCCCACCTGCTCCTCCAACCTGAGCCGTGAGTCCAGGAGGATCCCCAGGTTCCGTGCCCTGTCCACAGGGAGCAACACCTCTCCCCCCATGACCAAAGATGGAATCTCATGACTGGACCGAGATGTTGGTATGCACAACCACTCTGTCTTGGCCGGATTGAGCCGAAGCATGTTCCTGTCCATCCAGATCCATACTGCATCCAGACAACAGGATATCACGGAGAGGGCATCACTAATGTGGCCTGGGGTGGAGATGTATAACTGCGTATCATCAGTATACTGATGATACTTCACACCAAAGCCACGGATGATCTCACCCAACTGCTTCATATAGATGTTGAACAAGAGGGGTGAGAGGACCGACCCCTGGGGGACCCCACAAGTGAGGGCCCTCAGAGTCGACCTCTGCCCCCCTGCCAACACCAATTGCGAGTGTCCCGAGAGGTAGGAGGAGAACCACCGTAAAACAGTGCCTCCCACTCCCAACCCCCCGAGGCACCGCAACAGGATACCATAGTGATGGAGTTGCCAATCCCAATTGAATTTATTGTGGATTATCTATATATAACAAAATAGTTAATGGTTGCAGAAATGTTATTTATTTAGTAATCAAATTTATATAGCTCCTCATCTCATGAGAAGTGAGAGTCGGCAGTGTACAATAATTACAATTATTTGAAATATAATTGCCTTAAAATTACACTAAAATGAGTGCTTCTCAGTGTTATTGGATTGGAATGAAGATTCACATTAATGTGATTCTGATAACAGATTATAAAGACTTGTATTTTTTGTTTTTTAGGGGAAGAAATTATTTAGTGATTTTATGCATTTCTCTTCCTTGTTTTTATCTTACCTCTTCCTTTAAATAATTGAAAAGGTCACAAAATAAATACCAGATTTTTGTAATTCATCAAAACTCTAATTGTCTACTGTTGGGCATACAAACAATTCACTCTCCCTCTCATACCCAGCAATGTGGGAGGGACAGAAGAAAACACTGTTGGAAAAGCCTTTGCCTGCAGTTAATAATAGCTTTAAAATGAAATGGGTAAAATTACATAGATTTGATTAGGTTAGAGAGAGCATATTTGGTTAAATAAGAATATTTGTGTCTGCAATAAAGGCTACAAGAATAGAAAGCATGCTTGTTTTCCCTTGAAAATACGAAATGCAAGAGATATCTTTTTTCTGTCTATAGTTTAAATAAAAAACGAGAAAGCAAAATGAAGGGAAAAGGTCAGTTCTTATTTTCCAAAATGGATCAGTTTTAGAAAATTATGAATTCTCAATAAATATATATGGTTATAAATATTACTGTCAAGACCAGTAGTTAATATTGATACTTTGACAAAAGAGGCTTTACCAAAAGGCCATCATTTGATTTGAGATTTGTTTCCCTTCTTAAGATTTTGGACACTTGGATAAATAGATAAATAATGTAGTTTGAGACCAAATGTAATTTTTTAAAAATAGTAGCCTACAGAAGGTAGTTATGAAGCCACTGCATGGCAGAGTTGGAGTTTCCAGTCTGTTCTACTCCTTTTAAGGTTGGCTTTGCTTAAAGTTTATAAATACTTTGTGACTACTGAAGACTTAATCCACTCCACCCCCCGCCCCCCCCAAATAACTGGAAGAACTCTACAAATGTTTCAGTAGCTTAATCCTGTGGGCCTTCAGGTTGGGAAACAGAATGGAAGTTTTGGATGGCCTAGCCACTTTAGCATATAATCTCTGGAATTTGTACAAAAAATTTACTTTTGAGTTTGAAATTCTATGGACAATAATCATACTAATAATAGAAGCTTTGTTTGAGGAGGCTTTGGAATTAAAAGACAGAAAGAAGGGAAAATAGAGCATAAGCTGTACAAATACAATTAAAACTGGGGACAAAAAGTTCAGTGGGCAAATGCATGTGGTAATCCATTAAACTATGGTTGCAGTAGAGGTTTAGGACATTCTAAAAGTAATCCTTACTTACCGCATAGAAATTGGGAGCACAGATTGCATTGTTAAGTGACATTGTTATAAGGCATGATATCACATGACATACCAACTTACCATAGCAGTTCCAGTAGCTCCAGTTGCTGTTCTTAGATAGATTCTGTCCCTTGGTCATATGATCAACATTTTTGACCTTCTGCCAATTTCCCCAATGACTTTATTTGTCAGAAGCTAGCAATAAAGGGGACAAATGATGATCATATGACTGTAGATGGGGCGTTGGTCCTACCTGAACGCTTCTTCTTGGGGAGCCGAAGGGAGAATCCAGGATGGGTAGTCTCTAGTCTCCTAGCTCTGCAGACTGAGTTGAAAAACTGAGGACACACCCCCTGGTAACAGTCCCCAGTTCTGAATGATGTAGAAGCGAAAACAGCTGCTCCTTGTCCTCAAATGATGGTCCACTTGACACTGTGAAAAAAAGGGACACTGCCTCCCCACTCCGACCTGACGGAATACAGGGTGGGACTGGATTCTCCCTTCGGCTCCCCGAGAAGAAGCGTTCAGGTAGGACCAACGCCCCTTCTCCACTGAGCCGAAGGGAGAATCCAGGATGGGACATACCAAAGCTGGCTGATGGCTGTTCAACGGGTGGGAACTGGATTGGTCGGAGGTCCCCACGTCAACATGAACCCCCTGCAGGACTCGCCTGCCAAAGGACGCCTCTGCTGAGGCAAATGAATCAATTTTGTAATGTCTTATGAATGGGGTCACAGATGACCAAGTTGCAGCTCTACAAATGTCCGGAACCGATGCCTGTGTGGCCCAGGCTGCGGTGGTTGCAGCACTTCTGGTTGAGTGCGCAGTGATTCTCCTGGGTACAGGAAGGCTCTGTAACTCATAGGCTTTCGCAATGCAGGCTCTGAGCCAGCGACCCACAGTGGAAGGTGTCACCTTGCCCCAAAGTTGACGGCTGGAAGGAAACGAACAGGGACTCAGTCCTTCGGAGGGAAGAGGTCCTTTTAATGTAAATACGGAGAGCCCTCCTAACGTCCAAGGTGTGCCATTTTCTCTCCAGAGCATGGGTAGGTTCTGGACAGAAGTTAGGCAAAATTAACTCCTGGGAACGATGGAACAAGGAGTTCACCTTGGGCAGAAAGGTAGGGTCCAACCTCAGAACCACTCTGTCTGCATGGAATACACATAGGTCCTTCCTGATGGATAAGGCCGCCAACTCCGAGATACGCCTGGCTGATGTAATGGCCACTGAGAACGCCACCTTGCATGAGAGTAGGCGAAGGCTAGTTTTACGTAAGGGTTCAAAGGGGGCGTTAGTGTCTTAAGGACCTTAGGCAGATCCCAGGTGGGGTAGTGGTGGACCACTGGTGGCCTCAAATTCGTGGCTCCCTTTAGAAAAGTCTTTACCCTAGGGTGTTGGGCCAGGGAAGTAGAGTCTCCGACCGAAATCACTGAGGCCAAGGCTGCCACCTGTCTCTTCAAGGTATTGGGTGGTGAGGCCTCTGTCCAACCCATCCTGCAAAAATTCCAACACCCTGGCAAGCGAAACAACAGTGGGGTCCAGTTGGTGACTAGAGCACCAAGTGCAGAAAAACTTCCACGTTGCATTATATATCCTAGTCGTGGAAGGTCTCCTTGCCGCCTGGATCGTCTGAATGACCCTACTGGAAAACTTCTCCCGCTTTAGGATCCCCCGCTCAACCGCCAGACGGTCAAGCGAAACCAAGCTGGATCTGGGTGCTCTATGGGGCCTTGGCTGAGGGAGATCCTGTGCAAGGGGATTCTCCAGGGTCTGGTGACTGATAGGCCTACCAGGTTGGCAAACCAAGGATGCCTGGGCCAGTAAGGGGCTACTAACAGCACTTCTGCCCTCTCTATCAGGACCTTCCTGATAGCCCCCGGGATCAGGGGAAGGGGGGGAAGGCATACAATAGTCCCCGGGGCCACCTGCATCGGAGAGCGTTGACTCCCTCCGCTCCCCGTGCTGGGAACCGTGTAAAGAACCTTGGGAGTTGGGAGTTCTCCGGCGATGCAAAAAGGTCCAGAACCGGATGGCCGAAGCGTTCCGTCATCTCCTGAAACAGACTGGGATGCAGTCGCCATTCCGACTGATCGACTGTGGCTCTGCTCAACCAGTCTGCTTGCACATTGGACACTCCCGAGATGTGTTCTGCTCGTAGGGACAACAGATGTCTCTCTGCCCACCTGCACAATTGAGTCGCCTCCTGCATTAGAGATCTGGATCGGGTGCCCCCCTGTCGGTTTATGTGGGCCTTGGTAGCCACATTGTCCATGAGGAGAATATGTCTCCCCACCACCTCTTGCCTCAGAGCCCTGAGCGCCAAGCGGGCCGCACTGAGCTCTAGCCAATTTATGTTGTGGGCGAGCTCCTCTCGAGACCACCTTCCCTGGGTGACCTGGGTCCCCAAGTGGGCCCCCCAACCGTACAGACTGGCATCTGTGGTGACTGTAAGTCTCTGGGGCTCCCTGTACAGGCATCCCTGGGCCATGGTTTGGGCCTGCCACCAAGGGAGAGAACGAAGAACGGACAAGGGGACGCGAACTCTCCTCGGGGAATCGCCCCTGCCCGCCTTCTGGAATGGGAGCAGGAACCACTGTAGGGTTCGGGAATGGAAGCGGGCCCACGGGACAATCCTGATGCACGATATCATCTTGCCTAGAAGCTGGGATAGCAAAATGATAGGTGCCTCTCTGGAAGACAGGATCAATGACGTGATTTCCACGATACTGTCCCGACGTTCCTGTGAGAGAAAAACCTGCCCGGTCAAGGTGTCTATGATAGCCCCCAAATGCAGGAGCCGAGTTGACGGAACTAGTTGGCTTTTGTCCAGGTTTACCGTGAACCCGTGTTCTCGAAGAATCCGGATCGTCGACCTCAGGTCCCTCTCTGCCTGGAGTCGGGAAGAGGATGCTATCAGGATATCGTCCAAATAGCATTGGATCCTTATGGGTAAGGATCTGAGGTGTGCCGCTATGGCTGCCAGAAGCTTGGTAAATGTCCGTGGGGCTGATGACAGTCCGAACGGGAGAGCCCTGTACTGAAAATGGCGGCTGCCATAGCAGAACCTCAGGAACCGACAATGGTTGGGGTGTATGGGCACATGAAGGTAGGCTTCCGTCAAGTCTATCGAGGTTAAGAAATCCCCCTCCCGCAGTCCCTCTAGAATGGAGTGAAGGGAGTGCATCTTGAACCTTTGGTAGATTAAATGTCTGTTGAGCCCTTTCAGGTTGAGTATGGCTCGCCACCCCCCCGAGGCCTTTGGAATCACAAATAACATTGAGTAAAACCCCTGCCTCTCCTGGTCTGCCGGAACTGGCTGGATTGCCCATATGTCCAGCAGATGGCAGATTGCAGATTCCATGAGTTGCCTCCTGTATGGGTCCCTGGAGAGGGGGCAGCACACAAAGGTTCCTGGGGGGGAGGAAAGAAACTCCAGAGAGAGACCTGACCTTAAGGTTGACAGGATCCAAGCGTCCGTCGTGGTCTGTTCCCACCTCTGCCAGAACAGTCCCAGACGGCCCCCTATGGGGGATGAGGCCTGGGCGTCACTTGTTGCGCCTGAAGGGTCTGTTGGAACCCCTAAAGGGCCTCCTGCTGTCCTGTCTTTGACATCCTCTGGAGGTAAAGGTCTGTCTATTGGCCTGAGAGGAGGATCTCTGGAAGAAGGGCCTACTTTGACGGGGAAAGCCTGCCCCAGCTTCCCCTGTTTAAAGGAGGGCTTTCTGTAGTAGGGGAGACCTGAAATCAAAGCGCTCCCCTGGGAGGGTAAGACTTTTCTTGTCCCTGGTTTCCGTCAAGAAAGGATCCAAGGCCTCCCCAAAAAGCCTCTCTCCCTTAAAGGGAGCCGACGCCAGTTTCCATTTAGTTTTGGCATCCATGTGCCAATTTCTTAACCAGAGGAGCCTACGCGATGTTACAGAAGAGGCCATGGCTCTGGAAGAAAATTTGGCTGATGTGAGGGTGGCATCAGCAGTCAATTGGGCCGCAGCAATAATCTTATTTAGGTCCTGATGTACCCTGAGATCCTCAGGAGGAATTCTGCCTTGAAGCTGCCTCAGCCACCTCAAGGAGGCCCGAGTAAAAAAGGAGGCGGTTGTTGACGCTCTGATGGCCCAGGTGTCCGCTTGATGAGCTCTCCGGAGAGCCATCTCCTCCTTACGGTCCTCTGCCTTCAAAACGTCCTCTGCGTTGGGTGGGACGATGGATGAGGAAGCTAGGGCTACTACTGGGCCATCTACTTTTGGTAAGTCAATGATATCCAAAAGGTCCTTGTCCACATTGAATAAGGTGGACTCAGACCTGCTGGGACGGGTGCAATTCCTGTCTTATTGCCTGGGAGATCCAGGCCTTCATGAAGGATGGCATTTCCTGCATTTGGGTCTCCTCAGGTCGTAAGCCCGCTGCTGTGGGGGTAAAGGTGGCAGAAGGCACAGGTCTGGCTCCACTGGAGGCTTGGCTGGTAGGAGCCATCATCAGGATCCCCTGAGGTGGCCCAGAAACATTGTGAGAGGTCTCTGCTCCGATTTGCAGGTCACCCTGCCAGCCTTGAATATTTGAGCCCACTGGAGATAAGCTAGCTAAATACTGCCTATCTGCCAGTTGGCCTGGCTGCCTATCATCCTGTGAGGGCAGAGGGGAAGTGGCCCTGATTCCTGCTATCCTGGAGTCCCTCACTGCCTTGTCAAATTGTTTATCCATGGCCTTTTGCCTACGCCTGGCCTCCCTGTCCTCAGCCCTAGAAGGTCTTTTAGGAGCTAGAGCCCTAGCCCTAATCCTAGCTGCTGCCTCCAGACCAGCAGATCTGGGTTTAGGGGATGCTTTTGCAGCCTTCTCCCTACCCTGCTGAGGAACTGACAATTCCTGGTCAGCTCCTCTGGCAGCCATTTTGAGCCCACCAAAAATAACTGACACTCTGACAGTGGATAAAGGGGAAGAATTGGCTAAAAAGGAGAAAAAGACTGTCTGCTGCCAAAAAACAAACAAACAAAACACAGTAGCTGTCCACCACTTCAGGAGGCTAGTGTGACCCAAAGTGGTGAGCTCAGTCCAGGTCCGTTCAAGTCAAATGGAGAGTCAGATAGAAAAAGGGGAAAAATAAAAAACGGCTGACTCTTTGACTTGCAGCAAGCCCTGACAGATCAGAGGCTTGCAATCTTAGGACTGGCTGCACCGTAATTATCTGGCAGTCTTAAGCCTCTCACAGCTGCCACGGTGCTCTGGGGACTGGGGAGGGGGTTGGGAATCAATCCCAATGGCCAGAACCCCCCCCAAAGGGACAATCCTGGAGGGAACCTGCAAGAATGTCCCCCAATCCTTCGATGTAGCTGGCTGCCGAAAAGGGGAAATAGCTTAGCGGCAGTTGCAGCTCTTCCCAGGCAAGGGAAAGTTAATCGGGAGAAGGCGAGTTGAAAAGACGCCTCTCTACCCCCCCAGCCTGGGCCACACAGGCTCTAGGGGACCCCAAAATCAGGTTTTAGACAAAAAGGAAAAACCAGTCCCCAGCAAGCAAAGTTAAAAGGAAAAATTAACCGAAAAACGCCCGGAAAAAGGGCGAAAAGGAAAGTGCTAACCAGCAAGCCGGCTAGCTGTCAAACCTGCTCAAACCGCTGAGTCAAAGGTTTAATCCAGGGGAAAATCTTTCTTCTATGATCCTAACAATTCAGATCCTTCAAAAGTAGGTCTGAACACGCTGAGACCGAGTGAAGAACTGGGGACTGTTACCAGGGGGTGTGTCCTCAGTTTTTCAACTCGGTCTGCAGAGCTAGGAGACTAGAGGCTACCCATCCTGGATTCTCCCTTTGGCTCAGTGGAGAAGCAGCAATGTCATAATTCCGAGCTGGTTATTGAGCACCCAAATTGCAACCATATGAACTGAGGAAGCTGCAAGAGCCAAAGCTACAAGGACCCATTGTAACTACTCCTCATTCAGTGGTGTCATAATTTTGAACACTTTGCAGTATTGTGGGCAAACTCTTCCTACAGCCTGGAGTTTGATCCTCATGGGACTGAAAGTTGACTCAGCCTTCCTTCCGAGGTCAGTAAAATGAGGATCCAGATTGTTCGGGTCAATATGCTGACATTGTAAATTGTCCAGAGAGTGCTGTAAAGCACTATGGAGCAGTATATAGGTCTAAGTGCTATTGCTATCAATATTCAGTAATTAACAAATGCAGCCAATTCCAGTTGGTTTTAAATTTTTATCTGAATATTTAGATCAGTAAAAGAGATACAAAAAGAAGAGTATTTTTATTAAATTAATTTAAAAAAACCATTTTAGCCCATTTTTGGTTAACTGCCAAAGCAATGTCTGTGAACTCCACCTTGCATCTCACCTTATATGACTAGCATTATAATATCTACCTTTTGAAAAATTAAGTGTTCTAATGTGTTTTCATTCTACTATAAAATTGAGAATAATTTTTTTCATGGTGTTTTTTTGATTGGGAAAAAGTTTCCCCCTTGACTTTCTTTATTAAGAAAAGGTTGTAACACGCTGCTATAAAACTGAGATTTAATTTAGCCTGTCTACTTAGGTTTACTTCAGAACTTTTCATTATGAGCCAACTTCTTTGTAAAAGTAGGATTGGGTTTTTAATAGTTGGCTGGCCTCTCTCCAGTGGCAATTAACTTTGGAACTGCATAAACTATTAATTTCATGTGATCATGAGCTAAATACAAATTAGTTGAAGCAAGAGATGAAAGTTCAGTTGGTTATTTTACCAATAAGAAAATAGTATATCTTCAAAAGGGCATAAAGTGGTTGAAGAAATTAAGTACCATTTGTTTTAGGTCACTCTTTAGAAAATATATAATTAGGACATGCAGTCCTTAGGAATATCTATCTATCTATCTATCTATCTATCTATCTATCTATCACATTTTATTTTATTTTGATCTTTAGTTTTTCACTTACATGCATGTTTTCACTTTCCTAAATTTACTACAGAATTATGGTAATAAGAATTGTACTAAAAAGTAATTCAGCATTGTGTATCTGTAGCTTCCCAGAATTGCAGCTATTGGAGAGATGGATGGCATATACATTTAATAAATAAATATATCAAGAAAACTCTAGATGGATACCATAAGTATGGTATATATTTTATTCTTAATATGAATTTGCTTTGTGAATTTTAGAACACAATAGAATCCACCATCTCATGTCTTATAAATAATAATAAATTATCTGAAAACCATTAATGTCCACCCAGGTCTTACTAAGACATTCAAACCAAAATGTGGGTTGTTTTATTCACCGCCTTTGTTTAAGTTTGTGCAGCCCAGTGCTTTCTGACATTTATGTAAACTCATTGGCAGTGTCATTCAGAATTTGGCTGACAACACCCAACTGTATATCTTTTCAGTTGATGCCAAAGAGGATGTGGAGATACTGATTTTTTTTAAAAAAAGATTAGATTTATATTCTACCTGTAACAGGTGCTCAAGGCAATATATGTAACACTCTCTTCTCTTATTTCAGCCATCTTGTGAGATAGATTAGGCTGAGGGAAAGTGATTGTCTAAAGTCACCCACTGAATTGTTGAGGTTGGATCTCCCTGCTCCAAGTCCCATACCTTAGCCATTATACTGCAATGATTCTCAAAACAAGGATCAGTGGGTTTTAAGTAAAAGCTTTCCTGATTATACTATTCTAACAGTAACATGAAATGTGAAGTGATATTAACTACTGTGTACAGTGACATGCTGAATTTGAGGAATAACTGAAGCTCATCTATTGACCAGCTTATAGTTTGGGAATAGCCTGTATGTCAGCTGAAGCAACAAGGTCTAGTGGTTAAGGCTCCAGGCTAGAAATCAAGAGATTAGATTCAATAGAATGACTGTTTCATCTTGGTAACCCCACATTACTTCTGACATGAACTATCTCTTTTGCCACTACTTCAAGAAGAAAACACAAAACTCCACTCCTGTGGCTGTACTACAGGCCCTTACTGCCACCATGTCCAATGGGACTATCTATTATTTCAACACGATGAACAGGAATAGGAATTAGAATTGCAATAGGAATAGGAAATGCAATGGAATAGAAAAGTTGGAAGGGACTTGAGGTCTTCTAGTCCACTCCCCTGCTCAGGCAAGAAACCATTTCAGACAAACGGTTGTCCAATCTCTTCTTAGAAACTTCCGGTGTTGGAGCATTCACAACTTCTGTAGGCAAGTTGTTCCACTGATTAAGTGTTTTGTCAGGAAATTTCTCCTTAGTTCTAGGTTTGTTTCAATCCATTCCTTCTTGTCTTGCCTTCTGGTGCTTTGGAGAATAGGTTAACCCCTTCTTCTTTGGGGAAGCCCCTTAGAAATTGGAACACTGCTGTCATATCACCTCAGTCTTTTTAATTAAACTAAACATAGACAATTTCTGCAACCATTACTTCATATGTTTTAGCCTCCAATCCCCTAATCTTTGTTCTGCACTCTTTCTAGAGTCTCAACATCTTTTTATATCATGGCAACTGAAACTAGATGCAATATTGCAAGTGTGGTCTTACCAGGACATTATAAAGTATTAACCATGTGATCTTGACCCTATCCCTCTGTTAATGCAGCCTAATCCTGTTAGCTTTTCTTGCAGCTGCAGCCCAGTGATATTTAAGTGATTGTCCACTAGGACTCCAAGATCTCTCCCGCAGTTATAGCTATTGAGCCAGGTACCACCTATTCCATACCTGTGCATTTGGTTTTTCTTGCCTAAATGTAGAATCTTAATTTCTCAGCAATTTTGAGTTATTTACAGTCATCTGACAGTGTGGTCAAGAATGCCCTTTGACTAATTTAAACTGCTGGTTTTTCTGATACCAAAATGCTTAGAGGCCTACCTCTCCACTTTCCACCTGAGCCTTACCAAAAATTCCCTCATGTTCCTTCTATGCACCCTGTCTCCTAGAGATGAAGCTAGTGTAATGGCACACTGAATTTAGAACTGCCACTCAGGTTAGATAATTTGGCTTTTTGGTGTTGGCCTTTAAATTACTGGTAAAATGTTGCATCACACTCTCAGTGATTAAAGCTGTTTCTTGGTTACATCTCCCATTTTGTTTCATCATCTTTTTTATCTGATTAAAAAACAACTTTTTGGCATTTTCTTGTGGTTTTACTAAAACTCTTCCAGAATAATACGTTGTGGAATATATTAAATTGTTCAAAAATATATCATTAGAAATTGAGACACACAATAATGTGGTTAACCTATAACAATTTATTATGTGATTTATTTGATTTGACTTAGCATGGTGTGTTAACTCACTCAGTTATAGCTTAGCATTATCTGGCAACTGTCTTTCCTTATTGGTTTGTGTGAACTTTCCCACTGCACTATAGAAGTGTAAATTGTCAGTATTATTGCAGGCATCTGATTTTAGGCTTATACTTGTAATTGTGCTTGAGTGCAATGACTTTGTACATCATGCATACGCATAGTGTGGTTTATTTGGTATTGGCATAGCATCTTCTGTGAACCCATCTATTCTAAGTTAAACCATACTTAACAAGTGAACTTAAGTATGTGTTGACAGTGTAGACTATGAGGCCACTCTTTTGGTAAGGATAATACAGGGTGTGTTAATTTTCATATTTTACTGGTCCACCCCAAACTGGAAATCCTCCAGTTGTATTTTAGGCTACAGTACTATTGGTTAAACTCACTTGGGATTATGAGAATTTTAGTTCAATGCATCTTCAAAGTCCAACTGATTAAGGAAAGCTAGAATAACAAATGTTTATTGGGTACTATGTCAAAATCCACTTACATACTTATCTTCCTGTGGGTCCTGATGGCTATATATAGGTTGGCTTTTTTCAGTCTCTTCTGTAAGTCTGATTACCTTAAATCTTGTATTCATCGGTGCCCATTCAACTAATTTATAGTTTCAGTCTTCTGCAATATGTATAGATACATTTTGTAACATAGCAACATTTCTCATAAAGCTGCCTTTTTTTATAGAATCCTACCCTTTTAGTGACCTGTTCTTCAAGCAGGTTTTTTAATGTGATTTTTGGTATGCCTTTATTTTTCTTTCAAGATGATTAAATACTGTGAGTAGACAAGTTAAAGATTTGCCATTTTGCTGTTTTGAATGTTCTATAAGGCACAAAATTTTTTAAACAAAAAGCTCAATTTGATATTTAATCCACTTGCCTACCATTTTGTCTAGTTGCCATAGCAATGTTGGGAGACTCATGTTTCTATGTTCTATTTATCTATGTAATCTGTTTTTTTTCAAAAAGACAGAGGTTTCTCTCTTTATCAAGCAATTTATAAAAGTGTTAGTAAGAGAGATGGTAAGACAATACTGTATCTCTCTTAAACATTATTTTCTGCAAGTGAAAATCTGAAATTGGGTCCCAACAAGCAGTTTATTAAATAGTGTATATGTTGCATCCCAAAGGTGCTTTTTCAAGAGGCAACTGGACTTTCTGGTTTTGCTTCTCATCCAAGAAGCTTCTTCAGCTCTGACTGGATGGTGGGGAACAGAAGGATTTATACTCCTTGCAGACAACTAGTCATTTGCATTCTTTTAGAGAGTCATTAAGGTCACCTGGAGGTTTATCTGTGTCATCAGAGACATCTGAGTGGTGCAAATGGGTGTGAAGCCTTCTTGGAACTGTTGAAAAGAATGGTGTTGTAGACTGGAGATAGATGATGTCGTATCCCTCCCTCTCTATTGAGAGAGGGCTGTTCACTTTTGACATAGATGGCCTCTTTGACCCCGCTTTCAAATCAGCAATCCTCTCTGTCCAAAATGTGGATTTTGCTGTCTTCAAAAGAGTAGCCTTTTTTAAAAAAATGCAGATGGACATCTGATTCTAGTCCTGATCAGTTTTTTCTCCTACGTTGTGCCATGCATTTATGAAGTAGTTGTTTTGTTTCCCCAATGTACAGATCTGCACATGGCTCACTGCACTATACTGCATATACCATGTTGCTCAGTTTATGTCTGGGTGTTTTATCCTTGGAGTGGACAGGCTTCTGTTTTAGTATACTGTATTCTTGGGTTTGAAGTGTGCAGGTAGGTTGTGTTGGCTGAAGATCCTCCTGAGCTTTTCTGATATTCCTCCAACATATGGAATGACAACGTTGCTTCGTTTATTGTCTTCTTCATTGTCTGTTATGGAGGAGCTCCTGTAGGGTCTTTTTTGAGGTTCTATCCACAGCCTTCCCTGACTTCATTGTAGGGAAGGCATTGGACAGTACACTTATTTTCTATTCTATGGTGGAAAATGCATGACTATTGTAATGTAACTTCTAAAATAGATGTAATGTAGAAAAAATAAGCTCCAACTTTTTTAGGGGGGAAAATGGAATTTCTGATGGTACCACTTGCATGATTCAGCCATTTCTGTTGGCAGCCTCCTAACTTTTGTAGTCCCTTCCTCATAAAAGACTAAGTCAACCCCCAGCTCCTCAAAGGTTGTCCACAAGTAGTTTTGGGGGAAAATATTTTAAAAATACAGAAAGGAAAGCTGCTGTGCATTTGCAGTGACTTAATTCAGTGTTTCTCAACCTTGGCAACTTGAAGATAGGTGGACTTCAAGTCTCAGAAATCCCAGCCACCATATTGGGCTGAGGAATTCTGGAAAATTGAAGTTCACACTTCTTCAAATTGTCAGATGGAGAAACATTGACTTAAATTATATAGACATGGAGGATGATGTGAAATGTGCCTAATGTAGTCCTTCACCTTGAAACTGTTGTGAATACGGTGGAAACCAGCAGATGGCTATCTATATTTACATTCTGGTTGAAAGTATTGTTTTTTCTGTGGTCTGAGGTTCTTCGATCCTCACGGATACTTTTAAACTGAAGGTTTCATTACCTTTAAATTGGAGATTAATTATAGAAGCTGCAGAGCTATGGATTTTCACATGATGTTATTACTGATAAGTATTAGGAGACTATAAATAGGTGATGTCAAACTTTAATTATTACAGTTGTAGAAAGTCAATTAGGTTTATCAGCCCTTCCTAAAGAGGGTTTTTTTAAACTAGTTGTTCTCCTTTGTAAAGTACAGTACTTAAACCAAATATCCATCACTAAATTTAGGAGATCACTAACTGTATCATGTTATAATGCACTTTCAACAGCTTTCATTCAAAGAAAGTTCTAGAATATTTCTTATTCTGTAACAGGTTGTTGTTGTGGTGAAGTGGTAGTTGCAAATGCAATCCATGTATTATGGGCCTTGGTGGCTCAGGCTGTTAAATGCCTGCACTTAAGATCCAGCTGTCTACAATTACTGTAGGCTCGAATCCCACCAGGCTCAAAGTTGACTCAGCCTTCCATCCTCTCAGGGTAGGTAAATTGAGGACCCAAGATTGTTGGGGGCAATAAGCTGACTTTGTAAAAATGCCGCTTAGTAATAAGCAGGCATATACAATGGAATGAAGGCTATTGCTGAGCACACTGGGTTGTATCCCAAAAAAATTGTAAGCCGCCCTGAGTCTCTGGAGAAGGGCGGCATATAAATGTAATTAAAAAAATGTATTATAGTGATGCCCATTTTATAAAAATACAAAATTAGTTTTTTTATCTTCCTTGCTCTATTAAGTAAATTTCTATGTTATTCAGATTTATTTAATTATTAATGATATGTAATTCAATTTCTTTGTAGCCATTTTTTACTATTGTTTCTAATCATATTATTTAGTTATTGTAGTTTGTTTTTAAACATTTAATTTATAAATTTTAGTTTTGTGTCTCTTATAAGTGAAATTCTAATTTTTGACCATAATAAAGAACTTACTGATTAGACCGGGAAGATGCGTGACTCTAACTATGGATTATCTCCATCTGTTTGACAGATTGCACAGAATTAGACTGAAGGGACCTTAAGAGATCATGGCCTGAATAATGAGTCAGCTCAGTGGATGGTTTCCACCATAGCATTTAATTTCTGACTCCTCTCTTTTGCAAGTAGAAAATGGATTATAAAGTGCTTCTTAAATTCTGAGATAGTAGAGAAAAATAGTTTCAGCTATAGACATTTTCCCCAAATAACTGTTCTTAGTAGTAGAACATAATCTTTGCATGCAGGAGGTGATCGGTTCAGGTCTTAATTATTATTAATTAAAAGATTTCAGTCAATAGAGTTAATCAATTAGAGTAGCACAAATCACAATAGATAGAAGTCTGATGTCCCCCTATCACATGTATTAGGCTATAACTGACACTATTTTCAGCAAGATGTTAAAGATATTAGTGGTTAAGAATGATAGTCATTAATACTTCAGATATCCATCAGGATGGAAATAATTGGAGGAGACAGTATGAATAGATGTACTAGAAGCTTGATTTTAAAAAAAAGCTTCATATGTTTGGACTCATAACAGTTTAAAATTTAATATGGATCTGATTCCAATGAGCTAATAGTTTTGGTATGCTTAGTGAACTTCCCTTCACTTCTTCTAACATATACCAACATATGTTTTCTAAGAGAATTGTTATAGTGTTTTGGATAAAACAGTCTTCTTCAAGTTTGTTCCTCACCTCCCCAATACACTTGGAAAGCAACACCTAGAATTTCCAGTTAATGAGAATTTGAAACTCGAAGTTTTACTACTGAAAAATTCCAAATGAAAGTTGGAATAGAGTCTCAGATCTGAAAGGAGACTATGTTTTTGTTTTAGAAATAGGATTGGTGTTAGAAAAAACAAGCCACAAGTTTCTTTAAATATATGGAAATGTATTCCTGATTCTTCAGATCCAAAGTATTCTCCAGCATGCCTATGGGAGAATCTACACGTATGGGTTGAATCTGCCTTTCTGCCCAGAGACTGAGTCATTTCTCATGGGGTGGCCTCTACCCTACAGAGGAGGAGCCATCCCCCCTCCTTGGGGCAGAAAAGTGATATGGACCATCCAAGCTTCCAGGAGACCTTTCACCAATAGAATATATGACGCTACTTGGAAAGCGTTCTGCAGGTGGTGTGCCAGAAAAGAAATGGATCCCATGACGGTCCAATTCCACAGATCTTGGACTTCTTGCAGGATGGACTCAACAAAGGCTTCTCACCCAGCACTCTATGCAGACAGGTGTCTGCCCTGTCCACACTGCTGAATTATGGAGATTTAGACTCCCTAGCCCACCATCCGGTGGTCCGTACTTTCATCAAGGGAGCAGTCAATCTCAAACCACCTACAATTCATAGGTACCCCACCTAGGACCTATCTAAAGTCCTGCAAGCCCTCACTCTGGCACTCTGCAGTCTACCAATCTGCGCTACGTAACATTGAAAGTCTCCTCCTTAGTAGCCATCACTTCAGTCACGCGCATATTGGAACTGGCAGCTCTTTCGATCAGAGAAGACTTTTGAACCTTCCACTCAAACAGTATAGTTCTATATCTGGATCCCTCCTTCATCCCTAAAATTAACTCCTGCTTCCACAGGGCTCAAGAAATTATCCTACTGGATTTTTGCCTTGCTCACATTTCACGACGTGGAGCACAGCTGGCACACACTGGACGTAAAGAGGGCACTCCACAGGTGCATCAAATGAACTTCATTGTATCGCAGTTCTGAAGCCCTGTTTGTCTCATTTCAACCGTCTTCCATGGATACCAAGGTCTCATCATCAACCATAGGCTGTTGGATAAGGGCTTGTATAGCCAAGGCCTACGAGACTCAGGCTCTTCCCATACCCAGACGAGTAACCGCCCATTCAACAAGAAGTGCAGTTACCACAACTGCCTGGGCGACTCAAGCCTCACTTGAGGACATCTGCAAGGCGGCGATGTGGTCCTCCCCATCTCCTTTCGTAAGGCACTACAAACTAGACACATACATCTCAGCAGAGGCGGCCTTTGGCAGAAGAGTGCTACAACAAGTACATACAGATGGGGGTTAACAGGACCAGACTTCTTCCCGCCCATAGGGACTGCCAGTTTTGGTATGTCCCATATGTGTGGATTCTCCCATAGGCATGCTGGAGAATAGGCATTGGCTTACCTGAACACAGTTTCTCAGCATGCCTTGGGAGAATCCATTCCCACCCTGGCAACTGTCTTGTCCAGTGTCCAAGTGGGAGGCAGAGCCAATGCCACTAAGAAGATCATCATGTGGCTGCGCCTTCATTGTGATTGGGGACTTCCTGGCCCGACAGGAAGAGGCATGGCAAAGATTGATGACTCAGTCTCTGGGCAGAAAGGCAGATTCAACTCATATGTGTGGATTCTCCCAAGGCATGCTGAGAAACTGCGTTCAGGTAAGCCAACGCCATTCTCTAGTTGGATGATGGCAAAATCTGTAGCTCTTTTAGTAAATTATATTGATGATTATGCTTGCTTTGTCCTATGATGTATCTGCTTTCCCTCCACATCTGTAATTTATGCCCTTCTAATAGAAAGGGCGTTGGTACTTGCCTGAGACGCCCGTTCTCTCTGAGCTGTGTAGAGCATCCAGAAGTGGGAGGTGCTCAGTCTCCTGTTGCGTAGGCTGGGCTAAACTAATTAGTAGGATGCGCCTCCTCCTCCTCGATGCTCCTCCTTGCGTCCCCAGTTTCCAGCGAAGACGAAGTACAGAAGAGACCTCATCTAACTATATACAACCAAAAAAAACACAAGTAGCTGGCCGGAACAGTGCCACCCCCTAACAGATGGATACAGGGAGGGGCTGGATGCTCTACACAGCTCAGAGAGAACGGGCGTCTCAGGTAAGTACCAACACCCTTTCTCCTATGAGCTGTTCCGAGCATCCAGAAGTGGGACATGCCAAAGCTAGGACGGCCCGTTGGGAGGGGATCCGTCTGACAGACCCCTCACTCAATCCTTGAGGACCTGCTGTAGCACCCTTCTGCCAAACGAAGCCTCCGTGGAGGCAAAAACATCTATCCTATAATTTCTAATAAAGGGAGAGGGGGAAACCCTCCTCAATTGAGGCTTGGGTGGCCCACGCAGCCGATGTCGCCGCACTCCGGGTGGAATGGGCAGTGATGCCCTGAGGCGTCGTACTCGATTGGGTCTCATACGCCCTTGCGATAGAGGCTCGCAGCCACCGGCCAATAGTAGAAGAGGACACTTTATGGCCCAGATTACCCGGAAGGAACGAGACGAACAGGGCTTCCGATTTGCGGAAGGGTGCCGTGCGCTTTATGTAAATACGTAGGGCCCGCCGAACGTCTAGGTGATGCCACTGTCTTTCGAGTCGGTGAGACGGAGCCACGCAAAAATTTGGGAGGATCAACTCCTGAGCCCTGTGAAAGGCTGAATTGACTTTGGGCAGGAATGTCGGATCCAGTCGGAGGACCACCCTGTCCTCATGAAATACACAGAGATCCTTTCTGATGGAGAGGGCAGCAATTTCAGAAATCCTCCTAGCCGAGGTAATGGCCACCAAGAAGACCACCTTATACGTCAGCAGTTGGGTACTGATTGTCCATAGTGGTTCAAAAAGCTCCTTGGTAAGGGCGTTTAAAACAGTATTGAGGTCCCAAGTAGGAAATCTGTGGATAGTCGGTGGTCGTAGATTTGTGGCCCCCTTGAGGAAACTACGCACCCGTGGATGACTGGAGATGGATTTGCAGTCGGCCCAGGAGAGCACGGAAGCCAGTGCCGCCACCTGCCTCCGAAGCGTGTTAGGAGAGAGGCCCTTATCCAGGCCCGACTGAAGAAAC